>CM027831.1:59359092-59959092 GCA_016097485.1 Eucalyptus sideroxylon x Eucalyptus melliodora | reverse complement strand
CAAGCCCTTACTGGTAAAACTAAGAGAGCAAGGTTATCATAGTCAAACAGGAAACATAATGTTATTGACCTTCACAGTATGGTGGTGTTGATCAAATACAGAGTTCATCACCATCCTTGTCATCATTGTCTTCATCCTCATCGGCATCAACCCAATTACTTGGATGATGTTGTGAAAACCATTTTCATCTACACAAGAAAAGAATGAAGAAAATCGCTTTAGAGGGATTATCCAATTCAACTACTAACAAACTGCATGAACAGACTTATGATGCGCTAATTAGTGATATGTAAGTGACAATCTTGTTCAGTACCTTTGCCTCTAAAAACATCTAGAACCACTAACAAACGACTTGATACAAGCAGACCAATTGAATCGATACTGAGAGCCCAAGAAAGGCATGTGAGTTCAGTCTTCCAGAAATAGGTACTTGCACAGGTATGTGCAACACATCCTCAGGGTTCACAGTCGAGTAAAAAGGGGAAAATAGTTTTGCTCCACCTTGTCTGTGGTATCAGATGGACAGTCGCTCTAAATAGTGGAAAAACAGAAATGCTTACAGGTTTGGTAGGACATATATTGATTTCTGCCAAAACTTTTTCCTTCTCAATGCATGAATTAAGAGTAAAATTTTGCAAGACTCCAAGATAAAGTTGCGCAATCAATTAAAGTGAAGCATGGAAAAAAATTAATAGAAGGTAAGAGTCAAAAGAGCATTCAGAATTTACTTACTCGCCTGCCCTCTCAAAGTACAGATGCATGTCCACTTCACATCCCTCACAGAATGCAAGAAATTCCTGGATTTTTATGAGATGGACAGAGTTTAAATATTATCAAGTTCACAGGAAAACACAAGGAAAAACTTCGACATAAAAGATGGTCCTGAATGTGGCTTTAATAGCATTTCAGCAACTAAATGGACTCATTTTAAGGAAATGGAGCTAAGTTGAAAGTGAAGTCATATGTTCAGGAACTTTTAGCTGCATTTATGACCCAAATGTCTTGATAGATAATATAATAAAAAAAGAATCAGATGGAACACATTCAACCCTTTGACAGCAAAAGTCACGTCTACTGGGCTGCCGTTATGAGCATAATGCACAAACTCTTCTCCAGGATCTATCCACAGCTGAGTGTGCAGCAAAGAGTCGTTCTCTGCAACCAGAATCTGAACCATGATATTCTTCTCCATATTCAATTGAAAAGAATAAAGTTAATCTCTACCTTTGGGAGGATCAATGTAGCTTCAAAACTCAATAGCTTTCCCACCAAATTCACTTGCAATGTCAGAAGGATCAGAGTTGTGTTCCGTTGCAATGATAGTAATTTCCTGAAAAGATGACTGAAAATTTGCAAGCAATCTGCTCAGATCACGAGGCCTCACCGCAAAACTGCTTGGGTATCTTCTCCTATCCAAAGATAATTGTTGTATGTCGGGGTCAACATTGCAAGTAATCCAGTATGTTTTCTTAATGCCTGCATGCATATGAAATGCAGGTTTGACAGGTGCCAACCTCCAATTTATATTACAGTTAGATAACATACTGAATGATATGAAGTTAGCATGGCTGAGTCACAAAGACTTAAAATGTTAAGTGGCCAAGAAAAAAGAAGTAAAAGTGGTCGACATCGGAATCTAATTTTTAACATAAACTTCCCCGTCTCTTTATTCTGAATTCATTGGCTTTATGGTCATATTGGGGCACTGCAAAAATCCCTTTGACAGAGTTCACGCTGCTTTTACATCATGAGAGATTAGAGAAGCTCGTCTCTGTGGACACATATGACATGGCAAATAAATGCTTCTCACAGCATCTTGCGGTCATTTTCTCTCAATGAACATGTCAGTTTCAAGACTTCATTTCTCCTGGTTTTTCCATAGAATTGGAGGGGGAAAAGGGAATGCACTAAGTTTTCCATCTGTGCCAGGAGCTTGCAATCTTAACCATAAAATAAACCATTTCGAAACTGCAAGGTCTTTACCACTGAAGCACTGCAGAGCCCATTGAACTTTAGATGCATTGATGTCTGGTAATTGCACACTCACATAATCAATGTTTGTAATAGGCGTTCTAAGGACAGAACAGACAGCCTGCATGGAGTACTTTGTAAGTGTTTGTAATTTGCTTACAACTATAAACCGGCAAATATACTAGAAAGATAAGCAACGACAATATACCTTTAGAAGAACGCTGCATCGAACCTGTGTGCCAGATACTGTAAACACATCAAAGAGGTCTGGCTTGAAGTTTATCAATTGATAGACAGATCTTGATGAATTGAGTGCGTGAAAGGAAATCTGGAAGTTGAGGTCGAATACAAATATGAGAATCTTAATCTGATATATACGAGTAAGAAGGTGATGTTTGTACACAGATCAATACTATTTCAATTCTAATTTCAAATCAAATGGTGCCAAGTGCCAAATATTGAGCTTAGAACGCGGAACTTCTATTGTTATTTGGTAGTTAAATGCGACGAGGCAAAAGGAAGTCATGCAAAGTATGGTCACACAAGAGATGTGCTCAGGAGCACAATCGTGCTTTCACTTGTTGAGTGTTGCAAAACTCCATATAACACCATCAAAGTGACTAGAAAAAACCAGGAAAGCATTAGCAAGACAGAATAGCAACAACCGTAGAAGGTTATCTTCTCCTATGGTTTCACCATTCGACAATTTCCACGAGTACCGCCGATAGTTCTCCTGGCTATAGCAGTGAATTGCCTTAATGCTACGATATAATGACTTTGAATCACCCTATCAACAGTATCAGATTCTTTTAGTCACTTCAGATTTTTATGCACGTCGAAATCTAATCACCGTCCACAGGGCCCACAATTTCTGATCATAAATGCAACCTAGTGAAGCTCATGGAACCAATTTCTGATAGCGTAAAGAATTTTTTTTTTTTTCACTATAGATTTATTGTCAAATAATAATTACACGTTCGAAATGCAATAGTCCAATTATATATAGGGACATATAATAATTGGAAAAAAAATATAAACAAAATAGCCGACAAATTCAAAGCTGTCTCCCTCCGACCTTTGCTGCGTTTCCAACCGCTGGCCCCACAATTTAGTTGTGATAGGTTTGGTAATAAGAAAACAGACAGCCAATGAGAAAATACTGAAACGTGGCTTGTTCCAGGGAAACCTTGACCAATGACTTGGTAACCTTGTTTTGGTTTCTCCCTGGCAGCAGTTCTCTCTAAATGATAACCACTCAACAGCAACTTTCGAATATTTGGTCCATTTGAATTAGGGGGAGCATTACAAGCATAGGCTAAATTGGTCCTTCATAATATGATTATTCCACAATAAATGGGCATAGTCGAAACAAATGCGCTAATGCGCGAGTAGAAGCGATACTATTAGATACCTAAGAAACCCCGACTAGGACCATTCATGTAAGTTTCTTTGCGTGAATTGTCTGGCTTCTTCAAATCATGTGAACTAGTATATTGATTTGGCATTAACCATAGTAATTTCCGTTTGCATATGGAAGAAAATATTATGATGATCAAAATTGAATAGTGTTAACAATATAGGAATCATTTTTGTAAGTTCTCCGTGATACATTTTCCAATACTTCATGAATTCTTTTCTTAAAGATCATCATTCATATTTTATTTGATGTAGAGACATTAGTCTATTAATTAGTGGTAAAACTCGCGAGCCATGCGGTTACTTTTCTATGTCAATTATAAAAAATGCTAAGGAAAGAAAAGGTAATACTTAGGAAAACTGAAATTACTATGTAAAATTTTAGTTACGGTGATATGATAAATTGTAAGTGAATATCTAAAAATCTGTCTAAGTAATATCGAAAAGGCCGCCCTCACCAAAAGAAAAAAGTCTAAACTCAGGTCAAAATATTATCTTCCCATCCATTTTCGGCGAGAGATTTTGACCATGGTGTACATAACCATGGCGGTTGTTCTGGCAATATTCGTCAGACTGCTATACGGTGTACGTGTCCCTAATGGCTCAAAGTAAGGATTCCTCCATAGAATCAAGATGTTGGTTATCCATTTTAGCATGAGCTGCATGCTTTGCTCCATACTAGGAATTAAAATCAACAAAAATACTTGTTATACGAAAGTCTTTCGCAGAGCCTCAAGTTCTCAAGAAATATGTTCAGGGCTCGTTTTGTTTAGCACACTTCTCAAGTATTTTCAAAAACGAAATATGTCTTAATACTTTACTAGTATGTAAAATGGGGAAAAAGTGTTAAAAAAGTCCTAAAACTTTTTGTATTTGCGCTAATTTAATCCTAAATCTTTTTTTGGTGATAATTTAGTCATAAACCTTTTTAAGTGATGCCAATTCAGTCATTTCCAATTAATTTTGGTTGGATTTTGCTGATGAGGCACCGATCGGCTAACGTGGATAACTTTTAATAATATTTTAATTTTTTTTTCCTTCTCCTCCTCCTTCCTCCAGCTAGTCACAAACCTTGGCAACCAGCCAAAGGTGATGGCTAGTGAGGGCAAGCCTCACTAGCTCAATGTGAGGCCAACTTGACCCTACCGGCTTGACCCTAGCCAAATCCAGCGAGGCTCGACCTCATCGGCTTGACCCTAACCAAATCTAGCGAGGGTAAGCCTCGCCGTCCAACACAAGGTCGCTTGAGGCGGCCCGGAGCCACAAGGGTAGCCTCGCCAGCCCAGCACAAGGCCGCCCTCGTGGCCACTAGCGAAGGCTCAAGCCTCGCAGATCAATTGCCAAGGTCCAGTGACCAGCTGAAGGAAGGAGGAGGAGAAGGAAAAAAGAAAAAGAAAATAAAAATTCAAAAATATTAAATATTATTAAAAGTTGTCCACGTTAACATCAATCGTGCCATGTCAACCGGCTGGTGTTTAGTCAGCAAAATCTGGCCAAAATTAGCTGGAAATGATTGAATTGGCATCAAGTAAAAAATTTTAAGACTAAATTGGCACAAATACAAAATGTCTAGGACTTTTTTAACACTTGATTGTGTAAAACAGGCCTTGCACTTGAAATGTGAGATGTAAAGATTCGAATCCTTTAAGTATCATAGAAGAAAATAGTTTTTTTTTCTAGTAGCTAAAGATATCAAGATACGTGTCTAAAATAAATATTCACCCGAATACATTTAGAAATGCAAGTCTAAATTCAAAAAGAAATCTAATGGGCGGTATTGTAAATCATATCCAATGAGTGGAAGGATCGTTGCGGGAGTATAACCTATATGGCTGCATTTTGATACATTAACACAAAACTGGATATATTAACAAAAGGAAAAATAGAGAACGAATCTTGGGAGAGCAAATGGGTGCTCCAACCTGATGTTGCTCCGACCCGATTTTCAAGTCATGGCCCAATTAAGCTGACTTGCCTGCCGGTTTCGTCGGTCGCCATCGAAGAAACAAGGTGACTGTATCCAAATGACGCACAAGGTGACTGTATCCAAATGCTAAGGCGTCGCCATCCAAGAAACAAGGTGACTGTATCCAAATGCGAAGGCGTCGCCATCAAAATGCAAGGGGGTCGCCCCCAAGCAAAAATACCAAGGTCGGTCGGTCGCTACTTATTCTTCCCCAGCGGCACTTCGTTCAGGAGGCAGCAATCTGCAAACACTTGAAGAAACCACATTTTCAGGAAGAGAAGGAGAGATCAGGCAAAGTCGGCAGGTTAATGGAGAACAACAGTCCAGCTGATCACGGTGGTCGCCACCAGAGGTAAGCCTCAGTGACCTTAAAATAGATAAAAAAGCACTGCACACTCAGCTCCGTCTGTAAGTTTGAGGAATCTGAGGAAACTCATGTCAATATCTTGATGTTCTTTTCCGTTTCTATCTCTGATCATGTCATACTGCATATACCATTTAGGGGAAAAAACCTGCGTTTTAGTAGTTGCAGGCGCTACTTTAGAGCCCAGGGGAATCTCACTTGCCTGTCTGGCCTGTTTCTCGTGTTAGATTGTGAGAGTTGGGTCGGAACACCAAATTTTACCATCCAGATTTTTTCATCCGTTCGTTTTTGCCTTTTATTGATTGAGATGTTCATAATGATTCGACTCTCAAAGAGCAGAAATGGGCTCGCTCAGAGCAGAGCATGTACTTCAGCCCCCTGTTTTCTGTGCGAATTGGTAAATTTTCATGATATCCATTTGGGTAATTGAATACAGTAGGACTCATACCAGGAATAATCCCTCTCGAGGATGCATACCATTAAAACAGCTGAGTTTGTTCGAGGAAAGTGAATGTCATAATAACCGTCATTTCTTCTTGAAAATCATGAAATTGGAAAGATTGTCCACCTTCTCATAAAATTACTGGATCAGAGGAAAATTTCTGTCACGTGGATGAAAAGACACGACTATTTATGCACTCTGCAGCTTTCTTTTGTCAAGAGGAACTCATACTGAAAACATCAAATTAATTGAAAGCCTTCTTAGCTTTTTCTCCTAAAAATCTAGGTAGCTTTACTCTGTTTCTACCCAGTAAGCAGAGGGCTTACCTGGTAGTTTTGTGCATCTGGGTGGTCTTGTTTTTGTGAATGTGTTGTAAGAGAAGGTTGGGAAAGGTTTGTATGTGTTAAGGAGGTATCCCCTGGTTCTCTGATGTTCCAGTTTGTCGAAAAGAGGAGTTAAGGATGTGTCCCCTGGTTGACTACCTGAATTAGCCTCGGATCAATAGATGGGCACTCTCGCTATGCATATATAGGTTAGAGTCCTGCAATGCATAGACACGTTGGTTATGATTTGCACCGGACTCTTGGTGTCATACAGCATCAAATTTCCTTTAGAACTTAAATTGGTAGTTCTTGAAAGCTTTTGGAAAGATTGCCCTCTGATGTGATGCAAAAAGAGCTCAAAACTTGAGCTTTCGAAAAGACTGTACACTAACAAATGGTTTGCTGATTTTATTTCCAAGACGTGGAGCAGAGTATGCAGATATAATTGCTACAATTCATTTCCTGGAGAAGATCTTGCTAAAGATTATGATTGGTGCCATCGGAATCATGGGTGTTCCAGCCATCACTAACCTTGGAACCATCGTGTGTATCTACACAGTGCTCGTAATTGTTGGGCAGTTACTAATCCTCAAGATGGGAAGGCAAGATATGGACCCCAGGTTCCAACTCACGTCCGCTCGCATCGCTGTTATTCTCGGATGTGTCAAGTGTTGTTTGCTGGTGTACATTCCACTTTATGTCATGCCTTGGCCGATTTTCGTTCTCCGTGTCCTCTCGTTGATGAACCCATGAGCCTTCATCGCGAATTAGAGAATCGTGACTATTTTTTATTTTCCTAATATTGTGGTTTGCCCTTTGGTAAATGGTATTGATGTGTATTGTGCTTATGTTGGTCGGGACATGAACCTTCTATTGTACTATTATTACCTCAGGGACATGAATCTTGTGTTGTAATGTTATTACCTCAAACATCTTATTTATTGAATAGCATAATATGTGATGTGATGTAGATAATGCTACTATTTAGTTAACATCCCGGTGCCATACAATGAAGTTGGAGACACAAGGGACCTTTTTTCTTTGCCTAGGGGAATTGATTCATAAAATTTGAGAAATAATCACATTATCCTTGTTCCCTAATCTTCCAATCCACGAATTGCAGTTTTTAGAACTGGGGACGATCTGGTCCGATTTTTGGGTGGTCCAATAGAACTGATAAATTTGCAAATAATTCCCAGGTAGCCATCACTTTTCCAAAAAGAAAAAAAAATCATTGATAGTGTTACATGTAGCTTCATCACTAATATGATGCTCGGCTTCATCATGCGCCGGGCAAATAGAAGTTAAAGCAAAACAAAAGAAGAAAGGCATCCAGTCTTTGAAAATGTCGGCATGTAAGAACAAAGAAGAGATGCAATGCTCGACGATTTCTGGGAAAAGAAGAAGACCCACAGCATAATCAATCTGAAAAAAAAGAGAGAAAGAGAGCCGATGCGATGTTGAGAGGCGTGAGAGGCAGAGCTCTTCTAAGTCATCTTCAGCCGAGCTGAGAGGTCAAGGACATATCAAGTGCTTTTAAATGGTTTTAAATCTATCGAAAGTAAGATCTATTGTCGATAGTTATCGACCCCTTTTTCTTGGATGTGGTTCTTTGTCTCACAAGTCATCAGTGTCTCAATATATCTCAATTATTTTTTTTTTTTTTTCGGTGACCGAGGAACTGCCGGAGACCCCTTATGGGGTCACACCGCCCTCCGATGCCCAGTGGCACCGTTAGATGTCGTTGCAAACCACTATTTAAATGTAAACCCCGGGGGAGACTAGCCCAGTAACCCACCACCGGACCTCCCGCTTAAATCACAGAAGTGCTCTGGGAGTTGTGGCAGACATGAGTCGAACCCTTGACCTGCGAGATCAAGCGGCCAGTCCTCAACCAGCACAGCTATGCGTGGGGGTAATATATCTCAATTGTTAATGCATGCGTCATTTACATGAATCAAAAGTTAATGGTTGCTCTCTGTTAATGATGGCTCGGACATTCACCTCGTGTTCCATTATTGCATTCAAAGCAGGATATAGGATGATAATGGTAATTTTACTTAAGATCTCGGTGCAATTTAAGATTGAGAAATGATGAAATTGGAGAAACTGGGCATTTTTTTTTTTTTTTTGAGCTAGAGAAAACGAGGGGTAATGATGAGTACATTGGAAAGAATCACATGATCCCCATTCACTATTCTTTCGTTTTGAAATACACGCATTGTGTGTTTGATATAATTTGTAGCTCGTCCCTCATAGTACAAACTCGACAATCTCTATACAACAAAATTTAAACTAAACTTTCATCACCTGCTCGCCTGCTCACGCCATAAGACAACTAACCAGATTACCAAAGCTATGATTTTATCACTATTTTAAGACCAGTTTACCAAATTTACCTCGGTAATTTCATTCATACATTACTTGCTAATGTAACAAGGTACTCGTGCCTAGTCGATGGCCAAACAACGACGGCCATCTGTGCATGTTATGTATTTCACTTCATCACATGGTATTAGCACACGAACCAAGCCGATTGAGATTTAGGTCCTTAAATCCACAAAAAAAAAAAGTTGCTTTTTTCCCCTACTACACGCATGCATGTGGACAAAAATGCCTTTGCCATTAGAGAAATCAAATGCCTTTGATCATGAATATGATATTCTAAACAAGTACTAATCGGTCCCAGCCTCTAAAGGTCATGGGCAACATGAAAGGATAGATGTCAGACTTCATGTGCAGATATATGGGACAGAACAAAACTGAACAAACATCAAGACATTTGCCCTGAAGGCTGAAGTCCGTGGATGAATGACCGTAGGTGGAGGTGACAAATGCAACCTAAAACGACATGATGCCAAGACCCAAAATGTGTGAGAGAAAAACTCAGACACAAGATTTGCATGTCCTGAAATTTACATGGAGGGACTTATTTCTGCAGAACAAACTCCTTATCCGAGCCTTAAGTAAGTTTTATGATACCTTGACACTGTCACAAATTGCCTCAGCAGAAAATATTCCCACAAATCAGAACACCAGAAATTTGCCACCCTTGAGTATAGATAATGGAAGCAACTGACTAAGGAAAAGTTAAATTGAATTGGTTGGACTTTAAAAATGACGTAATCATTCTAGAATGTGATTTTAAGAAAGGAACATAAACATCTCAAAACCTTTGACCCCTTCCTTTTTAATATACACAGATTAACTTAAAATGGTTTCCAAAAGACAAAACAGAAAAGCTTTCTACGGCAAGGGATCTATTTGGGTTAGTACAAATGAAAAAACTACAAGCAATTTCAACACCATCTCCAATAGTTCTAAACTGCAGGTCCTGTCCATAAAACATGTGACTCTGTAGGATCTATCGGCACTGCTCTGTTTTTCTTGGCAGGAAGCCAGGAACAAGTTATGATAGAATACAAGTGCAGAAATATACCTATACCAACACCTCCTTCAGCAAAGCACATCAACATAATACTGAAAAACAAAAGAAAGGGGGAAAAGAAGTGCATTAAAATGGCAGCTTTGTTGCATGCTGGACTAGCTAAATAAGCACGAGCACTAATGTATAGTCAAGTAGGATGAAAAACGAGAAAAGAAAAATGATCACAAAGGATGCTAAAAGCAAGCAAGACACTTCTCCAACTATTTGATGGAACACAGGACAGGAAATATCAAGCATTGGAAGGCACAACACTTACCAGTAAAACCAAGAGAACAAGGTTATCATAATTAAACAGGGAACATAATGCTATCGATCTTCATAGTATGGTGGTGTTGATCAAATGCAGAGTTCATCACCATCCTTGTTATCATCATCCTCATCCTCATTGGCATCAACCCAATTACTTTGATGAAGTTGTGAAAAACCATGTCCATCTACACAACCAAAGGACAAAGAAAATCGTTTTAGAGGGATTATCCAATTTAACCACTAACACAACTGCACAACCATACTTATGATGGCGCTAATTAGTGCTATGTTTGTGAGAATCTTGTTCAATACCTTTGCATCTAAAAACATTTAGAACCACTGACAAACGAAATGATACAAGTAGACTAATTGAATGGATACTGAGAAGCCCAAGAAAGGCATATGAGTTCAGTCTTCCAGAGATAGGTACTTGCACAGGGGTGTGCAATGCATCATCCAGGTTCATGGTCGAGTGAAAAGCAGCAAATGTTTTTGCTCCACCTTGTCTATGGTATCATGTGGACAGTTGCACTAAAGAGTGGAAAGAAAGAAATGCTGACAGGTTTGGTAGGCATTATATGGATTTTTGCAGAAACTTTTGCTTCTTGATGCAAGAATTAAGAGTTAAATGTTGCAAAACTCCAAGATAAAGTCACGCGATCAATTGGCCTAAGCCAAATGCTTTCTTGCAAAGCAGCATTTACAGAAGGGAAACAGGCAATTGAGAAAGTAGCAACTTTATTAAGAAATATTTGTAGGAGACAGCAAAATAATGCGACCTAGAGAGATAAAGATGATGTTCATCATACACACACAAACTGAGAGATCATTGAGAGATGAAGAATCTGGACCAGTTTGGATGTTTCCTTCAGCTGATGTAGCTTTTGATATTTGAATGGTGCTAATCCTTTTAATTCCTGACTGACCACCAGCTTTTAAGATCCTTTCTTCTGGAACTTGCCTTCCATCAGAACCACTGCCACTTCTCGCAGCACTTCCTGCCCAAAGTTAGTAAACCACTCAAATTTTGATTCCCAAGAGATATCTTCCTATTGACTTCATAAAAAGTATCTTACTGATGACATACACAGCATTTCATTTTAGAGCAAAGCAAAGTCAATTTCTTTGCCATCATTGAGATGATAGTGCCACAAGGATCACTCACCTGAGAGTTCAGACCATATTCTGGTATGATTAGATGGAATCTCCAAAACACTGGTTCTATTCCTCTCTGGCTGTTCTCCAGAAGCTTCCCCAGTATCAGCCTGGCCCGGCATTCCATTTGCTGAAGGTCCAGTATTACCTTCATGTAATTGTGATGTGAGCATGGTGGCCAGTACAAGTGTAGCATCAAAATTGGAAGAGGCCCCCTCATCAATGCCAAATTTAGGGGCCATCAAAATAGGCCTGTTTCATAAAAACATGCAGTTGTATCAAGTTCTTTATTCTTTCTATTTTGCATTTAGATGCACTTATGACCCTCTGTGACAGCAGAGATGTTGCACTTGAAACCACGAATTTAGTACCAAAAAGAAAAGTCAAAAGACATACATTAACCATCAAGTTTTGCACTGTTATTTTTAGCTGGCATATTTTACTAGCATCTTGCATTAAACTTGATAAATAAACCATTCATTTATCATCTGAACTTAAACCTCCATAAACCATTATTATCCAAACTTGATTCGAAGGTGCACTATATTTTATCAACCACATTTTCAATGATAGTCTCTCATTTTTTGACATTCAGCCCAAAATTAAAATTGTCATCAGCCTTTACGATTGTGATTATGAAGCTATGCATTAGCATGTATTAAATCTCTGAGCAGATAACTAGCAATCATTCATCTATTAAAACCAGTTATGGACTGATTGCATGAAAACTACTCATTGCATCTGAACTACTTGCATATACAAAATTGAAGTGAAGCATGGAAAAAATGGATAGAAGGTAAGATTCAAAAGAACATTTGGAATTTACTTACTCGCCAGCCTTCTCAAAGTACAAATGAATGTCCACTTCATATCCCTCACAGAATGCAAGAAATGCCTGGATTTCCATGAGATGGACAGAGGTTAAATTATCATGTTCACTGGAAAACACAAGGAAAAACTTCAACATAAAAGATGGTCCTGAATGTGACTCCAATGTATTTTAGCAACTAGGTGGACTCATTTTAAGGAAATGGAGATAAGTTTGAAAGTGAAGTCATATGTTCAAGAACTTTTAGCTGCATTTATGATCAAATGTCTTGATAGTTAATATAATAAAAAACGAATCAGATGGAACACCTTCAACTCTTTGAAAGCAAAAGTCACGTCTACTGGGTTGCCGTTATGAGCATACTGCACAAACTCTTCCGCAGGATCTATCCACAGCTGAGTGTGCAGCAAAGAGTCGTTCTCTGCAACCAGAATCTGAACCATGATATTCTTCTCCATATTCGATTGAAAAGAAAAAAGTTAATCTCTACCTTTGGTAGGATCAATGTAGCTTCGAAACTCAACAGCTTTCCCACCAAATTCACTTGCAGCATCAGAAGGATCATGCGTTCTGTTGCAATTATAGTAATTTCTTGAAGGGATGACTGAAAAATTTGCAAGCAATCTGTTCAGATCATGAGGCCTCACTACAAAATTGCTTGGGTATCTTCTCCTATCCAGAGGTAATTGTTGTATGTTGGGCTCAACATTGCAAGTAATCCAGTATGTTTTCTTAATGCCTGCATTCATATGACAACGTCACATATGCATGAACAAAAAAACTCACAGTTGGCACAGTGAGATAAACATGTATCTCTGCATGGTGCAGCTTCTTATCAAATTAATGCAGGTTTGACAGGTGCCGGCCTCTGATTTATATTACAGTTAGATAACATACTGAATAGTATGTAGTTAGCATGACTGAGTCACAAAGACTTAAAATGTTAAGTGGCCAACAAAAAAAGAAGTCGGCCAACAAAAAAAGAAGTAAAAGTGGTAGACATTGGAATCTAATTTTAACATAAACTTCCCCATCTCTTTATTCTGAATTTGTTGGCTTTATAGGTCATGTTGGGGCACTGCAAAATCACTTTGACAGAGTTCATGCTGCTTTTACAGATGAGAAATTATAAAAGCTCATCTCCATGGACACATATGACATGATAAATAAATGCTTCTCACAGCATCTTGCAGTCATTTTCTCTCAATGAACATGTCAGTTTCAAGACTTCATTTCTGCTGTTTTTCCATAGAATTGGAGCGAGATTACTTTTAGTGGGAAAAGGGAATCGCTAACTTTTCCATCTGTGCCACAAGCTTGCAATCTTAACCATCAAATACACCATTTCAAACATAATGAATTCAGAGCACATGCACACAACTGAAAGGTCTTTACCACTGAAGCACTGCAGAGCCCATTGAATTTTGATGCATTGATGTCTGGTAATTGCACACTCAAATAATCAATGTTTGTAATAGGCATTCTAAGGACAGAACAGACAGCCTGCACAGAGTACTTTGCAAGTGTTTGCAAGTTGCTTGCAACTATAAACTTGCAAATGTACTAGAAAGATGAGCAACGACAATATACCTTTAGATGAAAACTGCATTGAACCTGTGCACCAGATACTGTAAACACATCAAAGAGGTCTGGCTTGAAGGTAATCAATTGATAGGCAGATCTTGACAAGTTGAGCGCGTGAAAGGACATCTGGAGGTCAAATAGGAATATGAGAATCTTAATCTGATATATACAAGTAAGGAGGTGATATTTGTACACAGATCTATGCTATTCTAGTCTTATTTCAAATCAAATAGTGCCAAGTGCCAAACAATGAGCTTAGAACTTGGAACTTCTATTGTTATTTGGTGGTTAAATGCGACGAGGCAAAAGGAAGTCATGCAAAGTACGGTCACAAGAGATATGCTAGGGAGCGCAATCATGCTTTCACTTATTCAGTTTTGCAAAACTCCATATAACACCATCAGAGTAACTAGAAAAACCAGCAAAGCATTAGCAAGACAGAATAGCAGCACCAGTAGAAGGTTATCCATAGGGCTTTTCTCCTATGGTTTCACCATTCAACATTTTCCGCAAGTACCACTGATAGTTCTCCTGGCTATAGCAGTGAATTGCCTTAGTCTTACGATATAATGACTTTGAATCACCTATCAACAGTATCCTTTCTTTTAGTCACTTCAGATTTATGCACGTCGAGTTCTAATCACCGTCGACAGGGCCAATCACAACCTAGGTCAACAAATTTCTGCCTCAATTCCACCGCCGAAAGCTCCACGCACTCGGCAATCGGTGCAAGGACTCTCAGAATTTCTCAATCGGACACTGTATCGAGCGAAACGAGCCAATACCTAACACAGCATCATAGCATCTAAACTAAGCATCAATCATCAGCGCATGGACAAGCAACTGCTGTAGCTATTTCACTCGATGGATGAAGCTGAGGAACGATGATCGACGTGGATTTCAGTGGCGACATGCCGGAGCTGCGGGCGAGAGACGACGGAGAAGAGAAGAAGAAGAAGAAGAAATGAGGGGAAGAAATGGATGGAATGACCTGGGAAGGAGAAGCTTGGATGGCGAGGTCGTTGCCGACGCGGGAGAGGCAGTGATGGAGCGAGCCAAGGTCTTCAAGGCGTTGCCGCTCAGGGTGAACTCCATTTTTCCAGCTCTTCGCTTTCCCTCTCTGCACTGACGCTACAGATTTTTATGAGGGGGTCGCTGAAAAATTGGCGGGATTGGAAGAGGGGAGACGCTTGGTCTTTGGCTCGGTGAATCAATGATATAACGCGTTAATTATCATTTTTTGCCCCGCGGGATACCATTATATTACTGGTGTTTCCCCAAGTGAATATGTTAATTTTATAAACAAATTCATAAAAAATTAGGAAGTAGTTTGCTAGTTAAATGGAACGAAACATGACTTCTCATTGGGCCACTTTTTGCGTTTATACATCCAGAATAAGTCTAATAGGCTCGACACCAAACCTTTCAAAATTCAGATCAAAATGAGTAAACCAAATTCTTTTATTGAAAACAAACTTTCAGCCCAAGCTAATTTTAACTATAACTTATACTTGACCAAAGGTGGCTATAAATTATAACACATGAAACATCCCAGATAAAATGTGATCCAGTCAACAAAGCAATAAATATAAATCATTCTGATATTTGATCGATGATCGTGAAAAAACATTACGTCGTACTATGATTTGCTTTATTAATGAATCTATAACGTTTTACGAGCAGGTAGCTCGCAACATTTGTGTGGTTCGCATAGGAAGAGTAGACAAAAAGGGCACCAGACACAGCCACTCAGGGCGCGCAAGATGTAGGCGTTTACATTTCCAACGCTCCAAGCTCCCCGTTCCCCCTGCTGGGCCGGCAGGCCACTCAATCTCGGACACGTGGTAGAGCCTTCAACACCATTCTTCCTATGTCCTGTCCCGCATGTCGACACTCTTGGCACACCCAATCCTCAATAAATAAAACCCCCTCCTTCTCTCTTGCTTCATCCCTTTGTTCAATCAGAGGTCCAACGTTTCTAGCTTCCGGGGTTTCTTCGTCGCTTTCGAACGTGGATTCTTTATCCCACTTCGAGAAGACAGAATTGCCGACTTGCATTCGGACGTGAATTTTTTATCCCACAAAATACTCCCACGGATTCTAAGTATCTCAACGTATTTCAACATATCTCAATCGTTGATGCATGCCTCATCTACATGCATCATTGTTAAGAATTAATTGAGATCTCAATGGAAACACCATTCGGGATAGATGATCTCCATCGTCTTTTTCTATGCATATTTGAAAAGTTTCATAATATTAAGTTCTGTTTGTTTCGTAAAATTTATTTTCTGAAATAACATTTTCCTTATTTCGACATTTGAAATTCTTAGGAAAATGAATCACTGAATTTTTTTTTCCTAACCAATGGAAAATTAATGTTTAAATTAAGGAAAATGATTTCATATTTAAAAAATCAAAGATTATTTTTTAAAATATGACTAGATATTGATACTTTAATTGAAAACTCTATGTGTGGACATGCGAAAATACTGGCTTTTAAATTGAAAATTGGGAATTAGAGCATTTCTTGGATCCTTTCTTAATTTGTTCTTTCTCATATCTTATTATGGATTTTGTTGGGATGAGATTGCATTATTTTCACAACGCAATTAACATGTCAAGTTAATTATTTTGTACTAGAGTGAGATTATATGAACAAAATTTAATCAATAGCATAATTGAAATCAACACTTCTTTTGAAGTTCTATTTATTTGTCGAATGAACCTTTTTCTCTTTTTATAGCATTCAATTCTATTTTATGTTGGAAAGACCAAATTCCTTGTCTCAGGCTTTGATTGGTCCAAGCAGAAAAGGAAGAGGTGATGAATCAAACCTCTAGGTGCGATGATTGGAATAAGGCTGTAGATTAGAGAATTTGAAAAGAATCATCGTTAGATGTTGATGACAAAGATTATACGCACTTTTTATATGTAAAAATGATGGGAGAACAGAGATTTTCTGGGAGATTGGCTCGAACCATTGGGACTTAGGGAAGGAAGTCGTTCCAAGTTATGATCGTTTTGGCTTAGCTGTCAAATCAACTACCTTTGTTCAACTTTATGGATCTTATGGATCCAAGAGACGAAGTTTCAAACAGGAACCACGAGAAGCCAAAGCCAATCCCAAGAAATTCCCACTTGCATCTTGTCTTACTCAATTTATTATTTTTATTATTTTCTTTATTCTTTTCCTTTTCCGTCTTTAAACCTTTTTTTTCTTTTCTCTTTTCTTTATTTTCCTTCCACCTTCTTCCTCTATTGGCCGTGTGCCTTGGTAATGGTCAGAGCTAATAATTAAATCACTTGGGGAGGAGAAGCTTGAATGGCAAGGTCGTTGCTGACGCAAGAGAGGCAAGTGATGGAGCGAGCCGAGGTCTTCAAGGCGTTGCTACTAAGGGTGAACTATTTTATGAGGAGGTCACTGAAAAATTGGTAGGATTGGAAGAAGATGACGCTTTTGTTCTTTGGATCAGAGAATTTATGATGTAACACATTAATTATCATTTTTTTGCCCCCAAAAATATGATTATATTACTTATGTTTACAAAAGAAAGTATTTTAGGTTTTTAAGATTTATCATTAGATAGCATTGATGCCTAAATCACAACTTATAACTCGAAGGGAAATCAAAAAAATGATTCATGTACGAGTATTTCTATTCAATTTTGATCCTCCTACTTTATTTTTTTACATGTATTTTGTCAGTGAACTAATCTTCAATTTTTATTTTAGGACAAATATTTCTTCATCCAAATCCTAACAAAAATGTGAAGTAGGGGCTACAGATTGTTATGCGGCATTAATATGTAATAATAGTGCAAAACTAGTGGGCACCCTTGTTTTGTCGCGGAAAAATAACTTGTTATATAGTTTGACACATCAAAAAAAAAATAATAAACAGTTTTTTTTTTTTTTTTTTTTTTTTTAGCATGCCTTGACATTTACAGAAATTATCTATGATAGATAACATTTGCGATTATTAGAATTCTTCAATTGCCACTTAATTTAATGTTAATTTGTTTGGAGTGATGGAAAAATGCTCTTGTGTTGTATATACCTTCTATAAACTATGTAGGTCCATTCAAATAATTAAATATCCAATTATTTCAATCAATTCTGCTTGAATTCTTTTTTTTTTTCCCTTTCATTATGAAAGAATATACATTTTGAGTTTTTAGGAGCACTGGAATTTCATAAAAATAATAATGGGAACTCTAAAAGGGAAAGAACAAACCTTCATATCTTTCTTTATCTTACTGATTTTTCCTCCTTTTTAAAGGATTAATCAACAAGACAAAAAGGTACATGTTTTTTTTTTTTTCATTTATCAGCAAGACAAAAAGGTACATGTTTTTCTTATTATTGATAAATGAAAAGAACTTAGGAAAAAGGAGAGAGAGAGAGATAAGGGCGAACAGGGAATTTGATGATTTTTTACTGCTACTTTCCCATACATCAAAGGCTTCATGGAGTATCAATACACGATAGATAAATTTATGGTTTCATAGTGCAACGAATTTTTTATCGCAATAGATATATTGTCAAATACTAATTACATATGCAAAGTGCAATATTCTTACTACATCATTATTCATGTAATCGGAAAAAACATATAAATAAAATATAATATTAGAAACGTTAAAAGATAATTAAAAGAATAATGAAAGAGCCCGGAGACGCGAGCCTGGCTCCGCTGAACCGACGATTTGATTTTGATAGTCTTGGTGATTCTTTAATCTAGTTATAAGACGGCAGAGAGCCAATAAAAAACCGACACATGGCCTGCTCCTCAGGAAACCTTGACCAATGACCCGGTGGCGTCTAACCGCAATAACTCTCAAGTATTTTGGTCCATTTGAACTAGGGGAAGCATTACAAGTATAGGCTCAATGGGCACTAGTCAAGACAAGTGTGCTAATCCACGAGCGGAAGCGGTACTATTAGATATCTAAGGAGAGCCCGACTGGAATTGCATGTGCAAGTTTTTTTATGCCGATCGTCTTTGATAACTTCTTTAAATTGTGTGAACTAGCATATTGATTTGAGACTCGTTCAGCAATAATATTTAGAATTGGATTAGAAGTCGGGATAAGGATTAAATCTATAATAAAATAAAATTATGTTTTTAGTTTGAGCCCATTGAATAAAATTAGGCCGGAAGTGAAGTGGTCAAATTTACCAGTCATGTGAAAATGAAGTACTTCCGTTCTGTCGTGAAAATCGAAAAGAAAGGGGAAAGGACTCACGAATTAGCTTCCACAAGATCAGCGAAGGAAAATTAAAAAGGAAAGGTGACCACAGGCCTTCATTTCAGACCTTCCTTTCCGTCTTGAAGCTTCCTTCAAGGAGGGTTATGCTAATTTTGCTTTGGGCTCTTTTGGCGCGAGAGAGCATGCACGCTGCGGTTAAAGTGAAGACTTCTTCGTGCCATTCGTGCTTCGGTACTTCCTGAAATTAATCTAAGAATTCAACTGTTAAAGCCAATAAAAATTTGTGGTAAAATTATTGTAATTCATTTATGAGATTAAAAAATTATTTCGGAAGAAATCATTGATTTAAATATTGTGTGAGGTATTGAATTGTAATTAGGGATTGGGATTTGAGTGACTCAAGTGGTTGTAAGTTCTGTCATATCACTTGATTTATAGATGAATTCTTTACTTCCCCATGGATGTTGATTACATTGATCAAACCACATAAATTTGGCGTCCGATTTATTTACCTGTTCTATCTATTTTATTATTCGATCATTTGTTTTAGCAACACAACATCCAAAATTAACATCGACAATTATATATAAACTGTTTTGTAATTTTTTTGAATAATATTTTTTTATTTCACGTTGGCCCAGTTGTATACCTCCGGTGCTTAGTCGGTATATTGTGTCAATAATTGATCAACTACATAAAATTTTCCCAATAACTAGAGATTAATTTATGAACTCATTCCATTACAAAATAAAAGTATGATGATCAAATTGAGTAGTGGTAATAGTATATATCATTTTTATAAG
Organism: Eucalyptus sideroxylon x Eucalyptus melliodora; assembly: GCA_016097485.1. Lineage (NCBI taxonomy): Eukaryota > Viridiplantae > Streptophyta > Magnoliopsida > Myrtales > Myrtaceae > Eucalyptus > Eucalyptus sideroxylon x Eucalyptus melliodora. The sequence continues at coordinate 59,939,329 of CM027831.1, read as the reverse complement.
TTTTCCATGATACTTTTCCAATACTTTTATGAATTATTTTCTCAAAGATCATCATTCCTTTTTCGTTGGAATTAAGACATTAGCCTATTAGTTAGTGGTAAACTCGCAAGCCATGCAACTAGTTTTTTTATATCAATTAAAAAAATGCTGAGTAAAGAAAAGGTAATACTCAAGATACTAAAACTAATTTATGAAATTTGAATTACAGTGATATGATAAATTGTAAGTGAATATCTAAAATATCTCTCTAAATAGTACGAAAAAAGGCCACCCTCACCAGAAGAAAAAGTCAAAACCCAGGTCCAAATATTTCCAATCTCAATTTTGCCGTGCGATTTTGACCACGGTGTACTTATGGCAAGTGTTTTGGCAATGTTGGTCGGACCGCTATGGGAATACAAGTCCCTAATGGCACAAAGTAAGGACTCCTCCATGAAATCATGACGTTGGTTATTCATTTTAGCAATTTGAGCGGCACTCTTTGCTTCGTATTAGGAATTTAAATCAATAATGTATTCATTTTATGGTAGATGTTTCGCAAAATCTCAAATTTTCTAGAAATATGTCCATGGCTCGTTTGTCAAGCACACTTCTCAAGTGCTTCCAAAAATGAAATATGTTCTTCTTTAAGTCTTTTATTTGTTCCTTTTGTTAAGAGAAACTCATATTACTTGCAATAAACTTTATTTGCATGATCCCCGTAGTCAAAAGGCAAACCTGCATTAGGAGAGGGTGCAGGTGGCACATTCCTTGCCAGTCGCCACGGGTCATAAGCGGGGCCACTTTCTTCCCAGCTGACTTCTTTTTTTTGGCTCAGCCATTGTGTTTTCCTTGTGAGTAATTCCCTTTCTTCTTGTTATTTAAATCATAATCAATTAACAGCATTATATTAATACACTTAATTTGAAAACAGGCAAAAAAAATGTCAAAAAAGTCTTAAACCTATTATATTTGTGTCAATTTAATTATAAACTTTTTGATCTAGTATCAATTTAGTCATTCCAACTAATTTTGACATGAATTTCTCAATCGAATGTTGTATGCAGCGAAATGAGCCAATACCTAACACAGCATCATAACCATCTAAACTGAGCATCATTCGGCAGAGCACACGGAGCAGCAACTGCTGTAGCTATTTCACTCGATGGATGAAGCTGAGGAATGATGATCGACATGGGGTTTAGTGGCGACACGCCGGAGCTATGGGGGAAGAAATCGATGGAATCATCTGGGAAGGAGAAGCTTGAAGGGCAAAGTCGTTGTCGATGTGGGAGAGGCAGGTGATAGATATTGGGAATTATTGGTTTTTAGATTGGATATTGGGAATTAGATCATTTCTTGGATCCTTTCTTAATCTGTTCTTTCTCATATCTTAGGCTTTTGTCAGGATGAGATTGCATCATTTCTGCAACGCAATTAACTTGTCAAGTTAATTATTTTAAACCAAAGTGAGATTGAAGTTCTATTTATCCGTTGAATGAATCTCTCTCTCCTTTTATAGCGTTCAATTCTATTTTCTGTTGGAAAGACCAAATTCCTCATCCCAAGCTTTGATTGGGTCAAAGCATAGAAGAGGGAAGAAGGTGTGATGAATCGGGGGGGCATTTTTTGACTTTTCGTAGTATAAGCTGTCGATTCAGAGAATTTGAAAAAGAATCATGTTAGATGTTAACGACTAAGATTATGCATATTTTTTTAGGGAAATGATTAGCTAAGAAAGCAAACAGTGAACCCTCCACCACACATTTTCCAAGAGAAGGAGAAAGATTTGTGCTTCGCTTGGCAATTTCCTCACGCTTGTGTCGGAAAAAGAAAACTTTTGTGGCTATCCTTTGACCGTGAGATGGTTAGACCGTCTTGCTAGAATTACCCTATTTTTTTATTTGTAAAATCAGTGGGAGAACATAGATTTTTTGGGAGATGGGCTCGAATCTCGTGCGTGAACCGTTGAGATTTAGGAAAAAGAAGTCGCTCCAAGTTATGGTCGTTTTGGCTTGGCTGTTAAAGCCACTACTACCTCTGTTCAACTTTAAGGGTCCAAGAGATGAAGTCTCAAATGGGGACCATGAGAAGTAGGGATGTCCAAAAACCTGACCCGACTTGACTCGATCCAAACATGACCCAAACACGAACCAAACACGAAACAAGTTGAGTACATGTTTCGGGTCTTAAAATTGTTTAGGTAATTATTATGAAATAAGAAAACAATCATGTTTTGAGTCGGATTAGGGTCGAAACATTGTTTGGCCCTGAACACATTATTAGCTTCATGTGTTGGAAAGGAAACCCTATCGTGAATCATCGTTGACCTGGACGAGCTCCACCCTCCTCCAGCCGCCTCCTCCTCCCTCCTCCAGCCACCATCGATGGTGCCCGAATCGACGCTCTGCGCCGCCTCGTTGGCGTTCGTAGCTCTTAAGAGCAGCATTGAGGCCTGAGCATGGAGACCAGGCTAACTCTGCTGCTTCGCGGAGGGATTCCGCGGGGTGTTTTTGGTCCTCTCGCACATTTCAATCGCGAAAGGACCAAAAACACCCCGCGAAAGGACCAAAAACACTTTCGCGGAGGGATTCCGCGGGGTGTTTTTGATCCTTTCGCACATTTCAATCGCGAAAGGACCAAAAACACCCCGCAAAAGGACCAAAATCACTTTCGCGGAGGGAGATATGTTAAGGACACTCATGGTCTTGGGGACGAAGAATCGACGTCCAAGAAAAAAAAAATCAATGATTATCAAATATAAATCTTACTCTTCGATAGATTTATACGCATCGAATATGTCCCTAATTCCATTGTTTGCTCTGAGAGTTGGAGTCACTGGCATCTCTCGAAAATAAAAACCTGGATATATTAACAAAAATAGAAAAAGAGTAGGATCATTCATCCAAAAGAGAAGGGAAGGGGCCTATGTCCAGTTCCTTCGGGAAAGATAAGATCTTTGGCACAAGAATAAGGGATCATGAATTAGTTTTATGACATATTATCTGTACTTGCTTGTACTAGTTATCGGAGGGTCCCAATAAGACAAGGGAAGAGTATGTCATGTGGTAATGTTCCTCTGCGTTACGAACTTTATATAGAGGACATTATGAGCATAAATACCCTTTTTAGAAGGTCACATAGGAGAGAATGAATAAATAGAATATGGAAAAAGAAAATAGCCTCTTTAACATAAATATGCAGTTTATCTTTCATGATGTAGAAAGTATTCAAACTAATATTAGTACAACACAAGGTCATGTTCGAATATCCAAAACAACTTCGCAAAGAGTAAATCATAACATATTGGGGACAGTACCAAAAACTGTCCCCATTCTCTAATTCGCGATGAATGCGAATGCCATCAGGATATAAAGAACGGCAATCGGCCAAGGCTTGTCACTTAGCAAGATGTACATTAACAGACCACATTTGACACTTTCAAGCCCAGCATCGATGAGAGCAGCAACAAGTCGAAACCTTGGATCCATCATAACTTGCCCTCCCATCTCGATGAGTTTGAGTAGTCCATAGATCCGCATGATTTTTGCACAGGTATCGTTGGCTGGAACACCCATCAACTCGATGACTTGATCCAGGAACCCCACCAAGGAACGAAGACGTCGGGTACGTGGAGCGATTCGATCTGCAAGCGCTACTCCACGCCTTGGAAACAAAATTAGCAAACCAGTTGTTAATATGAATTGCAGGAGTCTAGCCTCTGCATGTACCACATGTATTTAACCCATCTAGTGATCCATGGCTAATAGAGCTCGTGAAAACTCTTTCCTTTCAACAAAATGGAACGCCGGAGTACCAGGAAATACTCCTTAAGGCCTACAAATCTTTCCCAACCTTCTCTTACAACACTTATTCACAAAACAAGATCACCCATACGCACGGTTAATCCCCCATGCTTATCAGGTAGAAACAGAGTAAAGCTAATTGCAGGTCTTACATTGTCTTAGGAGGAAAGCAAATAAGACTTTCGGTTAACGTGTTCTCAATATGAGTTTCTGTTGACGAAAGAAGGAAACAATGTGTATATACAGTCGCGTCTCTTCATCGATGTGACAAAATTTTCCCTCCCGACAAAAGGCCCGTAATTACTGGGTAGAAGCCAAGTCTTGGCTAGAACCGGGAAACCGAGTCTTGGATACTCAAGTAGAAGACTCAAGTAGAAACGGAGTCTCAAGCTACCCGAGATGAGATCAGGTACAAGCTCAGTGGTCTGTCTTGTACCGAGCATGAGCGCGAGTTTCAGTCCGAGAATGTAGCCAAGTCTCTTTTTCTAGTTTCTACTTGCCACTCGAGTAGCTTCCTCCCAAGTCTTGCTTTCTCAGTTCTACACCTCAGATAGTTATGAGGTCACTGAAGCTTTCATCGAGAAGGAAAAGTTAAAAAGACTTTCAATTAATACGTTGTTCTTAAGATGAGTTTCCATTGACAAAAGAAAGAAACAGAGTGTATATATAGCCTCGTCTCTTCATCAATGTTAAAGAATTTTCCCTCCCAGAAACAGAGTGAATAAACAATCAGGTAAGACTTATGCTGAAGCTCAGTCTCGGGTAGAAGATTCAAGTAGAAACCGAGTCTCAAGCTAACCGAGACTTGGATACAAGCTCGGTGTCAGTCTTGTGCCAAGCATGAACCTGAGTTTCGGTCCGAAAATTAACCAAGTCTCGTTTCCTGGCCTCTCCTTGAGACTCGAGTGGCTTGTACTCTAGTCCTAGTAGAGTTGAGCTCTTAAGTGCCATAACATACAAGATCATAATGCCTCAACAAGTTAAACTGATCTACGTAGGACGCAGGTTTTTTCCCAACAAACCAGCAATCAGTGGACATGATCAGATATAGGAACGGGAAAGGAAATCAAGATCTTGGCATGATTTAAGTTGCATTTCTCCAACTTATTGAAGGAGCTTACCTCCAACCACCGAGATCCGCTGGATTGTTGTTCGCCATTAACCTTCTGAGTTGCCTCCCGGAGAGAAGAAGAAGAAGAAATGTTGAAAATATTGATTCACCTGGGACGAGAGAGAGAGGGGGGATCAAGAGGCGAAGATAGGGGGTTGAAATATGCAGAAGGACCAAAAAAATTCGCGGGGTGTTTGCCGTCCATTCGCGATTGAAATGTGCAGAAGGACCAAAAAAATTCGCGGGGTGTTTGCCGTCCATTCGCGATTGAAATGTGCCAAGCATGAACCTGAGTTGCCTCCCGGAGAGAAGAAGAATAAGAAATGTTGAAAATATTGATTCACCTGGGACGAGCATGAAATGGCACATTCAATCGCGAATGGACGGCAAACACCCCGCGAATTTTTTTGGTCCTTCTGCATATTTCAACCCCCTATCTTCGCCTCTTGATCCCCCCTCTCTCTCTCGTCCCAGGTGAATCAATATTTTCAACATTTCTTCTTCTTCTTCTTCTCTCCGGGAGGCAACTCAGAAGGTTAATGGCGAACAACAATCCAGCGGATCTCGGTGGTTGGAGGTAAGCTTCTTCTTTTTGTCCTTTCCTTTTTCTTTTATTTTCTTTTTTTCCTTCTCCTTCTCCTTCCTCTAGCCAGTTGCAGGACCTCGGCAATTTGCCAAAGGCAAGGCTGGCGAGGCTCAAGCTCTCGCCAACGGTAGCGAGGGCAACCTCACGTTGGGCAAGCAAGGCTTGACCCAATGAGGTCGAGCCTTGCCTAACCTCTAGCAAGGCAGGCTTAAGGCCGCAAGGGTGGCCTCACGCTGGGTGGGCGAGGATCGACCTTGCTAGATTCGGTGAGGTTGAGCCTTGACAACCATTGGTGAGGGCTTGAGCCCTCGTGGATGCAACCTGCCGATCATTGAGGTCTGGTGAACAGCTAGAGAAAAGAGGAAGAGGAGGGGGAAAAAAGAAAAAAAGAAAAAGAAAAAGAAAAAGAAATATTCAAAAGAAATATTAAAATATTACACGTCAGCCGACCAGCGTCCATGTGAGAAATATCTAGTCAAAATTAGCCGAATGACTGAATTGACACAAAATCAAAAGGTTTATGACTAAATTGATATCAAATCAAAAAGTTTAGGACTAAATTATCACAAACGCGAAAAGTTTATGACTTTTTTCAACACTTTTCTCTACCCCATGACAATTAGGGTGGTGCAAAACTAATGGCCCAAATTGGGCTAAATCAGCTAATTGGATTCGGTTTTCTAAAATGTCGATCCGGTTCCCGATTTCTAAAATTGCAATTAGTATCTGGGCGATCCGGTTCTTAGTTTCAAAAGGCAACTTTCTTTTCCTCTAGCTACTAAAATGTTTCGGTTTGCTAGGTTGTCTCTTGCCTACCCATGGATTCAACAGTAATTTGAAAGGTTGACCTATTCGAAAATCTCCGGATCTACACTAATCTTCTTTTTCTTTTTAATTTCTTAAAAAATAAAAGTGACCGGCTTTTTTTTTATTTTAATTTCTTCCTAATAGAAGACATCAAGTAGTGAGACAAAAAAAAAAGTGATCGGTTTCATTGGATTAGATCAATGGTCCTTGGTTTGGTTCCTAGTTTCACCTTAGAATCGGATCGAACCAGGAACTGATCGCTTCTAATCTCAAAACGATCTCCAAGTGGCAAGCTGAGCCAACTTTAGAGAAATGGTTAGTGTAGCTGATGTAAGCATTTACATCACTCATCCTCCAAGGTCCCTGCCCCCATTCTTGGGCTAGCACGCCACTTAACCTTGGACTCATGGTACAATAGTGTCTTATTCTATTCTTTTATTCCCTGGAATAAAAAAAGAAAAAAAAATCCGTTTAGTAACTTTTTTGTTCCAAAGAATAGATTTGGAGCAGAATCAAGATGTAAAATTTTTTTGATTATTTATTCCCGAGAACAGTTCCAGAATCAAGTCCATTTCCTCTTTGTTTCCTCATTTCTTTTCTTCTTTTCTTTTTTCCTTTTCTTCTTCTCCTTCATCCTTTGGTTGATCGCCGACCTTGACTAGGCTGACAACGAGGCCAACGATCTCGTCGGAGCATTGCTCGCCCCTAGCGAGGCCATGCCTCCCTAGTGGTTGAGCAAAGCTTGCCAAACCACCACGAGGGCAGCATCGCTTGGCCATGGTGAGGCTACGAGGCCTAGTGAGGTTGAGTCTCGCTAGCGATTGGTTGAGCTTGGCTCGCCAGATTTGGGCGAGGTAGAGCTTCATCGCTAAGCCTCTCCCAATCGTCGGGGAGGCTCGGCAGGGGTCAGCAACACTTTGACAAGGTTGCCGACCAAAGGATGAAGGAGAAGAGAAAAAGGAAAAAAAAAAAAAAAATGTAATTAAATTATTAAAAAAATTAAAAGAATTTCTAAATCATAAGAGGATTTGAGGTCCTACCAAACGTAATTCTATCTCGAGAATAGAAATTTTAGATAGTTACCATATAGAAACTCATCTAAGAACAGAATTTTGAAGAGAAATTATTTTCTGGAATAGAATGATTATCAAATAGGCCCCTAGTGTCCCGTCCCACATGTTGACACTCAATGTATTTAGCATGCCCTATTCTTAATAAATAAAACCCCCTCTTTCTCTCTTGCTTCATCCCTTCCTTCAATCAAAGGTCCAAGGTTTCTAGCTTCCAGGGCTTCTTCATCCCTTTCGAATGTGGACTCTTTTTTTGGTTTTGAAAAGAGAGAGAAATGCCAGCTCGCATTTGGACGCAAATTCTTTATTCTACAAAATGCTCTCACGGATTATAAGTATCTCACCATGTCTCGATCATTGATGCACGTAAAATCATTGATGCATGCCTCATTTACATATAGCATTGTTAAGAATTGATTGAGATGTCAATGGAAACATCGTTCAGGATAGAGGATCTCTATCCTTTTTTTCCTATGCATATTTGAAAAGTTTAATGATTGTAGGCTCCATCTACTTTGCGAAATTTATTTTTTGAAATAACTTTTTTCTTATTTCCAACGTTTGGATTGCTTAGAAAAACAAATCAATAGAAAATTTTTCCTAGTCAATGGAAAATTAATTTTTAAATTCAGAAAAATAATTTCATAATTAAAAAATTAAAATTATTTTTCAAATTATACAAACAATCATTTTGAAAAAAATATTTTTTAAATAATTTACTTTCCATGGAACAAACAATGTATTACAGGGTGCAAAAATTCTATCACATGCATTAAGAGATTCATATTAATTGTGATTTCATTATTCGAAAGTCTCACTTGCTTTTCCTCCTCAGAAATGCTTGGACAAATAGGAGTCTTGATTGGCTTGATCAATCATGGATCCGTAGGTGATTGCCCTCCTGTAAGTGCCTTAGTATCTTCAGTGGCGTGGCTTCCCTTTTTTAGCTTAGGCGCGCATGACAATTATTTTGTTCCAGAAATAGTTTCTTGAATAGAAATAGATTTTTCTATTTTTATTTCTAAGTAAAAATAACTGTTTGATAACGACACAAAATTTCTACTCTAAAACTATAAATTCATTTGATAAAGACACAAAATTTCTTCCTTTCAGACGGCAGCAGACCGGCGGATAGCGGTGACGGATGACGGCAGCCGGTGGCGGCGACGGGCAACCGGTGGCAGCGGCAACTGGTGGCGGCGGAGGCAACCGGCGGTGGTAGCAACCAGCGGCGGCGACGGTGACGGCGGGGGCCGCCGACTGACTGTCGCGACCAACGGACGGTGGTTGGCGACAACAGATGAAGGACCAGTTGACGAACGATGAGAAATTTTTTTATTTTTCATTTCTGTTCCAGAAATAGAGAAGTAGAAAATTTCTACTTTTGATTTCTATTCCAAACCTATTTCTGGAATAGAAATCTATTCTAGAAATAGAAAAACGGAATAAGTTTATCAAATGGATTTCTATTCCAGAAACAGGTCTGGAATAGAAAAATTGTTTCTGGAATAGAAATAAGCAGTTATCATGCACCCCTTAGTTATTGTGTATTCTTCCAAGAAAACTTTGTTTTCCTTGTTTTTTTTTTTTTTGACATTTGGCTGCACCAAAAATTTATTCTTACTATCCTTGAACATGATAATTCACATTGTATTTTGCATTTTTGGATCTTGCATTAGAATCATGCTTATGGAAAATTACCAAAAAAATTTTAAACTTATTGTAATTATGGGATAATTCAATTCTAAATCTTTTTTCTTTATCAATTGAATTATAAATCTTTTGCATTTATGTTAATTCAGTCAATTCAACCAATTTTATTGAAAATGACTAACTTAGACATGCTGGCCGCTCTACGTAACACTACAAGCGTTGACATGGACTTTTTTAAATGATATTTTAATAATTTTTAATTTTGTCATAATTTTTTCTTTTTTCTTTTATTTTCTTTAGTTTTTCTTTATTTTCTTCCTTTTAGCATGGGACGAGTGTGTCATGGCATGGCCCTAGGCAAGGGCTGTGACGGCCTTGCACAACTAGATCATGCGAGGGTTGTGGCACCCTCACCTGGCCAGATTTGGTGAGGGCATCCCACTCATAAGTCTAGGGAAAAAAAGAAAAACTAAAGAAAAAATTATAAAAATTCAAAATTTTACTATAATATATTACAAAATATTCACATTACCGCCGGTCATATCAAATAGGATAACTAGTGTTCATGTTAGTGAATTTCTAGGCTAGATTTGGCAAGGGCAGCCCGCCCATAAGTTTGGGGAAAAAAAGAAAAACTAAAGAAAAGAAAATCAAAGATAAAAGAAAAAAGTTATAAAAAATTCAAAGTTTTATTAAAATATATTAAAATAATATCAACTCAGTGCCGGTTATGTCTCGTAGAATGGTGGGCGTTTACGTCAGTGACTTTCCTAACCAGATTTGACTAGGGTGTCCTGCCCATAAGTCTAGGGAAAAAAAAAAAAAAGAAACACTAAAGAAAAAGAAAGAGAAAAAATATAAAAAAATTCCAAATTTTATTAAAATTTATTAAAATAATATCAACGTCAACATCGATCATGTCACATAAGATGACTCATGTTTACGTCGGTGATTTTCCAATCAAAATTTGACCGGATTGACTGAATTGGCACAAATACAAAAGATTTGTAATTCAATTGGTCCAAAAAAAAGTTTATAACATAACTGACACAATTTAACAATATATTTAATAACTCTTTTTTTTTTTTTTTTGTTATTCTTCCAAACTCGACACGCTTGCCACAATTTCGTTCGTTTTTTTATAATCGAAAATAATAGAATAGAAGTAATTATATCCCGATCAGGATCAATTATCGATTATTATATTAGCGCATCCACCCTGAAATCGGGCCAGCACCTTACCACCATATAAATCACATATGGGTCCCACCATACAGTCCCACTTATTAGAATGCACATGTAAAGCTATAATCCTGCGACGATGCATCCAGTCATTAGCTCCGAATCACAAGTCCTGCAAAAGAAGACACAGAGAGGAAGAGAGAAACCCTCGTGGTGTTCTCTCTCTCTCTCTCTTCTTTTCTCTTCGCTATTTTCCGTGAGCGAGTTGCGCCGTGGACGAATGCGCATCCTACGTTCCTCGGCGTTCCCATCGGTCTTATGTAGGTGTTCTGCTCTACTCGCAGCCTCGGAGCAAGTTCCATTTCGGCAAGGAAGGAAGAGAGAAATCACTCACTCAAAGCTTGGAGATCAATTGGCAAACGACAATCCAGCCAGTCACGGTGGTCGGAGGTAAGCACCGACTGCGAGCCGCGGCATCTCTTCACTGCTGTAGTCCAGCCTCCTTCGATAAGTTGGGGGCACGTGAGTAAATTCATGCGGTCTTGAATTCCTTTCCTGAAAAAAGAACAACTCCCATCTCCGATCATATCCACGATTCATCTTCCATCCCATGAATGGTGTTTTATTACTTCTTGTTCAAAATATGTCTTGAATTTGAGTCAGTCAAATAAAACCCAGCCTCCTTCGATAAGTTGGGGGCCTGTGAGTAAATTCATGCGGTCTTGAATTCCTTTCTTGAAAAAAGAACAACTCCCATCTCCGAATCATGTCCTCGGTTCGTTTTCCATCCCGTGAATGGTGTTTTGTTACTTCGTGTTCAAAATATGTCTTGAATTTGAGTTAGTCAAATAAAACCCGCCCACATTGAAGTGGTTAAAATAACCGATGATTGGGAAAGCGAAAAACACAACGCAATTTCCTTCTAACTACCGGAGTCGGTCGAGGTAAATGGAAAAGGAAAGTAAGCCATGGACTTTGTTGACTTGAATTGTCCAAATTCTATTAGGATGCTGCACATGGATTTTTTTTTTTTTAAATCTATTTGTTAATCGAAAAATATCAAGCACAATTGTCCGAAGGCGACACTTATTGTTTCAGTTTTCGTGAAACAGGGTTGTCTAACAAATATTTTGCCGAATATAATTTCAGAAATAGAAGCAGAGCATGGGGCTCAAATTGGTGCAATGTATAGCCGGCATCTCGATTTCATGGAGGAGTCCTCCCTTCAAGCCATCCATCAGAGACGACACCAGCCTGGTCAACATTGCCCAGCCATTATTGTATTAGTGCACCAGGTAAAGCACATATCGCCTATCGGTCCCACCCTAACAACCTTTGCGTCCTTATGTTGGTAATCCCATTCATGTTCATCTCGAGTTCAAAGATCGTCATGTTCTGTGGCTTCATGTGATTTAAGGCTCAATTAATATAATTAAAAAATTTAGAACTGAATTAATAAAAATAGTAAATATTAAATTTACATCTCGATGCATCCATATTTTATAATAGCGAACGCTGCCATAGTAACTGTCTCCTCCTCTTTCTTTGTTATTTTTTTTTAACACTTTTTGAGAATGACGGAGACGTGTCCACCACAAATTTCTTTCAAGACTCCATGGCAACCGGGTGGACTTGTGTTGGCATGAGGAATCCAAATGTAGTTTCTATAAAATTTTGCTTACCTTAATTAATTTGACAATGGAAGCCAGGCAATATACACACGCGCACACATGATGTTGATGCACATGTCCTCTCAAGTCTCAACAGCAATACACCACTTTTTTTTAATGTGAAACATATATTGATTGTGCATACGGATTGCTGGCTACAAGTGTCCTTGATTTCGTGATGCAAATTACATTTAATTTAAATTATATTAATTGATTGATATGCCAATTCAAACTATGATTATTTGTCTAGACTAATCAAAAGTTAAAAGTAACTTTTGTATTTTTCTGTTAATTATAATATATTATTTAAATTTTAAAAGATTACAAAAATTACTTATGAATATTCATATTCGTGCCAATATTTATCTATTATGAAATTTTAGATGTTTAAGGTTAACAAAAGCTGAAGGAGATGCCCCTCAAGATGTGCAAAAATAAAAGTAAAAATTACTGTAAGCAAGCTCTAGATATTATTATGTAGCTGTGATGATACCTAATAATGTATATGTAAACAAACATCATGATTTCTGTACATCCTTTGAGAGCGATGGAGTTAAAAGTATTTATGCATGTGTTAATAAAAAATTACTTTTTTGAGAATTAAAAAATTAAAGAGCATTGGGGATGACGGACTGGAGAGGAGGGTCCACCCATGTAGACTTTTTCCCTCCAAATTGTTTTCAAAACTTAATGGGCAAGTCATCCAGTATTCCACAAGTAATTTCGCGGCCGTGGTGGGTCCGTTTCTGGCGAGGAAAGTAGGGGCACCGTCACCCTCTCATAATTCTATAATTTGCAGTTTATTTTAATTTTCTAAGTGTGGAATGGAGCCTGAAGCTAATCCCCGGAAGGTGTATAGAAGCGAAAAGTATAAAAAAGTTACAAACCTATTGTATTAGGATACCAATTCAGTCGAAACCTTTTAATTTGATCAATTTAGTAAGGTAAGTATTTTTATATTAATACCAATTCAGTCCATATGTGAATGTGATCATCTTATGTGACGTGGCTCACGTTGACGTGAACATATTATTTAACTTCTAAATACTATTTCAATTATTTTATTTTATTTTATTTTCCATTTTTTTTACGTGACACGGCTCATTTATTTTATTTTTTTTTCCTTTCTCTTTTTTTCATTTTTTTCATTTTTCCGTATTAGTCACCAACTAGTGGAGGTCACCAGCCGCCGACTAGGGCTAGGATCAGCCATGGCTAAGTGAGGCTGCTTCTTACTGGATCCGAAGAGGGGACCCTTGCCTAGCCCTTGCTAGAGGCCGATGCTAGGTGAGGCCTTGGCTAGGGTCCCCTTGTCGGCCTTCAATGATGTTCAAGCCTTCACCCTCATCGGTAGCTGGCGATTGGCAAAGACTAATGAGGAAAAAAAAGAGAGAAAGGAAAGAAAAAAAAAGAAAAAAAAAAGAAGAAAAGAAAAAAAAAAAAAGATAAGAAGAAAAAAAGGAAAAAGAAAGCAAATTAATAAAAAATTGAAAAAAGATATTTAAAAATTAAAAAAAATTGTCCGTGTTAGTACCAATCGTGACACATAGGACGACCTGTGTTCACATCAATGATTTTTTGACCTAAATTGGTTAGATTGACTGAATTAGTATAAATATGAAAATCTTTAAGACTAAATTAGTTCAATCGAAAGGTTTATGATTGAATTGGTACCATATAATAGATCTAGAACTTTTTAAATACTTTTCCCCTATCTAGAAAACAAATTCAATAAGATAACTAACTAGATTAATGATGCTCTAGTTTTGTCACCATTGTTATGCTTTGGGGACTGGCTTACCATAATTACTTAGGTGATTTCTTCGTACATTACTAAAAAATGTCACAAGATGCTCATGCCTAGTGCATTGTTGAAGAACAACAACCATGTGTGCTTATTATGTATTTTCCCACATCACACGATAATAACATATGAATCGATCCGATTGAGATTTAATTTCTTAAATCCATGCATAAAATTGCTTTTTTCCCCATATTATAAAAAGAGTACACGCATTCCAATGATTTTTTTAAACATGTGGAGAGAGTTAGATATAAAATTTAAAATTAATTTAGGAAAAATAGTTAAGTGATGGTTAGATTTAAATTCAATGTTAGTAAGTAAGATTTTTAGAGCATCATATCTCAACTATTTTCAAATTACAATTCTATTCATTTTGTAATACCATGTCACTGTGATGTATATGAAAAAAGGACACAAGCTATACATGGAGATTTTGTAAGTTTCTTACAACTATAAACTCACAAAATACACCAGAATGTGTTTTGCAATTGAGATATGGTGTTCTTTAAGGATCAAATTATCAAGGATCTCAATAAGCATGAAGAAGCTCAAAATGTGGAGGAAGAGCTAGTTGACCTGGAGCCCTTAGGCTCATCATAAAATTCTATTGGTGGGGAGCACAAAAAGAGGTCGAGATTGATTCGGCTAAGCAAGCACAAACCGAGATGGCAGCTAATGACGAGGCTAATGAAGGAGTTGAGGCCAAGACTAATAATGGATATGATGAAGATGTAGTAGTTGATGACGAGGTTGAGGAGGAAACAACTGATGTTGATGATTTTCCTCAAGGACAACCAATGAGATCAACGAGAGAAAGGCAACCAAGTAGAAAATACTCCCCAAATGAGTATGTTTTTTTCACTGATGGGGGAGAACCTGAGACTTTCCAAGATGTAAGTGGAAATTGATACCCACAAAAAGGAACAGATGAAAGCCATGCAAGAAAAGATGCAATCCTTACATGATAATCACACCTATGATTTGGTGAAGCTACCAAAGGGCTAAAAAGCACTCAAAAACAAATTGGTGTCTAGGTTGAAGATTAAAGAAAACAGCCCCAAACCACGTTACAAAACAAGATTGATGGTGAAGGGTGTTGGTCATAAAAATGGAGTTGATTATGAGGAGATTTTCTCTTCTGTTGTAAAGATTTCATCCATTCGAGTAGTTCTTGATTTGGCAACAACCTTGAACTTGGAGGTCAATCAATTCAATGTGAAAATGGTATTCTTACATGGTGATCTTGATGGGGAGATATATATGAAGCAGCTTGAAGGTTTTGTGATCAAAGGTAAATAAAATCTTCTATGTAGGTTGAAGAAGAGCCTCTATGAGCTCGAACAAGGTCCAAGGCAATGGTATAAAAAGTTTGATTCATTTATGGAGAGGAATGAATACAAGAAGACGACAGGAGATCATTGCGTGTTCATCAAGAAGTTCAATGACGGCGATTTTCTGATTCTTTTATTATATATTGATGATATGTTACTTGTGGGGCATGATGTCAGAAAAATTATGAAGCTCAATGATAAGTTAAGCAAGGAATTTGCCATTAAAGAACTTGGACTGGCAAGGCAAATACTTGGAATGAGGACATCGAGTGACAAAGCTTGTAGTTATGGTTATCCTAAGAGAGATATGTAGAAAAAGTTGTGCAAAGATTCAACATGAGCAACACCAAAGCAGTTAGCTCACTTTTAGCCAATCATTTTCAACTTAGCACGAGGCAGTGTGTCCCTCAAGTGAAAGGGAGAAGGAAGAGATGCTGAAGATTTATTATGCCTTTACTGTTGGAACTCTCATGCATGTGATGATGTGCACACGAAACAAATACTAGGTTTGCTATTGGAATTGTTAGCCGATACATGTCAAACCTCGGCAAACAACATTAAGAGGCTGTCAAGTAAATACTTAAGTATTGTTAAGGTACATATAGTTTGTGTTTGTGTTTTGGTGATAGAAAACCGATACTTGAGGGGTTCATTGATGCAGACATGGTGGGAGATGTAGATTCTAGGTGATTTGCATTTGATTATTTGATGACTTTTGTAGGTGGAGCTATCTCTTAGCAATCGAGATTAGAAAAGTGCATTGCATTATCTACAATGGAGGTTGAATACATAGCTACCACCGGAACTAGCAAAGAGATGTTGTGGACGAAGAGATTTTTCTAAAAATTGGAGCACAAGCAAGATGAATATGTTGTGCATTGCGATAGTCAAAGCGCTATTCATCTTAGTAAAAATTCCACATTTCATTTTATGATGAAGCATATTGATATTAGGTATCATTGGATACGAGAAGTGTTGGAGGAGAAGTAATTGAAGCTTGAGAAGATCAACACGGACAAAAATGATGCTGATATGTTGATAAAGTCTCTACCTACGGAGAAACCAAAGTTTTATAGGAAGGAAACTAGCTTATTGAAGTGATAAGAAAGTTTAAAACCCTCCATGATAGGTTGGGGGATGATTTGTTTGGAGCAGCGTAGCCCAACATATTCAGGAGTCGATTTGGGATATCCCGATGATTGCTCATCAATAATACCTAATAGGAAGGAGTCCTATTATGATAGGATGCTAAAAAGGAAGAAATTTAAATAAGAATGAGTCTTATTTAGGAAGAATTTGAGGATAAAATTAATTCTGATAATTGCTCAAATTAGGGAATTCAATCGATTAAGGAGATTTCCAATTGAGAGGTGATTACGAAATCAATTAGGGAGGATTCTTAATTTGGGTGGAGGTCTACCACTATAAATAGAAGAGCTTGGGTGGAGGTTTCTAATACACTAGAGAAACACTCTAGAAAGATCATAAGAGTCTTCAATAACGTGAGTAAAAACGAGAGTTCTTGAGAGTTTTTAAGTGAGAGTGTGTAAACACGAGAGATCTTAAGAGTTCATCAAGCGATGATGTGTTCTGTGACAATTATGAGGATTTATTGTGAGAGAAACACCGTTAGAGTGTTAATTGTAATCCATTGATTATAGTGGAGAGTTCTCGAACCAATGTCTCAGAGTTTTTTCCATCTTGGGTTTTTCACATAAAAATTTCTGGTGTATCGTTCTTCTCTCTCATCTACTATGTTATTTATGTTTCACATACCGCACGATTTTGACTATTAGAATTTCACTGCAATTGATTGCAATCAAACTTAATTTACAATACATAGACATTGTTTCCTCTCCACTATACCATGCCCATGATCCTGGAGGAACTAACTTATCTTTATTTTACAAGTTTTATTTCATGAATAATGCAGTACAAATCATCATGACTTAAGATAAAGTAAATAGAGAGCTCATAAAGGTTTATTTGTTTTTGACCACTATGGGCGATTATTGAAGATAGGCACTTGTGACTCTCAGACCATAAATACTAAGTTAAAGAGGAAGCATCCCATTGGTCATTTCACTTAAATAGTATCAACACTGACACACAACGTGCGACACGATATAACACGATATGCCGACACATCGTTTTTTAAAAAAATAGAGAATTTTAACACGTTGAGACACTTTATAAATATTTATCATTTTTATGATTTTTAATCAAATTAATTTGATTTAAATTCACAATTAAATAAATAATAAAAAAGCATAGAATGAATTTACACTAAAAATATTAATCTATCATTTATTAATATAATTCACTGTTTCAATTTGATAAATTCAACTCCATTCCAATAATCCATAAAACTTTAAAAAAAAAAGTAATTTATATTCTAAACTCACGAGTCAAATGTGTTGAAAGAGGAGAAAAAAATTGAATGAGTGAATTGTGTATCATAGGAAGTGAGAGTCAGAAGAGAAAATTAAGTATTTTTTTTTCCCCATTTATTATTTTTATTATTTTATTATTTTTTCATATATTTACATTTTGACTCCTCATTTATTAAAAATTTTTAAAATTGATCCCGTGTATCATAATCATGTGTCGAAAATTTGCATGTCGGAATTCTGACTTGAGTGTTGAAAAAGTTGACCAGGTTTCGGAGAGTGTTCGAAGGTATCGAAGAGTGTCGGATACGTGTCGGAGTGTCCGACATGTCACGAAAACTTTCGAATAGTATCGATGCCCCTAACATTTCACAAGTTTATTAGGTCATTTGATAAGCTTGAATGCAGGGGAAGGGAGCCCCATCTTCATACTACCTTTAGGTCGTTCTTTAAGACATTTCCAACCACTTCGTGCTCTAAATATGTTTGCTTCGCTCCCCGCTGCCAAGTGAATGGAACGGAGCCCCATCTGAATATATTTTTCGTTATATAAGACAATATGTTGGATGGAAGGAGTTCGAGCTCATCTTTCGACAATGCCTTTTTGTCGTTTTGGCCTTTGCTAACCATTTTTCCCTCTACTTATATGTTTGACGGCAAATCATGCGGTCTCCAATTCCTTTCCTAAAAAGAAGAGCTTCCTCTCTCTAATCATTTCCTGTGTGTGTGCCATTACCCGAATGCTGTTTTATTTGGAAACAATTTGTACTCTGCATCGGTCACGTGAACTCATCCTTTACAATGTTGCATTCAAGAACCATGATACGGGTACAAATCACCTAGATCTCTTCACTTTGTTAATAGATCCCTACGATTATACTTGATCTCTATTGTTTGAGCTTCTCTCGGTTGTCTGACAAATAATTTGCTTATTTTAATTCCAAGAAAATGCTGCAAAATGTAACCTACAGCTTAATTCTCTAGCAGAGGCCTTTCGTTAACTCATTAGGATCGTGCGCAGCTCTCTCGGTCCAGTCAACGTTGTTGTAGAACCCATCATTGTGCCTCTCTGCGAAGTGATACAAAAGGTCCAGCAAATATTAATCTTTATAAGGAGAAAGCAAGATATTGGCAGAAGGTTTCTACTCAAGTACACTCTCACCTCTATTCCTTTTGGATCTGTCAAGTGTGGCCTGCTGATGTACAATATGTTTGGCAACATGCCTTGGCTGATTTTCATTTCATGTGTCCTAATGTTGGTAATCCCATTCATGTTCATCGATTAGTTAACGGCTATAATTTCCAGCTTTCTTGATGTGGTAATGTTCGATGACACAAAGCATCCCTCGTTGTAAAAGCATGTAATATAATATTATAATAAAAATAATGGAAGCAACTGACGAGGAAAAGTTAAACTGAAATCGTTGGAGTTCAAAAACGACATAATCATTCTCGATTGCGATTTTAAGGAGGAACATAAACATTTAAAAAAACCCTGTGATCACTTCCTTTTTAGTATACTTAAAATGGTCTTCAAAAGACTAAACAGAAACTCCAACAGTCTTCTTAATGTTTCTAATGTGCTATTGCAAATAGTAGAGAAAGAAAGTGGGAGAAAAACTGACATATTATTATCATAAACGAATGGAATACAAAAATAGTTCAGAGAACCTCGGTATCGAAACAGACAAAGGATTCTCATTCTTACTTTAACATTTGGAAATAGAAGAAGGCATAAGCACTAAACAGTAAAGGAGAGCAAGGTTATCATAGTTGAACAGGAAACGTAATGCTACTGATCTTCATAGTATAATAGTGTCGATTGCACACAGAGTTCATCCTTATTATCATCATCCCTCATCAACATCAACCCAATTACTTGGATGATACGAGCACACTAATTGAATCAACGCTGAGATACTGAGAAGCCGAAGAAAGGCATGTGAGTTCCGTCTTTTAGAAATAGGTACTTGCACAGGTATGTGCGACGCATCATCAAGGTTCACAGTCGAGTAAAAAGCAGAAAATCGAACTTGTCTCTAGTATCACGTGGACAGTCGCACTAAAGAGTGGAAAAAAAGAAATGCTTACATGTTTCGCAGAACGTAAATGGATTTCTGCCACATTTTTTGCTTCTTGACGCAAGAATAAAGAGTAAAATTTAGCAAGACTCAAAGATAAAGTTGTGCAATCAATTGGCCTACGCCAAATGCTTTCTTGCAAAGCAGCATTTACAGTAGGGAAATGGGCGATTGAGAAAGTACCAACTTTATGTAGAAATATTTGCAGGAGACAGCAAAATAATCCGACCTCAAGAGATAAAGATGATGTTCATCACACACACACAAACTGAGCGAGATTGAGAGATGAAGAATCTGGACCAGTTTGGATGTTTCCTTCAGCTGATGCAGCTTTTGATATTTGAAGGGTGCTTATTCTTTCAATTCCTAACTGATCACCAGCTTTTAGGATCCTTTCTTCTGGCACTTGCCTTCCATCAGAACAACTGCCACTGCTTGCAGCACCTCCTGCCCAAAGTTAGTAAACCACTCAAATTTTGATTCCCAAGATATGCCTTCACATTGACTTCAAGTGTCTTACCAACCGCATACACAGCATTTCATTTTAGAGCAAAGCAAAGTCAATTTCTTTGCCATCATTGAGAGATGATAGTGCTACAAGGATCACTCACGTGAGAGTCAAACCATATTCTGGTATGATTTGATGGAATCTCAGAAGCACTTGTTCTATTCCTCTCTGGCTGTTCTTAAGAAGCTTCCCGAGTATCAGCCTGGCTTGGCATCCATTTGCCGAAGGTCCAGTGTTACCTTCGTGTAACTGTGATGTGAGCATGGTGGTCAGTACAAGTGTGGCATCAAAATTGGAAGAGGCCCCCTCATCAATGCCAAATTTAGGGGCCATCAAAATAGGCCTGTTTCATTAAAACATGCAGTTGTATCAAGTTCTTTATTCTTTTCTATTTTGCATTGAGTTGCACTTACCCCCTCCCCCCCTTCTCCTTCCCCTCCCCAATTGACAGCAGAGATGTTGCATTTGAAACCACGAATTTAGTACCAAAAAGAAAAGTCAAAAGACATACATTAACCATCAAGTTTTGCACTGAAATTTTGAGCCGGCATACTTTACTAGCATCTTGCATTAAACTTGATAAATAAACCATTTATCATCCTAACTTAAACCTCCTTAAGCCATTAAATCCAAACTTGATTCAAAGGTGCACTATATTCTCTCAACCAAATTTTCAATGATGATCTCTTGTGTTTGACATTCAGCCCAGAAGCAAAACTGTCATTGGCCTTTATGATTGTGATCGTGAAGCTATGCGTTTGCTTGTTTTAAAATTCTTGAGCAGATAACTAGCAATCATTCATCTATTAAAACCATTTATAGACTGATTGCATGAAAACTACTCGTTGCATCTGAACTACTTGCATCTACAAAATTGAAGTGACGCACGGAAAAAAATGGATAGAAGGTAAGAGTGGAAAGAACATTTAGAATTTACTTACTTGCCAGCCTTCTCAAAGTACAAATGAATGTCCACTTCACATCCCTCACAGAATGCAAGAAATGCCTGCATTTCCTTGAGATGGGACAGACGTTAAATATATATCATGTTCACTGGAAAACACAAGGAAAAACTTCGACATAAAAGATGGTCCTGAATGTGACTACAGTAACATTTCAGCAACTAGGTCGACTTGTTTTAAGGAGAAATGGAGATAAGTTTGAAAGTGAAGTCATATGTCCAAAAACTTTTACCTGCATTTATGACCCAAATGTCTCAATAGATAATATAATAAAAAAACGAATCAGATGGAACACCTTCAACTCTTTGACAGCAAAAGTCACGTTTACTGGGTTGCCGTTATGAGCATACTGCACAAACTCTTCCGCAGGATCTATCCAAAGCTGAGTTTGCAGCAAAGAGTCGTTCTCTGCAACCAGAATCTGAACCATGATATTGATATACTTCTCCATATTTGATTGAAAAGAAAAAAATTAATCTCTACCTTTGGTAGGATCAACGTAGCTTTGAAACTCAACAGCTGTCCTGCCAAATTCACTTGCAGCATCAGAAGGATCGGAGTTACATTCCATTGCAATGATAGTAATTTCCTGAAGGGATGACTGAAAATTTGCAAGCAATCTGTTCAGATCACGAGGCCTCACTGCAAAACTACCTGGGTATCTTCTCCTATCCAAAGATAATTGTTGTATGTTGGGGTCAACATTGCAAGAAATCCAGTATGTTTTCTAAGAGCCTGCATGTGTATGACAACCCCCATATGCATGAACAAAAACTCACAGTTGGCACAGTGAGATACACATGTATATCTGCATGGTGCAGCTTCTTATCAAATTAATGCAGGTTTGACAGGTGCCAGCCTCCGATTTATATTACAGTCAGACAACATACCGAATAGTATGTAATTAGAATGACTGAGTCACAAAGATTTAAAATGGTAAGTGGCCAACAAAAAAAGTACATTTGGTAGACATCGGAATCTAATTTTTAACATAAATTTCCCCCTCTTTATTCTGAATTCGTTGGCCTTATAGGTCATATTGGGGGATTGCAAAATCCCTTCGACAGTGTTCACGCTGCTTGTACAAGGTGAGAAATTAGAAAAGCTCATCTCCGCGGACACGTGACATGACAAATAAATGCTTCTCACGGCATCTTGCAGTCATTTTCTCTCAACGAAGATGTCAGTTTCAAGACTTCATTCCTGCTGTTTTTCCATAGAATTGGAGCGAGATTATTTTTAGGGGGAAAAGGGAATGTGCTAACTTTTCCATCTGTGCCACAAGCTTGCAATTTTAACCATCAAATACACCATTTCCAACATAATGAATACAGAGCACCGCACACACAACTTAAAGGTCTTTACCATTGAAGCACTGCAAAGCCCATTGAACTTTTGATGCATTGATGTCTGATAATCACACACTCAAATAATCAATGTTTGAAATAGGCGTTCTAAGGACAGAACAGAGCCTGCACACAGTACTTTGTAAGTGTTGGTAAGTTGCTTACAACTATAAACTGACAAATATACTAGAAAGATGAGCAACAACAATACACCTTTAGAAGAACGCTGCATTGAACCTGTGTGCCAGATACTGTAAACACATCAAAGAGGTCTGGCTTGAAGGTAATCAATTGATAGGCAGATCTTGATGAATTGAGTGGGTGAAAGGAAATCTGAAGGTCGAATACAAGTGAGAAGTTGATATTTGTACACAGATCAATACCAAGAGATATGTTAGGAAGCGAAAAACTTGCTTTCACTAATTGAGTGTTGCAAACCCCATACGACACCATCAAAGTAACTAGACAAACCAGCAAAGCATTAGCAATACAAAATAGCAGCACTCGTAGAAGGTTATCCATAGGGCTTTTCTTCTATGGTTTCACCATTCGACAATTTGACGAGAGTATCGCTGATAGTTCTCCTGGCTACAGCATCCTCAGTTTTTAGATTCATCACTAGATAATATTGACGCGTAAATCACAACTTATAATTTGAAGGAAAATCACAAAAATGATTCACGAGTATTCCTGCTCAATTTTGATCCTAACACTTCATTTTTGTCATAAATTTGTTTGGTGAAATAATCTTCTGTTTTGATTTTAGGATAAACGTTGATTTCTACGTCCAGATACAAACAAAAAATGCAAAGTAAGGGCTAAAGATTATTAAGCGACATTAACATTTCATAATAGTGCAAAACTAGTAGGCATCGTATGTTATTGCATAGAATAACTTGTTATATAGTTTGACACATAAAAAAATAGTAAAAAGGCTTTTTCTTTTCTTTTTTTGCATGGTTCAACAGCTGCGCTTCATTATTGTTAAGTACATTTACAGAAATTATCTATGATAGATAACATTTGCAATTTTTTAAGAATGCTTTGAGTGCTACTTAATTTAATATTAATTTATCTGAAGTGATAGAAAAATGTTCGTGTTCTATATACCTTGTATAAACTATGTAGGTCCATGCAAATAATTAAATATCCAACTGTTTCAATCAATCCTGCTTACAATTCTATTATTTTTTTAGTAGCGTCATAGTTTTTTTTTTCCCTTTTTTTGAAATATCTATTTTTAAGTTTTAGGAGACCTAGAATTTCATTAAAAAAAATAATAGCAACTCTAAAATTGAAAGAACAAACCTACAAATCTATATCTTGTTGAATTTTCATCCTCTTCAAAGGATTAATCAACAAAAATAGACAAAAGGGTACATGTTTTTCTTATTACTGATAAATGAAAAAAAATTAGATAAAAGGGGAGAAAAGAGGAATTAGAAGGAAAAGAATTCAGGGCGATCGAGGAATTTGATGATTTTTTGCCACTCTTTTATTATACATCAAAGACTCAATGGAGCACCAATACATGGCAGACAAAAAATTGGTATCATAGCGTAACCAATTTTTTCTCGCTATAGATTTATTGTCAAATACTAATTATATGTGCAGAATGCAATAGTCTAATTATATATAGGTACATATATCATCATTATTCATGTAATTGCAAAAAATATAAATAAAATGTAAGGATTAGAAAACTAAAATATAATTAAAATATATAAGAAAGAATGGGGGCAATGTAAACCTATCAAATGAGTCAGTCGAGTCGAATATGATCCAACCCGAGTTGATCCATTTTCATCAAATACAAGTTTAGTGACCTATACACAGCTCAACTTATAACCGATTCAACTTATATTACTAAAACACTTCTATATTTAACATAATATACAAAAATTTAAACTCAAATTAAGGTGAGAGCACAAAGTGAGTGAATACAAGATCGAGAAAGGGTGAGAAAGAGTCATAGAGATGAGTTGAATATAAATAAATTGTGAACTCATTTAATATCTATTTTAATTTCAAGTGTCACTATTCTAAACTCTTGTTTCATTTAGTAAATATAACTAACACATAATAATCAAGTCTATCAAATATAGGTTAAGAAATGAGTTTATGATGGATTTTGACAGATTCAAAATAGAGCTAGCCTGTTTCAAAGTGAGTGCATTAATACGATGATGTTAGTTGATTAGGATTTAATTGACACGAAAAGAGGAAATTACTTACAAGGAATCCGCAATAACTGAGCCAAAAGAGGAAGTCGGTGGGGGAGAAAGTGGCCCCACTGACAAGCCATAGGAGAAGGGTCCCCTACCCATTATCTTTGATATTGATTTCGTAATCACCTCCCTATTGGAAATCTCCTTTATCGATTGAATTCCTTTAATTTGAGCAATCATCAGAAAAAAGATATCTTCACGGGCAGTTTATTTCTGTTGAGACTAACCTAACTGATATTTTCACGGGCCCCCGAATAACAACAAATTTGGTAAAATAACTGATATCTTCACAACTCTCTCTAACTTCCAGAACTGATCTGCGGGACACCGTGCCGATTAAAATAACTGATATCTTCACACCTCTCTCTAACTTCCAGAACTGATCTGCGGTACACGTTCTGACTGTATCAGCTAGCGTGTTCTCTCTGTATCTCTCTTTCGTTTTTTTTCTCAAGAACAGAGAGGCGGAGGAAGAAAATGGATCCTCTAGACGTTGCGCAAACTATTGCTGAATCTTTTGCACGAAGATATCATCAAATATTTGCAGCGAACCCTGCAGACGCAGCCCAATTCTATCGTCCAAACTCCTTCCTGCATTTCGACAACGGGAATATCCAGGGCTACGAGAGAATTCTCGACAAATTCAGCAACTTGAACTTGCAGCAATGGAAGCACACGATCATCTCTGTCGAAGGCCAGCCCTCCAGCATCCCTGGCAGTGTGCTTGTTTTCATCAACGGCGAGGTCGTCTGTTTGCGAGATGTCTGGCAGTTCACCTTCACTCTTCTCGAGGTAGGTTTGTCTCTCTCCCTCTCCCTTCTATATCGCTCGAGGTCAAAGAATTCTGATAAACTTCCTTTTAGACTTTTCAACTCGTACTGGAAAATGACGGAGGCTATTATATCCGGAACCACCACTCTCGTGTGGTCAATGTGGCTAGCCAGGAGGTCGAACAAGCTGACACGGAGCGAGAAATCCACGTTGTACATCCGTGAATTGAGATGGACCTTGTATTGTTCTATTAGTACTTGAAATTTAGGTTGATGATAGTTTTTTTTTTCAAGCTGAGAAAGGGGTTGTAAGCTTGAGTGAAGCCAACTATTTCCATTTCTTTTGTTCAGTTTTATGCGTATTTGAGGTCAAGTGTCAAATGTGGACCATAAAAAAACCCAAAGCCAATCACCAGAAATTCTATTTTTCTTGCACCTCATATTGTTTGATCACGAGAAACTCAGATGAAAGCATTGGAACACCAACTTGTACCCCCAAGATATGTTCTCTTTTCTTTTTATTATTTTGCTAATATATCCAGGTTTAATTTTTGATATTCCTAGTGACTCAAACTCTTGGACTAGACAATGTAATCAGGGACATATTTGTGGAAAAGTAAGGTCTATTGCTGAGAGCCATTGACCCTCTTCATGGACAACTATACTTTTTCCACAAGATCCTCCAATAGGTCATGAATATCTCAACACATCTCACCTGAAAGGAGATACTTTTCCAATATGTGAAGTTCTTTCTTTGGTAGGTATTATTAGCTTCTGCATTAAACAAATTCGTTAAAAAATAGGAAATAGTTAACCAGATAATTGGAAAGAAACATTACTTATCATCGAGCCAATCTTTGCATTTCACAAGGCTTTACACCGGACCTCCCAAAATTAAGATTCAAAAAATAATCTAGATTGAAAGTAGTAAACTCATTTCCTTTCTTGAAAATAAGCTTCCAGCTGAAGCCCGTTTTACTTTAACATACACTTAATCGGAAGTTGCTGTAAATTATTACACACCAAACTCGTAGAGAACAAATTTTGTGAAATTTGCAAATTGGTACTCCAGCTTTTGGGAATTGCATTTTGGCCCCCAACTTGCTATTTCAATTGCAATATGACCCCTCGAGGCTTGGATGTTCACACACAGATATTTGGCCTTCGCCCCCCTTTCTTTCTATATTTTATTGGGAAAGCAGATTTCAAGAACCCTAATCCCATTAAAAAAAAATTATACTAAATGCTTGAGTAATCTATAAAAATGAAATGTTTTCGTGGTAAAAAAAGTTCCGATCTTTAGGAAAAATGTAAACAAAATCTTTAGGCAAAAATTTAGGTGTCAATACTAATTTTTTCAAATAGATAAAATTTTCATTTTTTTTTTGTGTGTTTCATGCTTTCTTTATTAAATTGAGTTAGATCTGTGAATTAGAAAATTAAAATAGTAGGAATATTAACACGAATACAATTATAAGTGAGGTTCTACTTTTACTATTATAGATATTGTAAGCAAAAATATATTTAAACGAAACTATTGTAAAATTTAAAAGGAGCAAAAGGTAATTAGAGAAGTCATAATTTTGTTGATTTAAGAAATGAATTGAGATGCCAAATTTTCTAAAATTCAGATTATAGTGTACTATGCAAACTTTTTGATATTACCAAAAGACTTGATTTGACTTTGTTATGGAAAGTTGAGATACTATTTTGTTAACAGCCGAATTTTTGTCGACGTTTTTAAATATACATTTATTTTGCAAAAAAATAAAAAATAAAATTAATTATAAAAAATAATAATGATAAATTAAAAAATTGATGATAAAAATGAAATAAAAAAATGATGAAATGATGAAAACGATGAAATCGAGCGGGCCGGCGTGTCCGGCCCACTTGGCTAAATTTTCGGCTCACCTATCCCTTAATCCAACTTCCCATATTTTGAGCCCAAGTTTCTTTGTCTAAGCCCACGATGTGAACTCAAGAAAGAAAAGCATAAGCTCAGCCCATAGTCCTTTTTCTTTCACTGGCAAGCGCACGCCTGAGAGGCAGGATAAAATGACCACGACCGACCGAAAGGGTACCGTGGAATGGCGCTTGTGAGGCGAGGGGAAGAGACCGCGAGTAACGCGAGCGAAGCTCAAGCCTTCTGGAAGACGGCTGAGCTGGAGAGAGCGATAGCGGAAAAAATTCCCCCGCGGAGGTGAGGTCAGCGTGGGTGCTCGCTCGTGAAAGAGGGGAGAACGCACGGGGGGCGCGAGGTTTTCGGGGGGAGAGGGCATCACGCAGATGAAAAGGGGGTAGAAGGTTACGGTTTTGGAGGAGGTCTTCGGCAGAGAAGGGCTTTTTGGGGAGGTGATGAGTTTTTTTAGTAAAGGGTCTTCTGATTTTGGGAGAAGGGGCTCGAGCTCTGCAGAAAAAGGAGAAGACTCGGCCATTGCAGAAGAGGCAGAGAGAGACCGAGAGTGGGAGATTTTCTCACTCTTCGCCGGTAGTTCGTCTGCATCGCCTCGGTCTCCTGTGGAAGCTAACTCGCCCGTCGCCGTTCGCCGTAGCAAGCTCCCGAACCAGATAACCCCGGAGACGCTCTTTTTCCCTTGCTTATTAAGTTCGAGAAGGTGAGACCGAACTGACGAGATTTTGGGGCAAATCGTACAAAACCATATTCTTTTAATCTTCAGGAGAATTGTTGCTGGGGTATCTTTCCCCCATGCCTAAAAAATCATCAACACATAAGCATTTCCATGATGGGGCTATAAAGAATTTTTACATCGGTTGTCTCCCCTACCATGCAGATCAAAAGCGTTCCTCTGGAAGTGTTGTTTGATTGTGCTGGTGCGAAGTTTTTTCATTAGTCGACTTGCGACCCATTATGTTTAATATTGTCTCGAGAGTAGTTCCACCACGTAAGCGAGAGGGGAAAAAAAGATGAAGGGCTGGATTAGACAAGATTCACTGAACCGTACTTCAAGTTCAAGGTTCTGAGCTCTTCGCTTTTCTCTCTGCATTGACGCTACAGATTTTCATGAGGTGGTCGCTAAAAAATTGGTGGGATTGGAAGAGGGGAGACGCTTTTGGTCTTTCTTTGGCTCAGTGAACAATATCACACGTTAATTATCATTTTTGGCCCCCGAAGATACCATTATATTACCGATGTTTCCCCAAGTGAGCATGTTAGTTTTTTAGATTCATCATTAGATAGCATGAAATACTAATGAAATTTGATTATTAAAGATAATATATTTATAACGTAGTGGAGTATTTTGTCACTCTCCCGTGAATGTAGATCATACTAGCTGAATTTCAAAAATATGGCGTCCAATTTATATTTTTATCTTACTTATTTTATTGTTCGATTGCTTGCTTCTATAATAAGAAATTCTAAAACTTTCGTAAAAATGTAATTGAATTCTAAAATTCTCAAAAGTGTATTGAAACCTCAAAACTTATCAAATGGTGTAATCAAAATTTTCCGTTATTTTTGTCAATTGACATAAAGGAAAATACCGACCTAACATTTTTGTTATTATTTTCTCTCTCCCATGCGGTATTTATTATTATTATTTTCTTCCTCAAATCCTACTTAAATTAGATTACAAAAATAAAAAAGTTAAAATGTAGGCAGATTTTGCATAGTTCGAAATTTTTTTTAATAATATTTCCCCATAGCATCCTAAATTATCAAAAGAAAATTCATTTCAAGGATTCATTGGTGGTTTTAGTAGATATTTCTAAATTTCTTATTTATATGATGAGAGTAGAAGCCAAGCCATAGAAACAGCTACCTCTGAGTTGAGAATCTGCACAAATGAGAAGAACCCCTTTCCCTCAAGCACCAAGCTGACAAACTAAAGCCCAACAGATCCAATTCACATACTAGATCTCCACACGCAAACTCAAGTCCTTTCGGATCATACATTGCCCGAAATCTCTCAGGAGCTCACCACATGTCCGCATTCAAGCCCTCGTGCATAGCCTCATCGGCATCAAAATGCTAAAAGAACAGATGACAACTCAAACAGCGGAGCTTAATTTCACTTTCAGTGGCACGTCGGGTGCCCAGAAAAAGCTCGAGGTACGTGCATCTGATTCCGGTGGTGTTGCAAAGAACTCGAGGTTGAAGGCGTCTTGCCATCTTCCGGACATGAGAAGCCCCTCCTTTTGTCCCTGAACAACCTCATGCACGAAAATCTGCACGCTGCGTCCTTCTTATCCTCCAAAATCTGATCAGTCATGGAGAATGGACTCGAAACAAATCAAATTACGAGAAAGGTGGACGGAGTGCTCATTCGATTGCCCAGAATTCAAAATGAGCCTGAAAATACATTTGATAATAATTTTAAGAGAGCGAATTAAGAAAACCCTAATCAAGGTCTAGTCATTGAAGGGGTTGGTGCATGTGGCGGGTTAGGGTTGCTGGCAACACTCTTAAATTTGGGGAAGTGAGGGTTGCACCCCCGCCGCCTCCCCCCACCAAAGGACAAGGGGGCCTGGTCCTCGCCGGTCATCGACGACGCCCTAGCAACATCCACTGGCCTTTTCTGGCGACGTCGGCAGCAACGCACTGGTGAGAGAACTGTGGCTCCTTTCTTTACAAGTTCACTTCTATTTGTAATAAGATTTTAGCATATATTTTTTATTTTTAATCCAATGTAATTAAGATGAAGAGAAGAAAATAATAAAAAATAGCACGTCAACAGATTTTCTGTTAAGCAAATTTCATGGAAAGTTTTGATTGAATCAATTTAACAAATTTTAAAACTTGATTGCACTTTTTAAAAATTTTAAGATTCAATTGAACTTTTATAATAAGTTTTGAGATTTTTGTACATTCGTCTCTTTTATAAATTATCCAATTACATTATTTTTAATAATAATTATCAATGCTTGCAAGCTTTCTAAGTTTACAAAAATAAAATAAAATAAAACAAACGTCTGATTCGATTTTTGTAAAATTATCAATGCTTGCAAGCTTTCCGTGAGCGAGTTGCGCCGTGGACGAATGCACATCCTACGTTCCTCGGCCTTCCCATCGGTCTTATGTATGTGTTCTGCTCTAATCGCAGCCTCGGAACGAGCTCCATTTCGGCAAGGAAGGAAGAGAGAAATCACTCACCACAAGAATAGCTCGGAGAAACTCGGTATAGAAGGCAGCAGAAACTTTAATCAAACAAGTCATAGGTCTCCACATGAATAGCTGTTTTAGATGGTGTTGAGCAGCCAAACCCAACCCCCCCGAGCGCCCAACCAAAAAAAAAAAAGAAAAAACCCTTCTCTTCCTCTTCCACCATATTTGAAGTTGCAAAACTAGAAAGGAATTATTTGATAGATTTAACAAGGTCTAAACACAATTTCCAATAGTTCTAAATTGCTATGTCCTGTCCATAAAGCAAGTGACTCTTGTAAGAACTATCGACACTTCTCTGCTTTTATTGGCAGGGAGCCAGGAACAAGTTGTGGTAGAATAGAAGTGCAGAACCATACCTACATCGATACCTCACTCAGCAAAGTGCATCAACTTAATACTGAAAAACAAAAGAGAGGGAAAAAGGAAGTGCATTAAAATGGCAGCTTTGTTGCATGATGGACTAGTTAAATTGGCACAAGCACCAATGTATAGTCAAGTAGGAGAAAAAACGAGAAAGAAAAAATGACACAGGACGCTCAAAAGACACTAGTTCCAACTATTTGAAGAAAAAAAGGACAGGATATATCAAGCATTGGAAGGCACAATCACTTACTAATAGAACTAAGAGACAGAGGTTATCATATTCAAACAGGAAACATAATGTTATTGATCTTCATAGTATAGTGGTGTTAATCGAACACAGAGTTCATCACCATCACCATCACCATCCTCGTCATCATCATCCTCATCCTCATCGGTGTCAACCCAATTACTTGGATGACGTTGTGAAAAACCATTTCCATCTACATGAGAAGAATGAAGAGAATCGCTTTAGAAGGATTATCCAATTCAACTATTAACAAACTGCATGAACATACTTATGATGCGCTAATTAGTGCTATATAAGTGACAATCTTGTTCAGTACCTTTGGCTCTAAAAACATTTACAGCCACTAACAAATGACATGATACAAGCAGACTAATTGAATCGATACTGAGAAGCCCAAGAAAGGCATGTGAGTTCAGTCGCACAGGTATGTGCAATGTATCCTCGGGGTTCAAGTTGAGCAAAAAGCGTAAAATAGTTTTGTTCCACCTTGTCTCTGATATCAGGTGGACAGTCGCACAAAAATGCTTACAGATTTGCTAGAACATACATGGATTTTTGCCAAAACTTTTTCCTTATCAATGCATGAATAACGAGTAAAATTTTGCAAGATTCCAAGATAGAGTCACACAATCAATTGGCCTTAGTCGAATGCTTTCTCGCAAAGCAGCATTTACAGTAGGGAAACAGGCAATTGAGAAAGTAGCAACTTTATTAAGAAATATTTGTAGGAGATAACAAAATAATTTGACCTACAGATAAAGATGGCGTTCATCATACACAAAAAATGAGAGAGAGATTGAGAGATGAAGAATCTGGACCAGTTTGGGTGTTTCCTTCAGCTGATGCAGCTTTTGATATTTGAATGGTGCTGATCCTTTCAATTCTTGACTGACCACCAGCTCTTAGGATCCTTTCTTCTGGAACTTGCCTTCCATCGGAACCACTGCCACTTCAAGCAGCACTTCCTGCCCAAAGTTAGTAAACCACTCAAATTTTAATTCCCAAGAGATACCTTCCTATTGACTTCCTAAAAAACGTTATCTTACTGATGACATACACAGCATCTCATTTTGGAGCAAAGCAAAGTCAATTTCCTTGTCATCATTGAGATGATAGTGCTACAGGCTACAAGGATTACTCACCCGAGAGTTCAGACCATATTCTGGTATGATTTGATGGAATCTCGGAAGCACTTGTTCTATTCCTCTCTGGCTGTTCTCCAGAAGCTTCCACAGTATCGGCCTGGCCTGGCACTTCATTTGCTGAAGGTCCAAAAGTACCTTCATGTAATTGGGATGTAAGCATGGTGGCCAGTACAAGTGTAGCATCAAAATTAGAAGAGGCCCCTTCATCAATGCCAAATTTAGGGGCCATCAAAATAGGCCTGTTGCATAAAAATATTCAGTTATATCAATTTCTTAATTCTTATCTATTTTGCATTTAGTTGCACCTAAGCCCCCCTGTGATGGCAGAGACGTTGCACTTGAAAACACGAATCTAGTACCAAAAAAGAAAAGTCAAAAGACTTACATTAACCATCAAGTTTTGCACAGATATTCTTAGCTGGCATACTTTACTAGCACCTTGCATTAAACTCAATAAATAAACCATTTCTCATCCGAACTAAAACCTCCTTAAACCATTATTATCCAAACTTGATTCGAAGGTGCACTATATTCTACCAACCAAATTTTCAATGATAGTCTCTTGTTTCTTGACATTCAGCTCAGAAGTAAGCTTGTCATTGGCCTTTACAATTGTGATTGTGAAGCTATGCGTTAGCATGTATTAAAATTCTGAGCAGATAACTAGCAATTATGCATCTATTAAAACCAGTTATGGACTGATTGCATGACAACTACCCGTTGCATCTGAACTACTTGCATATACAAAATTGAAGTGAAGCATGGAAAAAAATGGATAGTAAGGCAAGAGTCAAAAGAGCATTCAGAATTTACTTACTTGCCAGCCTTCTCAAAGTACAAATGAATGTCCACTTCACATCCCTCACAGAATGCAAGAAATGCCTGGATTTCTATGAGATGGACAGACTTTAAATACTATCATGTTCACAGGAAAAAACAAGGAAAAACTTCGACATAAAAGATGGTTCTGTATGTGACCCCAATAGCATTTCAGCAACTAGGTGGAGTCATTTTAAGGAAATGGAGCTAAGTTTGAAAGTGAAGTCATATGTTCAAGAACTTTTAGCTGCATTTACAACCCAAACGTCTTGATAGATAATATATAAAAAACGAATCAGATGGAACACCTTCAACTCTTTGACAGCAAAAGTCACGTCTACTGGGTTGCCATTATGAGTATACCGTACGAACTCTTCCTCAGGATCTATCCACAGCTGAGTATGCAGCAAAGAGTCATTCTCTGCAACCAGAATCTGAACCATGATATTCTTCTCCATATTCGATTGAAAAGGAAAAAAGTCAATCTCTACCTTTGGCAGGATCAATGTAGCTTTGAAACTCGACAGCTTTCCCACTAAATTCACTGGCAGCATCAGAAGGATTGGAGTTGTGTTCTGTTGCAATGATAGTAATTTCCTGAAGGGATGACTGAAAATTTGCAAGCAATCTATTCAGATCACGAGGCCTCACTACAAAATTGCTTGGGTATCTTCTCCTGTCCAGAGATAATTGTTGTATGTCGGGGTCAACATTGCAAGTAATCCAGTACGTTTTCTTAATGCCTGCATGCATATGATGACAACATCACATATTCATGACCAAAAACTCACAGTTGGCATACTGAGATAAACATGTATCTCTGCATGGTGCAGCTTCTTATTAAATTAATGCAGGTTTGACAGGTGCCGGCCTCCTATTTATATTGCAGTTCGATAACATACTGAATAGTATGTAGTTAGCATGACTAAGTCACAAAGACTTAAAATGTTATGTGGTTAACAAAAAAAGAAGTAAAAGTGGTAGACAGTGGAATCTAATTTTTAACATAAACTTCCCCATCTCTTTATTCTGAATTTGTTGGCTATATAGGTCATATTGGGGCACTGCAAAATCCCTTTAACAGAGTTCATGCTACTTTTACATGATGAGAAATTATCAAAGCTTGTCTCTGTGGACACATATGACATGACAAATAAATGCTTCTCCCAGCGTCTTGCAGTCATTTTCTCTCAATGAACATATCAGTTTCAGGACTTCCCTGTTTTCCAATAGAATTGAAGCAAGATTATTTTTAGGGGGAAAGGGAATGTGCTAACTTTTCCATCTGTGCCACAAGCTTGCAATCTTAACTGTCAAATACACCATTTCGAACATAATGAATACAGAGCACCAGATACTGTAAAATACACCATTGCAATAGGCGTTCTAAGGACAGAACAGACAGCCTGCACAGAGTACTTTGTCAGTGTTTGTAAGTTGCTTACAACTATAAACTGGCAAATACACTATAAAGATGACAAACGACAATATACCTTTAAAAGAATGCTGCATTGAACCTGCGCACCAGATACTGTAAATACATCAAAGAGGTCTGGCTTGAAGGTTATCAATTGATAGGCAGATCTTGACAAATTGAGCGCGTGAAAGGAAATCTGGAGGTCAAATATGAATATGAGAATGAAATTAGAATCTTAATCTGATATATACGAGTAAGAAGGTGATATCTGTACAAAGATCAATAATATTGCAATTCTAATACATCAAATAGTGCCGAGTGCCAAACAGAGCTTAGAACTTGGAACTTCTATTGTTATTTGGCAATTAAATGCAGCAAGGCAAAAGGAAGTCATGCAAAGTATGGTCAAATAAGAGATATGCTAGGCAGCACGATCGTGCTTTCACTTTTTGATTGTTTCGAAACTCCACATAATACCATCAGAGTAATTAGACAAACCAGCAAAGCACTAGCAAAGACAGAATAGCAGCACCCATAGAAGGTTATCCATAGGGCTTTTCTCCTATGGTTTCACGATTCGACGTTTTGCCGCAAGTACCGCTCATAGCTCTCCTGTTTATAACAGCGAATTGCCTCAGCCTTACGATATAATGAGTTTGAATCACCCTCCCAACAGTATGAGCTTCTTTTTGTCACTTCAGATTTATGCACGTCAGGTTCTGATCATCGTCAACAGGCCCAATCACAACCTAGGTCGACAAATTTCTGCCTCAAATCCACCGCCAAAAGCTCCACGCCCTCAGCAATCGGTGCAAGGACTCAAAATTTCTCAATCGGACACCGCATCGAGTGAAATGAGCCCGTACCTAACACAGCATCATAGCCATCTAACCGAAGCATCGCTTGGCAGGGCACACGGAGAAGCAACTGCTGTGGCTATTTAACTCGATGGATGAAGCCGAGGAACGACGATCGACATGGATTTCAGTGGCGACACGCCGTTTCTAATAATTGTTCGTCTCCCCATTTTTTTATGAAACGATTCTTTTCAGGGCCAGATAGCTTTTGATCAAGCTATTTTTCCTGAAAATACCCCTAGCTTTGTCCTGGATGCATTTGCTCTCTCGTCTTTATGGAAGATCGGCCTTGACTATCGGCATGGTATATTTTATTCCTCAGCTGCTTGGTTATTCAAATTACTTATGATAATATATTCAAGTGTGACCTCTTTATCTTTCGTTGTAATAGGGACTCGACATACCGTGGAAGCTGCACTAAATGTTCATGAAGGATCTCAAAGTATTAATTTTCGTTACGGGAATCTGACCTCCTTATAGAAAGGAATCTAACCTCCTTACAGAAAGGGATGATTGTGAGTAACGAACTTGGTTATCATGAAGACCACGCCTTTGGCATTCGTATCGAGGTACGGCATTAGTTATTATATGAATAGTTCATTTCCTCAATAAGATTTAGGAGAGATCTTGGCACCCAAATCCAATTTGGGGATAGTAAAAACAAAGATTTTGTGCCTAATCTATAAGTTGAGGTGCCTATTCCTTTTGACAATGTCCGTCTAGTCTAATGTTTTAGGCCAACCTTTTGTGGTTTCTAATAATTGTTTGTCTCCCCATTTTTGATGAAACGTTTTATTTCACAGCCACATAGCTCTTGATCAAGCTATTTTTCTTGAAAATACCCCTGGCCTTGTCCTAGATGCATTTGCTTGCTTGTCTCTATGGAAGATTGGCCTCGATTATCAATATGGTACATTTCATTCCTCAGCTGCTTGGTTATTCAAAATACTTATGCTAATACATTCAAGTGCGGCCTCTTTATCTTTCATTGTAATAGGGACTAGACATGCCGTGGAAGCTGCACTAGATATTCATAAAGGACCTTAAAGTATTAGTTTCCGTTACGGAATCTGACATCTTTACAGAAAGGGATGGTCGTGAGCAATGAACTTGGTTACCATGAAGACCATGCATTTGGCATTCGTATCGAGCTACAACATTAGTTATGATATGAATAGTTCATTTCATCAATAAGATTTAAGAGAGATCTTGGCACCAAAATCTAATTTGGGGATGGTATAAACAAAGATTTCGTGCCTATTCTATAAGTTGAGGTGCCTATTCTTTTTGACAATATCCGTCCCAGTCTAATATTTTAGGCCGACCTTTTATGATTTCTAGTAATTGTTTGTCTCCCAATTCTTGATAAAATGTTTCATTTCAGGGCCACATAGCTCTTGATCAAGTTGTTTTTCCTGAAAATACCCCTAGCTTTGTCCTACATGCATTTGCTCGCTCGTCTCTATGGAAGATTAGCCTCGACTATTGGCATGGTACATTTCATTCCTCAGCTTGCTTGGTTATTCAAAATACCTATGCTAATACATTCAAGTGTGGCATCTTTTTCTTTCCTTGCAATAGGGACTGGACCTATCGTGGGAGCTGCATTGAATAATTATGAAGGACCTCAAAGTATTAGTTTCCATTATGGGAATCTGACTTTCTTATAGAAAGGGATGGTCATGAGCAATGAACCTGGTTACTATGAAAACCATGCCTTTGGCATTCGTATTAAGGTACAACATCAGTTATCATATGAATAGTTCATTTCCTTAATAAGATTTAGGAGAGATCTAGGCCCCAAATCCAATTTGGGGATGGTAAAAACAAAGATTTTGTGCCTATTCTATAAGTTAAGGTACTTATTCTTTTTGACAATGTTCGTCCCAGTCTAATGTTTTAGGCTGACCTTTTGTGGTTTCTAGTAATTGTTTGTCTCCCCATTTTTGATTAAATGTTTCATTTAGGGCTACATAGCTCTTGATCAAGTTGGTTTTCTTAAAAATACCCCTAGCTTTGTCGTGGATGCATTTGCTCGCTCGTCGTTATGAAGACAATGCCTTTAGCATTCGTATCGAGGTACGACATTAGTTATCATATAGATAGTTCTTTTCCTCACTAAGATTTAGGAGAGATCATGGCCCCCAAATCCAATCTGGGGGATGATAACAATAAAGATTTCGTGCCTAATCTACAAGTTGAGGTGCCAATTCTTTTTGACAGTGTTCGTCCCAGTCTAATGTTTTAGGACGACCTTTTGTGGTTTCTAGTAATTGTTTTTCACAATTCTTGATGAAACGTTTCATTTCAGGGCCACATAGCTCCCGATCAAGCTATTTTTCCTGAAAATACCCCTAACTTTGTCCTGGATGCATTTGCTCGCTCATCTCTATGGAAGATTGGCCGTGACTATCAGCATGGTACATTTCATTCCTCACCTACTTGATTATTCAAAATACCTATGAGAATACATTCAAGTGTGGCCTCCTTTTCTTTCCTTGTAATAGGGGCTGGACATGCCGTGGGAGCTGCACTATATGTTCATGAAGGACCTCAAAGTATTAGTTTTTATTATGGGAATCTGACATCCTTACAGAAAGGGATGGTCGTGAGCAACGAACTTGGTTACCAGGAAGACCATGCCTTTGGCATTCGTATCGAGGTACGATATCAGTTATCATATGAATAGTTCATTTCCTCAATAAGATTTATGAGAGATCTTGACACCCAAATCTAATTTGGAGGATGGTAAAAACAAAGATTTCGTACCTATTCTATAAGTTGAGGTGCATATTCTGTTTGACAATGTCCTTCCCAGTCTAATGTTTTAGGTTGACCTTTTGTGGTTTCTAGTAATTATTTGTCTCCCAATTCTTGATGAAACGTTTCATTTTAGGGCCACATAGTTCTTGATCAAGTTGTTTTTCTTGAAAATAACCCCAGCTTTGTCCTGGATGCATTTGCTTACTCGTCTCTATGGAAGATCAGCCTCAACTATTGGCATGGTACATTTCATTCCTCAACTGCTTGGATATTGAAAATACCTATGAGAATACATTCAAGTGCAGCATCTTTTGCTTTCCTTGTAATAGGGACTGGACATGCCATGGGAACTGCACTAAATGTTCATGAAGGATCTCAAAGTATTAGTTTCCGTTACGGGAATCTGACCTCCTTATAGAAAGGGATGGTTGTGAGCAATGAACTTGGTTACCATGAAGACCATACATTGGCATTCGTATCGAGATACGACATCAGTTATCATATGAATAGTTCATTTCCTCAATAAGATTTAGGAAAGATCTTGGCTCCCGAATCCAATTTGGGGATGGTAAAAACAAAGATTTCGTGCCTATTCCTATAGCTGTGTTGGACCAGATTGAGAAAATCCTCAGACAATTCCTATGGAAAGGCCCGTATTTGGGTAGAGGAGGTGCCAAAGTGGCCTGGGATGATATGTGTCTTCCTAAGAAGGAAGGAGGAATTGGTATAAAGAGACTCGGGATTGCAACAAGGTAGCCATGCCGAAGCACATTTGGCTCCTATTCTCGGATAAAGAGGCATTGTGGTACAAATGGATTCACTCCACGTTTTTAAAAGATAGGAACTTTTGGGTCACCAAGAAGCCATCTATTTTCTCCTGGGCTTGGAAGAAACTCTTAAGTCTTAGGAGCGAATTTCGGAAGCCTTCTCCTGGAAGATTGGTGATGGTCGCTCGATATCACTTTGGTTTGACAACTAACACTCAAGGGGATCGCTAAATTTAATATTCTCAGATTCGCTTATTTACAGCTTAGGGCTTTTGAGGCAGGCTTCGGTTGCAAATATCTTTTTTGATGCTGGGCAAGCTCTTAAGACAATACTTGAGACGTGGGATCATCCCCTTTTGATCCTCTCTCAAGAAGCAGATCGATGCTGCTGGAGGGAAGACCCTGTCAGGCCGGTTCACGGTGGCGTCCGCTTGGGAAACCATCAAGCGAAAGCGGTCCATTGTCTACTAGTATGATTTTATCTTGAACAACGCAATCATGCCAAGCTATCAACTTAATCTTTGGCTCATTGCCAGACGCAGGCTACTAACCCAAGCTCTTCTTTTATCCTATTGTAGAATTGACAGGGGT
Source organism: Eucalyptus sideroxylon x Eucalyptus melliodora (assembly GCA_016097485.1). Lineage (NCBI taxonomy): Eukaryota > Viridiplantae > Streptophyta > Magnoliopsida > Myrtales > Myrtaceae > Eucalyptus > Eucalyptus sideroxylon x Eucalyptus melliodora. The sequence goes on along the minus strand of CM027831.1, from coordinate 59,899,948 downwards.
TCCTGCGCTTTTTTCTATGGTACACCTGATTCTATTGATCACCTATTTTTTGATTGTCCCGTCAAGGCTGATATTGCTTTCTTTTGGGCGGCTAGATGCAATTTACCTTGGTAAAACAGATCTTGGGGAGAAAACCTCTACTGGGCTTCATCCTTTTTGATGGGCAAGGAATTCTTTAAAACCATTGCTCGCTTTTTCTTTGGTGCTTTTTGCCATATCATTTGGAAGAACATGAATAACACCCTTTTCAGGGATCAACCCCTCACTGTCCTAGCGATGAAGAACTATCTAATTAAGGTGGTGAGAGATAAGGCTAGCACCTTCAGAAATGTGGAGGACAACTATCTAATTAAGGTGGTGAGAGATAAGGCTAGCACCTTCAGAAATGTGGAGGACAACTACAGGAACAGAAGGTTGCAAAGAAGTTGGGGGCATCGATCCCATTATCTTCACGGGGGTCCTTAAACGGCCCGTCTCATTATTGACACTTGAGGAAGTCCTCTGCTCCTATGCTGAGGGGTTGTGTCTAGCCGGTTGTATTTTCGCCATGCTTGCTTTTATTGTTGTTTTCCTAGTCATTGTATTTGGACGCTGTCGGGCTGCGGCTTTTACATCATGGCATCCTTTTACTCATAATGTTTCTCATATTGAGTGCAAGTTTTTGATGCCGTGATCTTTTATACATTTGACATTTCCTCTATATATCTATTGCTTTAACCAAAAAAAAAAAAAAAAAATATTTCGTGCCTATTCTATAAGTTGAGGTGCCTATTCTTTTTAATAATGTCCGTCGTAGTCTAATGTTTTAGGCCGACCTTTTGTGGTTTTCTAGTATTTGTTTGTCACCCCATTCTTAATGAAATGTTTCATTTCACGGCCACGTAGCTCTTCATCAAGCTACTTTTCCTAAAAATAACCCCGGCTTTGTCTTGGATGCATTTGCTCGCTCGTCTCTATGGAAGATCGGCCTCGACTATTGGTATGGTACATTTCATTCCTCAGCTGCTTGGTTATTCAAAATACCTATGAGAATACATTCAAGTGTACCCTCTTTTTCTTTCCTTGTAATAGAGGCTGGACATGTCGTGGGAGTTGCACTAAATGTTCATGAAGGACCTCAAAGTATTAGTTTCCGTTACGGGAATCTGACCTCCTTATAGAAAGGGATGGTCGTGAGCAACGGACTTGGTTACCATGAAGACCATGCCTTTGGCATTCGTATCAAAGTACGACATCAATTATGATATGAATAGTTCATTTTCTCAATAAGATTTAGGAGAGATCTTGGCCCCTAAATCCAACTTGGGGGATGGTAAAAACAAAGATTTCGTTCCTATTCTATAAGTTGAGGTGCCAATTCTTTTTGACAATGTCCGTCCTAGTCTAATGTTTTAGGCCGACCTTTTGTGGTTTCTAGTAATTGTTTGTCTCCCCATTCTTAATGAAACGTTTCATTTCACGGCCACGCAGCTCTTCATCAAGCTGCTTTTCCTAAAAATAACCCTGGCTTTGTCCTGGATGCATTTGCTCGCTCGTCTCTATGGAAGATCGACCTCGACTATTGGTATGGTACATTTCATTCCTCAGCTGCTTGGTTATTCAAAATACCTATGAGAATACATTCAACTGTGATCTCTTTTTCTTTTTTTGTAATAGGGACTAGACATGCCGTGGGAGGTGCACTTAATGTTCATAAAGGACTTCAAAGTATTAGTTTCCGTTATGGAAATCTGACCTCCTTACAGAAAGGGATGGTCGTGAGCAACGAACCTGGTTACCATGAAGAACATGCCTTTGGCATTCGTATCAAGGTACGACATTAGTTATCATATGGATAGTTCTTTTCCTCACTAAGATTTAGGAGAGATCTTGGCCCCCAAATCCAATTTGGGGATGATAAAAACAAAGATTTCATGCCTAATCTATAAGTTGAGGTGCCAATTTTTTTTGACAATGTCCGTCCTAGTCTAATGTTTTAGGACGACCTTTTGTGGTTTCTAGTAATTGTTTGTCTTACAATTCTTGATGAAACATTTCATTTCAGGGCCAGATAGCTCTTTATCAAGCTGTTTTTCCTGAAAATACCCCTGACTTTGTCCTGGATGCATCTGCTCGCTCGTCTCTATGGAAGATCGACCTCGACTATTAGCATGGTACATTTCATTCCTCAGTTGTTTGGTTATTCAAAATATCTATGAGAATACATTCAAGTGTGGCCTCTTTTTCTTTCCTTGTAATAGGGACTAGACATGTCGTGGGAACTGCACTAAATATTCATGAAGGACCTCAAAGTATTAGTTTTCGTTACAGGAATCTGACCTCCTTACAGAAAGGGATGGTCATGAGCAACGAACCTGGTTACCATGAAGACCATGCCTTTAGCATTTGTATTGAGATATGACATCAGTTATCATATGAATAGTTCATTTCCTCAATAAGATTTAGGAGGGATCTTGGCCCCCGAATCCAATTTGGGGATGGTAAAAACAAAGATTTCGTGCCTATTCTATAAGTTGAGGTGCGTATTCTTTTTTACAATGTCTGTCCCAATCTAGTATTTTAGGCTGACCTTTTGTGGTTTCTAGTAATTGTTTGTCTTCCCATTTTTGATGAAACGTTTCATTTCAAGGCCACATAACTCTTTATCAAGCTGTTTTTCCTGAAAATGCCCTTGGCTTTGTCCTGGATGCATCTATGCGCTCGTCTCTATGGAAGATCAGCCTCGACTATCAGCATGGTACATTTCATTCCTTAGCTGCTTGGTTATTCAAAATATTTATGAGAATACATTCAAGTGCGGCCTCTTTTTCTTTCCTTGTAATAGGGCCTGGACATGTCGTGGAAGCTGCACTAGATATTCATAAAGGACCTCAAAGTATTAGTTTCCGTTACGGGAATCTGACCTCTTTACAGAAAGGGATGGTCATGAGCAACGAACCTGGTTACCATGAAGATCATGCCTTTGGCATTCGTATTGAGATACGACATCAATTATCATATGAATTGTTCATTTCCTCAATAAGATTTAGGAGAGATCTTGGCCCCCAAATCCAATTTGGGGATGGTAAAAACAAAGATTTCGTGCTTTTTCTATAAGTTGAGATGCCTATTCTTTTTGACAATGTCCGTCCCAATCAAATGTTTTAGGCCGACTTTTTGTTGTTTTTAGTCATTATTTGTCTCCCCATTCTTGATGAAATGTTTCATTTCGGGGTCACATAGCTCTTGATCAAGCTGTTTTCCTGAAAATACCCTTGGCTTTGTCTTGGATGCATTTGCTCGCTTGTCTCTATGGAAGATCGGGCTCGACTATCGACATGGTACATTTCATTTCTCAGCTTCTTGGTTATTCAAAATACCTATGCTAATACATTCAAGTGCGGCCTCTTTTTCTTTCCTTGTAAATAGGGGCTAGACATGCCATGAGAGCTGCACTAAATGTTCATGAAGGACCTCAAAGTATTAGATTCTGTTACGGGAATCTAACCGCCTTACAGTAAGGGATGGTCATGAGCAACAAACTTGGTTACCATGAAGACCATGCCTTCGGCATTCGTATCGAGGTATGCCATTAGTTATCATATGAATATTTTCTCTATAAGATTTAGGAGAGATCTTGGCACTCAAATCCAATTTGGGGGATGGTAAAAAAAAAAAAAGATTTCGTACCTATTCTATAAGTTGAGGTGTAATAGAGCACAATAGGCTACCTGGATCTATACAGCGGATCCCCTGGGACAGGAAAACGGACGTGGTGGATGCGGTGGAAAATCATCTGGGCGTACAAATTTCCTGAAAACTCCACGTCCTGCATATGCATATGTATTTTATGGCACTTATTCTATACATCTTTGTAGCTCTTTGAATAAAGAGTTTCAGAGGTGCATCACTGCTGAACGGATGGATAATTTTTCGAACTGAGCTCTCACGTTGTCATTATTCTGGCTGGTTGCTTCTCGAGATAATATTCATCATTTCTGGTTCATGCAGTTGCTTCGTACCCTTGCTGTATTACTTGCCTCACATAGAGATTCTGATTTAATTGGAGTTTGTTATCCTTTGTCTATTGACGTCACGAATCCCTGAAATTTTCTGTGGCGACTCTTGAGATTGTGACCGTCTTTTACTCTGCAGAACCTTCTTTCTGTGGTGGAGATGAACACACCATATCACTTTGGAGGGGTCGGATATCTGGGATTTGAGAAACTCACGTTTGTTCCAATTCAGGTGCGTGGTGCTTTATTTATATATTTTTTTCTCAACAGGATGTGTTACTTGGTGCTTTTGGCTGTTGGTGCTCGTCCTTATTTCGTGAGTTTCTGTACAGACTAAAATGGTGGACTCGGTCTTGCTCTCTTCCACCGAGATCGACGGGCTCAACGACTACCATGCACAAGTCTGGGAAAAGGTCAGGCCCTACTTCGAGAACAGATGACTAAAAAGAGAGTTCATCGCCCCCTTAAACCCCACCGATTCATCTTACTTTTCTGCTGTCCTCGTTCCGCAGGTTTCTCCGCTGCGAGACGTTCTGCTCGTCAATGGCTTTGGGACAATACGCAATCCCTCCCAATTGAGTGATTACCATGAACTTTCTTTCCGTTTTTATTTTTCCTTTTCCTTTTTGATGCAGCCCGCATTGAAGACCAACTCTCTCGACCAAGAAGATCGGCCCGCATTCGAGCTCGACGAAACTGAGAAGCTATAACGATATCTTGAGTCCATTCCGAAAGCTTGAAAGACGCCTTGGGAGCTCGTGTGACGCTTTACTAGCTTATAGTTTCCATGCTCTTTACTATTTCCCCTATTTTCAATGCTCTTTACTATTTCTCCTATTTTCAATGCTTTATCTTTATTTCTCCTAGTTTCAACGCTCTGTTTTTATTTCTTTGATGATATAAGCCATCCAATCCCTTGTACAAGATAGATGACTTTTGATAAATGAAAAACTTTACTTTGAAGCAAGTATCGTGAACCTTGTAGAGTTCATATCCTTGAAAATCTAGAAGAGTTTGTGCCCCCTCAACTTCCTTGGAGGCCTAGAAGAGGAACCAACGGAGTCTCTGTCTTTTTCTATTCTGTTCGTTACTTTCAACCCAATTTCGACTATTCTACAGTGCTTATTTTAGAAAACCCAAAACAGAGAAATTGTAGATCCAGAAGTCTTCGTTCATTTGGCTTTGGAATCAGGTCGATCCAATCTGTATCGACAAAGATACGACTGTTCTCCTGAGCTCGCACAGTGCTGAAATTCCTGTTTGTCCTGTTTCCGTGTGCGAGTCACTCTCCCGATCCTATTGTTTGAGAAAGCCTCCCCTAGGCTTGCATCACTTTTTCACTTTCTAAGGATTTTGGGACTGTCCCTTCCCTATTCCGTGGAAATGCCATCGGTTACGATGTGTTGTACAATGATTTGCTGAATCGGCTTAAAAGCGAACAGCGAGTTGCGGAACCATAAATGCTGTGAAATTAGAAATTAAACAAGCCCATCCGCAGAGCCAATTACAGAGACCTGTTCGGTAGCGTAGCTTGAGTAACTTGTCAGATGTTACTTGGATTTTCACATGTTATTCGTAACGAACGCATCAGGAAACAGGTGTATCAGATGTAGAAAGCTCAGTTCACATGTCCGATATTGCCTTAGCAAAGTGGGCTTTGGCTTGAGAGATCTCTCTTTCTTGATTTGGCTTGAGAGTCACTTTCATATCATTCACCAATTGCGAAGAATATTGGCAGGGGAAAGCACTTGTTCCACTTTTGGAAGACCCTGCGTTATATCACCGGATCTCGATTTATCATATATAAATGTAACTAATGTATCTCCTTCATAAATGATTTCTCCATAATGAACATGAACAGTTGCTCCTGGAGTGGCCAAATAAGGCTTGGCAGATCTTATTACTACGGAGTCAACTTGAACAATCAAAACTTGACCCGATTTGAGATGGGGTCCGTTTTTGGATATACATACATTTTCACAAATAAATTGTCCAACACTAATTATTGTGGATCTTTCTTCAAAATAATTATGATAATAATTATGATGGAGAAAATATCAATTCAAAAACTGAATTGATTTCATGGATTTACCTATCGCTCACTAAAGAATCGCATGAAGGAAGTCATTCTCGACATCTCGGAAGCGCAAAATATATCGCATGAAGGAAATCATTCTCGACATCGCAGAAGCGCAAAGAATCGCATGAAGGAAGTCATAGACATCTAAGATGCGACATCAATGAAGAAGAGGAAAGGAAGTGGTGATAGCATCTCCTGCTATCAACCAACTGAATCACCTACAGTCATCAAACAAAACTTACAATGTCTAAACTCCGAGGTCAAATCACTAGCGCATACTGATTCAGCAAAAGATAGCGTGTTCTCATCACAGAATAACTGAATAACTCTCAATTCACTGATCTGCAACCGAGAGTGCTCCCTCCCTAACAGCTTCTTCGTTTGGCCCTACTTTGACGAAACGAGAGTGGTGGTTGAGAATATAGAGGCCTCCGTCCTCTTCCGGCATAAGTTGAAAAGTCTAAAAGGAAGTTCATCAGGATTCTTTGACCCGCATTGCGCACAAAACAAAAGGGAGAGGGAGAGAGACAAACCAACCTCAAGGAGAGTGAAGGCCAACTGCTCCCCGGCTTGCGCACAGATGACGTCGCCGTTGACGAAGACGAGCACGCTGCCAGGGATGCTGGAAGGCTGGGCATCGACAGAGATGATCCTGTGCTGCCATTGCCGGAACTCCAAGTTGGTGAATTTGGTGAGGATTCTCTCGTAGCCCAAGATCTTCTCGCCATCGAAGTGCAGGAACGAGTTTGCACGATAAAACCGGGCTGCCTCTGCGTAGTTTGTGGCAAAGATCTGATGATACTTTTGGGCAAAGCGTCTGGCAAGAGCTTCCGCAACCTGTACAGGATCCATTCTCTTCCTCCTTCTTGAGAATCTCCGTGCTCTTGAGAAATACACAGAGGACAGATACGGAGAGAACACGCTAGCTAATACAGTCGGCACGGTGTATGGCAGATAGATTAGTTCTGGAGATTGGAGAGAGATTTGAAAATATCTGTTTTTACCAGATTTTGTTGTTATATTGTTGTTATCCAGGGGCCGTGTGAAAGTCTCAACGGCAATACACCGCTTTGTTCGGATGTGAATCATATATTGATCGCATACGGAGTGCTTGCTACGAGTGTCTCCGATTTCGTGTTCCAAATTATATTTAATTTAAATTATAATGAGTTGATTGATATGCCAATTCAAATTATGGTTGTTTGTCTAGACTAATCAAAAGTTAAAAGTAACTTTTGTACTTTTCTGTTAATTTTAAAATATTATTCAAATCTTTAAAGATTATGAAAAAATTAGATAGGAATATTCATACTTGTGTCAATATTTATCTATTATGAAAATTTTAGATGTTTAAGGTTCAAGAAAGGTGAAGGGGATGCCCCTGAAGATGTGCGAAAAAGAAAAAGTACAAATTACTGTAAGCAAGCTCTAAATATTGTTATGTAGCTAGAATGATATATAATAATGTAAATGTAAATCATCATGATTTTTTAAAACTTAACGAACAAGTCATCCGGTATTCCATAAATAACTTTGTGGTCCGTTCGGGGCAAGGCGAGCAATCCACCATTACCCTCTCATAATTCTATTATTTACAGTTGATTTTAATTTTCTAGGTGTGGAACGGAGCATGGAGCTTATCCAAGCAAGCTATATAGAAGGGAAAAGTATCAGATTAGTTATAAACCTATTGTATTGGGATATAAATTTGATTGTAAAACTTCTAATTATACCTATTTAGTTCTAAATATTTCCATATTTTTATTAATTCAGTCCATCCGCTTAATTTGGGCAAAAAAATGATGACATTGATTCTGATCATCCCATGTGGTACGCTTGCACTAATATGGACATGTTATTTAAGTTTTAAAATTTTATTGAATTTTTTATTAATTTTTCTTTTCTTTTTTGTTTTCTTTGCTTTCCATCTTTTCTTTTTTTCCTTCCTTTCTCTTTTTTTCTTTTATTTGTATTATCCTCCGCCAGTTGCAAAGCTACTGAAGGTCACTGGCTATGACAAAGGCTAGCGACGGCTAGGCGAGGCCACCTCTCACTAGATCTTGAGAGAGGATCCTAACTTGAGGCCCTTGGCAATGGCAGTGATGCCCCTTGCCTAGGGTCCCCTCTTCGACCATCGCTAATGGCTCGTGAGGGTGTCTAGGCCCTTGCCCTTGTTAGTAGCCAGCAACCTTCATCTACTAGCAACAAGTAGAGGGTAATAAGGGTAAAAAGAAAGAGAAAGGAAAAAAAGAAATGAAGATAACAATAAAAAAAGGAAAAAGGAAAAAGAAAAAAATTAACAAAAAATTTAAAAAAATTAAAATTAAAAAAATTGTCCATGTCACGCTAGTCATCACATAGGACGTCTAGCATTCACGTTAGCGATTCCCAACCTAAATTGATCAAATTGACTTAATTAATACTAATATGAAAATGTTTAAAACTAAATTGGTCAAATTGAATGGTTCGAAAGTAAATTGGTACAATACAATAAGTTTAGGATTTTTAAAAATACTTTTTTCCTATATAGAAAACAAACTCAATAAGATAACTGACGAGATTAACGATGCTTTGGTTTTGTCATCAGCATTGTGCTTTTAAGACTAGTTTACCGAAATTACTTGGGTAATTTCTTCATACATCACTTGAAAATGTCATGAGGTACTCATGCGTAGTGCATGGCCAAAGAACAACAGCCATGTGTGCTTATTATGTATTTTCCTACATCACATCACATGACAATAAAAGATAAATCAAACCAACTGAGGTTTAGGCTCATAAATTCATGCATAAAGTTACTTTTTCTTCCCATACTGTAAAAAGAGTACACATGTTTGTGTGAGATAAATTTGAATGTGCGGGGAGAGTTAGATATAAAATATAAAATTAATATAGGAAAAATATTTAAGTGATAGATTTAAATTCAATGTTGGTAAGTAAGATTTTAAGAGGATCATTTCTAAACTATTTTTAAATTACAATTCTGTCCATTTTGTCATACCGTGTCCCTGTGATGTATGTGAAAAAAAGGACAAAATCATCACAATGAGATTTTTTAAGTTTCTTACGACTACAAACTAACACAATATACCAGAAAGATTTGCAATTACACTACACCTTCAAAAAAATGCTGCATTAAATCTGTGCGTCACATACGGCAAACACATCAATGAGGTCCGACTTGAAGATAATCAATTGATAGGCAGATCTTGATGAATTGAGTGGGTGAAAAAAAATAAAAATTGGAGGTCGAATATGAATATGAAAATCATAACCTGATATCCACAGATACGGAGGTGATAATTGTACATAGCTCAATATTTTTCTATTCCAATTTAAAATCAGCACAAATAGTGCCATGTGCCAGAGATGAGCTTAGCACTTGGAACTTCTTTGTTATTTGGGCAAAAGGAAACCATGGGAAAGTATGTTCACATCAGAGTTATGATTGGGCATACAATCGTGCCTTCATTTAACTTATTGAGTATTACTAGATTCGTCAAATGGGTGGGTCGAGTAGGAATTGGGTCATGTTGAAAATAGTCTACCCATATTGACTCATTTAACCCGTTTTGATCTATATTTATGTAGTGTGGGTTTAATAACCCAAATAACCTGACCGGACTTATATTGCTAAAACCCATTGATATTTTAGAAAAACCCACATCAACTTTATGCTCTATATTCAAATTAAATTAAAAAACCAAATCGAACAATTAAATCAAATTTAATGCAGCATTAGTGCCGCGGCACCATGTCCCGCGCCGCGTGCCTCGCCCCATGGAAGGCCCTGTAGAGGTTGATGTAGAGGATGCGATCGAGGCTGGCAAGGGATGTGTCGAGGATGCCCCTGAAGGGCCGGTTGAGGACCCTCGCATTCTCGTACATGATGTCAAGTTGTCCGTGCTTGGCCACGGTGGCGTCCACGAGGTCGCGCACCTCGGTCTCCACGGAGACGTTGCAGTGGCCATTGGAGGCTTGATGGCCCAGCTTCTCAGCCAAGGCCCGACCCAGCTCCTCCTGGACATCAGCTATCACGACCCACACGCTGTGCTCGTGGAAGAGGCCCACCGCGCTCGCCTCGATCCCGCTGGCGCCGTCGGTGATGATGGCGATCTTGCCTTCTAACCTGGAATCGAAATCATAGAGCTTCTCGACCTCCATCACGGCACCCAGAAAACCCTAAGTAGATAACACTAGAATATCCATGCAAAGGCCAGGGAAAAAGGACGAGCTGCATGCATGGTCACGTTCCAGCGGATGCCATGTCAAATACCTTTTGCACGGACTTTCCGCCATGTCAAATACCTTTTTCGAGCAAACACCCCCATCGCTCTCGCGTAGTTACTTGCTCCATGACCCAAACTTCTCAGTGAAGACTGAGAGGAGAGAAAAAATAAAAATAAAAATAAAAATAAGAATAAGGATTTAATATCACAAAAAAATCATAAAAATTGTAAACTGTGACAAACGGAACGTAAAATCCTAAATAGATATACTGGTTAACTGTCACGTGTCATTTAACTTAATAATTTAAGAATAAAATTTAACGAAAACTAACATAGGGTAAATTTGTCACAAGTGTACAAGTTTGGGATAAATTTGTCAAAAATATACCAGTTTTGGGTTTTTGGTGGTCAAAAAAATAGTTTGGGGTAAATTTGTCACAAATGTACCAGTTTGGGGTTTTTTAGGGTATTATCCCATAAAGACAGAGAGATGGAAATAAATTACTTAGATTAGACCTTGGTGAGGAGAAAAGAGATGCAATAAAGGTGGGCGTAGAGGCAAGCGGAGGAGGTGGGCGACAAAGTATTACGGTCGATTGTATGAGTTGAGGAAGCTTTGTATTACGCTACCCATTTATGTAGTGATTTAAATGGATCGAAAATAAGTCAGAATGTCTAACCCATATAAGTCAATTTAAAAGTTTTTAAACCCATTTTAGCTGGGCCTTTATATGTTTATAACCCATATACAAATTGTTAACATAAAATATAAGTTAAATAATGGGTCATGGATTCATTTTGACACCCCTAAGTGTTACGAGGCTCCCTACAACACCATCAAAGTAACTAGACATATCTGGAAAGCATTATCAATACAGAATAGCAGCACCGTTAGAAGGTTATCCATAGGGCTTTTCTCCCATGGTCTCACCATTCGACATGTTCCGGGAGCGCCACTGATAGTTCTCCTGCCTATAGCAGTGAATTGCCTTAATCTTGCGATATAATAATGACTTTGAATCACCCTATCAACAGTATTAGATTCTCTTAGTCACTTTAGATTCGTGCACGTCAAGTTATAATCGTCGTCAATAGGGCCAAACAAACACAGCCTAGGTTAACAAATATCTGCCTCAAATCCACCGCCAAAAGCTCCCCACACTTGGCAATCAGTGCAAAGATTCTCAGATTTCTCAACTAGACATGGTATCGAGCGAAACGGGCCAATATCTAACAGAACATAGCATCCAAACTAAGCATCACTCATCCGACGGCGAATAAGCAACCGCAGTAGCTATATCACTCGATGGATGAAGCTAAGGAACGGTCGACATGGTTTTCAGTGGCGACATGCCAGAGCTGCAGGCAAGAGAGACAGCAGAGAAGAAGAAGAAATGCTGGAAAGAAATTGATTGAATCACCTGGGAAGGAGAAGCTTGGATGGCGAGGTCGTTGCCGACGCGGGAGAGGCAAGTGATGGAGCGAACCAAGGTCTTCAAGGCGTTGCCGCTGAGGGTGAACTCCATTTTTCAATCTCTTCTGTTGGAAATATGGAAATACCGATTCTGAATATCAATAATTGATTCAGTTAGTCGGTAATTAGCTTGGTAAAATAGGACAAAGAATCATTATGTAAATCAGTGTATATTTCCTTATTTTTTCTTTCCTATCTTATTTCTTCCTCCAATATTATAAGTGGAGGATCATATGTGTACAAGAGATATACAGAAAACACGTAATTACAGTTTTCCTCTCCATCTATTTTACTTTCTTACATGGTATCAGAGCTACGCGTTCTGATCTAGCTTCCGCAAATACCTTGAATTACATGGAAAGCCAGGTGAAAAGGACAAAAAGGAGAAAGAAATTGCTGCTTACCAAGTTTCAGCACGGAGGACTGATGGTACAAATCAAATAATTACCCAAGATCAGTACCAGGATATTATGAAGGCATTGAATCAGCTGTCAACTAATGACAAGACTGCAAATTTCTCAGGTACTTTTCCATGCAAGACGAATTCAATATCAGTTGATGCATGGATAATTGATTCAGGTGCTAGTGACCACATAATATGCAACGAGCAGTTATTTTCTAGTATTCAAGAAAGGCCACATTCCTCAGTATCTGTACGATTGCCCAATGGAAATATTATTCATGTTAGCAAAATTGGAACCGTTCACCTCAGTCCAAATATTGTTCTAAAAAATGTCCTCTTCATTCCTGATTTTGAGTTCAATCTCTTGTCAGTCTCAAAAGTCTGTAAGGACAATTCTTGCCGTGTCATATTCAATTCCAAAAGTTGCTTCTTTCAGGACCCTTTGACTGGCAAACTGATGGGCTTGGGTAGTGTTGCTGAAGGGCTGTATTTCTGGACCAATCTCCAAAAGGATCTTGATTTTATCAATCAAAGCATTTCTTGTAATGCCATTGCTAGCAATAAAAATATTATTTTTCATCAACGATTGGGTCATACTGCACGTTTTCCTTACTCTAAATGTCCAATATGTCCATTAGCAAAGCAGTCTCGAACAAAATTTCCTATCAAAGACATCGAGAGCTAGCGGTGCCTTTTCTTTACTTCATATGGATATTTGGGGACCTTATCATACTCCACATCGTGACGGATCTCGATTCTTTTTAACCATTGTTGATGATTATACTCGTGCTACTTGGGTTTTCCTCATACAATCCAAGAGTCAAACATTTCCTACTTTGTCGAAATTTTTGTCCCTCATTAAAAATCAATTCGACAAACCTGTCCAAAGGATTCGCACGAGATAATGGGCGAGAATTTTTTCTGTGGAATGTGCTTCTTTCTTGTCTTCTCAAGGAATTATACATGAGAGTTCATGTACTTATACGCCCCAACAAAATGGGATTGTAGAACGCAAACATCGTCATCTCTTAGAAGTAGCTAGAGCCTTAAAATATCAAGCTTCTATACCAGAAAAATTTTGGGGTGATTGTGTGGTCACAAAGACGGCTTACCCGATCAATCGCATGCCAACTAGAATTCTCGAAGGCAGAACTCCCTTCGAATTGCTTTATGGAAAGCAACCAGTAATTGATCATCTTCGAGTTTTTGGGTGTTTGTGCTATGCGACAGTCCTAGGGCCACGAAGTAAGATGGATCCTCGTGCTATGCAGTGTATTTTTATGGGATATCCTTCTATGCAGAAAGGCTATAGAGTCATGGAAATTTCTACAGGACACTTCTTTGTGAGCAGAGATGTTATCTTTCACGAAGACGTTTTCCCATTTCAAGAAGCAACATCATTATCGTCAAGCTCAAAATCTGATCATCAACCCTTCTTATCAGAAGAAGATTTATCTGTCCAACCGCAGTATGTACTCATTACACCAGAGGAACATATTCCGATCCAACCAGGTGATTCAAACTCAACTGATGATGCACCAGTTCCTTCACCTAGAGAAGATTCTTCACCCAATTCCTCAGTGACTTCTTCGCCGACAATTCATCAGAGGGTGTCTCCTGCAATACCAGCAGAGCCAAGAAGTGAGCAGCCTCGACGTTCCGGGCGTTCTACTCGACCCCCTACATGGACAAAAGATTATATATGTCCTACGCTGGATTCTTCAGGTACACAATACCCTGTATCCTCTTATGTTTCGTTCAGTCGGCTATCACCAGAACACATGTGCTGCATTAGTAGAATTTCTGAAGAGCAGGAACCGTCCTCTTATTCTGAGGCAGCACGTGATCCCAAATGGCAAAATGCAATGAAGTTAGAATTGAAGGCTCTTCATGAAAATCATACTTGGGATATTGTTCCACTACCCGTCGGACGAAAACCTATTGGCTGCAAATGGGTTTATAAAATCAAGTTCAAAGCAGATGGCTCCATTGAACGATATAAGGCTTGTTTAGTAGCAAAGGGATTCACACAACGGGAAGGTTTTGATTATCATGAAACATTCTCTCCCGTGGCTAAAGAAGTCACTGTTCGTTCTTTCTTGTCTATTGCTGCCTTTCGCAATTGGCCACTCCATCAAATGGATGTTCATAATGCCTTTTTACATGGAGATCTGGATGAAGAAATCTATATGGAGCTTCCACAGGGATTACGCAGCCAGGGGGAGTATCGTGTATGTCGTCTTCGTAAATCCCTGTATGGACTTAAACAGGCTTCTAGGCAATGGTATGCGAAGTTCACTGCTGCACTAACTGACGCAGGATTTCAGCATTCCAGACATGATTATGCCTTGTTCACATGGACTAAAGGTACTTCGTCCATTTTTCTCTTAATATATGTTGATGATATTCTTATCATGGGAAATAATGAGCTGGCTATTGCAAAATTCAAAAACTACTTGAGTGCCACTTTTCACATAAAAGACTTGGGGCCTCCCAAGTACTTTCTTGGCATTGAAATAGCTCGATCTGATAAGGGAATATGTCTCAGTCAACGAAAGTTCATTCTAGAAATAGTCTCCGAAGCAGGATTGTCAGGTTGTAAACCAGCAGTTATACCGATTGAGCAGAATGCGAAGTTGACAACACATGAGTATGATGCGAGCTCGTCTTCACCCATTGAGGATCCATTACTCAAAGATCCATCAGGATATCAACGGCTTGTTGGGAAATTGATTTATCTCACAATGACAAGACCGGACATATGTTATGCGGTGCAGATACTTAGTCAATTCATGCACATGCCGAAGCAGTCTCATATGGATGCGGCACTGAAAGTAGTGAAATACTTGAAGGGATGCCCGGGACTTGGTATTTTTCTGTCTCGAGATTGTGACATGAGAATGACAGCCTATTGTGACACAGACTATGCTACTTGTCCGATGACAAGAAGGTCCATTACTGGCTTTTGTATCAAATTGGGAAAGTCACTTATCTCATGGAAAACAAAGAAGCAGTCAACTGTATCATTGTCATCAGCAGAATCAGAATATCGAGCTATGGCAAAGACTGTTTGCGAAATAATCTGGATACGAGGACTACTTTCAGATTTCGGAGTACAAGTCAATGGATCCAGCGAATTATTCTGCGATAATGATGCTGCACTCAAATTAGCAGCTAATCCTGTTTTTCATGAGAGGACCAAGCATATAGAGGTCGATTGCCATTTTACTCGGGACAAGATTCGGGAAGGGATCATAACAACAAGAGGAATTGGAACTGTTCAGCAACCTGCATACATTTTCACCAAGCCACTGTGTCAAAGACAATGTGCATACCTATTGAGCAAGCTAGGTGTCCTCGACATATACAGGCCACCAGCTTGAGGGGGAGTGTTGGAAATATGGAAATACCGATTCTGAATATCAATAATTGATTCAGTTAGTCGGTAATTAGCTTGGTAAAATAGGACAAAGAATCATTATGTAAATCAGTGTATATTTCCTTATTTTTTCTTTCCTATCTTATTTCTTCCTCCAATATTATAAGTGGAGGATCATATGTGTACAAGAGATATACAGAAAACACGTAATTACAGTTTTCCTCTCCATCTATTTTACTTTCTTACATCTTCGCTTCCCTCTCTGCACCGACGCTACAGATTTTTATGAGGTGGCCGCTGAAAAAATTGACGGGATTGGAAGAAGACGACGCTTGGTCTTTGGCTTGGTGAATCAATGATATAACATGTTTAATTATCATTTTTTGCCCCCTAAAGATACCATTATATTATTGATGTTCACCCAAGAAGATATTTTAGGTTATAGCATTGACACGTAACTCAACTTATAACTTGATGGGAAATCACAAAAATGGTTCACGTATTTCTGTTCAATTTTAATACTGAATACTTTATTTTTGTCACATATTTAGTCAGTGAACTAATAAACAATCTTGATTTTAGGATAAATGTTGATTTCTTCATCCAAATGCAAACCAAAGATGCGAAGTGAGGGCTAAAGATTGTCATGCAGCATGTGTAAAGCCAGTGGGCACTCGCTTGTTGTGGAAAAATAACTTGTTATATAGTTTGATACATCAAAAAATAATAAACAGTTTTTTAGCTTGGTTCGACAGCTGCGTTCATTATCGTTAAGTACATTTACAGAAATTATCTATGATAGATGTTATTGCAATTGTTAAAATGCTTTAATTACCACTGAGTTTAATATTAATTAGTTTGAACTGAGAAAAATGCTCGTGTGTTGTATATACCTTCTATAAACTATTTAGGTCAATGCAAATAATTAAATATCCAATTGTTTCAATCAACCCCGTGGAAAATTCTATTATTTTTCAGTAACTTCATAATATTTTCCCTTTTTATGAAATAATATCCATTTTGAAGTTTTAGGAACCCTAGGATTTCATTAAAATCAGTAGCGAGTCTAAAATAAAAAGAACAAACCTACGGATCTTTCATTATCTTGTTGAATTTTCCTCCTCTTCAAAGGATTAATCAAGAACGAGACAAAAAAGGTACATATTTTTCATATTATTGATAAATGAAAAGAGCTTATATAACAAGAAGAAAAAGAGGAATATGAAGGAAAAAAAAATTCAGGGCGAATGAGAAATTTGATGATTTTTTGCCACTATTTTACTATATATCAAAGGCTCCACAGAGTATCAATACGGGAAAGACGAAATAATGGTACCATAGCATAACAAACTTTTTCTCACTATAGATTTACTGTCAAATTCTAATTACATGTGCAAAATACAATAGTCTAAATATATATAGGTACATATATCATCATTATTCATGTAACTGGAAAAAATATAAACAAAATATAAAGATTAGAAAAGTTAAAAGATAATTTTAAAAAAAATATGAAAGAGCCTGGAGATTCAAACCTGGCTTCCCTTGACCTTTGCCAGCAATTCTCTCTAAAGCCTTATGTAGTAACTGATCAATTCTTGGCTATTTCTATTTTTTTTTGTTTATTGGAACAAAAGAAAAAAAGAATAAAAATTTATTTGGAAACATCGGCTAATCCTTTTATTCCCGAGAATAAATCAATAGCAAGAGAATAGATTTGGCATAATCAAGAAATAAAAAAAAAAGTTACTATTTTATTTTTGAAAACAATTTCTGAAGCAAGACATTTTTTTTAATTTTTTTTTTTGTTTCTTCCTTTTCTTTTCTTCTTCCTCCTCCTTTAGTCGGTCACTAGGCTCGGCAATATGGCCAGCAACTAGCGAGAGACAAGGTCTCGCAACCTTGCTGTGGCTAGGCGAGACCCCTCAATAGCAACCGAGTATTTAGTCCATTTGAACTAGGGGAAGCATTATAAGTATATGCTAAATTGTCCTTCGTAAAATGATCATTCGGCAATAGTCAAAACAACTGTGGTAATGAGCGAGCAAAAGCGATATTATTGGATGTCCGAGGAAAGCCCGACTGAAAACACATGTGCAAATTTCTTTGCGTGAATCACCTTTGATAATTTCTTCAAACTGGGTGAACTAGTATATTGATTTGGCACTTACCCAGCAATTTCCATTTGCATATGGAAGAAAATATTTGAAATTGGTATCGAAAGTCAGGTTAAGGACTAAATCTACAATAAAATAAGGGACGGTCACCAAAATTAGACATCGACGATAGGAAATGGACCATTTTATAATTTCTTTTGAATAAATCTTCCATCGCTTCATGAATTCTTTTCTCAATAATCATCATTCATTTTTTCATTTGGTGTAGAGACATTAGTCTATTAATTAGTGGTAAAACTCGCAATCCATGCGATTAGTTTTCTGTATCAATTGTAAAAAATGCTAAGCTAAGAGAAGGTAATATTTGGAAAACTGAAATTACCTTATAAAATTTGAATTACGGTGATATTATAAATTATAAGTGAATATGTAAAACTCTCTCTAAGTAGCATTAAAAAAGGCCGCCCTTACCTTCCCCCACCCGCGCCCCCCGCACCCCCCCCCCCCCCCCCTAAAAGAAAAAAAAAAAAAAAAGAAATCGAAATCCAAGTCCACATATTATCTTTCGATCTCATTTTCGCCAAGCAATTTTGACCAGTGTACATAACCATGACGGTTATTTTGGCAATGTTGGTTGGACCGCTATGGGTATACTGTCCCTAATGGTTTGGATTCCTCCATGGAATCAAGATGTTAGTCATCCATTTTAGCATGAGCTGCATGCTTTGCTCCATACTAGGAATTAAAATAAACAAAAAAAAAAAATACTTATTATACGATAGTCTTTTGCAAAACCTCAAGTTATCAAGTTATGTGGAAATGTGTTAATGACCTGTCTTGTTAAGTACACTTCTCAAGTATTTTAAAAAATGGAATTTGCCTTTATACTTTCTTTTTTTTTTTTTTTGGTCGAAAAACGGATTTGCATTCATTCATGATACTAAACGAGCCTTACAAGTCGACGATGGGTAAAATTCTGAACAGAGAATTTCCACAAGGTAAAGAGGAGGATAATTCACCCAATTTGGAGGTAGATTGTTGGACCGGTGGGAGTTTGCAAGCCAATCGGCAGCTCGGTTTGCTTCACGAAGACATTTCTCTACTGTGACTTCAACGCCTCTAACAGATTGAAGGAAGTGAAGCTCTTCTTTGCACAGTTCGATAGTATCTTTTGTGTCCCAGGATGGTTCGGCCCAGCCCATGACAGCTTCCACGGTGTTGGAACTGTCACTTTCAACTATCCACCCTCTGCTTTGGCCGAAGCTCTGTTCCACGTGCGAAGCTGCACTTCTACTCACGAAACTCAACCCCTGTAACAGAGCTAGGGCTTCTGCGTGTTGGGGGGAAAGCGCCCGGATCTGCTCCGCAAAGCCGTCGGCCACCATCCCCGACAAGTCGCGCAGTATACCAGCAGCCGATCCTGAGAAAGGGGACCACGAGGCGTCGATATTCAGCTTCAGCTTCTTCTGTTCGGGTGGTACATAAAATGGGCCTTGCGCATGAAATGTGAGATGCAAAGAATTGAGCCCTTTAAGTACCATAGAAGACAGCAATTTTTTCTAATAACTAAAGTTATCAAGATACGTACTTACCAAAAAAGAAAAAAAAAGATACGTGTCTCAAATGAATATTGTCTATACTTCTTAATACTACAAACTATTGGGGAGAATCGGGGCAACAATTCATCAAGAACTAAGCTAATCTAGGATCAATTTTTTCCACAAAACTAAACCAATGAAAAGTGACTTAATCTACTCACACATTAGAAGCTCAACATCAATATTACAATCATCTTTCCTCACCAAAAAGATGGATTAACATAAACTTGACAAAAAAATTATAATTGCGATTGAAGAATTTAGAGGAGGTTCTCAACAAATGAAGCTGATCAATTCGTAATGCTTAGTCTCATGAATAACATTCTCATATTTGAGTAAATTTTATCGACGTTTGCCCTTCGAAGAGCCGCAAAGTTTCCGCCCCTTTTGCTTCTTTCTCCCCTGTTCTCGGTGAGCTCTCACTTTTGTCGCTCTCCCTCCTCTCTCCGGCACACGCCTCCTTCTTTCTCTTTCTTTTGTTTTTGACTTTTTTTTATCCTTTATTTATTTTAATGTTAGCTGGGTTCCACACGAAGGTGGACCCAGACAACACAAACTACAAATATTCACACGAACACATGTAGAGCTGCAAGTGGCAAAGTCACTTTACCTAGGCTGCCTTAAATTTCTATCTGTTGACTAATTTCTTTTTGTGAGACTTGCAGTTGACTAATTTCTTTTTGTCAGACTTGCAGTTCTATTTCTTTTTGTTAGACTTGTAGTTCTATATAGAAATTTGAGGCAGCCCATGTAAAGTGACTTTCCCACCTGCAGTTCTATATGTGAATATATAGAGTTTGTGTTGTTTCCGTGGACTTTGCCATAAGGCAGCCAACCTAGCAGGGGTATTAAAGCCCCACCTTCTCACCTCAAGTGTGGGAAGCCACTATACTTACCAACCTGACGGTCGTTAAAATTGAAATCTTGATGTGGTGTCTATTTTTACCACTGAAAGCTTCCCAATTCCCTCTCAGATTTTTTTCTTACCCGAGGAGGAGGGAATATGGGAAGTGACATTACGAGATAGGTCTTACACTTGTTTCTTCTATCTTAAGCCTTTTAAAGACTTGTTTAGGTTTGTTAATGCATGGTATTATAAATCATATCCAATGAGCATACGGATTGTTATAGGAGTATAACCTATACGGCTGTATTTGATATATGAACAAAACTCTGGATATATTAACGCAAATTAGAA
Source organism: Eucalyptus sideroxylon x Eucalyptus melliodora (assembly GCA_016097485.1). Classification (NCBI taxonomy): domain Eukaryota; kingdom Viridiplantae; phylum Streptophyta; class Magnoliopsida; order Myrtales; family Myrtaceae; genus Eucalyptus; species Eucalyptus sideroxylon x Eucalyptus melliodora. The sequence goes on along the minus strand of CM027831.1, from coordinate 59,879,475 downwards.
ATAGAGGTGGCAAATGCAAAGGCGATTACAAAAAGAAAAAAAGAAGAAAAGCAATGGTCATCAAATCGTTAACGGGAGGCCCCACACGAAAATACCCACAGCGTTTGCCGCACACTAGTTAATCTCCTGAAGAACTTTGTTCACGAGACAGCAATCCGCAAACACTCAAAGAAACGACATTTGCAGGAAAGAGGAGGAGAGATCGGGCAAATTCGAAAGGTTAATGGAGGACAACGGTCCAAATGATCACGGTGGCCGGACGTAAGCCTCAGCGACCCTAAAAATATTTAAAAGCTCTGTTAGCCCAGCTCCGTCAGTAAGTCTGAGGATTCCGAGGAAACTCATGGCAATATCTTGATATTCTTTTCTGTTTCTGTCTCTGATCACGACACATGGCATATACATTTTGTGAATGCTGCTTTGTGGCGAAGAAACTTGCATGGCCGATGGGAATCTTTCACTTGCCCGTAGAAAATGGCCTGTTTATCGTGTTAGATTGTGAGAGTCGGGTCAGTCGAGAAACTCATACTGAGAACACCGAATTAATTGAAAGTCTTCTTAGCTTTTCCTCCTAAAAAAGAGAAGACATCCAGTTAGAAGACATCCAGTTAGCTTTACTCTGTTTTTACCCGTAAACAGGGGGCTTACCTGGCAGTTTTGTGCAACTGGGTGGTCTTTCTTTTTTCTTTTTCTTCTTTTTTTGGTGAAAAGTGTTGTAAGAGAAGGTTATGAAAAGTTTATAGGGGTGCGAATGGTAACGTTTCTGTTCTTTTTTTGTTCCTGGGAACAGAAACAAAAAAAAGTGTTTATGTTCCGGGGAACAATTTTTGAACAAAAGAACGCGTTTGGTAACGTTTGGTCTGGAAATAAAAATGAACAGAAACATGTTTGGTTCGGGAATAAAAAAATTTATTCTTTTTTTGTTTCTTTTAATTTTTTAAATATTTTTATTTTATTTTCATTTTTTCCTTTCTTTTTTATTTTTTTTTTTTTTCGGCCGGTCACCGGCCTCCGGCGATCGGCCGATGGGGCCGCGGCCTCGCCCGCCCACGGCGAGGCTCGCGCCCTCGAGGCCGAGCATCGCCGTGGTTGGGCGAGGCTCGGCCTCGCCGGATCTGGGCAAGGCCGAGCTCGCCCAGCCTCGGCGAGGCTCGGCCTCGCCGGACTGCGTATCAAGGAGGTATCCCTGATACTCTGATGTTCCAGTTTGTTGAAAAGAAGAATTTTTCTCTAACTTAATTAGTTTTATAGATGGGCTATACTCCTCCAGTGCATACGAAGGTTAGACTCCTGCAATGCTACACTCGTTAGCTATGATTTGCACCAAAAGCTTGGTGTCATACGTAGTTCTTGAAAGGTTTTGGAAAGATTGCCCTCTTATGTGATGCAAAAAGAGCACAAACTTGAGCTTTCCAAAAGACTGTACACTAACAAATGGTTTGCTGATTTCATTTCCAAGACCCGGAGTAGAGTATGCGGGTCGAATTGCTAAAATTCATTTTGTGGAGAAGATCTTGCTAAAGATTATGATTGGTGCCATTGGAATCATGGGTTTTATAGCCATCACTAACCTTGAAACCATCGTGTGTATCTACATAGTGCTTGCAATCATTGGGCAGTTACTAATCCTCAATATGGGAAGGCAAAAATATGGACCCAAGGTTTCGACTTATGTCCGTTCACATCACTGTTAATCTCGGATGTGTTAGGTGCTGTCTGCTGATGTACATTCTGCTTCGAGTCATCCTTGGCCAATTTTCATTCTCCACATCCTCGCATTGATGAACCTATAAGCATTCATCATGAATTAGAGAACTGTGACCATTTTCGATTTTCCTAATATTGTGGTTTGCAATTTGGGAAGTTGGTGTTGATGTGCATCATGCTTATGTTCAAGACACTAACCTTGTCTTGTACTATTATTACCTCAAGGACACGAACCTTGTGTTGTACTATTATTACCTCAAACATCTTATATATTGGAAAGCATAATATGTGATTTGATGAAGGCAATGGTACTATTTAATTAAGATCCTGGTGCAATACAATGAAGTTGGAGACATGGGGGATTTTTTTTTCCTTTGGCTAGAGAGAAATAAGATATTGATTCATAAAATTTGAGAAAAAAATCACAGTGTCCTCATTCACTAATCTTTCAATCCACGAGTTGTAATTTTAATGTAGTTCGTAACCCGATCCTCATATCCCGATGCTCATATCCAACCTCAACAATATTCTAGATAGTATCTTGACCTAAACTTCGAGTCACAAATGAAAACCACCAAGCTTGGCATAAAGGAAGCATGCATGCGAAAGGAGTTGTAAGCTTAAGCGAAGCCAACTATCTCCATTTTATGCGTCGGTCAAGTGTCAAATGCGGACCATAAAAAACCCAAAGCAAATCATTAGAAATTCCATTTCTTTGCACCTCATATTGTTTGATCACGAGAAACTCATAGATGAAAGTGTTGGAACACCAAATTGTACCCCCAAGATATGTTCTCTATTCTTTTTATTATTTTGTCAATATATCCAGAATTTAATTTTTGATGTTCCTAGTGACTCAAACTCTTGGAACGATGTAATCAGGGACATATTTGGCAACTGTAAATGTGTGGAAAAGTAAGATCAATTGCCAATAGTCACTGACCCTTTTCATAGACAAAGATTCTTTTTTCACAAGATACTCCAACAGGTCATGAATATCTTAACACATCTCACCGTTGATGAAATGAGATACTTTCCTAATATGTGAAGTTCTTTCTTTGGTAGGTGTTATCAGCTCTGCATTATACAAAATTCGTTAAAAAATAGGAAATAGTTAACCAGATAATTAGAAGGAAACATTACTTATCATTGAGCCACTCTTTGTATTTCAAAAGGCTTCACACTGGACCTCCCAAAATTAATATTCAAAAAATAATCTAGATCGAAAGTAGTAAACCCATTTCCTTTTTTGAAAATAAGCTTTGAGCTGAAGCCCTTTTTACTTTAACTTACACCTAATCGGAAGTTCTCGTAAATTATTACACACCAAACTCATTGAGAACAAACTTTGTAAAATTTGCAAATTGGTACTCCAACTTTTGGGAATTGCATTTTGATCCCCAACTTGCTGTTTCAATTGCAATACGACCCCTCAAGGCTTGGATAGTCACACACAGATATTTGGCCTTCACCCCCCTTTCTTTCTTTATTTTTTTGGGAAAGCAGATTTCAAAAACCCTAATCCCATTAAAAAAACATATTAAATGCTGAAGTAATCTATAAAAATGAAAAAATTTTGTGGAAAAAGAAGTTCCAATCTTTTCAGAAAAATGTAAAGAAAATCTTTAGGCAAAAATTTAGACATCAATACTAATTTTTTCAGATAGATACAATTATAAGGAAGGTTCTACTTTTACTGTTATAGAGATTGTAAGCCAAAATATATTTAAATGAAACTAAAGTATTATTTGAAAAGACCAAAAGGTAATTAAAGAGAAATCATAATTTTGTTGATTCAAGAAATGAATTGAGATGCAAAATTTTCTAAAATTCAGATAATAGTGTAATATGCAAACTGTTAATATTACTGAAAGACTTTATTCAAATTTGTTATGGAAAGTTGAGATACTATATTGTTGACACTCGAATTTTTTTCGACGTTTTTAAAATCCATTTATTTTGCAAAAATGTAAAAAAATATAAAAAGATAAGAAAATAATTATAATTAATTATAAAAAATGATAATGAGAAATTAAAAAATTGATGATAAAAAAATTGATGAAATGATGAAAACGATGAAATCGAGCGGGCCCACTTGGCTAAACTTTCGGCTCACCTATTCCTTGACCCAACTTTCCATGTTTTGAGCCTAAGTTTCTTTATCTAAGCCCACGATGTGAACTCAAGAAAGAAAAGCATAAGCTCAGCCCATAGTCCTTTTTCTTTCTCTAGCAAACGCACGCCTGCGAGGGAGGATAAGATGACCATGCCCGACCGAAAGGCGACCGTGGAATGGCGCTGGTGAGGGGAGGGGAAGAGACCGTGAGTAACGAGAGCGAAGGTCAAGCCTTCTGGAAGACGGCTGAGCTGGAGAGAGCGATAACGGGAAAAATTTCCCCCGCGGAGGTGAGGTCAGCGTGGGTGCTCGCTCGTGAAAGAGGGGAGAATGCACGGGGGCCGCGAGGTTTTTTGGGGGAAAGGCCATCACGCAAATGAAAAGGGGGTAGAAGGTTACGGTTTTGGAGGAGGTCTTCGGCAGAGAAGGGTTTTTGGGGAGGAGATGAGTATTTTTAGTGAAGGATCTTCTGATTTCGGGAGAAGGGGCTCGAGCTCTGCAGAAAATGGAGAAGACTCGGCCATTGCAGAAGAGGCAGAGAGAGAGACCGAGAGTGAGAGATTTTCTCACTCTTCGCCGGTGGTTCGTCTGCATCGCCTCGGTCTCCTGCGGAAGCTAATTCGCCCGTCGCCGTTCGCCGTAGCAAGCTCCCGAACCAGATAACCCGGGAGACGCTCTTTTTCCCTTGCTTATCAAGTTCGAGAACGTGTGACCGAACTGATGAGATTTTGGGGCAAATCGTACAAAACCATGCTGATTTGTTGCCAATAAGTTTTATTTCGTGCTTAATGTGCTGATTTTGTGCCACAAACGGTGTTAAATCCGAACTTGGTATTCCGAATCGCACATGAACCGTTTGACAAAATGGTTGAATGAAGCACTGAATTCGAGTTCATAAAATCGATCCTTAAAATCTTTATTTTACGCTCGGTTTGTCCTAATATTGTTGCATTACCACTGAATCTGGGTTTGCCTTTGATTTTGTGGCATGTCGTTTGATACACGAGTCGGCCATGGATGAACGTCTTCTCGCCCGAAAGTCCCCTGTCGGAAACCTACCCCTCACCAACGTGCCAGCGGTTCGAGGCCGCAATAGTTAGGCTTTCTTTTCTCTGTATTCATGTTTGATCGCTTGCTGGGATTGTTGATTTTTCAAAGAGATATTAGCTTCGGTCTGGATTTTCCCTTTTGTTTGGGGTCGTCGGAGTAGGGGGCCGGCGTTGGTGGGCGTCGGTCGAAGCGGACGACTAGCAAGTGACGTTGTTACTATGACGGCTGAGGACGGTGGTCGGTGGCCGGATAGAGTGGTGGTCGTGTCTGTTTTCTGGTTTGGGCTGGTTTGTAGGCGATGGAGGCTTCGGTGTAGAGGAAAGAGGCGTGAGGTCGAAGACGATTCTGGGAAGAAGGTGGGGTGAAAAAGACAAAATAGAAATTATATTTTAATCCCATTTATTTATTTTTTCATTAAAAAAAATCTCCACTAAAGAAAATTTCCTCCCTCCCTCCAAAATTTATTTTTCTTTCCCTCTCCACCATCGGACAAATTTTTCTTTCCCTCCCCTTCACTGACAGAAAATATGCAGTGGCCCAAAAAAAAATACGATGGCCCGTCAAAAACCCTTTTGCACGACCCTTTTTTTTCCTCGCCGCTCGCCGCATCCGATTAGGTCGCATTCGCCTTTGGTTTGGGTCGGATCGGATAGACGGTCCGAATCCGTTCTCCGAATATAATAATAATAATAATAATAATAATAATAATAAAAAATAATAAATTAAAAAATTCGGAAAAATCAGCGATTTAAAAATCCGAATAAAAGTTCAAAAAATATTTAAAAGAAAAAAGTGAAATGAAAATTTTTTAAAAGTTTTAGTAAATAATACAAAATTTAGAAAATTCGAAAATCAATAAACAATTATAATTTCAGAAAATCATTAAAAAAGAAAATCCAGAAAAAAATAAAAAAATAGAAAAATCATTAAAAAATTCTAAAAAATTAGAAACATTCAGAAGGATTAAAAACACTTAGAAAGTGAAACCAAAAAATTGGACAAACTTTTATGGCTTTACAATGGGCTTCTTTGTTTTGGATTGCCTTTTTTTATTTTTAGGGATTATATTAGGATGCTCGTATGCTTTCCTTTACGATTATCATTGATTGTGCATTTCAATATTTTGCATGTTATTTTATTGTTTTAGAATGGTTAGGACAAACCTAGATTTTTCTTGATAGGTTGCTATGGCGTTAGTTCGCACATGATTAGGTTGGTATTAACATAATCAAGTCCTTGAGTGCAAAATCTCTAGTTGTGTAAATAGTAAGATATCCTCCCATATCTTATTGGATTTTTAGTTAGTTACAAAAAGGCTAGTGGCAACTCCTTTGTCAAAATTATATAGATTTAATTGATTAAAAAATTTGAACTTTCGATATCGTGTGAAGTATGAGCCTGGAAGAGCCCAAGTCAATGGAAAGCCATCGATCCAAAGTTGACGTACCCCTAAATCTAACAAAGTTTTTGCTCTCGCTAGAGCGGTTAGGTTGCAACATAATAAATTGAAAGTTTACGAACCACATTTAACACTTAAAATGATTTGAATGGCCATATTGAAAAATTAAAAATCCAAGCATGCATATTGCTTGTAAGATCCTTTCGCGCATTCAATTAATGTTTTCTCGCCTCTGAAGCTGCCGGCATCAAACATAAAAGAAGACAAATAGAATTAGAAGGGATGGCATTCTAAAAAATAGGAGCTGCATTAGTTCGAGTTGAGCACATGATCATTACTAAGTTCAGATTCGCTGAAAATCAATGTGTATGCATAAAACCAGGGTCCTTACTTTTCCTTCTCTTACATTGACATAATTCGGAGCTATCAGTTCCGTTTTGTTCTCTCTCTCTCCCCCCTCTCCCTCCCTCCTTTTTGACCTAACTAACTTCAAAATCTTTTATGCTGGGCCATATAGCATACATCAAGAACCCCTCCCTTTGAAGTGCATTTATTAGGTCAGCTCCTCGAGTCAGACCAAAGAGGGTTAAAGGCCCACTACTTCTTCATTCATGGCCAAAGTAATTCACCGATAACATTTGCCATTGCTCCAAATTCTGCCTTGGCACTAGATCTAGCCACAATGAATTGTTTCTTAGTATGAACATTTACAAAATGACCACCCCCCAGCCTGAGGTATCCAGAGGAAGATCTCCCATCAATCAGCCCAATCTGCAAAAGTAAAAGCTTCTACTCGCATATTCTTATTCTTACCAGTAAACAGAACTCAGAAATGGAGGAAATTGGAGAAACAGGGCAAGTTTTTCCTATGGGCCAAACAGAAACAGGGCAAATGAGAGTATATACAAAAAAAATCCCATGCCCTCATTCACTATTCTTTCATTTTGGATACACGCATTTTTAGTTTAATATAATTTATAGGTCATCCCACATATAGTTTTGATCATTATCGTTGTGCTTTTGAGGCTGGTTCATGATAATAAATGACGTATCAAATTGATTGTGATTTAGGTTCTTAAATCCATGTAAAAGGTTGCTTTATTCCCATGGTATAAAAAGAGGTTGTGCAAAAAAACCAGGAACTAGTGGGTACCGATCTGTTCCCGATTCTAAGTGTGGAATTGCGTACTCACCCACCTAGACCGGACCGGTCATATATAAATATATACATTTAATTTTTAAGAAAATTTTCCAACCAAAAAAAAATTAAAGAAAAATGAAAACCCTAAAATCCCTAATTTGAAGCTCAACACCCATTAACTAAATGCTCATCTTGTCTCATTCTCACCTCATATAAGTCATCTCTCTCACAAGCTCAATGCCCATCGACTCACGGCATCGACTCTCAAATTTTAGTATGAGTCCGATCTTTTTACTTATCTTGCTATTAAGAATAGGAACGTTATTTATTTTTTTACTTTACTTTGGCTTATTGGAAAATGTTGCATTGAGTGTGTGAAGCTTGGTGGGACTAGTTTGATGGATCTTCTTGAGAACCAAACTGAACCGGCCGTCATGGAACCAAGTGGCAATTCTCGATTCTAAGATGGGAACCGCTCATTCGGACCATGCTTACCCCTACACATGCATGTGAAGAAAACATTTACATGGGTGGAGAGAGATAAATACAAAAATAGAAATTAATATAGGTATAAAATTAAAATGATTGTAAGATTAAATTCAATGCTAGTAAGATATATAAAGTATTATTATCTTATGTATATTTATGTTGCAATTTTGTCCATTTTGTTGAGCTATGTCACTATGATATATCTAACAAATGGACATAAGCATTACATAAATTTTTTTTATAAAAATTGAAATCCTCATTTGGATTTGTTTTATACAGTAGTAATTAACTGGCGCTCACTCTATGGATAATCGATTAAATTAGCATGGGCCATAAATATAATTTCTATAGTATGGCTTAATTGTTCTCAATGTTCCCATGCAGCGGGGGCTTTTGGGCCTGGGCCGGACCGCTGCCGGTCATGGATAGGACTGGAGTTTAAGCTCTGTCCCGTTTAAAATCCCCAATCCACGGTCCCGCCTTGTGCCTTCTTTCATCTGCTGCCGGCGCATAGCTCTCGGTCCTCCTCCGGCTAAATTCCGGTAATTATTCATCCCTCTGAATACGTAGTTTCCTTCACATTCCGATGCTTTCATGGGGGTTGTTTTCCTTTTGCATATGATATGAATGATTTTGTAAAACGAAAGCTGCATTTGACTAGTAAATTCGTGTATCTTGCTTATGAATGGGTTGTTGCGTTGTGAAAATGCAGAAAGATCCAGGTGAATTGCACAACTTAAGACTTCAATTAGTCGGTGATGGAAGGAGTGAAAAGGGAGAGTTCCCAAGTTCTAGCACCACAGATGAAGCATGTCCCAAGCTCAAAATGTGTGCAAATCAGAAGTCTTTGTAGTTTTTGTTGGGTCAGAAGTCTTTGTAGTTCAATCCTCTACCAAATAGAGAGTACAGATTTAGTATCCACATTTGTCCGTACTTGGAAGAGGAATCGTGCGACTTTGGAATCCATTTATCTAACTATAGCTTGTATATGTCAAAATAGATACATTTTAAAGAAAGTAAGCTATGAAATTGTGATAAATTAATATGGGAAAAAAAATTAGGGCACACCATATACTTTTAAAAAATAAAAATAAAAATTGTGATGAAGCTTAGGGTGCATATATTTCACGGAAAATGGATGATTAAGGAAATATTTTCCGAAAAATGATCGTTTATGTCATTTAGAAAAATAAATGAATGGAAAATTTTCCATTGCCCATGATAATATTTAGGCATAGATTATTATTGATGATGAAAATATTTTTCATTGATTAATTTTTCTAAACAATATAAGTAATCATTTTTTGAAAGGTTTTTTTTCTCAAATAATCCATTTTCCGTAAAACAAACATATCCCAAATATATTCAAACACGTCCTTTATGATTTTGGGAGTACCAAAAATTTCTATTATTGGTCTTTCTCAATAAGATTTTAAGTTTAAATTTTCAGCCACATTTCTTTTGTCCAGTTTGACAAGTACTGTGGGTTTCGAACTCTCGACCTCAATAATGAGGTAGGGACACTCAACCAACACAACTACCCACGGATGGGTGATTATCACTAGAGTTAATACCATGAAAAGCCCTAAATTGATACACTTAAGATAAATTTATCTCAAACTAATTTTTTATCACCAAAAACTCCAAATTGGTATACTTTTGATAAATTTGCCTCAAACTGGTACACTTATTCATGTGTTAGTTTCCATTAAATTTTGTTGTTTGAGATTTTACTCTCCGTTTGTCATTATTGATTTTTTGTGATATTAATTTAATTTAATGGAGGGTAAATTTGTTACAAATATACTAATTTAGAATTTTTTGTGGTCAAAAAAATTAATTTGAGGAAATTTTTTTGTAAGTGTACCAATTTAGAGTTTTATGTGGTCATTTAGGATAAATTTGTCACAGGTGTATTGGTTTGGAGATTTTTGGTGATCAAAAAATTAGTTTAGAATAAATTTGTTACAAATATATCAATTTGGGGGTATTTCATGAAATTAACCCTTATTACTATGCTCATTTGATGACAAGCCCAGATAACATGATGTCAAAATTGGTGACAATAACAAAAAAAAAAAAAAAATGATAAACCCATGTCAAAACGTGTTTGTCGATAAGCTCATGTCCAACATATAAATCAATTCATGTGAAAGTGTGTTTACAATATATGTTTGCTTAAAGTGCAGATCACATAAGTAGTTCAACGTGAATTCCATATATATATATATATATATAGAGATAGAAATACGTTTTAACCACGACCACAACTTGCAATCAAGCAGGACTGGATTCATACATTGAAAATAAAACAGAGACTAGAATGATCAGACTGAAGCCTAAGGATGTTTCATCGTCGACATGGGCGGTCCCAGGGTGGAAATTTTCATCATGGAAATGGGCAGTGCCAAGGCGGACTCACTTGATGCTGAGGCGGAAATGGGCAGTGCCAAGGTGGACTCACTTGATGTCAAGGTGGCCATGGGCAGTGCCGAGACAGATGCTGGTGCTAGGGTGGGAATTTTCATCATGGAAATAGGCAGTGCCAAGGCGGACTCACTTGATGCCGAGGCGGAAATGGGCGGTGCCAAGGCGGACTCACTTGATGCCGAGGCAGAAATGGGCTGTGCCGAGGCGGAAATGGGCAGTGCCAAGGCAGACTCACTTGATGCCGAGGTAGACATGGGCAGTGCCGAGACAGATGCTGGTGCCGGTGCTGAGGCGGACATTGGTGGTGCTGCCAACGAGGTCCGAAGCTTGTTGAGATCAAAGGCCCTCCAAATTTGTGTTCCTACGTAAAAGCCTCCTTCTGGTGTTGGCATCAGATGGAACATCTGAAAAAGGCAAAGAATCAGGGTCAAGACTCTCAGAATTTATGCGCAGGAGGATTGATTAATCGATTAATCAATTGATCGATAGGAAATTGCAAACAGTTGACAAGAAATAACAACTTAGAAAAGGGTTAAATTTATTTAGCTTTTTTCTTAAACAAATTCATCATCGGAGCAACAATTCAACAATTCCTTTCCATTACGCTACAGACAAGATGGATAGTCTCTGCTAACAGTGGTGGTGGGCGATGTTAAATCAACAACAAAAATGCCCAACATCTCCTTCATCTCAAAAAATCAATAGAGGGAGAAAGAGAGAGACCTGGTTTGTAACGACGGCGTCCGCCTTGTCCTTGGTGCCGCCTACCCACGTCTGGCCGCAGACCCAGACGAGCATACTGCCGGGTGTGCGGTGGCGCAAGCAGTTGAAGTCGGCGATTTCGTTGTGGCACTCCGGAATGGAGGTAAGTTTGGCGAGGATAGCCTCCTTGCCCTAGGCCAGCACCGACTCTTCCCGGAACAGGTTGACCAAATCCGCCCGGTTCGCGTCGAACGTCCTGTAGTATTTCTCCATGAACCGCTTCGCCTTCTCTATCAGATCCTTGTCTTCTGGCTTGATGCTCCACATCTCTTCCTCCTCCTCGCTTTGTGCACGCGATTCAGACGGTAACCCCAAGATAAAAAGCCCTAGCACTGCTTCGAGAGTTTCTTATTAATTCGGAATCAGTCGGGTCAACGGACGGATTGGGTTTCGGGTCGGGTTGGATTTTTTTAATAAAAAAATCCTCCCTCTTCTCTTCATGTGGACCCGAGAGACTCGACAATTCCTTAAAGAAAACCGCTGTAAACCTAAGAGTCAGGATAAAATTCGGGATATAATTTTAATAAAAAAATTCCTATCCTACGTTTTATGGAAAACATTCCTAAGGTTACATTTGGATAAAGTTGGATATAATGAGGATATAGACAGATAAAATTATTCCATGATGGAGGTGGGATAAATGTGGATATGATTTCTAATGTCATAATAGGAAAGTTATTTTTCTTGATTAACAAACTTATTAAATTAACAAAATTGAAATTATATTTCAATATAAATAATATTTGTATTCTAATTTAAGAAATAAAAAATAAAAAATAAAATTTAAATTAATCATATTTTGATTTATATATTCAACTTTAATTCTATCCCATAATAAACATTCAATCTATAAATTAAATATTTATATTAATTATATATTTTAGGTATTTTTGTATTTTAGGTATGCTATTATAGTTTACTATTTGATAAAATTTTATTAAAGAATGATGAAAGGGGAAAAAAAGAAATAATAAAGAAAATAATATAAAAAAGAGGAAAAAAAAATAAAAATAAATTAAGGAATAGTGTTACAAGAGATTTTCACCATCTCCTTTTGTGAATATTTAGGTTCATTTATAATGACATACCATTTATATCAAAGAAAAATGTATATGATATGATGTAAATATATCCGACTTTAATATTGTGATTCACAAAATAATAGATATAATATAAAAAAATCAAGGATTTTACATCTTATACTATCTAGTTCTATCCCGATTAGAAATTTGGACAACCAAATGTAACCTAAAATCCTAGATGTCTCGTCACCCACCTCCCCCTCCAAGAACGCTCTGATCATCGAAATCCAAAAGCTCTCTCGTCACTCTTGCCACGCTGATGGACCACACTTAATCGCCGCCTTTTTTGGCAGTCAATACTACTTCGCCTTCGACTCCAGCCGCCCATACCTGCTACTCTATTATGGCCCCACATCGAGGATTCATTTTGATGGCCAAGTTGCCAACTTGGTCAATTAAAGTTGCCAGATTGCAGTCTTCATTTCCTTTCATGAAAAAGAACTTAATGTCTCCGTATTTGTTCCATCATTTCGAAACCTTGGCTGCTACTCTATTATGGCCCCACATCGAGGATTGATTTCGATGGCCAAGCTGCCAACTTGGCGAATTAAAGTTGCCAGATTGCAGTCTTCATTTCCTTTCATGAAAAAGAACTTAATGTCTCCGTATTTGTTCCATCATTTCAAAACCTTGGTGCAAGTATGAACCGCTCAAGGTTTGTGTTAGAGGAGGATGTTGCTGGAGTTAACAAAGCTCTTGATGCCATCTTGATTGTCTTGCATTCGCTGATCATGGTCGGGGACCTTGACAGGTCCAATTGTCAGTGCAGAAGGCATTCGGCATATCTGTAATGTCATCCTTATCATCCGGTGTCTATTAACCTTCCTGACGAGGAGATAGTCACAAAGAATAATGGCAGGAAAAAATAAGCCAAAGAGAAAAGGGTGTCATTGGTTTTCTATATGCTCTCACCAAAGAATATTATTGACATCTTAGAAGCGTAAAGAATCGCATGAAGAAGTCATCGACATCTAAGATGCGACATTGGTGAAGAAGAGTAAAGAAAGTGGTGATAACATCTCCTGCTATCGACCAACTGAATCACCTATAGTCATCAAACAAGACTTGTCTAAACTCCTATATATGAAGAGGTCAAATCACTAGTGCATACTGATTCAGCAAAAGACAGGGTGTTTTAATTAACTCTCAATTCATTGATGTCTCAAGCTCTTTTGGATTGCTCACTAGAGAGAAAGTTTCTAGAGAGAGGTTCTGGAAGAGAAATGAGCCTTTGATTATTGAAATGGTTGGATGGATACAAATGAGGGGAGGGCACCCGTTCTTATACTTGAGGTCCTTAGATTACAATCATTGATCAAGTTTTCATCCAACGGACGAGATCGTACCGTCCAACCTACCAACTACCGACACTAATGACAGGAGAATTCTAGACCTTAGCTCAATTACTATATCGCCCGCCCTTGGAACGTTTCGGAAGCTCTCTTGTTGGAAATCTTCCCGAATGTTCCAAGGGCGGGCGATACGGTAATTGAGCGAAGGTCTAGAATTCTCCTGCCATTAGTGTTGGTAGTTGGTAGGTTGGATGGTACGATCTCATCCGCTGGATGAAAACTCGATCAATGGTTATAATCTGAGGGCCTCAAGTATAAGAAGGGGTGCCCTCCCCTCATTTGTGTAGAAGATCCTCATCGAAAAGGCACAGCCCTTTAGCTACAAAAACCTTTTGGCTGTGACACAAGAGTGTTCCCTCCCTAACCATTCTTTTACCTTCGTTTGGCCCCATTTGAATGCAAAATAGAAGGAAGAGAGCCAAACCAACCAAAATAGAATTCTTTGACCCGCATTGCGTGCAAAATAGAAGGAAGAGAGCCAAACCAACCAAAATAGAAGGGAGAGGGAGAGAGCCAAACCAACCTCAAGACCCAATGCGGGTAAAATAGAAGGAAGAGAGCCAAACCAACCAAAATAGAAGGGAGAGGGAGAGAGCCAAACCAACCTCAAGACCCAATGCGGGTAAAATAGAAGGAAGAGAGCCAAACCAACCAAAATAGAAGGGAGAGGGAGAGAGCCAAATCAACCTCAAGGAGAGTGAAGGCGAACTGCTCCCCGGCTTGCACACAGATATGACGTCGCCATTGATGAAGACGAGCACGATGCCGGAGGGCTAGGCGTCGACGGAGATGATCCCGTGCCGCCATTGCCGGAACTTCAAGTTGGTGAATTTGGTGAGGATTCTCTTGTAGCCCAGGATCTTCTCGCCGTCAAAGTGTAGGAACAAGTTTGCACAATAAAACCGGGCTGCCTCCGCATAGTTCGTGGCAAAGATCCAATGATACTTTCGGGCAAAAAGTCCATCAAGAGCCTCTGCAACCTTTGATCCATTCTCTTCCTCCTTCGAGAGGCTCTCCGTGTTCTTGAGAAATACACGGAGGAGAGATACAGAGAACCACTATCTAATACAGTTGGCACGGTTCAGAGGCCGTGGGAAAATATCAATTACAGTCTACAATACACGCTTTGTTTTTTGGATGTGAATCATATATTGATCACATATGAATCATATATTGATCACATACGGAGTGCCTGCTATGAGTGTCTTGATGCAAATTACATTTAATTTAAATTATATTAGTTGACTGATATGCCAATTCAAATTATGGTTGTTTGTCTAGACTAATCAAAAAGTTAAAAGTATTTTGTTCTTTTATGTTAATTCTAAAATATTATTCAGATTTTAAAAGATCATGAGAAAATCACATATGAATATTCATACTCATGTCAATAATGATCTATTATGAAAATTTTAGATGTTTAAGGTTCAAAAAAGGCAAAGGGGACGCCCCTCAAGATGTGCGAAAAAGAAAATACAAATTACTGTAAGCAAGTTCTAGATATTATTATGTAGCTAGAATGATACATAATAATGTAAATGTAAATCATCATGATTTCTGTCCATCCTTTGAGAGTGATGGAGTTAGAAGTATTTATCCACGTGGTGATAATTTTTTTTTTTGCGAATTAAAAAATTAAGGCACATCGTGGATGGCCTCGAGAAGGTCCCACCCATATAGACTTATTTTTCTCCAAATTGCCACTTGCTTTCTTTTGATTTTTCAAAACTTAACGAACAAGTCATCCGGTATTCCACAAATAACTTCATGGTCCGTTCGGGGCGAAGCGAGGAATGCACCGTTACCCTCTCGTAATTCTATAATTTACAGTTGATTTTAATTTTCTAGGTGTGGAAGGGAGCATGGAGCTTATTTGAGCAAGCTGTATAGAAGGGAAAAATATCAAATTAGTCATAAATTTATTGCATTGGAAAACAAATTTGATTGTAAAATTTTTAATTATGCCAATTTAATTCTAAACCTCTTTTACACTTGTAGTAATTTAGTCCATCCGGTCAATTTGGGCCAAAAAATGTTGATGTAGATGTTGATCATCCCATAGCACAACTGTCACTAATGTGGACACGTTATTTAATTTATTTTTTTTGAATTTGCTATTATCTTTTCTTTTCCTTTTCATTTCTTTGCTTTCCATCTTTTCTTTTTTCTTTCCTTTTTTTTTTGTGCTAGAGGAACCGGCTTACAGCCGACAGCCGCGCCGTAAACCCCCAGGTGACACTTAAGCAGGAGGACCCACCACGCCTGAGTCACACTTAATACACCTAGCGCCTCCCCTGGGTTTTGAATCCTTCACCTCTTCGTTGAGGATTAGTAGAGTCTTAGCCAGTGGAGCCACCACGGCCGGTGGTTTCTCTTTTTTCTTTTATTCGTATTATCCTTTGCCAGTTGCAAAGTTGGCAAAGGTCGCTAGCTAGGGCAAAGGCTAGCGATGGCTAGGCGAGGATGCCCCTCACTAGATCTTGAGAGGGGACCCTTGCTTGAGGCCCTTGGCAATGGCAGCGATGCCCCTTGCCTAGGGTCCCCTCTTCAATCGTCGCCAATGGCTCGTGAGGGTATCTAGGCCCTTGCCCTCGTTACTAGCCGATGACCTTCATCGGCAAGCGACTAGTAGAGGGTAATAAGAGAAAAAAGAAAGAAATGAAGATGACAATAAAAAAAAGGAAAATGAACAAAATGAACAAAAATTTGCAAAAATATTTAAAATTAAAAAAAAAAAATTGTCCATGTCATGCTGGTCATCATGCAAGATATTTGGCGTTCACGTTAGCGATTTCCAACCTAAATTGATCAAATTGGCTGAATTGATACTAATATGAAAATATTTAAGACTAAATTGATTCAATTAAATGGTTCAAGATTAAATTGGTACGATACAATAAGTTTATGATTTTATTAAATACTTTTTCCTTATATAGAAAACAAATTCAATAAGGTAACTGACTAGATTAACGATGCTTCGATTTTGTCATTAGTATTGTGCTTTTAAGACTGGTTTACCAAAATTATTTGGGTAATTTATGTTGGTAATTTGTTTATAAAACAAATGAAGAGGTGCCTTGTCCCACATCGAAAAGATGTGAGTGCGCACGTGGACGAGATTTGGCATTAACCAACGATCATTATTTTTATTTATATTTGGATTATTCTATAAAAATTAACTATAAAGTTTTGTTGAAACAAAGTCGTTGTTCATGAAAAGTTACGGTTATTTATTATTTATTATTTATTATTTATTTAATGCTGAATTTTTTTAAAATTTTTTTTCAACATAACCTTTGAGACATACTTCATTTTGTAACCTTTCCCGAAAGGTTTCCTTTTTTCTTTTTTGCAACCATTTGAAGAGTTGCTTCTATTCGAAAAGAAAAAGATAAGTAACGTTGTTTTGAGATCAAACAATCTTCTTCTTCCATTTTTCGTCGTCTTTTGAAAGAAACTACAACCATTGTTTTCAATTGTTTCTCATAAGAGACCCTGAAAAAATATTAGAATTGTTATCTAGTATTTCTCATTTGAGATTTTGTTGTATTCTGAAGGAAATATGCCGGTGACTATTAGCGATTGGTCGTTCAAGGTCATTACTAGTCCTGGCCACAAGCCCGTGATTGTCATCAATTTCAAGGGCAAAGAGAAACAGTTTGTTGAGTAGGAAATATCATCCATGGTCCTCACGAAGACACTTGTTTCCAAGTCGAACACTTTGCTTTCCAAGTGCTCCACACCAGTTCTCCGCCGGATCACTTATCTGCACCTTCGAATCGACGCGCTCTCCCAAAGAATCAACAACAAATGCTGATAGACTCTCAAATACATGACTACCTCCTTGGTATTCAAATGCCATAAAAAGAATTCTCTAACCCTACAAAAGAATTCAAGGGACGAATTCGAATCCCAAAAACCAGCAACTGGACGATTGTCTACCTTCATGGCTGGTTGTTCAATGTGATTATCACTGAGAACAGTTTCAAAGTGATGGATATGTGTCTCCATCTTGAAGTTGTCCGAGGAATTATTTGGAGACACCCCATGCTTAAACTGCAGCCATGACTCTGGCATCATATCACACCCATAACTGCTCCCCAGCGAACAGCCACGCCGCTTCACCATACCCACACCATCGCTGCCAGGTCTCACCCCATGCCACTCCCTATTTTTGGGTTTGCACCAGCGAGCTTTCATTCTTTTGCAGGTCCGTGGACGGACTTAGCGACCTTCGACAAACTCCGTAAGTGCCTTGTCCGTTTAGTCCAGTTTCGTTGGTGCCGCTCCAGTTGTTCACCAACAACTTACTGCAATTACGGAAAATGGATTTCACACCTACACCGCAGTTTGTGATTGGATATCGCCAGTAACATGTGACAAATACTGGGCGTCGGACTAGCTGACATGATCGCCATCAATGGATACAAGACAAAACTATGAATGAAGAGTCTTGGGTAAGTTTATCAATCAACAACTATTTATGACGCTGAGAAGGTCCTTTTCCATTTGATAGAGCTAGTACCTTTCCGCTCACTACAGGTATCATCAATTTATGGATGAATTTGTTGCTAAAGAAAAATGAATTTTTTTTTGGGTTTGATCAATAGGAATAAATGATCTGATAAGGCTATCTACATAAAGATGCACAGTTTTTCCCTTTTCTGATATCATTTATTCTGATGCATCCATATTTATCTTGATTAGAGGTGAACAAACTGGACTTTGACGCTGACAACTAGAAAGAGTCTGTGGCATGTGTTGAACCACCATTTAGGTTGGTTATGTTAGAGCAAACTCTACGGTTTATGTCCAATGTTCAGTGAAGGGTGTTCCTTGCTTGGTTCTGATGTGTTCCATTTGCTGTCCTTGCTCCTCATAGAATTGATTCTAAGGAATAGTATAAATGAGCCAAGAGAGTAGGATTGCATTGGTCTTCTATTTTGATATTTGTATTTCATTGAACATGAAAATTTGACAATGCATAGTTTTGATTGGATGCCTCATGAAATATTCTTGTGGTGCGGAATCTGAAGGGGACTTGACATCATTGAGACTAGGAAGTATTTAACTTTCATTTTAAAATGAAAGATTTGAGTGAAGTAGGTATCTTATTGGGTGTTAAAATTTTTTAAAAAAAAAAAAAAGCGGGGGTTATTCTTTAAGCCAAAATGATGACATGGAAAAGATGTTAAATAAATTCAAACATCTTGGCTTCAAAGAAATGTGTACTCCATTTGATTTCAGTATTAAATCAAATGATAATATCGGTAGAGCAATAGCACAATTTGAATATGTCTTTAATGTATGTGATGCATTATACTAGACCCGATATTACTTATTCCATATAAGTTGAGTACGTATATTTGTAATCCAATTATAGAACATCAGACAGTTGTTACCTGAAAATTTGATTATTATTGAGAACTAAACTTTGGGATTGTTCTATAATAATTATCCGAGTAAATTAGAAAGATATATCGATGCTAGTTGGATTATAAGTGTGAGAGATAAACAATCCACTAATGGATTAATTTTCACATTACCTGAATGTGTTGTTTCTTGGACTAGCAAGAAACAAATGTACATAACTCACCCAACTATAGAATTTGAATCATTGCTTTAGCAGAATTTGGGAAAGAGGCTGAATGGACTATGAATTTGTTGTTGAATATCAAATTATGGCCTAATCCTATGCCTCCTATTTCTATCCACTGTGATAGTCAGACTACTTGGGCAAGAGCCTATAGTAGCACCTATAATGGCAAGTCTAGACATATTAGTCTAAGACATGAGTATGCGAGACAATTGATTAAAGGCAATTGATTAAAGATGGTACTATAACAATTGTCTATGTGATGTCAAGTAATAATTTTGTTGATTCCTTGACGAAAGCTTTACCAAGACACATGGTAATAATGATCTCACAAGAAATGGGGCTGAAACCCTTTAATTAAAATCACCAAGAATGGTAACCCGACCTTTTTTCTAGAACATCACTAATTATAAAGTTTACTAAGTAAGAACAAGTTAGTGAATATGATTGTTTGATACGACGTAGTCCTGATGTGAGAAGTCGGTATTGTCTTTACTTTGTTGAATTGAATTCTTAATGAAGTATAATACAAATTTGTAATGTGTTAATAGTATCGGAAGCACATTGTAAATACTTCACCTATATGAGCTTAAAAGTGGTGCCACTTCTTACGAAAGTTATGGTTACTTTCTAGAGAGCTCATGAAACAGGATCAAGCATAAGGCCATAATATTGCGGAGTAATATAGAACTTCTTGCTGAAACAAGAGGTTAGTGTGTGTGCGGTATATCCAGTTCTATTATATAAAAGTACAAGTTTAAAGCTGAGCTACTTGTCATTTTGATAGAGCTTTGAGATACTTGCACTAAGTAAATGTTTAACTCGAAAGAGACCTTTATGTATGTATATTAATCTCATGGAAATTTTGGTTGTACATTTCTAATGTTTTATTTTTTGTTTTGTTTTATAACCAAAAGTGGGGGATTTTTGGTAATTTGTTTATAAAACAAATGAAGAGATACCTTGTCCCTCATTGAAAAGATGTGAGTGCGCATGTAGATGAGATTTGACATTAACCAATGATCATTATTTTTATTTATTGAGAAATTTCCGATTATTTCTATAAAAATTAACTATAAAGTCTTGTTGAAATAGTGCGACTGTTCACGAAAAGTTACAGTTATTATTTATTTATTTATTTAATTCCGAATTTTTTTATGTCTTTTTAACGTAACTTTTGAGACATACTTGTTCATTTTGCAACCTTTCCTGAAAGGCCTTTGTTTTTTTTTTTTTTTTTTTTGGCAACCATTTGAAGAGTTGCCTTTATTCGAAAGAAAAAAGATAAGTAACATTGTTTTGAGATTAAACAATCATTTTCTTCAATTTTTCGTCTTCTTTCAAAAGAAAATACAATCATTGTTTCTAATTATTTTCCATAAGAGATCTTGGAGAAATACTAGAATTGCTATCTAGTATTCTCATTTGAGACTTTGTTGTATCTTGGAGGAAATTTGCCGGTGACCGTTAGCAATTTTGTGGGGCAAATAAATCCTTAAAGAAAGTGATATCACGCTTTAAAGTCCGATTTGAGTACTCTAAAGATCCGACTTCATTGTTTTACCCAATTCGAAGCCCTGACCAACAATTTCTTCGTACATCACTTGAAAATGTCACGAGGTACTCATGCCTAGTGCATGGCCATAGAACAACGGACATGTGTGCTTATTATGTATTTTCCTACATCACATGACAATAACAGATAAATCAAACCAATTGAGGTTTAGGTTTGTAAATTCACGCATAAAGTTACTTTTTCTTCTCATACTATAAAAATAGTACACGTGTTCGTGTGAAATAAATTTAAATGTGCGGAGAGAGTTAGATATAAAATATAAAATTAATATAGGAAAAATATTTAAGTGATGGTTAGATTTAAATTCAACGTTAGTAAGTAAGATTTTAAGAGGATCATTTCTTAACTATTTTTAAATTACAATTCTGTCCATTTTGTTATACCATGTCACTGTGATGTATGTGAAAAAAAAGGTCAAAATCATCACATGGAGATTTTTTAAGTTTCTTACAACTACAAACTAACACAATACACCAAAAAGATTTGCAATTACACTACACCTTAAAAATTGCTGCATTAAATCCGTGCGTCAAACACATCAAAGAGATCTGACTTGAAGATAATCAATTGATAGGCAGATCTTGAACTGGAGATTGAATATAGATATTAAAATCATAACCTGATATGCACAGATACGGAGGTGATAATTGTACGTAGCTCAATAATTTTCTATTCCAGTTTAAAATCAGCACAAATAGTGCCATGTGCCAGAGATGACCTTAGCACTTGGGACTTCTATTGTTATTTGGGCAAAAGGAAGCCATGGAAAAGTATGGTCACATAAGAGTTATGATTGGGTGTACAATCGTGCTTTCATTTAACTTATTGAGTGTTACTAGACCCGTTAAATTGGTGGGTCAAGTAGGGATTGAGTCATGTTGAAAATGGTTTATCCATATTGACTCATTTAACCCGTTTTGATCTATATTTATGTAGTGTGGGTTTAGTGATCCATACCCATCCTAATTGGACCTATATTGCTAAAACCCATTAATATTCTAGGAAAATCCACGCCCACTTTAAGCTCTATATTCAAATCAAATTTAAAAACTAAATCGAACAATTAAATCAAATTTAATAGGATGCAGCCTTGGTGCCGCGGCACCATGTCCCGCACTGCGTGCTTCGCCCCGTGGGAGGCCCTGTAGAGGTTGATGCAGAGGATGCAAGGGATGTGTCGAGGATGCCCCTGAAGGGCCGGTCGAGGACCCCCGCATCGTTGTGTACGTGATGTCAAGTTGGCCGTGCTTGGCCACGGCGGCGTCCATGAGGTCGCGCACCTCGGCCTCCGCGGAGACGTTGCAGTGGCCATTGGAGGCTTGATGGCCCAGCTTCGCGGCCAAGGCCCGGCCCAGCTCCTCCTGGACATCAGCGATCACGACCCACACGCTGTGCTAGTGGAAGAGGCTCACCGCGCTCGCCTCGATCCCGCTGGCGCCGTGGGTGACGATGGCGATCTTGCCTTCTAACCTGGAATCGAAATCATAGACCTTCTCGACCTCCATCACAACACCCAGAAAACCCTAAGTAGATAACACTAAACTTTCCATGCAAGGGCCAGTGAAAAAGGACGAGCTGCATGCATGGTCACGTTCCAGCAGATGCCATGTCAAATACCTTTTGCACGAACTTTCCGCCATGTCAAATTCCTTTTTCGAGCAAACATCCCCATCGCTCTCGCGTAGTTACTTGCTCCATGACCCAAAATTCTCTCAGTGAAGACTAAGATGAGAGAAAAAAATAAAAATAAAAATAAAAATAAAGATAGAGATGGAAATAAATTACTTAGATTAGACCTTGGTGAGGAGAAGAGAGATGCGATAAAGGTGGGCATAAAGGCAAGTGGCGGAGGTGGGCGACAAAGTATTGCAGTTGATTGTATGAGTTTGAGAAAGTTTTGTATTCGTTACCCATTTATTAGTGTTTTAAATGGATCGAAAATGGGTCAGAATATCTGACCCATAAAAGTTAATTAAAAAGTTTTTAAACCCATTTTATCTGGACCATTATATACTTGTAACCCATATACAAATCGTTAGCATAAAATATAAGTTAAAAAATGGGTCATGGATTCATTTTGACACCCCTAAGTGTTACAAGGCTCCCTACAACACCATCAAAGTAACTAGACATATCTGGAAAGCATTATCAAGACAGAATAGCAGCACCGTTAGAAGGTTATCCATAGGGCTTTTCTCCCATGGTCTCACCATTCGACATGTTACGGAAGCGCCACAGATTGTTCTCCTGCCTATAGCATTGAATTGTCTTAATCTTGCGATATAATAATGACTTTGAATCACCCTATCAACAGTATTAGATTCTCTTAGTCACTTCGGATTCGTGCACGTCAAGTTATAATCGTTGTCGATAGGGCCAAACACAGCCTAGGTTAACAAATATCTGCCTCAAATCCACCGCCAAAAGCTCCACACACTTGGCAATCAGTGCAAGGATTCTCAGATTTCTCAACTAGACATGGTATCGAGTGAAACGGGCCAATATCTAACAGAACATAGCATCCAAACAAAGCATCACTCATCCGAGGGCGAATAAGCAACTGCTGTAGCTAAATCACTCGATGGATGAAGCTGAGGAACAGTCGACATCGTTTTCAGTGGCGACACGCCGGAGCTGCGGGCAAGAGAGACAACAAAGAAGAAGAAGAAATGCTGGATAGAAATTGATTGAATCACCTGGGAAGGAGAAGCTTGGATAGCGAGGTCGTTGCTGACGCGGGAGAGGCAAGAGATGGAGCGAGCCAAGGTCTTCAAGGCGTTGCCGCTGAGGGTGAACTCCATTTTTCAATCTCTTCGCTTCCCTCTCTGCACCGACGCTACAGATTTTTATGAGGTGGTCGCTGAAAAAATTGACGGGATTGGAAGAAGACGACGCTTGGTCTTTGGCTTGGTGAATCAATGCTATAACACGTTTAATTATCATTTTTTGCCCCCTAAAGATACCATATATCATTGATGTTTACCCAAGAAGATATTTTAGGTTATAGCATTGATACATAACTCACAACTTATAACTTGATGGGAAATCACAAAAATGGTTCATGTATTTCTGTTCAATTTTAATCCTGATACTTTATTTTTGTCGCATATTTAGTCAGCGAACTAATAAACAATCTTGATTTTAGGATAAATATTGATTTCTTCGTCCAAATGCAAACAAAAGATGCGAAGTGAAGGCTAAGGATTGTCATGCAGCATGTGTAAAGCCAGTGGGCACTCACTTGTTGTGGAGAAATAATTTGTTATATAGTTTGATGCATCAAAAAATAACCAAGCAGTGTTTTTTTTTAGCTTGGTTCCACAGCTGTGTTCATTATCTTTAAGTACATTTACAGAAATTATCTATGATAGATGATATTGCAATTGTTTAAATGCTTTAATTACCACTTAGTTTAATATTAATTAGTTTGAACTGATAGAAAAATGCTCGTGTTGTATATACCTTCTATAAACTATTTAGGTCAATGCAAATAATTAAATATCCAATTGTTTCAATCAACCCTGCGGAAAATTCTATTATTTTTCAGTAACTTCATAATTTTTTTTTTTATTTTATGAAATAATATCCATTTTGAAGTTTTAGGAACCCTAGGATTTCATTAAAAAACAGTAGCAAGTCTAAAATAAAAAGAACAAACCAACAGATCTTTCTTTATCTTGTTGAATTTTCCTCCTCTTCAAAGGATTAATCAAGAACGATAGACAAAAAAGGCACATATTTTTCATATTATTAATAAATGAAAAGAGCTTATATAAGAAGAAGAAAAAGGAATATGAAGGAAAAAAAAATACAGGGCGAATGAGAAATTTGATGATTTTTTGGCCACTATTTTACTATATATCAAAGGCTCCACACAGTATCAATTCGGGAAAGACAAAATAATGGTACCATAGCATAACAAATTTTATCTCACTATAAATTTACTGTCAAATACTAATTACATGTGCAAAATACAATAGTCTAAATATATATAGGTACATATATCATCATTATTCATGTAATTGGAAAAAATATAAACAAAATATAAAGATTAGAAAAGTTAAAAGATAATTAAAAGAAATATGAAAGAGCCTGGAGATTCAAACCTGGCTTCCTTTGACCTTTGCCAGCAATTCTCTCTCTAAGGCCCTATTTAGTAACGGATTAATTCTTGGCTATTTCTGTTTTTTTTTTTTTTTTAAGAATGAAAATTTGTTTGGAAACATCGGCTAATCCTTTTTATTCCCATGAACAAATTAATGGCTAGAGAATATATTTGAAACATAATCAAGAAATTAAAAAAAAAATTATTACTTTGTTTTTGGAAATAATTTCTGAAACAAGATATTTTAAATTTTTTTTGTTTCTTCCTTTTCTTTTCTTATTCTTCCTCCTTTAGTCGGTCACTAGGCTCGGCAATGGCCAGCAACTGGCCAGAGACAAGGTCTTGCAACCTTGTTGTGGCTAGGTGAGGCCCCTCAATAGCAACCCGGTATTTAGTCCATTAGAACTAGGGGAAGCATTACAGGTATATGCTAAATTCTCCTTCATAAAATGATCATTCCACAGTAAATGGGCAGTAGTCAAGACAACTGTGCTAATGCACGAGCAGAAGCGATATTATTGGATGTCCAAGGAAAGCCCCACTGAAAACACATGTGCAAGTCTCTTTGCGTGGATCACCTTTGATAATTTCTTCAAATTGGGTGAACTAGTATATTGATTTGGCCTTTACCCAGCAATTTCCGTTTGCATATGGAAGAAAATATTTGAAATTTGTAACGAAAGTCAGGTTAAGGAATAAATCTACAATAAAATAAGGGACGGTCACCAAAATTAGACATCGACGATAGGAAATGGACCATTTTATAATTTCTTTTGAATAAATATTTTTTCCTTCCATATTAGCGCTACTTGTATAGCACCGGTGCTTAGTCAACATATCCAGTCAATATTTGGTTAGTTATATAATTTTTTGTCCTGATAATTAGAGATTAATTTAAGATAAAGTATGATGATCAAAATTGAATAGTGGCAACAGTATATGAATCTTTTTTGTAAGTTCTCCATGATACATCTTCCAATGCTTCATGAATTCTTTTCTCAAAGATCATCATTCATTTTTCATTTGTGTAGAGACATTAGTCTATTAATTAGTGGGAAAACTCGCAACCCATGCTATTAGTTTTCTGTATCAATTGTAAAAAATGCTAAGGTAAGAGAAGGTAATATTTGGAAAACTAAAATTACTTTATAAAATTTGAGTTACGGTGATATTATAAATTATAAGTGAATATCTAAAACTCTCTCTAAGTAGCATTGAAAAAGGCCGCCCTTACACCCCCCCCACTCCCAAAACTTCCCGAAAGAAATCGAAACCCAAGTCCAAATATTATCTTCTGATCTCATTTTCGCCGAGCAATTTTGACCACAGTGTACATAACCATGGCGGTTATTTTGGCAATGTTGGTTGGACCACTATGGGTGTACTGTCCCTAATGGTTTGGATTCAAGATGTTAGTCATCCATTTTAGCATGAGCTGCATGCGTTGCTCCATACTAGGAATTAAAATCAACAAAAAAATACTTATTATACGATAGTCTTTTGCGAAACCTCAAGTTATAAAGTTATCTGGAAATGTGTTAATGGCCCGTCTTGTTAAGTACACTTATCAAGTATTTAAAAAAATGGAATTTGCCTTTATACTTCACTAGTATATAAAATGGGCCTTGCACATGAAATGTGAGATGCAAAGATTTGAGCCCTTTAAGTACCATAGAAGACAGCAGTTTTTTCTAGTAACTAAAGTTATCAAGATACGTGTCTCAAATGAATATTGTCTGTTCTTCTTAATACTACAAACTGTTGGGGAGAATCGGGGCAACAATTCATCAAGAACTAAGCCAATCTAGGATCAATTTTTTCCACAAAACTAAACCAATGAAAATTGACTTAATCTCAGCAATAATCAACAATATATAATGCCCAAATGATAAGAAAACAATAATGCAAAGGACTTAATGTGGAAACCTAAGGTGGGAAAAACTATAGACTGTCCAAAAACTTCCATTAATCACTAAGAAAAGTGGGATATACAAAGTATTATTATCTAGTCACACATTAGAAACTTAACATCAATATTATAATCACATTTCCTCATCAAAAAGATGGTTTAATATAAACATGGCAATTTTTTTTTTTTTTTAATTATGATTGGAAAATTTGGAGGAGGTTCTCAACAATGAAGCCGATCAATTCATAGTGTTCGGTCTCATGAATAACATACTCATATTTGAGTAAATTTTCTCGACGTTTGCCCTTCGGAGAGCCGTAAAGTTTCAGCCCCTTTTGCTTCTTTCTCCCCTGTTCTCGGTGAGCTCTCACTTTTGTCGCTCTCTCTCCTCTCTCCGGCACACGCCTCCTTCTTTCTCCTTCTTTTGTTTTTGACTTTTTTTTTTATCCTTTTCTTATTTATGTTAACGTTATCTGGGCTCCACACGAAGGTGGACCCAGACAACTCAAACTATAAATATGCACACGAACACATATAGAGCTGCAAGTGGCAAAGTCACTTTACCTAGGCTGCCTTAAATTTCTATCTGTTGAACTGGTTCTTTTTGTGAGACTTGCAGTTCTATTTCTTTTTGTTAGACATGTAGTTCTATATAGAAATTTGAGGCAGCCTGTGTAAAGTGACTTTGCCACCTGCAGTTCTCTATGTGAATATATATGGTTTGTGTTGTTTCAGTGGACTTTGCCATAAAGCAGCCAACCTAGCAGGGGTATTAAAGCCCCGCCTTTTCACCTCAAGTGTGGGAAGTCACTATACTTACCAATCCAGTGATCATCAAGACTTCGTGGTGTCTACTTTCACCAATGAAGGCATCCCAATTCCCTCTCAGGCTTTTTTTCTTACCCGAAGAGGAGGGAATACGGGAAGTAACATTGTGAGATAGGTTTTCCACTTGTTTCTTCTATCTTAAGCCTTTTAAAGACTTGTTTAGGTCTG
The DNA here is from genome assembly GCA_016097485.1 of Eucalyptus sideroxylon x Eucalyptus melliodora. Classification (NCBI taxonomy): domain Eukaryota; kingdom Viridiplantae; phylum Streptophyta; class Magnoliopsida; order Myrtales; family Myrtaceae; genus Eucalyptus; species Eucalyptus sideroxylon x Eucalyptus melliodora. The sequence goes on along the minus strand of CM027831.1, from coordinate 59,851,765 downwards.
TTAATGCATGGTATTATAAATCATATCCAATGAGCGTATGGATCATTATAGGAGTATAACCTATATGGCTGTATTTGGATATATTAACAAAACTCTGGATATATTAACACAAATAAAAATAGAGGTGGCAAATGCAAAGGCGATCACAAAAAAAAAAAAAAGAAAAGCAATGGTCATCAAATCGTCAACGGGGGCCCCACACGAAAATACCCACAGCGCCTGCCGCCCACTAGTTAATTTCCTGAAGAACTTCGTTCACAAGACAGCAATCCGCAAACACTCAAAGAAACAACATTTGCAGGAAAGAGAAGGAGAATCTGGCAAATTTGAAAGGTTAATGGAGGACAACGGTCCAACTGATCACGGTGGCCGGACGTATGCCTCAGCGACCCTAAAAATATATAAAAGCTCTGTTAGCCCAGCTTCGTCAGTAAGTCCGAGGATTCCAAGGAAACTCATGGCAATATCTTGATATTCTTTTCTGTTTCTGTCTCTGATCATGACATATTGCATATACGTTATGTGAATGCTGTTTTATGGCGAAGAAACCTGCATAGCCGATGGGAATCTTTCACTTGCCCGTAGAAAATGGGCCGTTTATCGTGTTAGATTGTGAGAGTCGGGTCAGTCGAGAAACTCATACTGAGAACACCGAATTAATTGAAAGTCTTCTTAGCTTTTCCTCCTAGAAAAGAGAAGACATCCAGTTAGCTTTACTCTGTTTTTACCCGTAAACAGGGGGCTTACCTGGCAGTTTTGTGCAACTGGGTGGTTCTTTTTTTTTTTTTTTTGGTGAAAAGTGTTGTAAGAGAAGGTTATGAAAAGTTTATAGGTGTCAAGGAGGTATCCCTGATACTCTGATGTTCCAGTTTGTTGAAAAGAAGAGTTTTTCTCTAACTTAATTAGTTTTATAGATGGGCTATACTCCTCCAGTGGATACGTAGGTTAGACTCCTGCAATGCATACACTCGTTAGCTATGATTTGCACCAAAAGCTTGGTGTCATACGTAGTTCTTGAAAGCTTTTGGAAAGGTTGCCCTCTAATGTGATGCAAAAACAGCTCAAACTTGAGCTTTCCAAAAGACTGTACACTAACAAATGGTTTGCTGATTTCATTTCCAAGACCTGGAGTAGAGTATGCAGGTCAAATTGCTAAAATTCATTTCGTGGAGAAGATCTTCCTAAAGATTATGATTGTTGCCATTGGAATCATGGGTATTCTAGCCATCACTAACCTTGAAAACATAGTGCTCGCAATCATTGGGCAGTTACTAATCCTCAATATGGGAAGGCAAAAATATGGACCCAAGGTTCCAACTTATGTCCGCTCGCATCATTGTTAATCTTGGATGTGTCAGGTGTTGTCTGCTGATGTACATTCCGCTTCGAGTCATGCCTTTGCCAATTTTCATTCTCCGCATCCTTGCGTTGATGAACCTATAAGCATTCATCTCGAATTAGAGAATTGTGACCATTTTCAATTTTCCTAATATTGTGGTTTGCAGTTTGGGAAGTTGGTGTTGATGTGCATCGTGCTTATGTTTGGGACATGAACCTTGTCTTGTACTATTATTACCTCAAGGACATGGACCTTGTGTTGTACTATTATTACCTTGAACATCTTATATATTGGAAAGCATGATATATGATTTGATGAAGGCAATGATACTACTTTATTAAGATCCTAGTGCAATACAATGAAGTTGGAGACATGGGAATTTTTTTTTTTTGGTTAGAGAGAAATAAGATATTGATTCATAAAATTTGAGAAAAAATCACAGTGTCCTCATTCACTAATCTTTCAATCCACGAATTGCAATTTTAACGTAGTTTATAACCCGATCCTCATATCCAACCTCAACAATATTCTAGATAGTATCTTGACCTAAACTTCGAGTCACAAATGAAAACCACCAAACTTGGCATAAAGGAAGCATGCATGCGAGAGTGGGAAGTAACTGGCCCCAAATTCTTTAATGAAAGATTTACTCATTTGAGAACAAAGTGGAATCACATTAGAAAAGGGAGATGTGCGACATTTTGTATGTTGAGGCATATTTGGAAAAATTTGAAAAGTAAGACGGAGTAATTTTGCTTCAATTTGAGTATAGACATATGTAGATAGACTTCGATGACTAGGAATTTTTTGTTTTTGTCGTTTACATGCTAAAAGGTTGGGAAACAGAGATTTCCTAGGAGATGGGCCTAATCCATTAAGATGAAGAGTCAAATGGGGACACTCAAAAGCTCAAAACAAATCACAAGAAATTTCGTATGCTTGCACCTTGTCTTGTTTGATCGTGAGCAACTCATAGATGGGGAGTGTGGAACACCAAGATGTACCCCCAAGATTTTTTCTTTATTTTTTATTTTTAAAAATATATCCAGACTTTATTCTTTGAATTGATTCCCCTATTTCTCTTAGGCCAAAGGAAGGAAGAAAAAGATCCTTGTGTCTCCAATTTCATTGAGTTGCATTAGAGTCCTAACTAAGTAGGTACATTTTCTCCATCGTCATCATATATTTTTGCAATGTTATATAGAAAGTGTTTAAGATAATAATAGTACAACATGAGGTTCATGTCCAAGCTAGAATTGGCAAGACATGCATAAAAACAAACTTCCCAAAGAGTACACAACAACATGAGGAAAATAAAAAATTATCACCATTTTCCAATTAATCCTTGGGCTAGAATTTAAATGGGAGTATCAACATTAGAACGTGGGGAATGAGAATCAAGCAAGGCATGTCATCGAGCAGAACGTATATTGGTAGACTGCATACACCATGTCTTATTTGATCACAAGAAAGTCATAGATTGATGTGTTGGAACTCCAAATTGTACCCCCAAGTTTTGTTCTCTCTCTCTTCTCTCTCTCTCTCTCTCTCTCTCTCTAGTGACTTAAGCCTCTTGGAGTAGACCATGTACTCAAGAGTGGTTCTACTCTATTTTCTTTTGGTCGGTTCTACTCTACTCCTACTTTTATTTTTTATTTTCAGACTTTTGCTCTACTTCAGTTCTACTTTATTTTATTTTATTTTTTCTTGATTCTACTCTATTCCTACTCTTACTCATATTCTTAGACTTTTGCCTTACCTCTCTATAAGGTGTGGGAGTCGAAACACATCTGAAGTTAAATCATTCCGACTTTTACTAAGTATGACCATTGTTTTTATCATCATCATATATTTTTGCAATGTTATATAGAAAGTGTTTAAGACAATAATAGTACAACATGAGGTTTGTGTCCAAGCTAGAATTGGCAAGACACGCATCAAAACAAACTTCCCAAAGAGCACACAACACATTACGAAAATCGAAAATTATCACCATTTTCCAATTAATCCTTGGGTTGGAATTCGAATGGGAGTATCAACATTAGAATGTAGGGAATGAGAATCAAGCAAGGCATGTCATCGAGTAGAATGTATATCGGTAGACTACACACTTCATGTCTTATTTGATCACAAGAAAGTCATAGATTGGTGTGTTGGAACTCCAATTTGTACCCCCAAGTTTTGTTCTCTTTTCCTTCTCTCTCTCTCTCTCTCTCCCCCCAGTGACTTAAGCCTCCTAGAGTAGACCATGTACTCAAGAGCGATTCTACTCTACTTTCTTTTGGTCGGTTCTACTATACTCATACTCTTACTTTTATTCTTAGACTTTTGCTCTATCTCGGTTCTACTTTTTTTTTTGTTTTTGTTGATTCTACTCTATTTTTACTCTTACTCATATTCTTAGACTTTTGGTTTACCTCTCTATAAGGTGTGAGAGTGGAAACCCACACCTAAAGTTAAATCATTCCTACCCCAACACTTTTGAGAAGATGATGATTCAAACTCCCCACCTTTTTCTTCCCATAAGAGAAGGGTGACCACTAGAGCAAACCCTAGTGGTTACTCAAGAGTGTATTTAGTGGCTGTAAATCTATCGAAAAGTAAGATTTATTGGTAATAGTCCTCGACCTTGACCTTTTTCTGGAGCGTCTCAAATTATTTCAGCGGTTGATATATGCCTCATTTACATTCTTTTATAATAATTTCTTTTTAATTTTTATTTAGCTAATATCATTGTAATAGTTCAACTAAGTTACTATTAAATGAAGTTAAACAAAGTTATGAGATGAGCTGTATTTAAAATTCAGAATAATCAGCCTACGATTCATTTGGGGTTTTTTTTTTTAATCGTAATTGTATATAGTTTGATATTATCAATTATATTTGGAATAACCTGCATCGTCAATGTTATTCACACAATGAGTAATGGTTGTCACTTTACCTTAGCATCAGACTAAATTAATATTTTCCCATTATGAGTTATATTAAAAAATAACATATATTAGTTAAAAAAAATTTTACAACATGTTGAAATTAAAATGAGCATACTATTGTTTGACAATAGTCTTTCACAAAAGCTTTTTGCATCATACAAGACGGCAATTTTTCCAAAAGCTATCAAGATGTGGGTCTATGATGAACATCAATATACTCTCATAAACACATTAGAACTACCAAAACTTAAGTTTAGAAGGAAATTTAATGCATGGTATGATGCCACGATTCTAGTGCAACTAATAGTAATGACTATGCATTGCAGAAGTCTGACCTATGTATGTACTAGAGGAGTGCATAACTCATCTATTAATCCACGGCTAATCAAGAGAATAAAACGTTAGTACAAGGGAATGCCTCCTAACACGAGACAAGGCAACCCATTTTCCACCCCTATTTACGGCGTTGGGTTTATGGTAGGCCGCTCCAATTTTATGAGTGGGTTAAAAAGTATTACAAAAATCAAAGCCCAATTAAAAGTGGGTTTAAATGGGTTTAACTCATACCCATATTTCAATTTTAATTGGGCCATGTATTGCTTTTTAGCCGTTGGGGCCTATTTCGTGTACCACAACCTACATGCTAGTGTCACGGCCCGAAAGAAGGTCGACTTGAGAGGTTCCCTGGGGATGACCGTGACTCGACCGTGGTAGACTTCTTGTGCTTGCTCAGGTTCCCATCAAGACTTCTCCCGGAGATTTTCAAGGGCGAACATCACCATCATTACACCTGGAAGTCTTCTTTCATTAATGTTGGTAGCTGGTAGTTAAACATTTATGTCGGTAGTTGAGGTGGTGCGATCTCGTCTGCCGGTTAAATTCTAGATCAATGGTTGTAAGCCGAGGCCCTCGACTATAAGAAGGGGTGTCCTCCTTCATTTGTAAGCATCTACTACTTCCGCAATACAAAGCATACTTCTTTCCATAGCTCTTCTCTCTAAATACTTTCTCTCTCTATGATTCGGGTAAGGCGAGTGAGTGAGCATTCAATCGAGCAAGGCTTGGCTTAGGTGCTTCGGTGATCCAAATCGATCCTAAAGTGCCCGAGTCGCCATGTGGTCACGATCCTAATCGATCAGCCTATGACACTAGCACGTCCACCCTATAATTTCTAGTGGATTACATAGGCGGGGAAAAAAGCCACTAAAAATTCCAAACTTTATCCAGTGTGACAAATTTATCCCTTTTTTTTTTGTGGTATCAAACCCCAAACTTTGTCTTATGTGACAAATTTACCTCAATTTGTTTTTCTTGTGACACCAAAAATCCCAAATTTTGCCAACTGTGACATATTTATCTCAAACTTTTTTTTGTAACACAAAAAACTCCAAACTTATATTTGTGTGACATATTCACCCCAAATTATAAGGCATTTTTCAACTTTTAAAATTCTTTTATTTTTCTATTTTTTTTTTTTCTTCTCTCTTCCCTCCACCATGGTTAGTAGAGGGAAGCCGGACGAGGCAAGGGCCACCCTTGCTAGGTGTCGGGCAAGGGCTGCCCTCGCTTGCGTCGGGTGAGGGCGGCCCTCTTCGGATTTGGCGAGGGCAACCCTTGCCCATGTTGGAAAGGGCGGCCCTCGCTAGATTTGAGAAGGGCAACCCTCACTTGACGCAGGTGAGGGTTGCCCTCGTTGAGTCTGGCAAGGGCTGTTCATGCTCGATCTCGTTGACCTAGGCAAGGACCGCCATTAGGTGAGGGTCACTGAGGGTCACTTGACGTTGGCGACAATGACCCTCGCTTGAGTCCGGCTTCCCTCGGCTGGCCATGGCGGAGGGAAGAGAGAAGAAGGAAAAAAGAGAAAAAAAAAAAATAAAGGAAAAACATAAAAAAGAAAGAAAATTATAAAATTTAGAAGAAAATACCCATGGCCATAGAGTTTGGGATAAATGTGTCACAATTGGTAAATTTGTGGTTTTTTGTGTCACAAAAAAAGTTTGTGATAAATTTTTCATTCTAAAGTTTGGGGTTTTTGGTTATTTTTATGGGCAGATATAAATTTTCGTAAATTGAATTAAATATTGATGTATTTTAATAATATGGATCGGGTCATTATAAGTCACTAAAATTTTATTGCTAAAAAATAGGTCAATACACATTAAATTAATTAATTTTGGTAGGACCAATTTCAATCGTATCTAAATCCGGCCTGATTCACCTATTTGATGAGCTGCTTTTACTACCTACAAATCTTTCCGGGCCCGCTCCAACAACACTTTTAAGCAACCGTGTAGCTATTTCACTTGATGGATGAAGCCGAGGAATGATGATCGACATGGATTTCAGTGGCGACACGTCCGAGCTGCGGGCGAGAGAGAGAGACGGAGAAGACGCGGGAGAGGCAAGTGATGGAGCGAGCGAAGGTCTTCAAGGCGTTGCCGCTGAGGGTGAACTCCATTTTTTTGAGTTCTTTGCTTCCCCACTCTGCACCGACACGCTACAGATTTTCATGAGGTGGTCGCTGAAAAATTGGCGGTATTGGAAAAATGACAATGCATTTCTTTTGGTTCATTAGCATTACTCGCAATTTTCTTACTATAAAATATCCGATTGCACCATTTTTCAATGATACTTTTATTGTTTGCAAGCTTTCTATTAAAAAAATAAAAATAAAATGAACGTTATCATACTCATAATAAAATTTTGAGTTTTAACTAATATGATATATTTTAATTGATCAATTAATGGTGTAAATATTAACAATCATTTTCACGTCGAAGGGAGGATTATGTCATGTAATACTAATGCTACGGGGTTTATAATTTTATTTTAACAATCCACTAAAATGACCGGATTAACCTTCCTGGTGCTGGAGCTCACCCCCTGGCGGCTGTAGTTCTTCATATCATGCCAGGAGAATCCACTGTTTCCACATTTCACCTTCTTCTGTAACTCTCCAGGAAGGCAACATCGGAAGCTAAATGGAGAACAACAATCCAGCTGATCATGGTGGCCGGAGGTAAGCCTCAGCGACCTTAAATATATCTTAAGCTCTGTAGTCCTTCTCCGTCTGTAAGTCGGAGGATCCAGAGGAAACTCACGTCAAAATCTTGATGTTCTTCCCCGTTCCTACCTCTGATCATGTCACACCGCATATTCCATTACGTGAAAGCTGTTTTATAGCAAAAAAACCAGCACTCTAGGTAAATCAGGTGAACTCGTTCATGAATTCTTGAACTTGTACCATTCAACTTACGAGCTCATGGGGAGTTGCCCGTAGAAAATGACCTTTCTCGCATTAGATCGTGAGAATTGGATTGGAACACCAATCTGTACCGCCCATAATTTTTTTGTCCTCTATTAGTTCTTTTTTTTTTTTTTTTTTGGTTTATTGAGCCAGGTTTTTGTTCTCGATGTTCATAATGACAGACTATCAAAGAGCAGAAATAACAGGCTCTACTCAGAACGGCGCATTTAGGGGCATATCAGGTGGATGTAAAATGACTTGTTCCTTGTATTTCCTGGGCTGGGGCTGTTTGTCTGAGACAAGCGAAATGCCACAACAACTGTCATTTCTTTGAAAAGAATGTGAACCTTCTCTCAAGTTACTGGATGGGAAAATTCTGTCACTTTGATGAAGGGACACGATTGTATATATACTCTATTTCTTTCATTTCTCAAGAGAAAGTCATATCAAGAGCAACGTATTAAGTGAAAGTCTTATTAGCTTTTCCTCTTAAGAAAAGATGAGACCTGCAAATAGCATTAATCTGTTTCTACCTGGTAAGCATGGGGCCTTACGTAGTACTTTCGTGCTGTCTGGTGGTTTTGTTTGTGAATAACTGTTTCTAGAGGGGGTTCGGAAAGGTTTGTAAGTGATAAGGTGGTATCCCTTTAGTACTCTCATGTTGCATTTTGTCCAAAAGAAGAGCTTTCACTAGCTTAATTAGCAGTGGATCAACAAATGGATTACACGCCTGCAACGCATACTCATTAGCTATGATTTGCACCAAAAGCTCGGTGTCAAACTGCGCATTAATTTCCTTTTGAACTTAAATTGGTAGCTCTGAAATCTTTTGGAAAGATCGTCTGTCTTATATGATGTAAAAGAGCTTAACAAATGAGCTTTTCCGAAAGACTGTACAATAACAAGGATTTTGTTGATTTTATTTCCAAGATGTGGAGCAGAGCATGCAGATTAGATTGCTACAATTCATTTCTTAGAAAAGATCCTGCTAAAGATCCTAATTGGTGTCATCGGAATCACGAGTATTCTAGCCATCACTAACCTTGAAATCACCGTGTATATCTACATAGTACTCATAATCATAGGGCAGTTACTAATCCTCAAGATGGGAAGGCCAGATATGGACCCAAGGTTCTGACTTATGTCTGCTCAAATCACTGTCGTTCAAGGATGTGTCAAGTGTAGTATGTTGATGTACATTTTGCTTCATGTCATGCCTTGGTTGATTTTTGTTCTCCACGTCCTTGAGTTGATGAACCCATAAGCATTCATCACGAATTAGAGAATTGTGACGTTTTTGGGCTTTCCAAATATTGTGGTTTGCTCTTTGGGAAGTTGGTATGATGTGCATCATGCAATTGTTGGCCGGGACATGACCTTGTGTTGTATTATCATTACCTTGAACATCTTATGTATAAGAATGCATAATATGTGATGTGATAAACATAATGGTACTACTTAGTTAAAATCCTAGTGCTCCACAATGAAGTTGGAGGCATGGGAATTTTTTTTCCTTTGGCTAAAGAGAAATAGGGGAATTGATTCATAAAATTTGAGAAAGAATCACATTATATTCATTCACCAATCTTCCAATTCACAAATTGCAATTTAGACGTATTTCATAACCTGATCCTCATATCCAACCTTGGCAATATTCTAGACACTAGCTTGACATGAATTTCGAGTCACAAATGAAATCCACTAAGTCTGTGTAACATATGGATTTTTCATTCGAGTGAGTCCCAAATGTTTGACGGTCTACACTACATTAGCAAGCTCACCGTCGGACTACACTGTTCGTGTTCTCGCTGCATCATCATCGAGCGATGCCATTTTCACCTCAGACGAGGACACATCTACATTATTGAGCCATTGTCAATACCTTGTCGTCAATAAACTATTTTGATCCAAATATCCCAATAAGTTTAGGAATTTCCAAGCTACCACGGCCCTACACCAACTGAAGACGCTTGAATTTTCCTATGAAGACTCTTGAATCTTCTCCATGGCTGCCGCTTCCAGCTGGCACGAAATTAAGCAGATGAGTCAAACTAAAAAAAAATCCGGAGAGAGAGAGAGAGAGAGAGAGAAAAGTCTCTCACTCTCTTAATTCCACCGCCAGCCTCCACTACCTCGATTTCTTTCGCCTTCTCACCTCTTGACTATACCCAGAACGAGCAAACTGACTACCACACCTCAGTCCACGCCTCTCCCCTCTCGAGTCCAACTTCATTTCTTCTCTCCCTCTTTTTTCTGTTGCAACCGTGACACGAGAAGCCAGCGAAGGAGCCCTTCCCCTTTCCTTTCTATTGCGACGCCAGCACCTCACGTCCGCAGACCAGACGCAGCGAAAGCCAACAAGCAGAAGCAGCAAAGACCGTCCCTTTCCGTCAGAGCTACTCGCCGCCACCATCAACCTCGCCTTCATCTCGTCAAGTCGCGACCACCTTTCATGAGGACCGAGGCAATTGGATATCCTTCATTCTATCCTATATCGATCGCTTGTCATGTGATGAGGAGAGTTTCCTCAAAAATTGGTTGGAATTTGGAATTAAATCTGTGCTGGGACTGAGAGCAGGTTCGGATCCTAGCCCAATTTTCATGAGTCATTCTCAAGAAAGTTGTCTTTCATTGACTATTCTACGACATACTTTAATTTCAAAATTTTTGGACTTCATACGATAAAAATATATTTGGAAAACTGTTGGAACTCAAAATTTATTTTTGGACTTACTGCACCAACCACTCCTCGTTTTTCTTTTTCCACAGATTTTTTGGTCCAGAATTCTAATACATGTCCTTCATGAAAGTTGTAGAATACATCCTAGGCTACCGCATTAAATTTTCATTCTTTTTTGGCTCATTTGGTTGGCGAAATATTTATTTTTTCTACTCAATTTCGTTCTGGAAATTTTGACTGTTTTGGGCCTGGTTTGTAAAAAATTATTTAGAACTATATGAGCTGAATTGACTTTGAATCATTCACGAAAATGTCTCTGTAGGTCATGTCTACCTCATATTAAAGTTTCATGATTTTTGAAAACCGTTTACTTAGATAACAACCATCGTTTCCAAAGGTACGCGGATGCCCTATAAGGCTAGTTTAGACCTAGGATGTGGGACGTTCCTTACAGTTCACTTAATTTATGTATGGATAAGATTATATTAGTCTAAGGGATGAAAATGACTAATGATTCATTAGATGTATGCTTGGATCCTTGAATAATAGTGATGTTAACGTACTTTTAATTGAATTATGATATTGTTGTATCATGGTGTGAATATGTGATTGAGAATGTTGTCGGTGGTGGATGACAATGCCCCAAGTTGTAGTAGGGATGCCTAGAGGGGTAACCGGGTACATCTAGAGGCCTTGGGAGTTTAACGCATGGTTCCCCCAGACACCCTTGCGATGCCGGATGGGTGCGAGATGCCCGAAGGGTAACGGGGTTTCCTTAATGATGATGGTAGCATGAAATTATATTGATTATAACTTTGGTATTCTTGAATTGAATTACTAGTTATATGTTGGGAAAATTTATTACCATATTGGTCTACCATGTATTTTGAAAAGGTTCTCAAGTGAGTTAATGTACATGCAATTTATTGAACTTTCTATTGATGTTTTCTTTGTCAGTACTAGTTGATTTATGTAGTATAGATCGGTGGAACTTTTGCTTGCTGGGTTGTGACTTATTGGTTGATTAATAGAAAGTTAATCCCACCTACTTCCTCGATGGTCCATTATGGGGTGCCAGTTGACTTTACGTAGGAGGGAAGTAGGACTTTTAAAGCTGGGAAGATTTTGATGGTGTTAGGGGCTTAGGTTAGGCGAAACGTGTATGGCTAGGTGGAGATGGGTGATCAATGTACAGTCTGGTGTAGTAAGTAATACTAACCTTTTGAATTCTCTAGTGCACCCTATTTGTTGTTTGATGTACATATATAAATAAATAAGAAATGAAGTTGCCATGTTTATAGGAAATTGTGTGTATTGCAAAAAAAATTTTAGTCCCTTATGCTTCTGTATGCTTAAGAAAGATGAAATGGAAAAGATAATGATGCTTAGTTCTATAGTAGCAATGACGTTTTGGGGTTGTCACACTAGTATAAGGAAGCATGTAAAATATGAAAGAGGGAAGTAACCGTTCTGCAAATATTTCCACGAAAGATTTACCCATTTGAGGACAAAGCAGAGTCACATTAGAAAAGGGGATGCATGACCTTTTATTTGTTGATGCATATTAAAGAAATAGAAAGGTGAGAGTAATTTTGCTTCAATATAAGTAAGGACAGGGCTTGAGTCCTTAGCACTTGAGCTTGAGACCTCACGGCTAGTGCTTGAGTGCTTGATGCCCAATCTTAATTTCATCAAGTAGGGCCTAGGTCCATCGAGGTCCAAACTCAGGACCGAGGGCCCAATCTTAATTTCATCGAGGCAAGGCCTAGGTCCATTGAGGTCCAAACTTAAGACCTCGGCGCTTGTGCCCCCGGTCTCGAGCCCTCGACGCTTGGGCTTGGGGCCATCGAGTTCGAGGGTGGAGCACTCTTAGGTCTCGAGCTTAGATATCAGGGATCTCGGCATGGGCACTAGGGTCCCAAACCTAGTCTTTGTGGACCTTGACCCGCTTGATGGGGCCAACCCCGAGTGCCAAAGATCCGGGCACGAGCATTGGGTTCCCTGCCCATCCTCAATGGGCCTAAGCCTAGGGAGATGGGCATAGAATCCGAGGTCTCAAGCCCTACATGGATTGATCGAGGCCCAAGCACTAGGGGCCCAAAATCTTAAGTTTGGACTCTATAGACTTTGGCCTTAACTTGATGGACCCGGTCACAAGCACATTTTGTGAGTCCACAAAGGCCATATCTCGGACCTCGTGTTCATGCTTAGTTTTTCCTTATCTGTGCTCAAGTTACTAACGTTTGAATAATGAATATTTATTTAGGTAAATAGAAGTGGGTTTTCATTTCCAAACAACAAAATATAATTTCCAGTTCATTTTTCCGTTATTGGCCAAACACCAAAAAATATAGTGATTTTCTAGAAAACTATTTCTTGGAAAATATTTTTCAAAAAAATGTCAAATTTTTCCACGAAACAAATGGAGTCTAGACTATCGAATTAATATCATTTAACTTGTTAATATGAATAAAGAAACAAAGAGAAAGAGGATTGATATTCTCTACCTCGAAGTTGGTTCTTGTATTTCAACCAATTCTCGACCATTGACTCAGGTAAATGGGACATAAGTCAATGATTGAGATATGTGGGGACACTTTATGACCAGTGGGAGTTTCGCGTGGGGTTACTAATACACAGACAAAAAAATCGAAGTTAACGTGTCTTAGCAACAAGTACTTTTTTATGGGTCTGTACAATCATCAAATGTCCATAAGTACATTGTCTGCACTGATGGTCCCAGTCATTAGAACCATCGTGAATGATAATCTGGATATATTAACAAAAAGAAAAAGAAAAAAACAAAACAGAGGATAGAGAACACAAATATCGGTGGAGCTTGTTGATGATACGTTCACCTCAAGTCAAGGAAACAGTAGAACGAAGGAGAGTGGATCATGGGTTCAATTATTTTTCATTTTCAAGTAAGTGCCCGGCACTTGGCATTTTGCATTCACGCAATACGTGCGGATGGTAAGATTTTAAAATTAAAATTCGGATATTATGAGATTTTGTGGGGCCACTATCAATTATTCTAAAAGCTTAAACTATTAGACAGTGGCGTGATTTAATATTTAATTATTCCAATACTCACTCTCATGTTTAGTCTGATTTTTTTGCCCAATACTAAATGTTGACATATTTAATTAATGAGGTAAATGGAGTCTGAAAATATGTGAATTTTAGGACCTCTAGCTTTGATACCATGCAAGATTTTGTGAGATTATTGCTAACTGTTCTAAAAATTTAAATTATTGGACAAAGGTGTAATTTAATATTTGATTATTCCAACATATATATATATATATATTAACCATAAGAAAAGAGATTAGAGAACAAAACTTGCGGGGCAACCTTGGGTCGCTTTCGCCTTTTTGTTTTTTTTTTTTGGTCAGATGCCGCAGCCTCTTCCTTACTATAAGTGAACTTGGGCTGCTGAGTGTTGACAAAGCCGACGCATGCAACGCAAGAAAGCGGCTGCAACTCGCATGGACTTCTCATGAGGAACTCCTAGCGCGCTGCAATCGCCCCGTGCTTGAAGAAACATCGTTCTCGGGAAAGAAAGGAGGCGAGGCTAGGCGAAGTCGGAAGGTTAATGGAGAACAATAACATTCCAGCTGATCACGGCGGTTGGAGGTAACCTGCCGCAACCTTGAATATATCTTGAGCTCTGTAGCCCAGCTCCCTAAGTAAGTTGGAGGATCCCGGGCAAACTCACGCCGGATTCTTGATATTGCTTCCCGTTCCTGCCTCTAATCATGTCACACTGTATTCCACTGCGTGAATGCTGTTTCACGGCGAAAAAAGCTGCGGGTGAAGTCGTCGCAGAACTCTCAGCTTGTACTGTTCGCTTGCACCTGCAAACCCCATAGGGGTCTTCCACTTTCCTGTGGAAAAAAGAAAGGCTTTGTCTCTTGAAGTAAGCTGTTGAGAGTCGGATTGGAATACCGACTTGTTACCGTCCAGATTTGTTCCTGTGCTCGTTTTTTCTCTTTTTGTTGATTGAGCCGGCTTTTTGTTCTCGATGTTCATAATGACCACTTAGATGCCGGTTTGAGGTAGTTATATCTGGTGGATGTTAAATAAGGGAGTGCTTAGGGGCATATCTGGTGGATGTAAAATCATTTCCTTTATCGGGCAAGTTATATTGTAACACTCAGATGCTGATTTTTATACTTGACGTTCAGAGTGGCTAAGACTCTCGGGACAGAGCATATTGGCTCGTGCTCATAATAGAGTATATTCAGTGGTGTAAATCCGTCGAAAAAGTATGAATATAGTAGGACTCATACCAGGAATAACTGCCATTTCTTTCTGAAAATCATGAAGTCGGAAAGAATGTTAACCTTCTCCTAGAGTTATTGGGTGAGAGGGAAAATTCTGTCACTGTGAGGAAGAGACACGACTTAATATGCACTCTGCAGCCTTCTTTTGTCAGGAGAAACTCATATGGAGAACACCGCATTAATTGAAAGTCTTCTTAGCTTTTCCTCCTAAGAAAAGAGAAGACGCACAGCTAGCTTTACTCTGTTTCAACCACTAAACAGGGGGCTTACTTGGTAGTTTTGTGCATGTGAGTGGTCTTGTTTTTGTGAATGTGTTGTAAGAGAAGGTTAGGAAAGGTTTATAGGTGTTAAGGAGGTATCCCCTTGTGCTCTGATGTTCCGGTTTGTTGAAATGAAGAGTCTTTCACTAGCTTAATTAGACATGGATCAATAGATGGGTTATACTTTTGTAGTGCATTTATAGCTTGGAGTCCTGCAATGCATAGACGCCTTAGCTACTATTTGCACCAGAAGCTTGGTTTCATACATCATCAAATTTCCTTTAGAACTTAAATTGGTAGTTTTTGAAAGCTTTTGGAAAGACTGCCCTCTTATGTGATGCAAAAAGAGCTCAAAATTTGAGCTTTTCCAAAAGACTATACGTACACTAACAAGTGATTTGCTGATTTTATTTTGTAGACGTGGAGCAGAGCATGTTGATCAAATTGCTACAATTAATTTCCTGGAGAAGATCTTGCTAAAGATCTTGATTGGTGCCATTGGAATCATGGGTATTCCAACCATCACTAATCTTGAAACCATCGTGTGCATTTACGCAGTGCTCGTAATCGTTGGGCAATTACTAATCCTCAAGATGGGAAGGCAAGATATGAACCCAAGGTTCCGACTTACGTTTGCTCACATCATTGTTATTATTGGATGTGTTAGGTGCTGTCTGTTGATATACATTTTGCTTCGTGTCATGCCTTGGCCGATTTTCATTCTCCACATCCTAGAGTTGATGAACCCACAAGCATTCATCGCGAATTAGAAAATTGTGACCGTTTTCGGTTTTCTTAATATTGTGGTTTGCTCTTTGGGAAACTAGTATTGATGTGCATCGTGCTTATGTTATCCTAGACATGAACCTTTTGTTGTACTATTATTACTTTAGGGACATGAACCTTGTGTTGTACTATTATTACCTTGAACATTGTACATATCAAAAAGCATAATATGTGATGTGATGAAGAGAATAGTACTATTTAGTTAAGACCCTAGTGCAATGTAATGAAGTTGGAGACATAGGGAATCTTTTTTTCTTTGGCTAGAATCAATTCATAAAATTTGAGAAAAAAAATCACATCATCCTCATTCATTAATCTTTTGATTCGCGAATGGCAATTTAGGCGTAATTCGTAATCCGATCCTCATAATTAACCAAAACAATATTTTAGAAACTATCTTGACCCAAACTCAAGTCACATGAAAGCCACTAAGCTTGGCATAAAGGAAGCGTGCAATATGTGAGAGACGGAAGTAATGGGCCCAAATTCTTCACCGAAAGATTTACCCACTTGAGAATAAAGAGGAATCACATTAGAAAATGGAGATGCATGACCTTTTGTAAGTTAAAGCATATGTGGAAAAAATTGAAAAGTGAGCCATAGTAATTTTGCTTCAATATATAGATGACTAGGAATTTTTTGTTTTTGGTGTTTATGTTTTAAATGGGTTGGGAGATAGAGATTTCCAGAGAGATGGATCTGATCTGTTGAGATAAAGAGTCAAATGGGGATACTCAAAAGCCCAAAGCAAACCACAAAAAATTCCATTTGCTAGCCCCAGTCTTGTTTGATCGCGAGTGACTCGTAGATGGGGAGCATTGGAACACCAAGTTTTACCCCAAGATTTGTTCTCTATTCTTCTTCTTTTGTTTAATATATACGGGCTTTATTCTTTGAATCAATTTCCTTGTTTCTCTCTAGCCAAAGAAAAAAATCCTTGTTTCTCCAATTTCATGAATTGCATCAGAATCTTAACTAAGTAGTACCATCATCTTCATCATCATCATATATTTTGGCAATGTCATGCAAAAAGTGTTTAAGGTAATAATAGTACAACATGAGGTTCATATCTAAGCCAGAATTGGAAAGACGCACATCAAAACAAACTTCAAGAACCACACAACAATATTAGGAAAACTGAAAACTATCACCATTGTCCAATTAATCCTCCGGTTCGAATTCGAATGGGATCATCAACATTAGGACACAAGGAATGAGAATCAGCCAAGGCATGTCACCAAGTAGAATGTATATTAGTAGACTGCATGCAACACAACTGAGAGCAATAGAGGTGAGAGCATATGCAAATTGGAACCTTGGGTTAGTATCTTACCTTCCTATCTTGAAAATTAATTTGTGTTGGACATTTTTTACCAATGTGTAGATGAGCATGATGGGTGCAATGGTAGTGTTGATTGGACTTGTATAGCTATACATGTCCCTGATGGCTAGTAAGATCTCCTCCATTGAATCGAGATGGTCGGTATATGTAGCTGCAATTTGAATTACAAGCTCTGCTCCATATCTTTGAATTAAAAAAAGCAAACTACTAGTTAGACGCTAGTTTTTGGCAAAAGCTTAAGTTGTGAGCTCTTTTTACACCATACATGACGACATTTTTTCCAAAAGCTATATCAAGATGCTAGTCCACAATAAACAACAAGCGTTTCCCAAGACCTCTTTAACTAATAAACTCGCTGAAACACATCAAGAACTACCAATGTAAGTTCAAAAGGAAAATTAATTCGTGGTATGATGTCAAGCTTCTGGTGCAAATCATAGCTAATGAGTCTAACCTATGTATGCACTGCAGGAGTGTAACCCATGTATTGATCCACGACTAGTTAAGCTGGTGAAGGCTCTCCTTTTGGACAAAATGTAACACCGGACTACAAGGGATACCTCCTTAACTCCTTCAAACCTCTCCCAACTCACTCGCGATAACACTTAATCACAAAAACAAAACCACCCACTAGCACAAAACTACCAGGAAAGCTCCCGTACTCATCGGGTAGAAACAGAGTAAAGCCAATTGCAAGTCTTTTCTTTACTCATGTGGAAAGCTAACAAGACTTTACATTGTTCTCGATATAAGTTTCGCTGGACAAAAGAACGAAACAGAGTGTAAATGCAGTCGTGTCTCTTCATCACCATCCAGAATTTTTCCACCAGGTAATTTTAAAAGAAGGTCGCATTCTTTCCAAATCTGTGATTTTCAAAAAGAACTAACAGTTATTACGATATTTCACTCTCCTTGGACAAACTCTGTCGTTTGGGATTGTTGCTGCTATGAATCCAACTGTATTCAATCACCAAATGAATATCACGAGTATTTATCAAGTCGCAAAAAAAAAAAAAAAAAAAAAAAAAAAAAAAAATGTCCATGAGTGCAATTTCACTTCACTGAATATGCTCTGTTTTGAGTGCGACCCAGTATGCTCTGTTCTGATAGTCAAGGCATTATATACATCGACAATAAAAAGCTCGATCATTTAGCAGGGAATAGAAGACAAAATATGGGAGTACAACTTCCAGGAAATGCCAGAAACAAGCTGTTTTACATCCAGCAAATGTGCCCTTAAGTACGTGCTCTGTTCCGAGAATCGAGTCATCATGAACATGGATAACAGAAACCTGAATCAATAACTGAAAGATAGAAAGAATATTGGAAAAAAGCTGGGTGGTACAAGGGTCGCCTGATTTAGTGCAAGTGTTTTCCTAGTAAAACAGCATCCACGTAATGGAATATATGCAGTGGACATGATCAGGATGGGAACCGCAAAGAATATCAAGATTTTGAAATGATTTTATTCACAATCCTCCAACTTATTGATGGAGGTTGGACTACATTGCTTAAGACGTATTTGACGACGATGAAGCTTTTCGACGACCGTGATCAGCTGGATAGTTGTTCTCCATGAATCTTTCCTCCTTTTGCCTCGCTAAGTGACTTCCTTTCTCGCGTGAATATATAGCTACGCCGCCCCAAAAACAGAAACACAATGGGAGATCATCCTAGAATCAGACCCCATGTCTCGGATTTCTAAGGCCCAATGTTAAATGACAAGGCTGGGTCGGAGAAATCCGATTTCTCAGACCCCGCCAATGCTCGCGGGGTCTGAGCATCTGCAGGGTTTGTCTGTCGAATTTTCTAAGAACCAATGTTAAATTACAAGGTTGGGTCGGAGAAGTCCGATTTCTCAGACCCTACAACTGCAGGGTTTGTCTAACCGATTCCGATTCCTCAGTACCAACGTTAAAATTACTCCTGAACCCAAGCCCTTCTGTGTAATGTTGATTAAGGAGACCGAATGGGTTGGGTTAATGGGTAATTTTCCATGAAGCGGAACGTGGTCCCTCGAGAAGGTCAAAATAAGGGGACAGTCCCAGTAATCACAAAATGATAGGAGATGGTGGGGTTCTGTAACTAGGAAGACCATGGGGTGGGAGACAGAAAAGCTGGACCAAGATATAATTAGATGTCGATGACTAGGATTTTCGTTTCTATGCACACAAAGGGCGGAAATAAGAGATTCCCTGGGAGATGGGGCCTGATCCATTGAGATTCTGGGCAAGCAAGTCGTCTCAAGTCTCTTTTTGTCTAGTGGAAAATGGGTTTCAAGCTTCCGCGAAGGGACTATGCTGTCTTCTCTTGCTCGACTTTATGTGTAATTGAGATGAAGTGTCAAATGTGTAACCTCAAAAGCCCAAAGCAAATCGCAAGAAAATTCCATTTACTTTGCACCTCATTTTGCACCTCATTTTGTTAATATATCCATATTCTAACTCTTTATGTTCCTAGTAACTGAGATTCACAAAAAATATAATATACTTGGGACATAATATCTTTGTCCCACAAAATACTCCCATAGGTCATGACTGTTTTAACATTTCTCTATCATCGATATGTGCATCATTTATATGAATCAATGGTTGCTCTTTGCCAATGCTGCCTCGGATATTCACTATTATTTTTTGTCCTTGTACTTTGTTTTGTGACGAATTTGATTCCTAAACTAATCCCAAGTCACATATTTAGGATCAGTTCCGTATCTTTCTTTCGTTCAAATTTTGATAGAAAATGTTAAATAAACATTGGAGGTGAACATATGGCACTATTTTTGTCATGTAATTGGTTGGTGGACCAACGTCCAATCTTGATTTTAGGAATGTCGTGTGTTTTTATTCGTCCAAATGCAAACAAAAAGTAAGGGCTAGGAGCCAAAGATGAATACGTGGCATCGTGTTATAATAGTGCGAAACTAGTGGGCATGTTACAGAAAAATAACTTTGTTATGTAGTTTGGCACGTCAAAAAATAATAAATAGTTAGTTTTTGAGGAAGGTTCGAGTCGTTCGACTGCTGCATTCATTATCATGAAGTATATTTATAATAACTATAAATAATAATATTCGATTAACGAACTGCAACGTACGAGGGCAATGGGCTCATTACACGTGGACTCCGCTTGCTTCCGCTAAAGGAAAAAAACGAAGCTTTCGTATGGAACTCCTACAGATCAGTCCACGTGGCCCATAGCTGTTGATAAGGCAACGTACATTTCGCTCCCATATAAAGAAATCGATATATTATTATGACATTTTTGATAATTTATTTCACAATTTGATAAACAAAATGTATTTTCCCCCCACAGTCAATGTGTCTATCTAAAT
This sequence comes from Eucalyptus sideroxylon x Eucalyptus melliodora, assembly GCA_016097485.1. Classification (NCBI taxonomy): domain Eukaryota; kingdom Viridiplantae; phylum Streptophyta; class Magnoliopsida; order Myrtales; family Myrtaceae; genus Eucalyptus; species Eucalyptus sideroxylon x Eucalyptus melliodora. The sequence goes on along the minus strand of CM027831.1, from coordinate 59,831,561 downwards.
ACAAATTTAGATAACAACCGGAGGAGTTGCTACCTTCAATTGCCCCCTCGTCCTTTGAGAAAAAGAAAAAGTCCAAATTTATTTTCTTATAAGTGGAGTTTGAATCATGATCCTAATGTCCAAAGGAGTTGCTACCATCGGTTGCCTCTTGCACCCTTTTAAAAGATGAAAAAAGAAGAAAAGAAAAATCCAAAATAGTTTATTTCACAATTTGATGTAACAATCGTCATGGGCACTCAATTTATGAAAAATCAATTAAATTCCTTTTCTAGCATGGGCCATAAATGTATTTTCTTGAGTCTGAGCCAAAATTTACTCAATGTTCCCATGCGGTAGGTATTTTGGGCCTGGGTCAGCCCTCTACATCGAGGATCGGATCTGTTTCGGGTCATAGAGTACCGCGAGGTTAGAGGACTGCAATATCTGTTTAACAAATTTGACGCTGCTTTTACTTGGTGAGAATATGGAGAAGCTCATCTCCATTTCTATGGGCACATATGACGCAACGATGCTCATCACGGCATTTTGCAGTCATTTTCCCTCGATGAATGTCATTTCCAAGACTTCATTTCTGCTAGTTTTTCCATAGAATTGGAGCGAGATTACTTTTTGGGGGAAAAATAAATCCTCTAATCCTTCCACCTATGTCCACAAGTTTGCAATCTTAACCGTCAAATGCACCATTTCCAACATGATGAACTAAGAGTTAAAACTACAAACTGACAAATGTACCAGAAAATTGAGTAAACTGAGTTAGCGAATGCATCCGTACTTTGACTTATGGAATCCAGAAAATATGTAAGCTAAGGTCAAGAACTGTCCTGTCATTTCCTTGATGGAGGAAAACATTCTTTCTTACAGTGGAGTGATTACCTTTGATCACGGCCTAAGTGCCATCTAATTGCCAATACATACCATCAACTTAATAACCAAGTTCAATTCAAAATGGAAATCCAAACCAGTGTTGCAAACTCCATGTAACATCATCAAATTAAGTTAATTAACGCGACAAACCAGGATTGCATTATTGAGACAGGAGAGCAGCAACCATTGAAAGATGGTTTCCCCATTTGACATTTTCTAATAAGAGTACTAACAATTCTTCCAGCTTCAGATATAAGCACGTCTAGTTCTATCATATTCAATAGGGCCAATCACAACTGATGATCGATCACGAGAATTTCAGTGGTGACGACAAACTTTTTGACCGGAAATGTGGGTGAGAGAGACGGAGAAGCAGAAGAAATATGGAAGCAATTGATTCAACTGGGAAGAAGAAGCTTCAGTGGCAAGGTCATTCCCGACACGTGAGAGGCACGTGATTGAGCAAGTGGAGGTCTTAAAAGGCAGTGCCGGTGAGTTCTTCGCTTCACTCTCTGTACTGTAGTCCGAATTTTATGAGGTGGACGCTGAAAAATTGGCAGGATCGGAAGAATGTCACAAAGCATTGCCTTGGGTTCGATTAGCATTACTGGCAATCTTTTACAAAATATCCAAGTACATCATTTGCAATAAAAATTCCATTGTTTGCAAGCTTGCTAAACTTACACACACCCACCAAAAAAAGAAAAAAAAAAGTCATAAAACTCAAAATATTATGAGTATAATTTGTTTGAATTATTTTTGTTAATCTATTAATGGTGAAAATATCAATTATCATTTTCACCTTGCAGAGAGGATTACATCATGTAATATTATTTACGCAAATGAACGTATAATTCTTTTGTATATTGCTTCTACACGAACTTTTCTCATTTATAATAAATTAAACTCACAATAACATTATTCTATATTCTCTTATGATAGAATGCCGATTCATTACATACTTTTCCGAATTTTGTTGATATATAGAGTCTGTTTTAGTACCGTTAGTGTAGACTTTATGTGTATGATGATCTCGCTTTTCGGTGGAAGAATCTGGGGACAATTGGGTGGTGTTTCGTGTTAAGTAGGTCGTGGTAATAAAAACATCCGTCATGTAAAAATATTTCTATAGATAATATCATTAATTAATCAATTAACAATATGACACGTTTATCATATTTTGCTCCCAAAGATACGATTCTGATGTTTAGTCAAGTGAGTATATTAGTTTTTTGATTTATCATTAAGATAGCACAAAATAATACAAAATAAATTATTAAATAAAGATTATTTTAAAAAATGTAATCCAAATATTTATATGTTCACATACAAGCTTCATTTATAATGTAATATTACAAAATTTAAATTTGATCATAATGTAAATTTTTTCTAACCTCTTCACGTTCTTTAAATAAATAATAATTTGTACTTATTGCACATAATCTAAAAACCCTAAAAAATTTTCTTAGTTCGAAAATGATTAGGCTAACCGACTTTCGAGAAGAAACTCGAATTATGAATAAAGGAACTTTTAAGCCACCTCCAAACTTCATTCATTAGAGAGGAAGGGACAGTTTTAACTTTATAATTTTCGCCCTCTTTTTTAAAGGTGTACCAAGTTCATTTTTGGGTAGTTGACCAAAGAAAATCAAGGTAGTGCTAGTTCAACCGCACATCTTCGGTATTACATAGATCTGTCAAAATGGGTTATAAACTCATTTCTTAACCCACATTTGATGGTTATTATATGGGTTAGTTATATCTAGTAAATGGGTTATAAATGTGTTTTAGAATATTCAAGTTCGAAATAATATAAGTGTTAAATGGGTTTACAATTTACTTGGACTCAACTCATCTCTATGACTGTCTCTTTACTCTCTCACCCTAAGTCGATCTTGCGCTTGCTCACTTCGTGCTCTCACCTTAGTTCTTTAGTACTATTCACAAGTTTTCATAATTAATCTCCCAAATTTTAGAATATCATTTTATTTCAATTGATTTCCTCAATTAATAAAAAATATGCTATCTTTCTTTTATTAACTTTTTAGTCTTTATAAACATTATGACAGTTTCATTTAAGTATATTTTAAATTAATATTTCTATAATTATAATGATTAATACCATAAAAAAAAACTCCACACTTATATACTTATGATAAACTTACTATAAACTAATTTTTTGACCATGAAAAAATCCAAACTAGTACATCTATGACAAATTTACCAAAGACTAATTTTTTGTCTATCAAAAACCCAAAATTGATATATTTATGATAAATTTACCTTACATTAGTTTCCATTAAATTGAATTAATATAACTAAACACCACAAATTGATATACTTGTGATAAAGGAGGATAAAACCCCAAACTAACCTATCAATTACTATGTGTTATCTAACTTAGCAATTTGATGATATAATTTAATGGAAACTAACGGATGTTAAATTTAGGGTTTTTTGTGGTGAAAAAAGTTAGTTCAAGGCAAATTTGTCATAAAAGTATCAGTTTAGAGTTTTCCGTAGTATTAGCCCTAATTATAAAAGTAGAACCTCATTTAGAGTTGTATCATGTTGATATTCCTACTACTTTAATTTTTTTAATTCATAGATTTAACTAAGTTCAAATAAGAAAGTACAAAAAACAAAAGCTTGAAAATTTTATCTCTAAAAAATTAGGAATATGATTTAAATTAATTTTAGTATGGTACTTGTAATCCTTACGAAAACATTTAGACATAGCATGAATATCGACACAATACAATTCTGATTAGTAATGAATTGAAATGAAAAGAAATTCTGAAATCTGGAAAATGGTATGGTATGAACTTGAGAATAGTACCAAAAAACTGATATGACTTTATTATGGACTATTGGGGGAATAAATTGAACAAATTCAAAGTTTACGGACTAGATTAAACATTTAGAATTTGTTCAAGGACCATGTTGCACAGATAAAGTCCATGGATGACATTGCAAACTGAGCTAATGCTTAGAGATCATTAGTGCCATTTTCCCTAACTTAATTGAACTATTAAAGTGCAATTAGTCAAACAACAACTAAAAAGATACACTAATAAAAGAAAATAGAAACAAAATAAGAATAAAATGCTTCTTTTCAAGTTATTATTAATTGAAAACATATCTTATTTCATTGCGTGAGTAAATTTTAGTAACCAATAAACTCACTTCAAGTAAACATGATGATAGAATTATTAAAATTTAAACTTCAAAAGATGTAACTTTTATAGGTATTAAAAGTAAAAATAAAAAAGAGCTTCCCAATAAAAAGGTAAGCCTAATATAAAGTATATCCACTACTGAGTGATAAAATTATACTTCAGTCATTGATTGAAATATAATATAATTAATCATGAAAAAATTAACACGATAAACAATAATTAAGTGTAACTCATTGATGGTTACTTTGTTTTGTTTCCAATTTCTCTATTCATTTAAGATAAGCCGGAAACAAAATTAAAATAATAGAAAACAATGAGTTATATTATATGGCAGGACATAGGGTATAGTTTTGCCAAACATCTAACTTCTAAAATAACGTGGCCACCTGGCATAGTATCGTCATGTTGGATCGTGGACTGGACTGAATTAAACATACATATGGAAATGACTTAAAGATATGTTCTGTGTAATTAAACAGCTGGATAAACATCGTTCCTCTCGGCTATGCCACGGCCATACTTCTAGAGGAAATAACTTTTCTTTTTAACTTACAAGTTTTATTTCATGACTTTAATGTAGCACAGATCATCATGAGTTAAGATAAAAATAAATAGGGAGCACTTTACATTTTGGCCGCCATTGGCGAAATGGAAGGTAGACACATGACTCTGAGACTCTACCAACGAATTCAGCAGCGCAAGCCGGTCATTTGACAACTTGATTACGACATTTTCAGAAAAATGCAGGAGAAGCATATCCTTTTATTTTTTATTTTTATGTGAGACTTTGCGGGGCTCCGCCCTTGCATTGACCGCGCTTATCCACCTTCTTACTTTCAAGCATGACTAAGGAAAAGGAAAAGAGAAGGGTTCCTCCCACGTGGACTTTTTCGTGGGAATATTTTCTCGCTTACATAGTCTTCTTTTGAAGTGCCCGAGGAAGTGGGAAAAAGGGACCCACCGTTGTTCTACAAATTCGTTTACTCGATTCACAGCCTCAGCGGAAAATTTTTCTTTCAGACAAGGAAAGAAGAGAGCAATCCCTCAAAGCTCGGGGTTGATGGCAAACAACAATCCAGCCGATTGCGGTGGTCAGAGGTAAATCGACGGCACCCCGCGACATCTCTTCATTATTGTAGTCCAGCCTCCTTAAATAAGTTGGAGGACTGCGAGTAAAATCATGCAGTCTTGAGTTCCTTTACTGAAAGAGAAACTCCAATATCTCTTCACTTCCCCTGTGTGTGCTCCATTATTTAATGCCGTTTTATTCGGAACGAATCAGTACTATGCATAGATAAGGTGAACTCGTCCTTTCTCTTGTTGCATTCAGCAGCCATGGCACAAGTACAAATCGCCTCGAAGTTTATTTTTTGTTTTGTGTTTATTCTCTATCCTTATGTTTTGAGCTTCTATGAAAGTCGATTGTCTAACAAGTAGCTTCCTCGTTTTGATTCCAACAAATGGAGTAGAGCATGTGGCTCAACTTGTTGTAAAATATAACCCATAGTTTGATTCCCTGACGGAGGCCGTCAACTCATCCGAGTTAGTCATAGCTCTATAGGTTTAGCCAACATCACCGGTGAACCCATCATTCTACCTATTTGCAAAGTGATCATAAACATCCAGCAGATATTCGTTGGATGTGTCGAGTGTGGCTTGTTGATGCACAATCTGCTTAGCGACATTCCTCAACTGATGTTCGTTCCTTGTGTCGTAATGTCAGTGATCCTATTCATGTTCATCACAAATTAGAGGATCAATAAGCGAACGGCTATCTTTTATGACTTTCTTGATGCGGTGATGTCTAAGTGATCTTCCAACACATTATATTATTAGCTTGAACACCTTTCACATTACAAAGCAGAATATATATGATGATCAAAAAAGGAATAGTTACTTTTTCATATGAGATATATATGCTATTTATATAGACGTGTATCTCTCCATTTATAAGCTTAAGATGTTGAACTCTATGTTTTGGCAGTACTTCCAATCCTTTCCGGTGCAATTCAAAAGTGAGAAATGATGGAAAGGATGTGAACTTGATAAACATGTACGTCATCTTAAATGTCAAAGGAAACAAATCCCTACAACGTTGATCATGGAACTACTACAATTCCTCCACGATTTAGTCATCAAGTCAAATTATTTCCTTCTACGAATACACCTACAATTCCTCCACGACTTACTCCTCCAGACAGATTATTTTCTAAAGATTGTATCTCACAAAATCACATATCATGTAAACCTAGTGCTTAGCCTATATGTATATATATATTCATTGTGTAGTATAGCAATAAGTGTACAAAAGATATTCTCTTGAAGTATATAGAAAATACAAGACAACGTTGTGCCTGAATCTTCTTCTTCATTCAGCCCTCTTTTAACATTTTAACATGGTATCTGAGGAGACCATTGCGAAAGCAAACATAACCTTCTGATATTGTCCTTATTTTTTTTTTGAAATCTCCATGAAAGATTCATCAATCTCAGCCTCTGAATTAGCTGCTGCATCCTTACCAATCACGGCAATTCCACAATCTACTCCAAGAAATTAGTCCCACACCATTACCCTTCCAGCCATTGAAGTAAAGCTTAACGGTGATAACTATGTTGTATGGAAAGCAAGGCTACTTCTACTTCTCCAAGCAAACAAAGTTCTACCCATTGTTGAAGGTACCTATTCTTGTCCTCCAACTCATATCACACAAACAAGTGCAGATGGAACTACTTCAACTATTCTGAATCCTACCTATGAAGAATGGTCAACTCGTGATCAAGTGGCGCTTGCATGGATTCTTAACACCTCAGCTGATGCAATTGTCGGACAGCTCTTAACATTCACCTCTTCAATAGACGTGTGGCGATTCATAGCCACATCCTATGCCACACGAAATCATGCTCGAGCAGCTCAACGTCGGATGAGGTTGCAAACCCTTCATAGATAACCAAATGGTTACAGAATTTCTTCAACAAGCAACAACAATCGTAGATCAGCTATCCTCCATTGGTGAAGTCATCTCTCCTCAAGAATACCAAACCCATGTGTTTCATGGGTTGGGCCTAGAATATCAAAATCTTGTAGTCTCTATTTTAGTTCAATGTCAGTATCAAAACATGACCCGTGAGACACTTCATGGTTTCCTTTTGTCTCATGAGGCGCGGCTTGAGCTCATGGAACCCTCACTGCAAGGTACAGTTGCATGTATAGGGAAGGCTAATGATGTCTTTCCTCTCATCGATTCCCTAGGCGTGTTTATGAGAATAGCACATGTGGTGCTAGGCCATAAAATGTCAATAGATTCTCAAACACTCGCAATTCTAGGCGTGGCAATGGTGGTAACAGATGTCAAATTTGCAACAAACTTGGCCACAGAGCCAATGTTTGTAAGGAAAGATATATGCAGCAGTAACATGAGCAATTCCATACATCACTGCAGCTCAATTTGTTAGAAATTCCTCCTCTGCTGTCTATTTTCTCCTTAGAGTCATGGTATCCAGATTCGGGTGCATCACATGACAAACAATATCTCTAAGCTATCTGCTGTTCAACCCTATCATGGTAATAATTAGGTCACCATAAGTAATGGATCTAGCTTGCCCATCACTCATACAAGCAGCTATATTTCCCCAAATTTTCATGTCTCATATCTTAGTTGTCCCTTCCATTAAAAAAAATCTGCTATCAGTTCATCGATTGTCTAAAGAGAATAATTGTGATTTGATATTCTTACCCACTTCTTTTCTTGTGAAGTGTTGCTATTCGGGGAAAATCATACTTCGAGGAGATCTTGATCATGGCCTCTACTCTACTTCCATGTCTTCAGCTTTGTCTTCATCATCACCACTTGCTTTTCCAGTTGATAGGATAGATTCCATCTAGCAATGGCATTTTCATTTGGGTCGCGCCTCTTACAACACAGTCAGTCGAGTTCTAAATATATCTACAGTCTTTGTTTCTCCTTGTCCTACATGTCTTTCTAGCAAGAGTCACAGTCATGTTCATCCAATAGCGAAAAATCCTGCACTCTAGGTATATCAGGTGAACTCGTACAATCTTACTGAGTTCTTGAACTTGTGCTGTTTAACTTACGAGCCGATGGGGAGTTGCCTGCAGAAAATCGCCTGTTTCTCGCATTAGATCGTGAGCCCAGAATTTTTTGTCCTCTTCCTTTTTTCTTTTTGTTGATTGAGCCAGGTTTTTGTTCTCGTAGACTCTCAAAAAGCAGAAACAATGGGCTCTACTCAGGACGGCGCATTTATAAGCATATCTGGTGAATGTAAAATGACTTGTTTCTTGCATTTCTTGGGCTGGGGTAGTTTGTCTGAGAAAAGTGAAATGCCATAGCAACTGCCATTCCTTTGGAAAGAATCTGAACCTTCTCCTCAAGTTATTGGATGAAAAATCCTGTCACATCGATGAAGGGACACGACTGTATATGGACTCTCTTTCTTTCATTTCTCAAGAGAAACTCATATAAAGAACGACGTATTAAGTGAAAGTCTTACTAGCTTTTCTTCTTAAGAAAAGATGAGACCTACAAGTAGCATTAATCAGTTTCTACTCGGTAAGCATGGGGTCCTACCTGGTAGTTTCGTGCTGTGTGGTGGTTTTGTTTTTGAATAAAGGTTGTTAGAGGGGGTTGGGAAAGGTTTGTAAGTGCTAAGGTGGTATCCCTTTAGTACTCTCATGTTGTATTTTGTCCAAAAGAAGAGTTTTCACTAGCTTAATTAGCCGTGGATCAACAAATGAATTACACTCCTGCGGTGCATACTCATTAGCTGATAGCTATGATTTGCACCAGAAGCTTGGTGTCAAACTGCGCATTAATTTCCTTTTGAACTTAAATTGGTTGCTCTGGAATCTTTTGGAAAGACTGTCGTCTTATCTGATGTAGAAAGAGCTCAACAATTGAGCTTTTCCAAAAGACAGTCGTCTTATATGATGTAGAAAGATCTCAACAATTGAGCTTTTCCGAAAGACTGTACACTAACAAGGATTTTGTTGATTTTATTTCCAAGACGTGGAGCAGAGCATGCAGATTGGATTGCTACACTTCATTTCCTGGAGAAGATCATGCTAAAGATCCTAATTGGTGCCATCGGAATCATAGGTATTTTGGCCATCACTAACCTCGAAATCATCGTGTGTATCTACACAATGCTCATAATCTTTGGGTAATTACTAATCCTCAAGATGGGAAGGCAAGATATGAACTCAAGGTTTTGACTTACGTCTGCTCACATTGATGTTGTTCTAGGATGTGTCAGGTGTAGTCTATTGATGTACATTCCGCTTCATGTCATGCCTTGGCCAATTTTTGCTCTCTGCATCGTTGAGTTAATGAACCCATAAGCATTCATTGCATATTAGAGAACTGTGACGGTTTTTAGTTTTCCAAATATTATGGTTTGCTCTTTGGGAAGTTGGTGTTGATGTGAATCACGCTAATATTGGCCAGGATGCGAATTTTGTGTTGTACTATCATTACCTCGAACATTTTATGCATTAGAAACCATAATAAGTGATGTGATAAAGATAATGGTACTACCTAATTAATATCTTGGTGCTGTACAATGAAGTTGGAGACACAGGATGTTTTTTTTCCTTTGGTTAGAGAGAAATAGGGGAATTGATTCATAAAATTTGAGAAAGAATCACATTATATTCAATCACTAATTTTCTAATCCATATTGCAATTTAGGCGTGGTTCATAATCTAGTCCTCATATCCAACCTCAGCAATATTCTACACACTATCTTGATGTAAACTTCGAGTCACAAATGAAAACCACTAAGCCTGGTATAAGGAAGCATGTAATATGTGAGAGAGGGAAGTCACTAACCACAAATTCCTCAACGAAATATTTATACAGTTGAGAATAAAGTGGAATCACATTAGGAAAGAGAGATGCATGACCTTTTGTATGTTAACGCATATTTGGAAGAAATAGAAAGGTGAAAGGGTAATTTTGCTTCAATATAAGTAAAGACAGGGCTTGAGTACTCGGCACTTGAGCCCGGGACCTCAAGGCTAGTGTATGAGTGCTTGATGCCCAACACCGATCTCATTGAGGCGAGGCCTAGGTCCATCGAGGTCCAAACTCGAGGCCCCGATGCTTGTGCCCTCGAGTCCACCGCTAGTGCCCTAGACCATTGAGTTTGAGGGTGGAATACTCTCAAGTCCTAGGCTTGGATATCAGGGATTTGGGCACGGGCACCAGGATCCCAAACCTAACCTTTGTGGACCTTGACCTACTCGATGGGCCTAAGCCCAAGTGCTGGATATTCGGGAATGGGCATTGATGTCCCTGCTTGTCCTCGATGGGCCCGACCCTAGAAACCATAGATCTAGGCATAGGCTCCAAGGTCCTAGGCCCTACCTTGATTGATCAAGGCCAAGGCACTAGGGACCAAAAATCTCAGGTTTGGGCTCCATAGACTTTGGCCCTACCTCGATGGACTTGGCCACAAGCACCTTTCGCGAGTCCACAAAGGCCATATCCAAGACCCCATTCTCATGCTCGGTTTTTTGCTTGTCTGTGCTCAAGTCACTAGCATGCAAATAATAAATGTTTATTTAGGTAAATAAAAGTAGGATTTTGTTTCCAAATGACGGAATATAATTTCTGGTTCATTTTCCAATATTGGCCAAACACCGAAAAATATAGTGATTTTTGGGAAAACTATTTCTTGGAAAATGTTTTCTAGGAATGTTAAATTTTTCCAAATTATCGAAAATATCAAATTTTTGAATATGAATAATAAAAAAAAAAAAAAGATGGAGATTCTCTATTGTTGACACCTAAATTTTGGTGACCCAGTCATTTATTCATAAAAAAAATTATGCATTAATTTTTAAGCTAAAAAAAATAGAAAAAAAAAAAAAAAATATAAAAATTGCATAGCATATAATTTTAGGCACATCATTTTGTGATAAGGAATCCCTTTAGCATGCACCCGGATCCACTTTAACCTGGCTCATGCCAATCTGAGGGTCTCAGCCTCAAAAGGCGTCTTGAGAGGTGAGGGGGACCGCATTTGTTATAAAGCAGGCGAGAGGCTTCTCCTAAGTGATGTGGGATAGCTAAGATCCATTTAGCATGAGTAAATCTTTTAAGCGATATACACACCGAGAGATATATTTCACAAAAAAATTGGAAGATTTCGATGAAATATTTCAGGTGGAATATATATTTATTGTTAATCTTTGGGCAATATTCATTTTTGACGTAATAAAAGAAACACCAGATCTTTTAATCGTGATGGGCATGAACAAAAGAAAGAAAATAAAAGAAAATTGTGGAGATTGTGCTTTGGCCGTGCAAGATGCAATCGAAAAGAAGAATGATATTTTGCTTCTTCCATATAGAGGGCTCAATTTCGTTGCATATAAAATGGGTCGAATCGCACGGATGAAGGGGGAGTGGCAGAGAGAGGGAAATAATAATAAAAAAAAAAATTGAAAAAAGAGTGTCTCCTTCCTTGGGGTTTTTCAGCGACGCCTGCAGACTTCTGCAGCTGCCCCTTGCTGCCGGAGTTCCGGCGCCTGCGCCTCCGCCCGACTCCTCGAGCACCCGCCACCGCGCCAGCAGCCCGTGCCTCCTTCCGCCCGAGCGCCGACGCCGCAGCAGCCCGCCCGTTCGTCGCCGCTGGTCGCCGCGCCTCCGCGCCACCGCCCCCGACGCCAACGCCGCCTCTGCTCGTCGCCGCGTCCGCCGTCGCCTCTGCTGCCTTCTGCCCGAGCGCCGACGCCGCAGCAGCCCGCCCGCAGCGTTCCGTCGTTGCACCTCCGCGCCACCGTCCCCGACGCCAGCGCCACCTCTGCTCGTCGCCGCGCCGAGCGCCGCTTGCCTCCTCTACTGCTGACGCCTCCACAGCCGCGAGCACCACCGCGCGCCTCTGCCCGACACCTGCAACCCGCGAGCACCACTGCATCTCCACACCCCTGCTGCCGCGCCTCCGCCGTCGCTGAGCCTCCATCTTCACCCGGCCTGAGTTGTGTGCTGCTGTTCCTTCCCTGCAGGTGCCAGCAAGGACGAGCCGAGCAAAACACCACCAGCTACAACCCCCCGCCGTCTTGAGCTCATCAACCCGACATCGGCTCACTGCTGGTCCGCACGCCACATCCCGACCCCGGCGCAAATCGTTGTTTGCAAATCCCAGGCACCGGTCCCATTTAGAGAATGAAGACCCAGTCAAGTAGTTTAAAAAAAAAAAAAACAAGTTTTTTTTTATTATTGCTTAAATTGGAACATTAAGTGTCGATGTTGATTTTATGAATATTTTAGGCATTATCCGTAGGGTGTTGCCTAAAAATCACTATAATTACTAATTTGATCCGTATGACGTCGGATCATTTTTTTTATATTGATTTTTTGGCACTTTGATAGTATTTTAACTCTTAAATCATTATAATTATTAATTTGATCAGTAAGACTTCAGATCAAATTTTTAATTATTTTGAACTTTCTTATATATTGTGTTTAGGATTAAAATAATCGTTAATTTGATCCATGAGACAACAAGTTTTTTTTTTCAATTATTTTAATCCTTCATTTGATGAATATCCTAGGTGGCTTGGATATAATGCCTAACTGATAATTGCTTGTTTTGGAAAATACTAAAAAAAATCAAATCTTGCATCGAAATATGATGGTTTCATAAATTAGGATTGTATTTTTTTAGATTTCAAGTTAGGATATATAGGATTTCATGGACATTATCTAGTTTGAATAGGATTGCACGTTTAGATAATTTTTGAATAGATTAGGATAGGATCTAAATAAAAAAAAAAAAATAATAATAGATAGGGTCTTAGATAATATTTGCATATTTTAATAATCTCATTTAAAAAATATAGTTTTCTAAGATAGGATAGGGTTTAAGTCGAATTAATCCCTAAAATAAATTAGAAAATTATTCATTTTAGATAGTTTAATTAGTTTTTTTATTACGAATTTTAATTAAAAAATACAAAAATATTAGGTGCATTTCAAATAGTTTGCATGTTATGTTCATTTAAGTAGAAATTACTTGTTAATAAAGTTAGGCCATGTAGTTAAAGTGCACGTTATATAGTAAAATTCTGATTTCAAGATAAAAGAAAAACCCAAAAAAATAATTGCTTGCTTTGTGTGTTTAATTCTTTTGATGCAATTTATTTGATTCATTGATTATTTAATAATAGATGAGTATCCATGTGATTACCCTATTGCATGATAGTAGGTTAAAACCAATCTAAAATGCCGTGTTTTTGAAAATAAAAAAGAATGGTACCGAAAGAGCATTAAAGAAGTCTAGTGTAACTAAGTCCCCGCACCAAAGTCTCTAGTTCATAGGAGTAAATAATGCTCATATTATTTTACTTAGGTATTTAATCGACCTACCATAAACTGATTAATGGTGACCTAAGTCTCGAATTGGTATGGGTTTGGGAGAGTCCACGCTAAGTTTAGACTGAGTAGTCCATTAGCCAAACCTTAGGTGGTGCACCCGAGATTAAGTCGTGACGTCTACCTGGAAGTGGCTTCTGGTATTTCAACCAATTCTCGACCGTTGATGCAAGTAAATGAGACATGTGTCATTGTGTGAGATATATGGAGACACTTTATGACCGGTGGGAGTATCGTGTGGGATAAATAATCCACAGACCAAAAAAATAAAAAGCTAATGTGTATTAGCAACAAGTGTTACTTTTTAATGGGTCTATACAATCACCGAGTGTCCATAAGTACATTGTCTGCACTGAGAGTCCTAGTCATTAGGACCGTCGTGAATGATAATCTGATATATTAACCAAAAAAAAAAAAGAAAAAAAAAAGAGGATAGAGGACAAAAACATTGGCGGAAGTTGTTGATGATACCATCTCCTCTGGTCAAGTATATAGTAAAACGAAGGAGAATGGATCGTAGGTTCGATTATTTTTATTTTCTGGTAAGTACCTGGCACTTGGCATTCTCCATTCACGCAAGACGCGCCGACGGTAAGATTTTAAAACTAAAATTCGGATATATTAACATTTAACCATAAGAAAAGAGATCAGAAAACCAAACTTGGGGGCCGAACTTGGGTCGCTTTCGCCTTTTTCTTTTCTCTGGTCAGATTCCGCAGACTCTTCCTTACTATAAGTGAACTTGGACTGGCCAGTGCTGACAAGTCAGCTGACGCATGCAACACAACAAAGCGGCCGCAACTCGCATGAAGGACTTCCATGAGGAACTCCCAGCGCTGTTGTAATCGCCCCGCGCGTGCGACACAAGAAGAAACCTTGTTCTCGGGAAGAAAGGAGGGGCGGCTAGGCGAAGTCGGAAGGTTAATGGAGAACAATAACAGTCCAGCTGATCACGGCAGTCGGAGGTAAGCTTCGGCAACCTTAAATATATCTTGAGCACTGTAGCCCTTCCCTCTGTAAGTTGGAGGATCCCGGGCAAACCCATGCTGGATTCTTGATATTCTTTCCTTCCTGCCTCTGATCATGTCACACTGTATATTCCACTGCGTGAATGAATGCTGTTTCATGGAAAAAAGCTGCACTCTACGTAAATCAGGTGAAGTCGTCGCGGAACTCTGAACTTGTGCTGTTCACTTCCCCCTGCGAGCCCCAAGAAATCTTCCACTTGCCTGTAGAAAAAAGGCTTGTCTCTTGTTACCGTCCAGATTTTTTCCTCTATTTGTTTTATTCTTTTTGTTGATTGAGACAGTTTTTTGTTCTGGATGTTCATAATGACTCAAGACTCTCAAGGAGCAGAAATGGGCTTCTGAGAAGAGAGTGCTTAGAGGCATATCTGGTGGTTGTAAAATGACTAGTTTCTCGCACTTCCTGGATTGGGGTAGTGATATCGTACCACAAAGATGTTGTCTTCTATTATTTTGCTAATTGATCCTGGCTTTTAATTGTCGATGTTCATAGTGACTCAGACTCTCAAAACAGAGCATATTCGCTCGTGCTCATAATAGAGTATATTCAGTGGGTGTAAATCCGTCCAAAAAGTAAAAATGCTTCTTATAGTCATCGACCCCTTTTTTGGTGTAAATTGATAAATTTTCATGATACCAATTTGGTAATTGAATATAGTAGGACTCATACTAGGAATAATCCCTCTCAAGTATGCATGCCACTAAAACAGTTGAGTTTGTCCGAGGAAAGTGCAGTCCATAATAACTGCCATTTCTTTTTGAAAAATCACGTAGTTGGAAAGAATGTTAACCTTCTCTTAAAGTTACTGGGTGAGAGGGAAAATTTTGTCACGTCGATGAAGAGACACGATTATATATGCATACTGCAGCTTTCTTTTGTCAAGAGAAACTCATATTGAGAACACCGCATTAATTGACAGTTTTCTTAGCTTTTCCTCCAAAGAAAAGAGAAGACGTCCAGTTAGCTTTACTCTGTTTCACCCACTAAGCAGGGGGCTTACCTGGTAGTTTTGTGCATCTGGGTGGTCTTGTTTTTGTGAATGTGTTATAAGAGAAGGTTAGGAAAGGTTTATAGGTGTTAAGGAGGTAATCCCCTTGTACTCTGATGTTCCAGTTTGTCGAAAAGGAGTTTTTCACTAGCTTAATTAGCCTCAGATTACTAGTTAGGCTATAATCTTGCAGTGCATAAATAGTATTGCAATGCATAGACGCGTTAGCTATGATTTGCACCATAAGCTTGGTGTCATGCCGCATCAAATTTCCGTTAGAACTTAAATCGGTAGTTCTTGAAAGCTTAGGGGAAGACTGCCCTCTTATGTGATGCAAAAAGAGCTCAAACCTTGAGCTTTTCCAAAAGACCGTACGTACACTAACAAGTGATTTGCTGATTATTTCTTAGACATGGAGCAGACAATGCAGCTCGAATTGCTACAATTCATTTCCTGGAGAAGTTCTTGCTAAAGATTATGATTGGTGCCATCGGAATCTTGGGTATTCCAACCATCACTAACCTTGAAACCATCGTGTGTATCTACACAGTGCTCGTAATCTTTGGGCAGTTACTAATCCTCAAGATGGGAAGACAAGATATGGACCCAAGGTTCCGACTTACGTCCACTCACATCATTGTTGTTCTTGGATGTGTCAGGTGCTGTCTATTGATGTACATTTCACTTTGTGTCATGCCTTGGCCAATTTTCGTTCTCCATGTCCTCGAGTTAATGAACCCATAAGCATTCATCGCAAATTAGAGAATTGTGACCATTTTCAGTTTTCTTAATATTGTGGTTTTCTCTTTAGGAAGCTGGTATTGATGTGCATTGTGCTTATGTTGGCCAGGACACGAACCTTTTGTTGTACTATTACTATCTTAGGGACACAAACGAACCTTTTGTTGTACTATTATTATCTTAGGGACACAAACCTTGTGTTGTACTATTATTACCTCGAACATCTTATATATTAGAAAGCATTATATGTGATGTGATGAAGATAATGGTACTACTTAGTTAAGATCTTGGTGCAATACAATGAAGTTGGAGACACAGGGGATTTTTTTTCTTTAGCTAAAGAGAAATAGGATATTGATTCATAAAATTTGAGAAAAAAATGCCTTATCCTCATTCACTAATCTTTCGATCCATGAATTGCAATTTAGGCATAGGTCGCAATCCAATCCTCATATCTAATCTCAACAATATTCTAGACACTATCTTGACCCGAACTTCAAGTCACATGAAAACCACTAAGCCTGGCATAAAGGAAGCATGTGATATGTGAGAGAGGGAAGTAACGGGCCCCAAATTCTTCAACAAAATATTTACCCATTTGAGAACAAAGAGGAATCACTTTAGAAAATGGAGATGTATGACCTTTTGTGTGTTGAGGCATACATGTAAAAAATTGAAATGTGAGACAGTAATTTTGCTTCAATCTAAGTATATATGTATATAGATAGATGTTGATGATTAGGAATTTTTTGTTTTTGGCATTTACGTGTTATAGGGGTTGGGAGACAGAGATTTCCTAGGAGATGGGCCTGATCCATTAAAATGAAGAGTCGAATGGGGACACTCAAAAGCCCAAAGCAAATCACAAGAAATTTCGTTTGCTTGCACCTTGTCTTGTTTGATCACGGGCAACTCATAGATGGGGAGTGTTGGAACACCAAGTTGTACCCCAACATTTGTTCTCTCTTCCCTTATTTTTGTTTAATATATCGGGGTTTATTCTTTGAATCAATTCCCCTGTTACTCTTTGGCCAAAGGAAGAAAAAAATCCTTGTTTCTCTAATTTCATTGAATTGCATCATAATCTTAACTAAGTAGTACCATCATCTTCATCATCATCAACATATATTTTTGTAATGTTATGTAAAAAGTGTTTAAGGTAATAATAGTACAACATGAGGTTCATGTCCAAGCCAGAATTGGCAAGATGCACATCAAAACAAACTTTGCAAGAAGCTCGCAACAACATTGGGAAAATCGAAAACTGTCACCATTCTCCAATTAATACTCGGGTTCAAATTCAAATGGGATCATCACCATTAGGACACAAGGAACAAGAATCAGCCAAGGCATGTCACCAAGCATAATGTATATCAACAAATTGCATGTAACACATCCAAGAGTAATAGAGATGAGAGCATACGCAAGTCAGAACCTTGGGCCAATATCTTGCCTTCCTACCTCGAAACTTAATTTCCATCAGACATTTTTTACCATTGTTAGATAAGCATGACGGGTGCACCAGTAACGTTGGCTGGACCTGTATAGCTATACATGTCCCTAATGGCTTGAAGTAAGGTCTCCTCCATGGAATCAAGATGGCCATTATATATTGCAGCAATTTGAATAACTAGCTTTGCTCCATATCTTCGAATTAAAATAAGAAAACTACTTGTCAGACGCTGGTTTTTCACAAAAGCTTAAGTTGTGATCTTAAGTTGTGAGCTCTTTCTACATCATACAAGATGACAATTTTTCCAAAAGCTATCAAGATGCAAGTCTACAGTAAACATCAAGCGTTTCCCAAGGCCTCTTAACTAATCAACTCATAGAAACACATCAAGAACTACCATGTTAAGTTCAAAAGGAAAATTAATTCGTGGTATGAAGTCAAGATTCTGGTGCAAATCATACCTAACGAGTCTATGCATTGCATGGGTCTAACCTATCTATGCGCTGCAGGAGTATAACCCATTTATTGATCGACCGCTAATTAAGCTGATGAAAGCTCTTCTTTTGGATAAAATGTAACATCGGAGTACGAGGGATACCTCCTTAACTCCTTCAAACCTTTCCTAACTCACTCCTGTAACACTTATGCACAAAACTAAACCATCTAGACGCACAAAGCTACCAGGGAAGCTCCCATGCTTACTGGGTTGAAACAAAGGAAAGCTTATTGCAGGTCTTATCTTTTCTTAGGAGGAAAAGCTAACAAGACTTTACATTGTTCTTTCTATGAGTTTCGCTGGACAAAAGAAATAAACATAGCATGTATACAGTCGTGTCTCTTCATCAACATACAGAATTTTCCCACCAAGTAACTTTAAAAGAAGGGTCGCATTCTTTCCAGCTGTGTGATTTGAAAAAAAAAAAAAAACTGTTATTATTTTATTTCACTCTCTTCAGACAAACTCTGTCGTTTGGGATTATTGCTGCTATGAATCCCAACTGTATTCAATAGCCAAATGCATATCACGAATGTTTGTCATTTCCACAAAAAAAATGTCAATGAGTACAATTTGACTCCACTGAATTCGCTCTGTTATGAGTACTACATACTATGCTCTGTTTTGAAAGTCAAGTCATTATAAACCTCGTGAATATAAATCTGGATCAATTAGCAAACAAATATAGAAGACAAAAGCTGGTGGTACAACATGACTAGCCCAATGTAGCCAATGCCAGAAACAAGTCATTTTACATCCACGAAATGTGTCCCTAAGTACATCGTCTGTTCTGAGACTCAAGTCATTATGAACACCAACAAAAACCTGGATCAATAACAAAAAGATAAAAAGAATATAGGAAAAAAGCTGGGTGGTACAAAGTTCACGGGGCTTTACGTAGAGCGCAGGTTTTTACCCATGAAAACATTATTCACGTAATGGAATAGGCGCAGTGGACGTGATTAGAGACGGAACTGGAAAGAATATCAAGATCTTGGCATGATTTTACTTACAATCCTTTAACTTACAGACGGAGGCTGGGCTACATTACTTAAGACATGTTTGAGGTCGACCAAGCTTGCCTCCAACCACCATGATCAGCTGCTGGATTGTTGTTCTCCATTAGCCTTCCCACTTTGCCTCGCTAAGTCTCTTTCTTTCTTGCCTGAATGTATAGACTACCGGCCCGGTAGAGAAACAGAAACACAATGGGAAAAATACCCATTTACCCAACTCATTCGGCCTACTTAATTAATATTACACAGAACTGGTTGGGTTAATGGGTAATATGACATTGTCGATTAAAATACAATCCCATGGCCTTCAATTATCGTTAATTAGTTTTATTGTTGTTAAAATCCAATCCACGATTAAAATACGAAGTCAGTGTCAAATTAATTAACAACAATAAAATTAAACAATACTTGGATGCCATGGGATTATATTTTAATCGACAATGTCAAATTACCCTTTAACCCCCATTATGTGTAATAGTAATAAAGTAGGCCCAATGATTTAAGTTGATGGGTAACTTTTCATTGTCGTCCCCAAGAAAGTCCGCACACAAAAGCAAGAGAGTAATTTTGGTTAAGAAAAAAGTTACCAAAAATCTCAAACTATAATCACGATAACGCATCTACCCTAATTTTTTTTATGATACCAAAAATTTCAAAATTGTATATGTGTGACACATTTATCCTCTATAAAGATTCTGAAATAAAGTATGATAACCAAAATTGAACATTGGCAATAACATAGGAACCATTTTGTAATTTATTTTGAACAATTATTTTTTTCATTCCACGTTATCGCCACTTGTAACCTTCCATGCTCAGTCAACATATTATGTCTCTCTTTGGACATATACATAGTTTTTTTTTTCTTAATATGATATATGGACTCAATATGTCACAAAACAAAGTATGATGACCAAAGTTCAATAGTGACAATATAGGTATCATTTTAATAAATTTTCCCCCAATATATTTTTTTAATATTTTAATATTTTCTTTTCACAAAGATCGTTATTCATTTTTTGTTCAATATAAAACATTAGCCTATTAAATAACATAAACGCGCAAGTCATGCGACTTGTTTTCCATTTCAATTCAAAAGAAAAGCTAAAGGAAGAAAAGGTAATACTCAAGATACTGAGACTACTTTATAAAAGTTAAGTTATAGACTAGTAGTAATGTGATAAACTGCAGTGGAAATTTAATGAAATCTCGCTAGGTACTATTAAAAAGAAAACCACCCTCACAAAAAATAGTCATAACCCGAGGTCCAAATCTTATCTTCCCATAAGCTGGACGAATGTTTAGGCAATATCAGGTAGGTATAAATGTCTTTGATGACTCCTCCATGGAATCAAGATACTGGTTATGCATTCTAGCAATTCGAGCTCCATGCTCTGCTCTGTACTAGGAATTAAAATCAACAAACTAGTTGTTGTACAGCAATCTTTCGCAAAGCTCAAGTCATCAGGGAAGGTGTCCACGGCTTGTGTATTAAGCACATTTCTCAAGTACTTGCAAAAAAACGAAATATGATCCTACTACATCCTTCGTATGTGAACTAGGCCTTGAATGTGAAATATAAGATATAAGGATTCAAAATCTTTAGGTATCATGAAAGGGGACAGTTTTCCTAATAGCTAAAATTATCTAGATATGACTGTAAAATGAACATCATGCCTATCTCTTAATATTACTAACTACATATAATTACATGAACATCCAGAACTGCAAGTTTAAATTCACAAAAAAATTTAATGCATGGTATAAAACCATGCTTCTTGTGTAAATCATAGCTAATGAGTTTGTGCATCGTTGCAGGTGTACATTGTAGGTAAGGACGGCGCTAGCCTTTTTCTTAAGGTGAGTGCATTAATTTGATGATGTTAGTTGATGAGGATTTATATTTCCATTTTATTATTTTCAGTTATAAAAAATGAGTGACATAACAATAAATTGTGTCAAATTCTGAGCATGATTCAGACGCAAGACTCAAAAATGCAAAACAGAATATGAGATATCATGCGTCAAGGATGGTCAAAATAGATTTTTGGTGGGGTCCAAGGTTAAATAACAAGAAAAACAAACTAAAACTTCTTACAAGAATACACAATAGCTTAGTATAAAAGGGAAAAAAAGAAGACAAAAAATGCAAGAATACTACATGGTCAATGGGATTAGAATGTCACAAGGCAAAAGCCAAAAGAACAAAATCAGTCTTACCGCGTTAGCCATGGACACGGTGTCGTTTTTCTATTTAAATATGAAAGAAGCATAGACAAGAGTGAAGAATATAGGGAATGAGATAAATACACTAGAAGTATCAAAAGTTGTGAGCGGTACTCACTTTAGTGTCAAAAGTTTTTTTTTTTATCACTTAAGTTCCACTTTTTTCTTTGAAAAGAAAAATGACCACTAAAGTGCCAACTTCGATTAAGGTCGCCAGAAAATCTAACGTAGCTATATTTTTATTAATTTCTCAATTTTACGTGGCTTACCGGCATGCCTAGTCAGCATATAACCCCTAAACTATGTCATTTAAAAGTTGTAAATTATGATTATTTGAGTGCCAATTTTTGTTTAAAGCGATCATTTTGGCGCCAGTCATTGTTAAAAAATGATCATTTCAGTACCAAGCATGCCATGTGAAAATGCCACGTAGTCCTTATGCTTCCAGCTTCAGATTTATGCACGTCATGTTCTAGTCATCTTCAGATTCCTTTTGACGTGGGGGTTGATGTGCGTGCTTCCTGCTTTGGTTTTGATTTGCATTACTGGCGATTCTTCATAAAATATCCGTATGCGTCACTTTCAATAAAAACTTTCGCTGTTTGCAAGCTTGCTAAACTTACTAAAAAATAAAGCATACCTTCATTATACTCATAATAAAATCTCGAGTTTTAACTAAATCGATATATTCTTAACCTTTTTTTTTTATCTCTCATACTCTAACTCTCAATTCACTCTCATATTTTTACTTTGCCTCATTCACAATCTAATTGAAGAAAACTCACAATAACATTATTTCTAATTTCCATTATAATGCAATGTCAATTTTTTGCATGCTTTGACAAATGTAGTTGATATATAGAGACTGTTTACATAGCGTATCGTATTTGGTCCTATCATAAAGGCACACGAGGAATTCTTTATTCGGGGTTGGTCAAGCATTAAATGCTGGGTATGAAACGTTGCTTGGTGGCGGTTGCTCCGTGGTTTATTATTTTATTTCAAAAACACTGTAAAGGGTGAAAAGCTGAGAACGACGACCTTGGACGACCACCTCGTCTCATATTCGCCACCCACTCCGTCCCATAACGGGGCAAAGAAAGGAAGAGACCTAGCGAGCCAAAGTCGGAAGGTTAGGGTGCGCATGAGAACATTTCTTGGCTGAACAATTTCTTTTCGAAATAGTTCTTTTCTATTTCTATTCGGGAACAATTTACGTGTAAAAAAAACCCGCTTGATAACTACACATCTAGAAATAGAAAAAGAATAGAAATGCGTTTGGTAAAAAACAGTTTCTTTGTTATATTTATTTGTTTTTTTATTTTTGCCGGTAGACCGGACGGCCGACGCCGGGGCCGCCGCCGACGCCCCGCCCAGGTGGCCGACGCCGACGGCCGGCCGATTGCCCGCCGCCGATTACGCCCGCCAAGACGCCCATCGGGCCGTCGACCCCGGCCGGACGCCCGGCCGCCCGAAGGGACGTCGGCGGCGGCGCATGGCATCGGCGACGACCGGCGGCGGTGGCGGTCGGTCGGCCTCCGCGGCGACGGCAAGAACGGTCGGTCGGCCGGGCGATCGTCGGCGTCCGGTGGCGTCCGGGCGGCCCCGCGCGGCCAGGCGACGCGGCGTGTCGTCCGGCGCCCAGCCTCCGGCGGCGACCGGCGCGCTGCAACGGTCGGCCTCCGGCGACCCGGGCGGAATGGGAGCAACGGTCGGCCCGCAACGGCAGTCGGTCGGCCTCCGGCGGCGGCGGCGGTCGGCGGGCGGGCGGTCGCCGGCCCGGCGGTCGGCTGGCGGCGGCCGGCGGCGGCGCGCCCAGGTCAGCTGGCGGGGCAGCGGCAGCGGGCGGCGGCCGGCCCGGCGGCGGGGCGGCAAGCCAGTCAACACGGTCAATGGCGATCAACAAGAGAAGAATAAAAGAAAAAAAAAATTAACTTATTTCTTAAACTTGTTCCTGAACAAGAAGCAACTTTTTTTACTTCTCATTTCTATTCCAAAACCATTCCGGGCTAACATTTTGTTCCCGGAACAAAAAATTAACTTGCCGTTATCATGCGGGTTTCTATTCTTTTTTGGTTACTGGGGAAGAGAAGAATAGAAATTCTTGGGCTGGGGAAGTTTGTCATGCAGACCCTTAATGGCGAACGAAATGTTGGAAAAAGTATTAGAATACATAAAATAATAATAATAATTGGAAATACGTTAAAAAATATTAGAAAATAAAATGAAATGTCCGAGGCGTGTAAACACCGTCCTTAAGGATAATTCCGCCCTCGAAGTACGAAAACTCGGTGCATAAGGCTTCGCGGCTATCCTCCCAAGATACAACATACCTTCTTTTATACTCCGCACTGAATATTAGAAGGAACCAGAACAACTTTTGTGTATAACCCAGCTAAAAGTAAAGGAAAGATATGAGAACATGTTGTGTATTCTTGGATTATGATTTGAAGTTTAATTTATATTTAAACAAGACAAAGATAGAGCCGTTAGGAGATCATCATAAATCAATTAGTAATTAAAAAGATGCCCGTTATAAAATTATGAAGAGTTTATGAAGTAATAAATCAAAAGTTATAAAGCCGTTAGACGATCATATACAACAATTAGAAAGCCGTTATAAAAATGACCGTTGAAAAAGCCGTTACAAAAATGATAACTTTTATGGCGATCATAATTTCTAATAAATATTTCAAAACTATTGAAATATCCAACACGAAAATCCAGCTGATCTCGGTGGTCGCAGGTAAGCTTCAACGACCTCAAACCCAATCCCAATTACTGTAGCGCGGCGCTTAAAATCATGCCAAAATCTTGAGATCCTTTTCTCCTGTTCCTATATCTGATCCCACTGCCTATGTTACTTTACGTGAAAGCTGTTTTGCTGGGAAAAAGCATGCCCTCTACGTAAATCCGGTGAACGGGCTGACTTGTTCTGGACCCGTACTGGTTGACGCGTTTTGGTCTATTGAGAGGGGCGTCTTTCACCTGACGGTACAAGATGGCCCTGTTTCTCTCATTTTAGACTCTCTGAGAGTCGGGTTGAAACAGCACGTAGTACCACCCAGATTTCTTCCTCTGTTCTTTTTTCCTTGCTATAGATTGATCCAGGCTCTTGTTCTCGGTTTTCATAAGCCTCAGAACAGCGCCTGGGCCCTACTAGAACAGAGGATGATGGGTGTAACCCAAAACAGAGTATATTCGGTGGATGTCGTCGAAAAGTAAGATTGTTTCTCGTAGTTATCGACCCTTTCGTGTGGTCGAAACAGCAAGTTGTACCCCACAAATTTTTTTCTCTGTTCTTTTTTCCTTTTTATGGATTGATCCAGGTTCTCTTGTTCTCGATTTGCATAAGCCTCAGAACAGGGCGTAAAACAGGTTGTGGGCCCTACTCAGAACAGAGGTTGATCAGTGGGTGTCGTCGAAATAGTAAGATTGTTTCTCGTAGCTATTGACCCTTTGTGTGCGTGAATTGGCAAATTTTGATTATACGAATTTGGAATGGAATTCATTTGGATTCATAGCATGAATGATCCCTTTCAAGTTTGAATGCCATTAGAACAGCTGGGCTTGTCTGAGGAGAGTTAAATACCATGATAATTGTCATTTCCTTCAGAAATTCAGAAAGTTGGGAATGATGTGAACTTTCTTCTCAAGTCACCGGGTGAGAATTTTATTACATTGACGGAAGAGACACGACTGTTTATACACGGTCTCTTTCTTTTATCAAAAGAAACCCATGCTAATAAAAGATAGACCTGCAATTAGCTATACTCTTTTTCTACCCAAGAAGCATGGAAGCTTACCAAGTAGTTTTGTGCGTCTGGGTGGTGGTTTTGTTTTGTGAACAAGTGTTATTAGAGTAGGTCGGGATAGGTTTGTAGGTGTTGAGGAGGTATTTTCCCCTTGTACCGTCATGTTACATTTTGTCCATAAGATGGGCTATACACTCCCGCAGTCCAAACATAGGCTAGACTCCTGCATTGTTGCGCTAGGAGCTTGGCATCATACCGCCCATTAAATTTCTTTTGGAGTCATATTGGCAGTTCTTGATTTGTTTATGCATTGAGAACCGCTTGATGCTCATTGTAGATTCATATCTAGATAACTTTTGGAAAAATTGTCTTTTTGTAAGATGCAGAAGAGCTCACAACTTGAGCTTAAGCCATTGTTTAACAAGTAGTTTGTTAATTTTGAACCAGAGCATGGAACTCAAATTGCTACAACATATAACCAGCACCTTGATTCTTTGGAGCAGCGCTTGCTTCAAGCCATGAGGGACATGTATAGCTATACAGGTCCAACCAACATTAGAAGGGCACCCATCATGTTACCCATATGATTGTCAAAACCGTCCAGCAGAAATTAATTTTCAAGATGGGATGACAAGATATAGACCTAAGGCTTCAACTTATGTACACTCTCATCGCGGTTGCTCTAAGATGTGTCTTGTGCAGCCTACTAATGTACATTCTGCTCGGTGACATGCCTTGACTGATCATTGTTCCTTGCATCCTGATGTTGATAATCCCATTGAATCCGAGGATTAATTAGAGAATGGTGGTGATTTTTTATTTTCCCGTTGTTGTGGTTCGCCCTTTGCGAATGTGGCTTTAATCTGCGTCCTACCAATGTTGGCTTGGACAGGAACCTCGTGATGTACTATTATTATTTGGAACATGTTTTATATCACAAAGTAGAATAAATAACAATAATGATTACAGTTAAAAATGTCACGCCCCGAACCTCGAGTGTGCCAGCATCCCACCATGGTCATGCAGATGCGACATTCCCAGGTAGTGTCACCGACCCCATTAATTTATTATTTCGCAAGCGGAACGTATTATAAAACCCCTGACAATGAAATACATGATAGAAAAGCAGGAAGCAAAACCATAACATAATACTTTCATAATTCCACAGGATTATAAACAGAGGTCTACAACCAAAAGTCTACAAAAGACCGGCTCTTAAAAGGAACTATCCTACAACCTACAAGTCGACACGTTCTCCAATCCTTATGACTTCACCTCTGTAACTCCTCAAGGCCAATCAAAGATATCTGGCCGCTCCATCCACTAGGGACCTGAAATTTTAATCCCACAACCGGGATGAGACATTGTCTCAGTAAGTTCAACCCCCTAAACCCCTATCAGAAAGAAAATACGCCCAAGAATGGCCTAGCCACATCACACAGAAAACTTACCTCGCCTCAATTCCTTCATGCAGGTTAGCACAATTCAAATCACTCAATCACAAATAGTAATAGGAACTTAAACCACTGAAATGTCAACAATATCATTTCGAACAACCACAGGAGTTCGGATTATAAGACCAAATTGTTATGACATGTTACATACCATGCCACACGATTCCATCCCATAATCCGACCCGTCAATAATACTCAACATGCGATCCAATTGATATTCACTGCCACACAAGGGCATAGCTTACTCGCAGTTCGGCTATCTACTGACATATAGCCAGGTATCACCTCCCCACCTTAGAGCACGGCTTCGTCAATACGTCGACGGCATTCCCAAAAGAGCATGGGCTTAGAGTCAACTACGACCCGCAACCACTAAGTGGGCATCCCATATAGGGGCAAGTCCGGCTCAACAACCCATGACAAATTCTTCTTAATTATTACACAACAAAATCATACTCGACCTTAGGACACTTTGCATTTCACCCAATGCTTCCACTTAAAATAGTGATTCCGGCCATTTTTCTTCATATTAAAAACATTTGAGAAAGTAGTTGTGTGAGTGGGTACACAATCAAATTCGAACCAAAAAAACTAACACAATTCTTTTTCAAACCCCACTGCTTGATATAATACTTAAAATCCATTTTCGATGTCAAACTTGACACTCAGGATTTTCTGAAGAAATTATATACTTTTCACAATCACCACTTACTTTCACAATTCAGCAATCAATTACACAAATCATCACTCAATTTGCAATATCCACTCATCCAATTAATAATCTGAATACACAGCAACGATCAGCGCGAAATTCTAAGAATTTAGGGTCCCAAAATGATTTTCAGAATTTATTAAATAATTAAATTTATTCCAAAAATTAATTAAATAATAATATCCATATTTTTCACAATCCACACTCAATTTATAATATCCAACCATCAATTTCGAAATCTGAATACACAGCAGCGATCAGCGCAAAATTCTGAGAAAATAAGGTCCCGAAATAATTTTCGGAATTTAATAAATATTAATTTTATTCCGAAAATTAATTAAATAATAATATTTTAATCATTTTCGTAATATAATATATTATTAAATAATTAAATAATTTCGAAATACATATATAATTCAAAATTATATATTTAAGTCAAATCATCATTAAACTAACATAAACATCCATTTAACTTTAAATAAACACACCCTAAACTAATCACACCCCTTAACCTAATCCACATTTAAATAAATTAAATTAACCACCTAATAACACTTAACATAAACTAAACCTCCCTAAGCGTAATTAACCATCTAATTGAGGTTTAGTGAGCTAAACTCACCCGATTAACGAACCGAGCGGACCAAAACGACGCGGATGCCGAGAGGAACAACTTTCTTCAAAGCGGGCCAAGCATCTAGGGGTTGGGAAGCCGACCAAAACAAGCCAAAATCGAGCTGTCATACCCATTTCTGCAACTGCTGTCCAAGCTTGGAGGAGGGTTGTTCGGCGGCGGTTCGGGCGCGGGGGCGGCGGAGATAGGCGGCGGCAACTCGGGCGATGGCTCACGGTGGCTTGGCAGGATCTCCGGTGACGGCTGGTAGCTTGAGACGACATGATGGCTACTAGCGCGTGGACGAAGCAGGGACGGGAGGGCGGAGTAGCTCGTGCACGGGACGATGTGCGTGCGGACGGATGGCGACGCGACGGGCTCCGGCGACGGCGAAGAGCTCCAGTGACGGGCAAGCTAGTCGGGCGAACTGCGAACGAGCGGCTAAGGGAGGTGTCAAACAGGGCTGCTAGACAACGAACACGACTGCTGTTGGGTGGCAAACAAAGGGAGAAGTGGCAGAGAGGTGAGCGGGCGAAGCGTGTGCAGACGAGCGGTGACAACGGCGGTGAGTGGCTCCGGCGACGTGCGGACGACCGAGCGGGTGGAGGGGGGCATCGAGCTTGCTGGTTTTCGATCGGTGTGAAGTGATGGGCCCTTTTTTAAATCAAATCCCCACCCTCCACTTGTCAATTTCTTCTTCACTTTGGCCCAACCACCATGACATAAGGTGATGTCATACTCCACTAATTCAAATCCTCCATAACATCTTCCAATGGGTCCAATTTCCTTTTCCGCCGTGACACGACATCTTGTACATTAAATTCTTCAATTTCCATCAATTCTCTTTCAATTGAGTCCAAATTAAAGTTCATAATTTAATCCAATGTTCCTAATAAGATTTGTGACATAACAAGACTTCCAAATTTCTGAATTCGCTTTCAATTTCACAGTTAATTTCACTCTGACATGATATTAGTGCGTCCTGATCTACTAAGCAGCTTTTAGATATTTTCATGCATTTGACCTGTGGTTGATTAATTCAAGCCACAATGTACATCTTTGACACATTGGCAACTTTCGGTTGTCGGGGTAATCTCAAGGTTTCAAATACGAACACAGGGTACCCAAACGACAGAAAAACCAGTCCAGTGCCGATTGACAAGAATTGTGCAATCTGGTGGAATCACCCACACTCGATCACATGCCTCTGTCGAGTCGACTTATCTCCGGTCTCTAATCGATTTTTAACTGTGCCGTAATGATCCTTGCAGATTAACTCAGTCGAAAGGTCGTTCCCTAGTCAAATTCTCGAGTTCAATGTATTAGAATTTCTTAATGATTTCACCCGATAGACTAATTATCCCATGAGTGATCAGTTCAGGGAAAAGAACTATATGCGTGCCAACGAAATGCCCATATCAATTTATTGAAAATAGAATTGGAAAATCGGGATGTCACAGAAAATATGTCTCGAGTTTGAACTGGAAATTTGTTTTAAGTAAATTTCTTAGTTAGAGCACGTTCGATTAAGTTTTCTAGAAGAGTTTTCTTTTTTGGATTCAAATACATTAAATGTAAGGGTGGGTGTCTACGCCTTATGTAAAGAAGTAAGAGGAGGCTTATTCATGAATTACACCATGAAGCAATCAAGAGTATTGAAACTGATTAAATCTTGTGGGTTAGACTTCTTCTATTCATTTGTGCAATCAAGAGATTGTTCCACGAAAAATTATTAGAGTTAAACAGTATGTGAAATTTTAAATATAATTGAGAGTTAGTAAATATCGAGAGTGGTTTTTTTTTTTTTTTTTTTTTGGTCTGAAATCGACGTATTTCATTGCGTGATATAAGATAAAGCGCCCATTAAAGGGGTGTCATTACACAAAATGTCCCATAGAGTTTGTGGCGGTGATGAAACCCAATTCAGAAATAAGTAGTTGTTCCTATGGGCTTTAGCTACCCAATCTGCGGCCCAATTAGCCTCTCTAGAGCAGTGGGCTATTTGAACGTGTGAAAATGTCTTTATTTTTTCCTTGCATTTGCTGATAATTGGTTGAATTTCCCAACCGAACCGCTTCCGCACCGGTCATGGCTTGAACTAGTTGTGAGCTGTCGACTCAAAGTAAAGTACTTCGTGTCTTTTAGGATGGGCAAAAGTGAGGGCTTCCGAAAGTGCTAGGGTTTCGGCCATCAAAGGGGAGGATGCTCTAATCTTCTTTGCCTCTCCGCCCACCAGCCTCCCCTCTGAATCACGGCAGATGCAGGCTACAGAACTCTCCAGCGAACCAGGTAAGAAAGCTCCGTCTATGTTGATCTTCGAACTCCTTCGGCGGTGGAGACCATTTCGAGAGGGTTTTGTTGGGCGAGGTACGATCTATCAATTTGAAGGGTTTTCGGAGAGCTACGTGTGCTCTGCCCCCTGCATCGTGTGCTCTGCCCCCTGCATCAGCGTTTTCCTCCAATTCCGGCGCTTTATGGTTACGTTTCGGCTCATCCCGCGGCCTATTGCCTCGCTCTCCGTCCATCGCACGTACGTTCCTTCCAGATCTGCTATTTCTCTCGGTGTTCACTGATCTTGTTCGGGTTTGCTGGCCTCCGTGTCTCCCATTGGTCAGTCCATTATCTACCTCACGATGCTTTACCGATTATTCGACAAAGTTCGTTGCTTTGAGTTGGGGTGGTTCATTTTCGTAGTTTCGATCCATCCTCTTCGTGGGTCCTCCAGCAAGCTGGTCGCCGAGTCCCAGATCTGTGAAGGAATCGATCGTACTCTTCAGCTCCTCGCGCCTCGCCATTCTGCCTGCTTGTGCGTAGTTCCTCTGTTTCACTCTCTGTTGCACTACTCAGTTGCGCGTTAGATGCGCTTGGCCACGATTGTTTCTCTTTTCCCCTTGTTGTACTGTCTTTCCCTCCTGTACGCAACACCTCTCTCCAACATGAACTCGTCTCTCCGCCCAAACTTGGTTCCCTGTTATCTCTCAACTCATGTGCCCTGATTCGTTCGCATCAAAGATTTCTCTCTCGTTCCGCATTTGAGTCTGCCCCTGTCTCATCTCTACATTATTCTCTTTTATGGCTGTGCTTAGTCCTCCATGTGCAAATTCGGTTTCACCTCTATCTCGGGATTCGCCTTTCCTTTGATTCCACCTTTGATAACTTTTGAGGAGCGCTTGTGCTGAGTCGATAATAGCCGACACTTCTGGTTTTCTACCCCGAAAGACTGCCTGATTTCTGGCCTTCCACATATTCCACAATGTTACAGCCACCATATTCAGGTTTGGAGGGTTCATTGTCTTCTTTTTGAGTTGACAGAACCATTCTTCTATCCTCGTCAAACCCTGACGTGAAATTTTAATGTGCAGCTCTTCGTGCCAAATCTATTTTGTCCATTGGCACAGCAAAAATAGATGTTCAACCGTTTCCCTTTCAAGATTACATAATGGGCAGATGGGGTCAGGTAATACTTTCCTTCCAAATAGATTATCTTTTGTTGGAAGAGCGTTGTTACATAAGTTCCACATAAATATTTTTATCTTGGGCGGTGTGTGC
The DNA here is from genome assembly GCA_016097485.1 of Eucalyptus sideroxylon x Eucalyptus melliodora. Classification (NCBI taxonomy): domain Eukaryota; kingdom Viridiplantae; phylum Streptophyta; class Magnoliopsida; order Myrtales; family Myrtaceae; genus Eucalyptus; species Eucalyptus sideroxylon x Eucalyptus melliodora. The sequence goes on along the minus strand of CM027831.1, from coordinate 59,800,094 downwards.
AAATTCCATATGTCTTGCCAAAGTGAGGGGGGAGGTTGGAAAGAAGTTGTTGGCTGATTCTCCTGAACTTGTGCTTTAGCCTCTTTGATGTAGTTGTATGCACTCTTCACTGTATATTTACCTGCCTGCATGCCCGTCCATACAAGCTGATCCGTTTCTGTTTGTGGCTTTATGGGTATAGTCAGAATTTCTTCCGCTAATTTTTCATCAAAGTGTGCTGTTATTTTTAGTTCATCCCATCTCCCTTGCTCTTTGTTTATAATTTCAGACACTAGAGAAGGTTCATTAACATGCACTGGACCCTCAATAACACCTCTGTGCAGCCATTTATCCTCCCCGATTTTAATTTTTGTTCCATCTCCCACTTTCCACATGACTTTGGGAGCTATAGAATCCCTCCCTAGGATCGACTTCTCCAACCCCATGAGGGCCTTACTCCCCTTGCTGCATGCCATAAATCCGTGTTGGGATGGTATAACCCCTTGAATAGACTGCCCCAAAGAGAAGATGGTTGTTGTGCCAATCTCCATGCCTGCTTTCCTAACATTGCTCTGTTAAAAGATAGAAGATCTCTGAAACCCATACCACCTCGATCTTTCCCGATTTTCAAAATATCCCATCTCATCCAATGCATACCTTCTTTCTTTTCATTAGTTTTCCACCAAAAAGAGGCTATTTTCTGTTCAATGGCCTTACAAATTGATACGGGGATTTTAAATACGACATAGCATACGAGGAAGTGCTTGTATCACTTTGTTTTGAGCAACACTTCTTTCCCCGCTTTAGATAGCAGCTTTTCCTTCCAGCTTTCCAATTTTTTACTAACTCTCCCGAGGATCCATGCAAACATCTGTTTTTTTCGACTCTCCCCGGTCCGAGGGAATTCCCAGATATTTACCGGTTTTATCAATGATAGGAACCCTCGGTTCTCGGCCATATTATCTTTCAATGATGGAGGACAGCCCTTGCTGAAAAATATACCCGATTTGTTCAAATTTATCTCTTGTCCAGCAGCTAGACAATCCTGGTTTAGAATCATAGCCAGATTCTGACATTCTAGTATGGTACCATGTAGAAAGAAGATTGAGTCATCAGCAAACATTAAATGAGAAAGTATAGGACAATTTCGATTGAGCTTTATCCCTTTAATCGTACCAGTCTCTTCAGCTTGCTTCATCAAGGAGGATAAAACATTTGCTACAATAATGAAAAGATACGGAGATAAGGGATCCCCTTGCCTGAGTCCTCTTGAAGGTTGAAAGTATGGTAGTGGTTCGCCATTAAACTTGACGCTATATGTGACCGTAGTTACACATTGCATCACCAATTTCACCCATTTCTCATCAAAGCCAGTTTTTAGAAGGCACGCCTCCAAAAAGTCCCACTCCACTCGATCATATGCCTTCTTCATGTCTAATTTCAGGACTGCTTGAAACTTCTTCTTTTTGTTTCCGGTTCTGATTTGATGCAATACTTCCTGGACAATGAAGATATTATCTTGAATTTGCCTCCCACCCACAAAGGCACTCTGTTCTGGTGCTATAATTTCTGTTAGAAGGGGTTTGAGTCGATTTGACAACACTTTGGAGATAATTTAATATCGAGAGTGGTTAAGTAGCTTGATTATGGCTGTAATCTCTGTATCACATTATTCTCATTCACTGATATTTCGATATAGAAATGACAATTTTGACCTAGGTCATAACTAGGTCCTCATATCCCAACCTCAGCAATAATCTGCACGCTATCTTCACATGCACCCCAAATTACAAATGAAAGCTACTAAGCCCGACGTCTCCTTCACATAAAGGAAGCATGCATGCATGCATGCGATATGTGAGAAAGGGAAGTAACCGGCCATACAAATTCGTCAATGAAAGATTTACCTATTTGAGAACAAAGCCAATTCTCGTTAGGAAAGTGAGACGACTTTTTGAATGTTGAGGCATATTTAGAAGAAACAGAAAAGTGAGACAGAGTAATGTTGCTTCAATATAAGTATAAATATGTAATAGGAAAATTACTAAAAGAAGTCCTAACCTATTATATTTATATCAATCTTGTCATAACCTTTTAATCGTACAAATTGAATTCTAAATATTTTAACATTTTTGCCAATGTATTTCATTAAGTTAGTTTCGACGGAAAATCGTTGACGTCAATTGGTCTACGTGGGACGACCGGCATTGAGGTGAATAATTTTTGCAATTTTTTATTAAATTTACCTTTTATTTTCTTTCCTTCTTTTCCCCTTTCTTCCTTCGCCAATCGTTGGGCCTCAACGATAGCTCAATACAGGCAACGATTGGCAAGGGTTCCCTCGCTAGCCTCTGGCTAGGGCGACCCTTGTCGATTGTCACCTTTGGTTGGTTGCGAGGTATCTCTAAGGCCTAGTGACCAACAAAGAAAGAATAAAAAAGAAATAAAGAAAAAAAATTCAAAAAAAATTGTAAAAATTGCCCACGTCTATGTTGCTAACCGTGGCCAACGTCCGCACATCGATTTCTAGATAAAATTAGTTAGATAGACTATATTAACGAAATGTCAAAAGGTGAATGACTCAATTTGTACAATTGAAGAGTTGGTTTAGGACCGAATTGATATAAGTAAAATAGATTTATGATTTTTTTTGGCCGAAGGATCGGATTAGTTTCAGAATACTAGACTGGCCTACCCTATCGAGGATCGGATCTATTTCAAGTCTTAATAGCAAGCATAGATGGCTGCAGTATCCGTTTGACCTAGAGTTCTCCTATCCTTTTACTCTGAACCTGTTGGCTTTCTGGGTCATACTGGGCATTGCCATATCCATTTGACAGATCTCAAATAGAAACTCATCTCCGTGTATACATACAACATGTCAATGCTTATCACCGCATTTTGCAGTCATTTTCTCTCAATAAACACGTCCATTTCAAGACTTTATTTTTCTTCTTGGTTCCATAGAATAAGCGAGATTATTTTTAGGGGCAAAAAGGAATTCTCTAATACTTCCATCTATGCCCACAAGTTTGCAATCGTCACCATCAAATACGCCATTTCCAACATAATGAATTCAGAACACCATACACACAACTACAAGACCTTTACCATTGAAGCATTGCAAAGTCCATTGAACTTTTGGCACATTTATGTCTGGTAATTGCACACTCAAATAATGAATGTTTGTAATAGGTGTTCTAAGGATAGAGTAGACTGCCTGCATAGATTATTTTCTTAGTTACTTACAACTATAGACTGTTGAATAATTCCAGGAAGGTACCTTCAAAAGAAGGTTGCATGAACCTTAGCGCCAGATGCTATAAATATATCAAAGAGGTTTCTCTTGAAGGTAATCATTTTTTTTTTGGGGTCAAAGAAGGTAATCAATTGATAGGAAAATTTTTGACAAAGTGAATGTGTGAAAAGAAGAATGAAGGTTTTATAAGAATATCCAAATCTTAATATGATATTTACAAGTACAAAGATGATATTTGTAAATAGATCAATATTAATCAGCACAAATGATGCCAAGTGCCAAACATGACCTTGGAACTTGGAACTTTCTATTGTTATTTGATAATTAAATGTGATGAGGAAAAAGTAAGTCATGAAAAAGCATGATCATGTAAGAGTTATGCAAGCGAATGTTGTGTTGCAAAACGCTATACGACACCATCAAAGTAACTGGACAAATCGGGAAAGCATTAACAAGACTGAAAAACAGCCCCCATAGAATGTTATCTGTAGGTTTTTTCCTATGGTTTAACCATTCGGCATTTTCCGCGATTAGCATTGATAGATCTACTAGTTAAAGCTGCGAATTACCTTAGTATTAGGATGTGATGACTTTGAATCACCCTATCAACATTATTAGATTCTTTCATTGACTTCAGATTTATGCATGTCAAGTTGTTATCATTGTTGACAAGGCTAATCATAACATTGATTAACAAATTTCTGCCTTCAATCCACCACCAGTTAATGTCTCTAGATTTTTATTTTTTATTTTTTACGGTAAGTCCATTTACATTCTCATTTCACCACCTGTTGATAAAATCCAGGTATTATTTTAATTATTGAGCTACTTTTTAAAGAGGGATATTTGTATAATAACAAAAAGGACAACAAAAAAATAGATAAATAATAAGCAATTCAATAAACAAAGAAGAAAAAACATTGAGAGAGCAATTCGGATTCTTTGGTAAAAGGGGTAACTAGACCTTTCAAACCAACCCATCTCACATGGCTCAGATCAGTTAACGGCCCATAAAACTGTAATCTCGGTCCATGCTTAAAACAGGTTAAGGTGGGCTCATTTAGAAAAACTCGCCCATTCGGGCTGATATGACCTCTTGTAAGTTTACAAGAGGAAAGAGTGAGCTTTTGTTATTAGGAATGAGAAATCGGGAAGAGTGACAATTAGGGGTGAGCATGGTCCGGGTTGGTCCGGGCCACCTCCTAATCCTAGGACCAATCCGTATAGTGTCGGTCCTCAATTTTTAGGACCAAGGACCGACCCTATTGAGCTTGGGACCAAGAACCGGACCGACCCAATGGGTTCGATCCGGTTCCAAGGTCAACCCGGCACCGATCGATAATTTTTTTCATTTCATTTTTTATACTCACTAAAAAAGCAAACCTACAAATTCAAATTACATATCTATCGACAATGCGACATTATGCAACTAAACTATAAATACCAATACATATTTAGCAAATTTAAGATGATACAATAATAGAAATTTTGTACCTGCTAACTACTCATCGAGATATGGGACAAGATGGAAAGTTCTTGTAACCATCTATCTTTAATATTCATAACACCATATGCAAAAGCGTTTTCCTACATTTGATCATGTAGAGTCCACTCAACCAAAAAATGAGCTTCACACCACTTGACTAATAAATCACCGATTCACCGTAACAACTACAGTACTACTCTACTCTTCAAAAACTTCTACCATTTGATACAAATTGAAAAGCAAAGTGCAGCTGAAATTCATTAGTAAAATACAATCAAACCATAAAAAGTTCAAAATACTTAATATAAACCATGAATATATAACTTCACATCTTGTTAATTCACTTGAACTTCTAAACACCTGAAAACAAAACAAACGACATATAATTAATATTCAACAAAAGTTTTAAATTAAAATTACTATTAGTGCTATTGATAGAACATCTCAATATAATATAATATAACAGATATTTTACTTAGGTTTGAATATATAAAAGATTATAAATAATATAATATATAGGGTGGGTCCAGGGTTGGACCGACCCAAAACTCTTAGGATCGAGGACCAACCCGCACAGTGTTGGTCCTGGAATTTCAAGACCAAGGACCAACCCAGTCCCCTTGGGAACCGGACCAAGACCGGCAGGGTTGGGCTGGTCCAAGGTCGGTTCAGGGTCGACCCTAGACCGCTGCTCACCCCTAGTGACGATGGTCATTCGTAGGGAATAAAAAAGGGTTTTTTTTCCTCTGCGTCATTCGTCACGTAGGGAAAAAATAAAAAACCCTCTTTTATTCCCTACGTGACAAATTACCATCGTCACTCTTCCCGATTTCTCATTCCTAATAACAAAAGCTCACTCGTTCCTCTTCCATGGAATTTTTCATATTCAAGGTCTGCGACAGCTCGACCCTGTTCTCATTTTCAGCCAAGCAAGGAAGAGATTAGCGAGGCAAATCTGGAAGGTTAATGGCGAACTCAAACAATCCAGCTGATCATGGTGGTACTGGTAGGAGGTAAGCTTCGGTGACCTCAAACACATCTTAAACAGCCCAGCATCCGTCTGTAAGTTGGAGGTTTGCAAATAAACTAATGCCAATATATTGATATCCTCTCCTGTTCCCATCTTTGATCATGTTCGCTGTGTATATTCCATTACGTGAATGCTGTTTAATGTCGAAAAAACCTGCACTCTACGTAACTCAGGTGAACTCGTTGATGCATTCTGAACTCGCACTGTTCATCACTTAAGAGCCCAGTTGGGGGTCTTTCACTTGTCTGTAGAAACGGCTTGTTCTTCGCCTTGGATTGTGAGAGTCGGATCAGAACACCACTTTGTACACCCAGATTTTTTCCTCTTTGAGACAATTTTTTTTTCCCCACGTTCAGGAGGACTCAACTTTCAAAGAGTAGAAATGGCTCTACTCAGAACAGAGCAGGTACTTAGAGCCATGTCTGGGGGATGTGTAAAATGGCTTGTTTCTCGCATTTTCTAGAAGTTGGTACAGGTTGTATCACCCTCATTTTGTCTTCTATCATTTTGCCGATTGATCCAGATTTTAATTTTCAATGTTCACACTGACTCGACCCTCAGAACAGAGCATGCTCCCTCGTGCTCATAAGAGTGTTATATTCAGTGGCAAAAAGAATGTTTCTTGTAGTCACTGACCCTTTCTTTATGCGAATGGGTAAATTTTCATGAATCCATTTGATAATTGAATACAGTTGTCTTCAAGTATGATTCACGTCAAAATGGAAGATTTTGCCATAATAAATGTCGTCTCTGTTTTATTAATCACGAACTTGTAAAGGATGGGAATCTTCTCCTTAAGTTACTGGGTGAGAAAATTCCCTTACATCGTTGATGAAGGGACGCGGCTGTATATGCACTATGTTTCTTCTTTTGTCAAGAGAAACTCGTGTTAAGAACAACGTACTAATTGGAAGTCTCACTAGCTTTCCTCCTAAGAAAACTAGCGTTTCCTCCTAAGAAATGCTAAGACCTGCAATTAGCTTTTACTCTGTTTCTACCCTGTTAGCATGGGGCTTACCAAGTAGTTTTGTGCATCTGAGTGGTTCTGCTTTGTGGATAAGTGCTGTCAGAGTAGTTGTTAGGGAGGTATCCCCTAGTACTCTGATGTTATTTTTTTCCCAAAAGGAAGTTTTCGCTGGCTTAATTGGCCGTGGATGAATAGATTTGTTACTCCTGCAGTGCATACATAGTTTAAAATCTCGCAATGCGTAGTCTTGTTAACTATGATTTGCACTAGATGCTTGGCCTCATACTGTGCATTAAATTTCCTTTTGCACTTAAATTGGGCGTTCTTAATAGCTTTTGGATGGACTATCGTCTTATATAACGCAGAAAGAGCTCAAAACCCGAGCTTTTGCAAAAAATTGTCACCTAACACGTAGATTGTTGATTCTAAATCCAAGACGCGGAGCAGAGCTGGCAGATCAAATTGCTGCATTTATCCCACGTCTTGATTCGCTGGAGGAGCACCTGATTGAAGCCCTCCAGTACACGGATGTTCCAGCCAACACTACTCATGCACAAATTATACGGATCTACACAATGCTCAAATTCATCACGATGAGAGGGCAAAATATGGACTCAAGGTTCCGACTTGCGTACAACATCATTGTTGTTGCTCTAAAATGTGTCAAGTGTGGGCTACTGATGTACATTCTGTTTGGTGACATGCCTAGGCTGATTTTCATCCTCTGTGTCTTGATGGCATTCGCATTCGTCACAAATTAGACAATGGTGATAGTTTCCATGTCTCCAAATGTTGTGGTTTGCTCTTTTTTAAGTTGTTTGTCATTTGCTCAGGCATGATGCGAATTAGACAATTGTGATAGTTTCCAGGTCTCTGAATGTTGTGGTTTGCTCTTTTTGAAGTTGTTTGTTGTTTGCTCAGACATGAATCTTGTGTTGTACTGTTATTACTTTGAACTACTTTTACATTACAATGCTTTGATTTTATCATTATTGTTGTACTTTTAAGGTTAGTTTATCAAAATTACTCAGTAATTTTTTATTTTCATACGTTAGTTGCCAATATAACTAGGTACTCATGCCTAGTGCATGGTTGTGGACTGAAAACAACGGCCATTTGTGCATGTTATGTAATTTACTACATTACACACGATAAATAACACATGAACAAAGCTGATTGAGATTTAGATTCTCAAATCTACGAAGAGAGTTGTTTTTTCCCCTATTATGAAAAGAGTACACAGAATGTGCAAAAAAAAAAATTAATTAAATTTATGGAAGTCAAATATGAAAATAAATATTAATAAATGATTGTAAGATATATGTTCAACGTTAATAAGATATTTAGAGGATTGTCCATTTTGTTCACAATGCTATATCTAAGAAAAAGGCAAGCATTTCATAAAGCTTTTCTACAAAAGTTTGAGGTTGAAATCCTCATTGAATTTGTTCTCTGTACAGGAGAGATAAACCAGTACTTACTCTATGAAAATTTGATTAAATTCCTTCTTCTAGCATGGGCCATTGACATATTTTTCTCTAGTATGGGCCTACTTCGTTTTCTAGCATGGGCCACTCTATGGAAATTTGATTAAATTGCTTCATGAGAATATGGAGAAGCTCACGTCCTTGAAACAGTGTGAAGACTTTATTTCTTCTGGTTTTCCATAGAATTGGCTCGATATTATTTTTAGGGTGGAAAAAGGATTGCTTTAACTCTTCCATCTATGCCCACAAGTTTGCAATCTTAACCATCAAATACACCATTTCCAACATAATGAATTCAAAGCACTATACACCCGACTGAAAGGCCTTTACCATTGACGCACTATAGAGTCCATTGAAGTTTTGAGGCATTGATGTCTGGCAACTGCACACTCGAATAATCAACGTTTGTAATAGGTGTTATAAGGACAAGTCAAACTGCTTGTGCCGATTAGTTTGTTAGTTGTTAAAAGTATTAACTGTCAAGCTATTCTAGTAAGATGAACAATGACATCGTACCTTCAAAGAAGGTTGCATTGAACATGTGCGCTAGATACTTTATGAATATATCAAAGAGGTCTAACTTGAAGGTAATTAGAATTGACGAGTTGAGTCTGTGATAGGAAAGCTAGAGATTTTATAAGAATATAATAATCTTAATATGATATTTATTCCAAATGAGCACAAATGATGCCGATTGCCAAACATGAGCTTAGAAATCAGAACTTCTAGTGGTATTTGGTAATTAAATGTAATGAAGCAAAAGTAAATCATGAAAAAGTATGGTCATTTAAGAATTATGCAAGCGATAATCACGCTTTAGCTTATTGAGTTTTGCAAAACTCCATGCAACACCATCAAATTAACTAGGCAAACCGGGAAAGCATCACCAAGACTAAATGGTAGCACCCATAGAATGTTATCCGTAGGTTTTTTCCTATGGTTTAACCGTTTGGCATTTTCTGCGATTAGCATTGATAGATCTACTGGCTAAAGCTGTGAAATGCCTTAGTCTTAGGATGTAATGACTTTGAATCACCCTATCGACAGGATTAGATTCTTTCAGTGACTTCAGATTTATGCACATCAAGTTGTAATTATTGTCAACAGGGCTAATCACAAACTTGATAACAAATTTCTGTCTCCAATCTATCACCAAAAGCTTCATGACCTGGCAATCGGTTGAAGGAGACTCAAATTTCTCAATCGGACATTCCTAACACAGCATTGCATCTAAACTAAGCATCACTCATCAGGGCACGAAAAAGCAACTACTTAGCTTTTCACTTGATGGATGAAGCTGAGGAATGATTGGCATGGATTTCAGTGGCCACCGCGAACTTTTTGACGGGAGTTGTGGGTGAGAAAGACAGAAGAAGAAGAAGATATGTGGAAGAAATTGATTCAGTTGGGAAGGAGAAGCTTGAATAGCAAGGACGTTTTGTTACGAAATCTCATGTCGATTCCAGAAAAAATAACACTCGCAAACAATTCACCAGACAGAATATAGTAATAAAAGAGCAGAATCAGATGAACACGCCAGAAAATTTGTTATCGAAGTTCACCCAAACCTGGGCTACGTCTCCGCGCAAAGGCACTCTGCGAATCCACTAAACTTTAGAAAAAGTTGGAATACAACGACGATCTTCTCTCAAGATCATGGCACAAAGAGATTGAGAACACTCATAAAGAAAAAACTCACTTTTTTCTTCTCTCTTTTTCTTGCTTCTCTATTTCCTTTTTCAGCGTCTTGACGGCTAGGTTTTGCCATCGCTAATATATAAGGTACCACTTTTAATCTAAAAGGAAATCTAATAGAAAAGACAAAAAAGCCCCTAAAAACAAATATTTGGCTTTATCTATAACAATCTCCCACTTGAAGACAAATATATCCAAGCACCAAGCAACTTTGCATCTATCTTCTTCAAAAAATAGTAGTTGAAAAACTTGTGCCTCTGCGATACTCCTCATCAATCAACATGGAGTAATACCAATGGTAGTAGTACATAAAATATGCTTCTCTCTGTCTACTACCTTGGTCATCATGTCAGCTGGATTCTTCGAGCTATCAATCTTTTGTAGCTTTAATTCATTATCTTTCAATGCTGACCTGATAAAGTGATAACGCTTCTTGATATGTCTAGTTCTTGAGTGATAAGCTGCATTCTTTGCTAAGTGCACTGCACTTTGACTATCACTCCACAAAGATATCTTACCGGCTGTTTTCGATGTAACTCCTCCATATAATCTTGTAACCACATGATTTCCTTGGAGGCTTCGTAATCGCTACATATTCTGCCTCTCGTTGTCGATAAAGCAACTACTTTTTGTAGTTGAGATACCCAACTCACTGCTGTACCTGCAACTGTAAAGACATATCCAGTGGTATCCTTACCACTATCTCGATCACCCGAATGATCTACATCTACATAACCCTGCAACTCTAGAGATGTACCACCATAACAAAGTGAATAATTGGAAGTACCTGCTAGATATCTTAATATCCATTTAACTGCATTCCAATGCTCTCTACCTGGGTTCTGCATATATCGACTCACAACTCCCACTTGCTTGTGCAATGTCTGGTCTCGTGCTCACCATGGCATACATCAAACTCCCCACTGCTGATGCATATGGAACTACCGCCATCTCATATTTCAAAGCCTGAGTGCTTGGACACATATCCTTGGAAAGTTTGAAGTGATTCGCTAGAGGAGTTGCAACCGGTTTTGCCTTGTCCATGTTAAATCTCTTTAACACCTTGTTCACATAGTCTTCTTGCGACAACCATAATTTCTTATTTTTCCTGTCCCTGATAATTTTCATGCCTAAAATATTCTTGGCCTCTCCCAAGTCTTTCATAGCAAACTGTGATGATAATATCTTCTTCACTTCTACGATTCTCTTCATATTGGAACTAGCCACAAGCATGTCATCCACATATAAAGATAGATACACAATGTCATCATCATCATATTTGCGAAAATAAACATAGTGATCAGACTCACAGTGTGCAAATCATTTTTCTTGCATGAAACCATCAAATTTTAAGTACCATTGTCGCGGAGCTTGTTTCAAGCCATACAAGATTTTCTTCAAGCGACATACCATGTGCTCCTTACCTTTGACTTCAAAACCCTTAGGTTGTGCCATGTATAATTCTTCATCTAAGTCACCATGTAAAAACGCTGTTTTTACGTCTAACTGCTCAAGATGAAGATCCTCCACTGCAACTATACTTAGCAGAACTCTAATTGATGTCATTTTCACTACAGGTGAAAATATCTCGGAGTAGTCGATCCCTTCTTTTTGAGAAAAGCCCTTGACTACAAGTCTCGTCTTGTATCTAATACTACCATCTGCTTCATTCTTAACCCTGTAGACCCATTTGTTTAATAAAGCTTTTTTACCTGTGGGCAACTTGGTCAACTTCCAAGTTTTGTTATGAAGTAACGAGCTCATCTCGTCTTTCATAGCACACTCCCACTGCAAGTGAGACGTGTCTGCCTTTGCCTCATCGTAAGTCTCCGGTTCTCCCGAATCTGTATATAAGACATGGCTCAGAACAGTATTAGCTGATGGGTCAAAAATTACCTTTGGCTTTCTCACACGTGTAGACCTTCTCACGACAGGTATTTCAGGGTCATTCATTTGCTCTGAATCACAGCGTTCTTCTTGAACTACCTCTTCACTGATAATAGGTTCATCTTGAACCTCTCTTTCAGGTGAACTTTGATCTACTGGAAACATCTTCACGGGCATTATGTCTAATTCAACATACTCGGTTGTACTACCTTCTCATGCTCTATCTCTATCTCGACGATTCTTGTACATCTTTTCTTCATGGAATACCACATTGCGATTGGCTTTGTTATTCTCATAATCCCAAAGTCTATAGCCATACTCGTTGCCACCGTATCCGATAAAGACGCACTTCTGGGACTTAGCATCAAGCTTTTTCCTATCCTCCCTGTCAATCAAAGCATATGCAATACAACCAAACACCTTTAGATGTGAATAATTAATCTTCTTACCTGACCACCGCTCTTGTGGTATTTCTCCATCCAACGCACTAGATGGACTTCTGTTGATAAGATAAATAGCTGTATCAATTGTGGCAGCCCATAAGTATAGCGGGAGACCCGCGTGTAGTCTCATGCATCTCGCACGTTCTAGAATAGTCTTATTCATCCTTTCAGCTACACCGTTCTCTTGAGGAGTTTTAGGAACAGTCTTTAACCCATGTATGCCTTCTCGACTCAGATAATTTGCAAATTCTTTACTTGTGTATTCACCACCATTATCAGATTCCAAAGCTTTAATCGATAACCCGTTTCTTTTTCTACCATGGTCTTCCACATTCTGAACATCCCGAATACTTCTGATTTTTCTTTAAGAGCATAGACCCAAGTCTTTCTTGTTGCATCATCAATGAATGTGACAAAATATCTCTTACCACCATAAGAGAGTTCCTGAGCAGGTCCCCATACATCGTATGAACCAACTCTAGCTTCTGGCCTTTATTTTGTCGCCCATTCAATTGAAAACTAACAGCCTTTTGTTTTCCATAAATGCAACTCTCACAAAAATCTAACTCAACTTTTTGTAAACTCGGAAGTAATTTCCTCGAGTGTAACTGTTTTACACATTTTTCACCAAGATATCCCAAACGATAATGCCAAAGAGTAGACAAATTACCTGTAGCCATTGTAGTTGCAACCATATTACGATATTGTCTCCTTGGAGAAGATAAATAGTACCCGTACGCTTTCCCTTTGCTACTACTCTTACCCTTGATGTTATCTTCCACTCTCCGCAGCCAAAGGTTATTACCAAACCTTCTTGGTCAAGTTTACTGGTTGAAATCAGATTTTTCTTTAATTCTGGAATATGCCTAGTTTCACGCAAAACTGGACGTCCTCCACCTGAGATGTTCATAGTCACGGTTCCTTTCCCAACAATTGGACACATGTGGCCGTTTCCTACAACCACTTGTCCAAAATCTCCACTAGCATAATCATCAAATATGTCTCTTTGCGAGGTGCAATGAAAAGAAGCGCCAGAATCAATAAACCATTTATCTCGTTGTCAAGTCAAACCCCGCAGACAAACACAAGTTATCTAGCAAAGATTTATCGCTAACTACATTAGCACCTTGATTCTCATCTTGCTGCTTCTTTTTGTAGGCTTCACACCGAAAGCCTCCGGTGTCCGGTTTTGTGACAAAACCAACACTCATCTTTTGCAACCTGTCTCTTACCCCTTGATTGTGATCTACCACGACCGCTGAAATTTCCTCTACTTTTACTTCTTCCACGGTTCTCCACTACAAGTGCCGTTGAAGATGTAGATGCAGAAAAATTATCTCCACCTGAGACTTTCCTTCGCATCTCTTCATCCATGATACTACTCACAGCATCATCAAGAGTTAAATCATCTTTCATGGTGCTCGAAATTCCCTGAACTGCGGTATTATAGCTTTCTAGAAGAGAACATAAAAATAATAAAGCTTAAAGCTTCATATCTAAATTTATGCCTGCGGATTCCAATTGACCCGTGACCTGCGTGAAACTATTAATATGCTCTGCCACAGAACTTCTATCAGATAACTTCATATTAACTAGTTTCTTCAGCAAAAATACCTGATTTGATGTGGATGGCTTCTCAAAAATATTCGTTAAAATATCCATGGCTTCTTTTGCAGTTTTTGCTTTCGCGATGTGGTACCCTGTCTTTTTCGTCAACCCTAGACGAATCGCACCTAACGCCTTTCGATCAAGAATTTTCCATCCGGCTTCTGCTGTTGGATCCACTTCCGCCATCTCGGGTTTCCAACCCTCAAGTGGTGCATAGAGATCTTTCTGATAAAGATAATCCTCTATTTGTAGTTTCCACCATCCGAAATCCTCTCCATTGAACTTATCGATTCTGATTTTATCTTCTGCCATCCTGTTTGCTTTCAATCGAACGTCACCGAAAACCCTTGATGTTCTCGATTAGCCAACCCAGGCTCTGATACCAGTTGTTACGAAATCTCACGTCGATTCCAGAAAAAATAACACTCGCAAACAATTCACCAGACAGAATATAGTAATAAAAGAGCAGAATCAGATGAACACGCCAGAAAATTTGTTATCGAAGTTCACCCAAACCTGGGCTACGTCTCCGCGCAGAGGCACTCTACGAATCCACTAAACTTCAGAAAAAGTTGGAATACAACGACGATCTTCTCTCAAGATCAGGGCACAAAGAGATTGAGAACACTCATCAAGAAAAAACTCACTTTTTTCTTCTCTTTTTCTTGCTTCTCTATTTCCTTTTTCAGCGTCTTGACGGCTAGGGTTTTGCCATCGCTAATATATAAGGTACCACTTTTAACCTAAAAGGAAATCTAATAGAAAAGACAAAAAAGCCCCTAAAAACAAATATTTGGCTTTATCTATAACACGTTTCTCACGTGTGAGAGGCAAGTGATCGAGCGACCAAATGTCTCCACAGAGGGGGAACTCCATTTTTTCTATATGCATCGGCGCTTACACTGTTGGAGTCAACACCTAATATAAAAACAAGAAGTCCATTATGCATGAAGTCTGGACGTGGGCAACAAGTGGTCCCATGAAGGAATGAATGGGCACATATTAAAATAATAGTATAATTGTTACCGGAGCCTTCAAGGAGTAAGAAGCAAAGTTTAACTTTGCTAGTACTTGCACGTGAAGGAAACGCAGCCCACAAGTTTTGACTGCCAAGAAAAAAAGTTCAACTTCAACTCTTGCACGTTGAAGATAATGGCGGTGGAGTTTAGGCAGTGAAAATGCTTATAAATATAGGGTTACGTTAGTTTATTTAGAGTAGGGAGAGAGACAGTGAGAGAGTGAGATTTTAGAGAGAGTTTTAAGCTTAGCAAAATTTGTGTGTGTACTCTATTAAGCCTTTGTAAGGTATATTATGTAATATAATCTCTCTTTGTGTGTGTACTCTCTCCCTCCAAGTCCTTTTGGTTCCAACAATTGGTATAAGAGCTAGTCGGCCAAGGACCGTGTCAAAGCTAGCGATCAAGGATCGTGAATCCAGAGTAGGCCAAGGATTGGAGTGTCAGAGCCTAGGAGGTCAGGAACCGGAGTATCAAAACCAGTGGCCGGAGACCGAGAACCTAGAGCAGTCGATCAAAGATCGTGAACTCAAAGCTAGCAATGGCTTCCACCAACTCTGTTCAACCGCTACTCCCAAAGTTGAACGGAAAGAATTACAACAACCGGTCCGTCCAGATTAAGGTTCTTTTCAAATCCCAAGATTTGTGGAACCTGGTGGAGAACGGCTACATCGAAGTGGCCGATGTCGAAGCATTCGATGCTTTAAGAAAGACGGAGAAAGATTTATTGGTGGAAACTCGGAAGAAAGATCAGAAAGCATTATTTACGATCTTTCAAGCCATGGAGGAGACGATATTTGAGAAAATATCGAGCACGGAGACTGCAAAAGAAGCGTGGGATATATTGCAAAAATCCTACAAAGGTGATGATCGTGTCAGGTGGGTGCGGCTCCAAACACTTCGAGGAGATTTTGCGGCTCCAAACACTTCGAGGAGATTTTGAGTCTTTACGCATGAATGACTCTGAATCTATCTCGGCTTACTTTGATCGTGTACAAACCATCGTTAACCAACTGAGGGTTAATGGTGAAGAACTCCAAGATGTACGAGTCGTAGAAAAAATCTTGAGGTCTTTGACTGAAATGTTTGACTACGTGGTTGCGGCGATCGAAGAAGGCCAAGATATAACAACCATGACGTTGGAGCGGTTGATGGGTTCATTATGCTCACATGAGCAAAGAATGAATCAAAAGTCCATCGGTTCGTATCCCGAGCAAGTATTGCAGAGTCGGGTTGTTCAGTCAAATCAAGGAGATTATCAAGATGGACGAGGTCGTGGAGGTACCCGAGGTAGGGGTGGAAATTCAAATTTCACCAGAAGATATAAAACACGTGACAAATCAAAAGTCAGGTGTTTCAAGTGCAATAAATTCGGACATTACAAATCCGAATATCAAGCAGAGGTGACGGAACTTGCACATATCGTCAATGATGACGAAGATGTGGTGCTAGCATGTACCGTGGATGATGTGCATACTCTCTCTAGAAATAAAAGAGGTTTCAAGAGCCAATGGAGAAATGATGTCGGCATTAGGAATGGCAAACGGTGGAAAAGTCATAGCGAATGGCAAAGGCGACCAATAGCGAGGAGCACTCAACCAGGGAGAGCACGCCGAGACTTTGACAAAGACAACAAAAGGCATAGCAAGCAGTGCTACATTTGTGGCAAAGTAGGCCACTTTGCTAGAGTCTGTTGGTTCAAGCAGGTAAAACAAGGTGCTACAACTTTTACCAAGAAGAAGAACCATAGTAAAGAAGAATGGAGTCTCCAAGCGATTGTTGCAGCAAAGGAGCAAGAAGATCCTGTAGCCACCGGTATCATCAAGGCAGATGATGTGATAGTCATTGAGACATCCCCAAAGAAGAGCAAGCCATGGGCAAGCTCGAAGAAGCAAGAAGCAGCTTCAACAAGCGGTCGCGAGAAGGAACTGCAAGAGATGCGGGAGATGTTGAAAGAGAAGGATGAAATGCTGAAGCAAAAGGACAATGAGCTCAAGCTAAAAGAAAGGGAGCAAGAAAAGCTCCGGTACAAGCTCAAGGAATTGCAAAGGCTCAAGAAATGTTGCCCAGAGAAAAAGATCCCCAGGGGCAAAAACAAATGGAAGATTGTAGAAAAGAAGTTCCATGAGAAGGAAAAAGAGACTGCTACGCAAAGTGAAATGGCATTGATGAAATCCGAGCTTCGCAAAGCTCAGTTGGAAGTCACAGTTGCCTCGGCAACTGAAGAAGATGAATATCAAATGCTATAGAAGAAGAGTATTAGGTGTTGAGGGAGAGTGTTGGAGTCAACACCTAATATAAAAACAAGAAGTCCATTATGCATGAAGTCTGGACGTGGGCAGCAAGTGTTCCCATGAAGGAATGAATGGGCACATATTAAAATAATAGTATAATTGTTACTGGAGCCTTCAAGGAGTAAGAAGCAAAGTTTAACTTTGCTAGTACTTGCACGTGAAGGAAACGCAGCCCACAATTTTTGACTGCCAAGAAGAAAAGTTCAAATTTAACTCTTGCAAGTTTGAAGTCCAGGCGGTGAAGATGCTTATAAATATAGGGTTACGTTAGTTTATTTAGAGTAGGGAGAGAGACAGTGAGAGAGTGAGATTTTAGAGAGAGTTTTAAGCTTAGCAAAGTTTGTGTGTGTACTCTATTAAGCCTTTGCAAGGCATATTATGTAATATAATCTCTCTTTGTGTGTGTACTCTCTCCCTCCAAGTCCTTTTGGTTCCAACATACACGCCCCTGCGATGGCAGAGATGTTTGCACTTGAAACCAAGAAATTAGTACCTAAAGGAAAAAACAAAAGACATATCCACCATCAAGTTTTGCACTGATATTTTTAGCTGGAATACTTTACTAGCATCTTACATCAAACTTGATAAGTAAACCATTTATCATCTGAACTTAAACCTCCCCAAGCTAGTAATATACAGACCTAATTCGAAGGTGCCATATATTTCCAAATTTTCGATGACAGTCTCTCTTCCTTTTTTATTTTTATTAGCGCAAAGGTAACGTTGCCATGGGCCTTTACAATTGTGATTGCGAAGCTATGCATTAGCACGTTTTGGTATCTGAGCAGATAACTAGCATTCTGTTATCTAATAAAACCAGTTATGCACTAATTACATGAAAGCTACTCTTTGCATCTGAGCTACTTGCATAAACAAAATCGAAGGGAAGCACGGAAAAAAAATGGATTAGAAAGTGAGGTACAAAAGAGCATTTAGAATTTACTTGCCCACCGGCCTTCGGAAAGTACAAATGGACGTCAACTTCAGATCCCTCACAGAATGCAAGAAATGCCTGGATTTCCATGAGATGAACAAAGGTTAAATAGCATCGTGTTCACTGGAAGACAGAAGGAAAAACTTCAACAGAATAGATGGTCCTGGATGTAACTCCAATAACATTACTGCGATTAGGTGGACTCACTTTATGGCAATGGAGATGTGTTTGAAAGTAAAGTAATATATTCAAGAACTTTTAGTTGCCTTTATGACCCAAATGTCTCGATATTTGACATAATCAATGACGACTACGATCAAATACCTTTAAATCTTTGACGGCAAAAGTCATGTCTACTAGGTTGCTGCTATGAGCATACTGCACAAACTCTTCCGCATGATGTATCCACAGCTGAGTGTAGCAAAGAGTTGTTCTCTGTGACCAAAATCTGAACCATGATATTCTTCTGCATATTCAGTTGAAAAGAGTAAAACTGGCCTCTCACTTTGGTAGGATCAATGTAGCTTCAAACCTTGATGACTTTCACACCAAATTCACTTGCAACATCAGAAGGTATGGAGCTGAGTTCAGTTGCTGGAGCATCTTCTGAAGGATGTCCGAAAATTTGCAAGCTAGTAAAGATGACGAGGCCTCGTTAAAATTTTTGCTGGGGCATCTTTTTTCTATCCAGAGAAAGTTGTACGTCGGGTCAACAATTCAAGCTATCCAGTATGTTTTCTTAATGCCTGCATACATATGACAAGAACTTGGCTTAAACCTCCACATGTACGCATTAACAAAAGCTCATGGTTGGCGCAGTGAGATAAACAAGTATCTCTGCATGGTGCAGCTTCTTATCAAATTAATGCAGGTTTGACAGGCGCCATCCTCCGATTTGTGTCGCAGTTAGAAAACATACTGAATGGTATCTAGTTGACATGATTGAGTCAAGGACTTAAAATGGTAAGTGGCCAACAAGAAAAGAAGTATAAGTGGCAGACATTGGAATCTAATTTGACAAACTTCCTGCGGTCTCTCTATTCTGAATCCATCGGCTTTATAAGTCATATTGATGCACTGCAAAATCCAATAGACAGAGTTCACACTGCTTTTGCATAATAAGGAAATGGAGAAGCTCATCTCCATGGCACATACGACGCAATGATACTTATCACAGTAGTTTGCAGTCCTTTTCCACAATGAATATGTTATTTTCAAGACTTCATTTCTGCTGATTTTTAAATAGAATTGGAGCGTATTATTTTTAGGAAGAAAAAGGAATCCTCTAACTCTTACATCCACAAGTTTGCAATCTTAACCGTCAAAACACCATTTCCGACATAATGATCTTAGGGCACTATGCAAACAGCTGAAAGGTCTTTACTGTTGAAGAGCTGCGGAGTCCTTTGAATTTTGGATGCATGTCTGGTCATAGCACACTCAAATAATCAATATTTGTAATAGGTGTTCTAAGGACAGAACGAATAGCCTACACATATTATTTTGTTAGTTGCTTACAATTGTAAATTAATAGATATACCAGAAAGACGAGCAATGACACTTGTTGAAGATACGGTTGCCGATAGTTAATGATGTTAATTGATCTTGTGCTGATAGGAAGTAATCTTAAATGATCTTGATTGCCAGAAATTTTCTTTTATTTGATTTATTGTATATTATCCTTCCTTATAGACTTAGATCTCTTGAATTATAAATAGTGGTGTAATTATACACATGAATGATATAGAAAGAGTTTCAAATTGTCCAAAACCATCTACTGCTTTCTATCCAAACTTCTGACAACACTAAACCTTCAAAAGAGCACTACATTGAACCTGTGCGCTAAATACTATAAACGCATCAAAGAGGTTTGGCTTGAAGGTAATCAAATGATAGGGGATCTTGGCAAATTGAGTTCTGAAAGGAAAGCTGGAGGTTGAATACGAATATTAGAATCTTAATAAGAGATCTACAAGGAAGAAGTTTATATTTGTACACAAATCAATATTATTTCTATTCCAGGTTCAAATTAGCACAAATAGTGCCAAGTGCCACACACGAGCTAAGAACTTGGATTTTGTTATTCGGCAGTTAAATGCAACGAAGCAAAATGAAGCCATGGAAAAGTATGTTCATATTAGAGTTATGCAAGCAAATGCAATCATGCTTTCACTTATTGAATGTTGCAAAACTCCATACAACACCATCAAAGTAACTAGACAAACCCGGAAAGCATCATCAAGACAGACAGCAGGACCCAATAGAAGGTTATCCATAGGTTGTTCTTTCTTATGGTTACCCCATTCGACATTTTTTCCACATACAACTGATGGTTCTCTGGGCAATAGCATCGAATTGCCGTAGTCTTATTATCTAACGACTTTGAATCACCCCATCAACAGTATCAGATTCTTTCAACGACTTCAGATGTATGCACGTCAAGTTTTAATCATCATAGGTTAACGAATTTTCTGCCTCACATCCACCACCAAAAGCTTCAAGCACTCGGCGACCAGTTGAAGGACTCTCAAATTTCAGTCGGACACTGTATCGACCAAAACGAGCCACTACTTAACAAAGCATAGCATCTAAACTACGCATCATTCGTCAGGGCTCGAATAAGCAACTTCTTAGCTATTTCACTCGATGGATGAAGCTGAGGAATGATCGACATGGATTTCAGTGGCAACTTGCGAAGTTTTTGACCGGAGCTGTGGGTGAGAGAGAGCGGAGAAGAAGAAGAAGAAGAAGAAACGTGGAAGGTGAAGCTTGAGTAGCGAGGTCGTTCCCGACGCGGGAGAGGTGAGTGATGGAGTCAGCGAAGGTCCTCAAGGCGTTGTCGCTGAGGTTGAATTCCATGTTTTTCGTTGGCGCACGTGCTTGGGTTTTGGTATGGTAAAATGAAACGCGCGAAGGAATTAGGCGGTTAATATGAAGACAGACGGGGTGGAATGCATATGCATGTTTCCGTAATTTATTTTTTGGCCATCTGATTATTATAGTCGATTGTTTTTCTATTTATTAATTTTTTATAAAGAGCCTTTTTTTTTTTTACTTAAAACCTTAAACTTGCCCATTATAACACAAATACCATAAAAAAAATTATGTCATGATTACTTTCAAATTTATACCAATGTGATAAATATACCATAAATAGAACTGAAATAAAAGGTATATATGTTACATCTATATAAGTTGAGGAACAAATTTAGGATTTTTATGACATAAAAAAAATTGGGATATTTGTGTCACAATAAGTATAATTTAAGATTTTTTTTGTAGTATTTGCTTTGATATAAATTCGAACTTTTTTGCCATATAAAAAAAAAAACAATAATTTGTACCCCATAGTTTTGTCCTTTATTTTAAGACGTAGTAAGTTGTTTTGTGGGCAATTGGCCAGGAGAATCAATGTAGAGCATTTCATTTTCAACCTCGATAATGTGGGATTCAATGCGAGGGCCGTGAGGCTGTTTCCCTATGACACGTCAGCGCGTCGCGCATCAGGAGGGCGTTAGTCCGTCTCGTCGGTTGGAGACCGTACAGGTCAAAAATGATGCAGCAACATCGGTCGTGGGGGCAATTTTTTTTTTTTTTTTATTAAACGAAGGAAATCACGAAAACATCGCAGGCCAATGGGAAATAGGGACCCGGAGGAACTGAGAACCGGATCCGCCTATTTTTTGTTTATATTCTAATCAACGAGCGCCGTACCTGGCTCCAAGCCTCTTCTTCCGCTGTTTTTTTCCCTCCGAACCTGCCCCTTCTAAACTCCTGACCCAAACGTCTTCATCTCCCACGGCTCTTTTCATTATCAGGAAGGAAGAGACGAGGCAAAGTCCGAGGTTAATGGCGACCAACGGTCCAGCTGACAACGATGGTCGGAGGTAAGTCTCAGCGTCCTCAATCATGTATTAACTACTGTTAGCCCAGCCTCCGTCTGTAAGTTGGAGGATTGCAAGCAAGAGGAGGATCCTCCTCCATGGAGCTCCATGGAGCATGGAGCGCCCCATTGAGCTCCTCTACCATCGAGCTCCATGGAGATCAGCTTACATAGAGCTTGATGCTCCATGCTCCATAGAACGCCTCCTCCAGGAGCATCCTCCTCCATGGAGGATGACGGCATATGGAGGATGATCCTCCTCCATGGAGCTCCATGGAGGATGACGGCATCCTCCTTCCCGGGCCTCTTGGACTATTTGTTTAATTCTCATGCCGGGAATAATCCCTCTCAAGTATGCATACCATTAAAACAGCTGAGTTTGTCTTCGGAAAGTGAAATCCATAATAACTGCCATGTCTTTCTGAAAATCGCGAGGTCGGAAAGAAGGTGATTGTGGAGGATTGCGAGTGCTGTCCTCATTTCCTTTCGTGAAAACGAACTTCCTATCTCTTATCATGTTTCTGTGTGTGTTCCATTATGTGTATGCTGTTTCGTTAGGAAACAATTTGCGCTCTACGTAAATTAGGTGAATCCGTCCTTTTTATTGTTTCATTCTGAAACCATGGTACAAGTATGAGTTGCTCATATGTTCTGTGTTAATTTATCTTATTCTTGATCCTTATTGTTTGAGCTTCTGCGAAAAATGATTGTCTAACAAGCAATTTGCTAATTTTTATTTCAAGGAACGTGTTGGATCATGTGGCTCAAGTTAACAAAGATCTTGATTCCCTTGAGAATGCTTTGCATCAGCTCATTAGGGCCAGGCATATTTCTATAGGTTCAGCAACATTTCCAATGCACCAGGCATTATGCTTATCTATGAAGCAATCAAAATCATTCGGCAAAAATTAATCTTATGAATGGGAAGGCAAGATATTGATCCAAGTTTTTGACTTGCCTTTGCTATGATCACTGTTGCTCTTGGATGTGTCACATGCAGTCTCCTAATGTGCACTCCACTTGGCGACTTGCCTTGGCCAACTTTTGTGGCCTGCATTCTAATGTTGGTTTCAAGTCCTAAGTGTGTTTAGGTCCATTACTTCGACTTTGGATCAAATTGCATTGGTAAGATAAAAGGTCATGGAGTTGCATTACTTGAAAATAGAACTAAGAAATGGGGGAATTGGAAAAACTGGGGCAAGTTTTCCCTTTGGCATGAGAGAAACAGGGGAATGAGAGTGTATAAAAATGAATCGCATACCCTCATTCACTATTCTTTCGTTTCGGATACACGCATCATATTAAAAAATCAGCAATCTCTATACAACAAAATTGAAACTAAAATAGCTAATTGAATAGCCCACAAGTTCTAAGTAATTTGTTCCATCGAACTACATGCTTTCAACAAGCTGGATTCGTCAATTGCCCGCCCAATAAGATAGCTAACCAGATTAACACAACTCCGTTTTGATCACTACGATTCTGCTTTTGAGACTGATTTACCAAAATTATTTGATAATTTCATTCATACATCACTCGTAGTGTCACAGGGTAGTCATGCATGGTCCATGGTCGAAGAACAACGATGGTCACGTGTGCATTTTCTGGTATTTTATTGCATCATATGATAATAAATGACGATTCAAACTAATCGTGATTTAGATTTTTAAATCCATGTAAAAAGTTGCTCTATTCCCCTTATATAAAAATAGTACAGGCATGCGTGTGAAGAAAACATTTAAATTTGTGGGGAGAGTTAAATATGAAAATAAAAATTAATATGGGAATTTTTTAAAAAATGATTGTAATATTAAATTTGATGCTGGTAAGTAAGATAATTAGAGGATTATATCTTAACTATTTTTTAATTACAATTTTGTCCATTTTGTTATGCTATCTCTATGATATATCTGACAAACAGACAGACATTACATAAAGATTTCTATAAAAGTTTAATCCTCGTTGGATTTGTTTCTATACAGTAGGCAAAAACCAGCGCTCACTTTATGGATAATCGACTAAATTAGCATGTGCCATAAATATAATTTCTCTAGTATGGGCCTAATTGTTCTCAACTTTCACATGAAGCAGGCACTTTTGGGCCTGGACCGGCCCGCTGCACCGAGGATCGGATCTGTTGCGGGTCATAGAGGACTCTGATTTAAGATCCAACCCGTATAAAATCCTCCATCCACGTTCCCGCATAGTCGCTTTACTCACCTGGTGCCGCTGCATAGCTCTCGATCCTCCTCTGGCTGAATTCCGGTAATTCTTCATCCCTCTAAATACGTAGTTTCCTCCATATTGCGATGATTCATGTAGGTTTTTTTTTTTTTAAAAAAATTTGCATACGATCGACTCGGTAAATGATTTTGTTAAACGAAAACTGCATTTGACTGATAAACTCGTGTATCTTGCTTTTGAATTGATCGTTGCGTTGAGAAAATGCAGGAAAGATCCTTCAATTAGTTGGGCCTCCGACCAAAAAAATTAGTTGGGCCTGGTTCTCGCCGAATTGCTGGTTACAGGGATGAAAATTTAGCTCGCACCCGTCTTTTCATGGGCTTCCTTCTTTTTTTTGCAGGAATGTAGCTTTTCTTCTTGGGGATGATAAAGTCATGTTGGTAAATGATTGACCCTTCTTGGTGATGATAAAGTCATGAATGGTTTATTGCACAGTCCCCTCTTCGCATGAAAAATATATTGGGACTTCTCTAACGACTCGTGGAGCTGGGAAACGTGTATTTGGTCTAAGTTTGGAGATTTTCTTGCAAAGCTTCATGGGATCCGACAACATGGGAAACATGGCGTCAATTGTTTTTAATGGGACCGGTGATGGAAGGAGCAAAAGGGGAGAGTTTCCAAGTTCCACCATCATAGATCAAGCATGTCCTTGGCTCAAATGTGTGCAAATCAGAAGTAGCGGTCTTTTGTAGTTCAATCGTCAATCAAATAGAGAGTACAAAACAAGTATCCACATCCGTCCATACTAGGAACATAATTCATGCGACAATAGATATCCACTTATCTAAATATAGCTTATGTCCGTCAAAATAGTAACATTTATAAGAAAAGTAAACAATGACAATGATTTTAGATAAAATCCACACAATTTGAAATTGACTTTAAAATGTTAGACACAAGAGAAGTTCATGAGCTTTAATTTGTTTTTCTATTGTTTGACTACTTTTGTTCTCATTCTTACAATTCAAATAGAATTTAAATTGTGGGTAAGGAGAGATGACGTCTAGTTTTCACTTAGTCTTTGTTTGCTTCTCGAAATATGAATGACTTAGAAAATATTTTATAAAAAAAAATGATTGCTTATATCACATTAAAAAATAAATAAACAATTTTTTAAAATATAAATAACAAAAGAGGATGAAGGATGAAGATTCTCTACTTCAAAGGTGCTTCGATTGGCATTTCAACCAATTCTCAGCTATGGATGCATGTAAATGAGGCATGCATAGACCGTTGAGATATGTTGAGATACTCATGGATGTATTGTGAGGTAAATAATTCGTGTCCAATTAAAAGAAAAGATTAATGACTATTAGCAATAAATCTTACCTTCTAGTGGATCTACAATGACTGAATAACGAATATGCCCTCGAGTACACATGTCTGCCCCGGGAGTTTCTGTCATTAGAACCTCGTGTAGGAAAATCTGGATATATTAATAAAATGTTAAGAAAGAACAATAGAGAACAAAGTAATGGGTGAGCAAGTGGCTGCCGCGAACCTCAATATTCAAGTCGTGGCGGAATTAACTCGGCTTTGGAGGGCCCGCATTCGAATGTAGAGCAACAGCAAAAACGGACAAAACGATATGAAAAAAATAACCTCAGTACGTCAAAAGCAAAAGGCAAATAGAAAGTCAGGCAGACCCAAAATGGAGCGATGTACCGATAGGCCGTTGTTGAAGGTATATCGGTATAATACCTTCAGCAACGGCCTATCGGTACATCGCTCCACTTTGGATCTGCTTGACTTTCTATTTGCCTTTTGCTTTTCGGTGGGTCCAACCAAAACGGAAAGGGACAGCCTAGACCGAAAATAGAGCACAAGTAGAAATGAAAAACACCCCAAGTCCACAGGTCTCTTTTTCCCCTGAAGCACTTCGATCACAGGACAGCAATCTGCAGACGCTTGGAGGAAACCATATTTTCAGGAAGAGAAGGAGAGACTAAGCGAGGTGGGGAGTTTAATGGAGAACAACAATCCAGCTGATCACGTTGGTTGGAGGTAAGCCTCAGCGACCTAAAATATATAAGAAAGCACTGTAGACCAGCTCCATTAGTTAGTTGGAGGATTCTGAGGAAACTCATGTCAATATCTCGATATTCTTTGGGGAAACTCATGCCGAAATCTTGATATTCTTTCTAGTTCCTTCTTCTGATCATGTCACACTGTATATTCCATTACGTGAATGCTGTTTTATGGAGAAAAAAACCTGCGCTCTATGTAGAACAGGTTCTGGAACTCTGAACTTGTTCAGTCAAACGCCTGAGGGGGTCTCTCACTTGCCTGTAGAAAATGGCCTGTTTCTCGCATTAGATTGTGAGAGTCGGATCTGAACACTGATTTGTAACATTTAGATTTTTTCCTCTGTTCTTTTTTTTTTTTTTCCTTTTGTTGATTGAGATGTTCATCATCACTCGACTCTCAAAGAGCAGAAATGGGCTCTACTCAGAACTGTACCTAGGGGCATATCTGGTGGATGCAAAATGGCTTGTTTCTCGCATTTCCTGGATTAGGGAAGTTATGTCGTACCACCCAGATTTTGTCTTCTTTTATTTTGTTAATTGATCCAAATTTCTGTTATCGCTGTTCATAATAACTAGACTTCAAGAACAGAGCATGTTTGCTCGTGCTCCTGTCAGGGTATACTCGGTGTAAATCTCTCGAAAAGTAAGAACGCCTCTCGTAGTCATAACCCCTTTTTTCTGTGCAAGTGAGTAAATTTTAATTATATCTATTCTGTAATTGAATACGGTAAGACTCATACCGGGAATAATCACTCTCAAGTATGCATACCATCAAAACAGCTGAGTTTGCCTTAGGAAAATGAAATCCATAATAACTACGTGTCTTTTTTGAAAATCACAAGGTTGGAAAGGAGGTGAGTGTGGAGGACTGCGAGTGTTGTCTTCATTTGCTTTCGTGAAAAAGAACTTCCTATCTCTTATCTTGTTTCCGTGTGTGTTTCATCACGTGTCTGCTGTTTCATTAGGAAACAATCTATACTCTATGTAAATTAGGCGAATCAGTTCTTTTTATTGTTTCATTCTGAAACCACGGTACAAGTATGAGTTGCTCATATGTTCTTTGTATCTATTAATATGCTTATTCTTGATCTTTATAATTTGAGCTTCTGTGAAAGACGATTGTCTAACAAGCAATTTGCTAATTTTTCTTCCAAGGAACCTGTTAGATCATGTGGCTCAAGTTAATGAAGATCTTGATTCCTTCGAGAATGCTTTGCGTCAGCTCATTAGAGACAGGCATACCTCTATAGGTCCAGCCAACATTTCCAATGCACCAAGCATTTTGCTTATTTGTGAAGCAATCAAAATCATTCGGCAAAAATTAATCTTAGAGATGGGAAGGCAAGATATTGACCCAGGTTTTCGACTTGCCTTGATTGTGATCACTGTTGCTCTTGGATGTGTCACATGCAGTCTCTTGATGTGCGTTCTGCTTGGTGACTTACCTTGGCCGATTTTTGTTGCCTGCGTTCTAATATTGGTAGCCACGTTCGTGTTCATCGCCAACTGAAGGATTAATTGGGGCTATAGTTTACGGCTTTATGATATGGTGGTGTGTCATTTATATGAATTTGATTTGCTCAACAACCTTCCAATCCTGGGTTGGATGTGAACCTCATGTTATATTATTACCTTGAACACCTTTTGCATAACATAGTAGAACAAATTATGATGATGATTAGAATTTGTTTTGGCGCAAAGTTACTCTCCAGCTAAGAGTATTTTGAGCTAGTTTAAGCATATCTCTGTAAAGTTTCGACCAACCCCTTCCCTATGAGGCAGTTTTAATCCTTTTGCTAGATTGCCAGTTTCAATTTTAAATCCTAAGTGCGTTTAGGTCCATTACTTCTACTTTGGATCGAGTTGCATTGGTAAGATAAAAACTCATGGAGTTGCATAACTTGAAAACAAAACTAAGAAATGGTGAAATTGGAGAAACAGGGCAAGTTTTTCCTTCGGCACGAGAGAAAGGGGGAATAAAGAGTGTATAAAAAAGAATCACATACCCTCATTCACTATTCTTTCGTTTCGAATACATGCATCGTTAGTTTGATATAGTTTATAGTCCATTCCTCATATTACAAAATCAGCAATCTCTATACAACAAAATTCAAACTAAAATAGCTACTTGGATGGCTCACAAGTTCTAAGTAATTTGTTCGACTAAACTACATGCGCACAATAAGCTGGACAGGTACAAGCTGGATTCGTCACTTGCCTGCCCAATAAGATAGCTAACTAGATTAACACAACTCCATTTTGATCACTATGATTCTGCTTTTGAGATTGGTTTACCAAAACTATCTGATAATTTCATTCATACATCACTCGTAGTGTCACAAGGTAGTCATGCATGGTCCATGGCCGAAAAACAAGGATGGTCACGTGTGCATTTTCAAGTATTATATTGCATCACATGATAATAAATGACGAATCAAACTAATTGTGATTTAGGTTCTTAGATCCATGTAAAAAGTTGCTTTATTCACCTGATATAAAGAGAGTATAGGCATGCGTGTGAAGAAAACATTAAAATTTGTGGAGAGAGTTAAATGTGAAAATAAAAATTATATGGGAATTTTTTAAAGATGATTGTAAGATTAAATTTAATGCTGGTAAGTAAGATAATTAGAGGATTATATCTCAACTATTTTTTAATTACAATTTTGTCCATTTTGTTATGCTGTCTCTATGATATATCTGACAAACAGACATAAACATTACAAAAAGATTTCTATAAAAGTTGAATCCTCGTTGGATTTGTTTCTATACAGTAGACAAAAACCAGCACTCACTCTATGGATGATCGATTAAATTAGCATGTGCCATAAATATAATTTCTCTAGTATGGGCCTAATTGTTCTCAACATTCACGCGAAGCAGGCACTTTTGGGCCTGGACCGGCCCGCTGGATCTATGATTGGATCTGTTGCAGGTCATAGAGGATTCCGATTTAAGATTCGGCCCGTATAAAATCCTCCATCCACGTTCCCACATTATCGTCACTTTACTCACCCGGTGCCGCTGCATAGCTCCCGATCCTCCTCTGGCTGAATTCCCGTAACTCTTCATCCCTCTAAATACGTAGTTGCCTCCAGATTGCGATGATTCATGTGGATTTCTTTTTCCTTTTGCATATGATCGACTCAGAAAATGATTTTGTTAAACGAAAGCTGCATTTGACTGGTAAACTCGTGTATCTTGTTTTTGAATTGAACGCTGCATTGAGAAAATCCGGGAAAGATCCAAGTGAATTGCAGAACTCAAAAGACTTCAATTAGTTGGGCGTCCGACCAAAAAGATTAGTTGGGCCTGGTTCTTGCCGAATTGCTGGTTATAGGGATGAAAATTTAGCTCGCACCCTTCTTTCCATGGGCTTCCTTTTTCTTTTTCTTTTTCTTTTTTTTCTTTTTTGTAGGAATGTAGCTTTGCTTCTTGGAGATGATAAAGTCATGTTGGTAAACGATTGACTCTTCTTGGTGATGATAAAGTCATGAATGATCCATTCATTGCACAGTCCCCTCTTCGCATGAAAAGTATATATTGGGACTTCTCTAATGACTCGCGGAGCTAGGAAACACGTATTTGGTCTACGCGTTTGGAGATTTTCTTGGAAAGCTTCATGGGATCCAACATGGGAAACATGGCATCAACTGTTTTTAATGAGACTGGTGATGGAAGGAGCGAAAAAGAAGAGTTCCCAAGTTTCACCACCCTAGATCGAGCATGTTCTTGGCTCAAATGTGTGCAAATCAGAAGTAACAGTCTTTTGTAGTTCAATCGTCAATCAAATAGAGTAAAATTTAAGTATCCACATCCGTCCATACTAGGGACAGGATTCATGCAACTTTGAAAATCCACCTATCTAAATATAGCTTATATCTATCAAAATAGTTACATTTTTAAGGAAGTAAACAATGACAATGATTTTAAATAAAATCCACACAATTTGAAATTGATTTTAAAAATTAGATACGAGAGAAGTTCATGAGCTTTAATTTGTTATTTTATTGTTCAACGACTTTTGTTCTCAATCTTACAATTCAAATAACATTTGAATGATGGATAAGGAGAGATGACGTCTAGTTTTCATTTAGTCTCTATTTGCTTCTTAAAAAATGAATGATTCAAAAAATATTGTTATAAAAATGATTGCTTATATCGCATGCCAAAATGAATATATGAAAATATTTTCAATATAAATAACAAAAGAGGATGAAGATCCTCTACTTCAAAGGTGCTTCGATAGGCATTTCAACCAATTCTCAGCTATGGATGCTCATAAATGAGGCGTGCATCAACCGTTGAGATATATTGAGATACTCGTCTTTGTCTTGTCAGGTGAATAATCCGTGTCCAATAAAAAAAAAAAGGATTAATGACAATTAGCAATAAATCTTACCTTCTAGGGGATCTACAATGACTGAATAACGAATATGCGCTTGATTACATATGCTTGCCCCAGGAGTTTCTGTCATTAGAAACCTCGTGAAGGAAAATCTGGATATATTAACAAAAGGTTAAAAATGAAAAATAGAGAACAAAGTAATGGTTGAGCAAGTGGCGGAATTTACTAGGCTTTGGAGGGCCCGCATTCGAATGTAGAGCAACAGCAAAAACAGATAAAACGGTATGAAAAATAAAATTCGAAAGTAGAGCATCAGCAAACATTGTCCCGTTTTGTCTGTTTCTGCTGCTCTACTTTCGATCTGCTTTACTCAGACAAAACGGTATGAATCCCGTTTTGTCTGTTTGCTGATGCTCTACTTTCGATCTGCTTGACTTTCTATCTGCTTTTCGGGTGGGTCCAGTCAAATGCGGAAAAGCACTGCCCTAAACCAAGTTGTTGCACT
This sequence comes from Eucalyptus sideroxylon x Eucalyptus melliodora, assembly GCA_016097485.1. NCBI lineage: Eukaryota > Viridiplantae > Streptophyta > Magnoliopsida > Myrtales > Myrtaceae > Eucalyptus > Eucalyptus sideroxylon x Eucalyptus melliodora. Next base: position 59,769,002 of record CM027831.1, on the reverse strand, counting down.
AGAAGAAATGAAAACCACCCCAGTGTCCACATCACCATGTTCAGGTCTCTTTTTCCCCTGAAGCACTTCGTTCACAGGACAGCAATCTGCAAACGCTTTGAAGAAACCATATTTTCAGGAAGAGAAGGAGAGATTAGGCAAAGTGGGAAGTTTAATGGAGAACAACAATCCAGCTGATCACGTTGGTTGGAGGTAAGCCTCAGCGAACCTAAAATATATAAGAAAGCACTGTAGACCAGCTCCGTGTTAGTTGGAGGATTCTGAGGAAACTCATGTCAATATCTCGATATTCTTTGGGGAAACTCATGCTGAAATCTTGATATTCTTTCTAGTTCCTTCTTCTGATCATGTCACACTGTAAATTCCATTACGTGAATGCTGTTTTATGGCGAAAAAACCTGCACCCTATGTAGAACAGGTTCTGGAACTCTGAACTTGTTCAGTCAAACGCCTGAGGGGTCTCTCACTTGCCTGTAGAAAATGGCCTGTTTCTCGCATTAGATTGTGAGAGTCGGATTTGAACACTGATTTGTACCATTTAGGTTTTTTCCTCTATTCATTTTTTTTCCTTTTGTTGATTGAGATGTTCACAATGACTCGACTCTCAAAGAGTAGAAATGGGCTCTCCTCAGAACTGTACCTAGGGGCATATCTGGTGGACGCAAAAAGGGTTGTTTCTCGCATTTCCTGGATTAGGGTGTCGTACCACCCAGATTTTGTCTTTTATTTTCCCAATTGATCCTGGTTTTTGTTCTCGCTGTTCATAATGACTAGACTCCAAGAACAGAGCATGTTGGCTCGTGCTCATGTCAGGGAATACTCAGTGTATGAGTAAACTTAGGTAGAGATAGAAGTCAATTTCTAAGAATTATTGTCTCTTTTCATAAGTAAAAAGGACGGGAGTCAGAGATATCCTGGGAGATGGGCCTAATCCATTGAGATTCAGGGAAAGGAAGTTGCTCTAAGTCCTCAGCCATGATTTTCTTTCTTTGTCAACTTTGTGTTTGATAGTAGCATTGAGTTTTGCTCAAAATTTTAAATACGTAAAAGGGGAATGGCATGGTGAGACACCACACTAGTGTTAGTGAACTATAACATATTGTAGAGTTGATAGGCAGAACATTAGTAGAGACGATCTATAAATCATATATAATGCTAGTTTAACTACAAAGTTCTTGACAGATGTGCTTAGCACAACGAGTTACCTAGTGAATAGATCTCCAACGACCACAATTAGATGCCGGACCTATGGAACTCTAGTCAGATATCGTTAGTGATTATCTTGATTCTTAGAATATTTGGTTGCTCATGTCATGACCAAGTGAGTAAAGGTAAGCTCGATGAGTGAGCAAGAAAGTGCACTTTATACATGAACCTGCATTTTTCTTTGTTAAAAGGAAAGAAAAAAAGAAAAACATAACTTATCATCCGAACTTAAACCTCCTCGAGCTATTATTATCAAGACTTAATTCGAAGGTGCACTATGTTTGTCAACCAAATTCTCAATGATGTCTCTCGTTTTTCTATATTTAGCCCAAAAGTAACATTGCCATGGGCCTTTACTATTGTGATCGTGAAGCTATGCATGAGGATGTTTTAGGTCTCTGAGCAGATAACTAACAATTTGTCATCTTATAAAACCAGTTATGCACTGATTGTGTGAAATCTACTTGTTGCATCTGAGCTACTTGCATAAACAAAATTGAAGTGAAACATGGGAAAAAAAGGATGGAAGGTAAGAAGCAAATGAGCATTTAGAATTTACTTACTTGCCGGCCTTCTAAAAGCAGAAATGAATGTCAACTTCACATCCCTCACAGAATGCAAGAAATGCCTGGATTTCCATGAGATGAACGAATGTTAAATATTATCGTCTCCACTGGAAGACACAAGGAAAAACTTCAACATAATAGATGGTCCTGAATGTGACTCCAATGGCATTACTGCAATTAGGTGGACTCACTTTATGGAAATGGAGATAAGTTTGAAAGTGAAGTCATATATTCAAGAAATTTCAGCTGCATTTATGACCCAAATGTCTTGATATAATCAATAACAAATAAGGTCAAATACCTTCAACTCTTTGACAGCAAAAGTCACGTCTACTGGGTTGCCGCTATGAGCATACCGCCAAACTCTTCCACAGGATCTATCCATAGCTGAGAGTGCAGCAAAGAGTCGTTCTCTGCAACCAGAGTCTGAACCAGATATTCTTCTCCATATTCAGTCGAAAAGAGTAAAACTAGTGTCTTCCTTTGGTAGGATCAATCTAGCTTCGAAACTCAATGGCTTTCCCACCAAATTCACTTGCAGCATCAGAAGGTATGGAGCTACATTCAGTTGCCACGAGAGTAATTTCCTGAAGGATGAAGGAAGATTTGCAAGCAAGTTCAGATGATGAGGCCTCCCAACGATATTTTCTGGAGCATCATTTTGTATCCAGAGATAATTGTTGTACATTGGGGTCAACATTGCAAGCTATCCAATATGTTTTCTTAATGCCTGCATACATATGACAAGAACTTGGTTTAAACCTCATCACGTGTATGCATGAATTTCTGCATGGTGTAGCTTCTTATCAAATTAATGCAGGTTTGACAGGTGCCAGCCTCTGATTCTATTGCAGTTAGAAAACATACCGAATGATATGTAGTTAGCATGATTGAGTCAAAAGACTTAAAATGGTAAGTGGCCAACAAAAAGAAGTAAAAGTCATATACACGGAATCTAATATTCAATAAGTTCCCTCTGTCTCTTTATTCCGAATCCGTTGGCTTTATAGGTCATATTGGTGCATTGCAAAATCCATAAGACAGAGTTCACACTACTTTTGCATGATGAGAAATTAGAGAAGCTAATCCCGGTGGACTCATACGACATGATTTATTAATGCTCATCACAGCATTCTGCAGTCATTTTCTTTCAATGAAAATGTCAGTTTCAAGAGTTCATGCTTTCAGTTATTGAGTGTCGCAAAACTCCATACAACACCATCAAAGTAACTAGACAGACCAGGAAAGCATTACCAAGACAGAAGAGCAGCACCCATAGAAGGTAATCCATTGGGTTTTTTCCTATGGTTTCACCATTCAACATTGTCCGCGAGTACCCCTGATACTGATAGTGCTCCTGTCTATAGCAGTGAATTGCCTCTCACAATATAACGACTTTGAATCACCCTATCGGCAGTATTATTTTCTTTCAGTGGACTTCAGGTTTGCGCACGTCAAGTTCTTACCATCGTCCACAGGACCAATCGCGCCCTAAGTTAACAAACTCCTGCCTCAAATCCACCGCCGAAAGCTCCACGCACTCGGCAATCGGTGGAAGGACTCTCAGAATTTCTCAATCGGACACCGTATCGAGCGAAACGAGCCAACACCTAACACGGCATCATAGCCATCTAAACTACTCAGCATCGCTCAGCAGGGCACAGGAAGAAGCAACTGCTGTAGCTATTTCACCCGACGTGGATTTCAGTTGAATCACCTGGGAAGGAGAAGCTTGGATTGCGAGGTCGTTGCCGACGCGGGAGAGGCAGGCAATGGAGCGAGCCAAGGTCTTCAAGGCGCCGCCGCTGAGGGCGAACTCCACTTTCGCGGACACTTCGCTTCGCTATCTCTCTCTCGATTTGGTCGCTGTAAAATCTGTGGTGGCGACCAAATCAGAAAATGAAAAGTTACGGTTTCCTTCCTCGTTGATTTTTCTCGTTAAAGAAGGAAGGCAGGAGCGGAACGAGTACAGAAGAGTAGGAGAAACAAATTAAACTTTCTAACAAGAATGCACGATAACTAAGCAAAAAAAAAAAAAAAAAAAAAAAAAAAAGAACAAACATACACCATGGCCAACGTGTTAGAATACTCACACCATTGACCTCCAAGGTTAAACTCTACCGCGGAGGACATCTATGGTTCAATTAAGTTTTTAATAATTAAGAGTTCTATCTTCTTTTATTTTATCAGGAAAATCAAATCCTTGTAATTCATTTCCCGTAACCTTACTTCTACGGAATATAGTAGCATTCGAAGTGCATATTTCTAAGTCCATGGCATAAATATATAAAACCACACGTTGGATGTCCATGCAATGAGCTTTTCATATTTATATGAAAAATCCATTCCATCTCCATCAGAGGTCCATGGAGTGAGCTTTTCATATTTATATGAAAAACCTATTCCATCATCATCAAACTCCCCGATGATAAACAAAATAAAAAAAAAATCAAATCAAATAAAAAAAAGACTAATCATCATGGTGAGCTGCTCAAAAGTGCATCAAGCAATATCAAGGTGCGAGGTCAATGTTCACCGTTAATGTCTCTAAATTATTTTCTTTTTTAAGTTAAGTCCATTTACATTCTCATTTCACCACCAGTCAATAAAATCTAGATATCATTTTAATTATTGAGCTAATTTTTAATGAGGGATAGTTGTATAATAACCAAAAGGACAAAAAAAATAGATAAATAATAAGCAATTCAATAAACAGATTAAAGAAAAAAAAACATAGAGAGAGCAATTCGGATTCTTTGGTAAGTGGGGTAACTAGACCTTTTAAACCAACCCATCTCACATGGCCCAGATCAGTTAACGGCCCATAAAACTATAATCTCAGTCCATGCTTCAAACACGTTAAGGTGGGCTCATTTACAAAAACTCGCCCAGAACATCTTGGGAGATGAGTGAGCTTTTCTTATTATAAAACACAGGCAATCGAACTGATATAACACCCAGAATTGACGTCCAGATACCGAAATAGCGCCTCCAAAACTCAGTTTTGGGTGTCGTATGGTCCAGATAGCGAAATGTATTGGTCCACTTCGCCTCCAAAACTCAGTTTTGGGTGTCGTATTGGTCGGCTTTGCCTCCAAAACCGAAGCCGTCCAAAACTCAGTTTTGGGTGTCGTATTGGTCCGCTTCGCCTCCAAAACCGAAGCCGTCCAAAACTCAGTTTTGGGTGTCGTATTGGTCCGCTTCGCCTCCAAAACTCAGTTTTGGGTGTCGTATGGTCCAGATAGCGAAATTCCGCCAGATACCGAAATAGCGCCTCCAAAACTCAGTTTTGGGTGTCGTATTGGTCGGCTTCGCCTCCAAAACCGAAGCCGTCCAAAACTCAGTTTTGGGTGTCGTATTGGTCCGCTTCGCCTCCAAAACCGAAGCCGTCCAAAACTCAGTTTTGGGTGTCGTATGGTCCAGATAGCGAAATTCCACCTCCAAAACTCAGTTCTGGGTGTCATATCAGTTCGATTACCTGAGTTTTTTAATAAGAAAAGCTCACCCCAGGGAATTTTTCATAATCAAGGTCTGCGACAGCCCCACCGTGTTCTCATTTTCAGCCAAGCAAGGAAGAGATTGGCGAGGCAAAGTTGAAGGTTAATGGCGAACGACAATCCAGCTGATCACGGTAGTTGGAGGTAAGCTTCGTCCACCTCAAACGTATCTTAACCAGCCCAGGCTCTGTCTGTAAGTTGGAGGACTGCAAGTAAAATAATGCCAAAATCTTGATATCCTTTTCTGTTCTTATATTTGATCATGTTCGCTGTGTATATTCCATTACGTGCGAATGCTGTTTAAGGAACCGTCACTCTTAAGTATATCAGGTGAACTTGTTGATGCCTTCTGAACTCGTACTGTTCAATACTTAAGAGCCCAATGGGGGGTCTTTCACTTGTCAGTAGAGATGGCTTGTTCTTTGCCTTAGATTGTGAGAACTGGATCACAACACCGATTAGATTGTGAGAATTCGATCACAGCACCACTTTGTACATCCAGATTTTTTCCTCTACTTTTTTCTTTTCGTTGATTGAGGCTTGAGACAGGTTTTGTTCTCGATGTTCATGACTCTCAAAGAGCAGAAATGGGCTCTTCTCAGAACAGAGCATGTACTTAAAGCCATATCTGGTGGGGATGTAAAATGGCCCGTTTCTCGCATTTCCTGGATTACAGTAGTTATGTCGTGCCGCCCGGACTTTTTCTTCTTTTATTTTGCTGATTGATCCAGGTTTTTGTTCTCGCTGTTCATATGACTAGACTCTAACAACAGAGCATGTTGGCTCGTGCTCATATCAGGGTATATTCAGTGGGTGTAAATCTGTCAGAAAAGTAAGAATGCCTCTTGTAGTCATCACCCCTTTTTCTGTGCGAATGGGTAAATTTTAGTGATATCCATTCGATAATTGAATACGGTAGGACTCACACCAGGAATAATCCCTCTCGAGTATCCATACCATAAAAACAGCAGGTGAGTTTGTCTGAAGAAAGAGAAATTTATATTAACCATCATGTCTTTTTTTAATATCAAGAGGTTGGAAAGAGGTGAGTGTGGAGGACTGCGAATGCTGTCTTCATTTCCTTTCATGAAAAAGAACTTCCTATCTCTTATCATGTTTTTACGCGTATGTTGTTTCATTAGGAAACAATCTGTACTCTATGTAAATTAGGTGAATCCGTCTTTTTTAATGTTTCATTCTAAAACCATGGTACAAGTATGAGTTGCTCATATGTTCATTTGTTTATCTATCAATATGCTTATTCTTGATCCTTATTGCTTGAGCTTATGTAAAAGATGATTATCTAACAAGCGATTTGCTGATTTTTATTTCAAGGAACGTGTTAGATCATGTGGCTCAAGTTAACGAAGATCTTGATTCCCTTGAGAATGCTTTGCGTCAGCTCATCAGGGACAGGCATACCTCTATAGGTCAAGCCGACATTTCCAATGCACCAAGCATTATGCTTATCTATGAAGCAATCAAAATCATTCGGCAAAAATTAATCCTGAGGATGGGAAGACAAGATATTGACCCAAGTTTTCGACTTGCCTTTGCTGTGATCACCGTTGCTCTTGGATGTGTCACGTGCAGTCTCCTGATGTGCGTCTTGCTTGGTGACTTGCCTTGGCCAATTTTTGTTGGCTGTGTTCTAATGTTGGTAGCCACATGTGTGTTCATCGCCAACTGAGGATTGATTGGGGGGTGATAGTCTGTGTTGTTTAAATGTATTTGAGTTGCTTGGTAACCTTTTAATGCTGGGTCGGATGTGAACCTCGTGTTGTATTATTACCTTGAACACCCTTTGCATAACATAGTAGAATAAATTATGATGATGATTAGAATTTTTTTTTTTTGGGTGCAAAGTCCTCTCCATCTAAGAGTATTTTGAGCTATTTTAAACATATCTTGGAAAGTTTCCACCAGCCCCTTTCCTATAAGGAAGCTTTAATCCTTTTGCTGGAGTGCCAGTTTCAGTTTAAATTCTAAGTGCATTTAGGTCCATCAATTCCTCTTTGGATCGAGTTGCATCGGTAAGATAAAGCTTATGGAGTTGCACTACCAGTAAACAAAACTAAGAAATGGTGAATTAGAGAAATGGGGCAAATTTTTCCTTTGGGACAAAGAAATTAGGGGAAATGAGAGTATATAAAAAAGAATCGCACGCCCTCATTTAGTATTCTTTCATTCCGGATTCACGTGTTGTTAGTTTGATGTACTTTTTTTTTTTTTTTTTGGTAAGGGTAAGATTTTGTTAGTTTGATATAGTTTATAGCTTCTTCCTCATATAATTTTCATCACTACCGTTGTGCTTTTGAGATTGGTTTAACAAAATTATTTGATAATTTTATCATTCATCAATGTCCATGGCCGAACAACAATGATGGTCATGTGCGCATTTTTATGTATTTTATTGCATTACATGATAATAAATGAGGAATCAAACCGATTGTTATATATGATCTTAAATTCATGTAAAAAATTGATTTATTCCCCTATAATAAAAAGAATTCGCACATGCGTATGAAGAATATATTTATCTTATTGTCAGATTAAACTCGACGCTAGTAAGTAAGATAATTAGAGGATTATATCTTAACTATTTTTAAATTACAATTTTGTCCATTATATCATAGTATGTCACTATGACATATTTGAAAAACAGGCATAAGCATTACTTAAAGATTTTTATTATAAAAGCTGAAATCCTCGTTAGATTTGCTTGTATGCAGTAGTAATTAACCGGCACTCACTCCATGGATAATCGATTAAATTAACATGTGCCATAAATATAATTTCTCTAGTATGGGCCTAATTGTTCTTAAAGTTCCCATGAAGCAGGGGCTTTTGGGCCTGGACCGGCCCGCTGTATCGAGGATCAGATCTGTTGCGGGTCATAGAGGACTCGGATTTAAGCTTCGACCCATATAAAATCCATAATCCACGTTCACGCCTTGTCGCTTCTCTCACCTGGTGCCGCAGCATTGCTCTCGATCCTCCTCCGGCTGAATTCAGGCAATTTTTCATCCCTCTGCATACGTAGTTTACTCCGGACTGCGAAGCTTTCATGTGGGTTTTTTCTCTTTTCCTTTTGCATATGATTGACTCGATAAATGATTTTGTAAAACGAAAGCTGCATTTGACTGATAATCTCATGTATCTTGCTTTTGAATGGATCGTTGCGTTGTGAAAATGCGGAAAGATCTTGGTGAATTGCATAACTTAAAAGACTTCAATTAGTTGGCCGGTTCTCACAAGTGTCTGTGCTTTAAGACACTGGTGATGGAAGGAGTGAAAATGGAGAGTTCCCAAGTTCCAACACCACAGACCAAGCACGTCCCAAGCTCAAAATGTAAATGTGTGCAAATTAGAAGTCTTCGTAGTTCGATCATCTATCAAATGGAGAGTACATAATTTGTATCCACATCCGTCCGTACTTGGAAGAGGGTTTGTGCAACTTTGGAAACCCACTTATTTAAATATAGCCTATATCTATCAAATTAGATACATTTATAAGAAAGTAAACGATGAAAATGAGATAAGATAAAATCCACAAAATTTGAAATTGATTTTAAAAAATCAGATAAGAGAGAAGTTCATTAGCTTTAATTTGTTATTTTATTGTTCAACAACTTTTGTTCTCGATCTTACAATTCAAATAGAATTTTAATATGCATAGGAAGATATGATGTTTAGTTTTCACCTAGCCGTTAAAATTTGAAGTAAATATCAATTGAAAAATATAACATAGAATAAAGAACTCCATATACTTCTAAAAATAAAAATTGAAATTGTGATGAATCTAAATGTATACAAACTCTTCTTTTCTGATTTTTCTATTGTGCGAGTACCAAAAATTTCTACTATAGGTCTTTTTCAGCAAGATTTGATGTCTAAACTTTCAGCCACATTTCGTATGTCTGGTTTAACAAGTATTCTTACTGTGTCCGCTTGATAACAAGCCCAGATAACATTATGCCAAAATTGGTGACACTGATTAAAAGAAAAAAAGAATAAAAAGCACATGTCAAAATGTGTTTATTAATAAGCACATGTCCAACATATAAATCGATACATGTGAAAGTGCGTTTACAATATATGTCCGCATAAAGTGCATATCACATAAGTAGTTCATAGTATTATAAGTAACAATTGGTCATGCACATTATATTTATTTGCCGTCAAAATCCAATAACACGAATAATGAGAAAATGATACATGACTTGCTCCTAAGAAGCCTTGACCTGGTAACATTGTTTTAGGGTCTTTAGAATTCCCTTTCCTGTTCCGGTCCGACAACGAGGACGCTGCCCTGCCCTTCACCTACCATGGAAGGACTTCAGACTCTGGTGTGGTCCTACCCATGGGCAGAGTCGCCCTCATCTCCCCCATTGCTCAGTGCTCCCTGGCACCCTGCTGCTTTGCTGGGCTTTACCCGTCCTAGGCGTGGACGTGGGCTTACAGGCCAAGATGGTTCGATCAAAAGGGATAGAGGTCGGGCTGGGGCTCTGCGCTCTTTCTTTCTGTGTGGGACGACCGGGGGGAGCATTTGTCACTAAATGATCACCTTAAGTATTACTTTCAAGAATTTAGTCCATTTGGACTAGGAGAAGAGTTACAACACTAGGCCAAATTGTCTTCCGTAAAATGTTAATCCTAGAATAAATGGGCAATAGTCATGAGTGTGAGTAAAAGCTATGATACATAAGAATAATCATATTAGAATCACATGTGCGAGTTTTCATCTTTGATAACTTCTTTAAATTGTGTCAATTAGCATATTGATTGGGCCCTTATTGACCAATTTTCTGCCTGCATTTGGAAGGATATATCTGAAATTGGGATCAGAAGTTGGGTAAGGACTAATTAGTTGTAAGATGAAGTATGAGAACCAAAATTAAACATCGACAGTAATGGGGAACATTTTGTAATATCTTTTGCATGATTATTTTTTCATTCCATATTAGTGCCGCTTGCATAGCTCCGTTAGCATATTCCCTTGGTCGGTCATTGAAATTTTTCCTAAAATGATAATTGGTGAATATTTTATGGACCCTATCTATCACAAGATAAAGTATGATGACCAATTAAATAGTGGCAATAATACAAAGATCGTTTTTGTAATTTTTCCCGGATATATATTCCAATAATTTTATGCTTTCATCATCTCAATGATCATTGCTAATTTTTCATTCGATGTAAAACATTAGTCTATTCATTAATAGTAAACTCGCAAGTCACGCGACTAGCTTTCTCTTTCAATTCAGAATACTCAGACTATTTTGAGTTACACTAATGTGATAATTTGTAAGTAAATATTTATATAAATCTCTCTAGATATTATTAAAAAAAAATCGTCACCACCAAAAATAGTTGTAACCCTAGGTCCAAATTTTATCTTCACATCTCAAAGATTAATTTTGCTGGACAATTTTTACCACGGTATAGATAACAATGACATGTGTTCGAGAAATGTTGTCAAACTAGTATGGGTATATATGATGATGATGTTTCCAATCCTCTGTGGTGCAATTCAAAATTGAGAAACGATGCAAAAGAATATGCACCTGGCTAAGCAATTGTCTTATATTGAGATTCCTTATAATTTAAATCATTCATCCTTGTAATAGGTTTTGGAAAACTGACGCAGCTGAACCTTCTTTGGATGAGAAACATGGGTATATGCAACAGCAAGGTGTAGGATGATATGCCCACAACTCAAAAATTCATAATATCTTTTTGGGAAAAGGCCCAAACAATTTAGAACCAAAGAGATAACAGTATGCCACTAACAATATTCAAATATGTCGAATGCAAGAGCACAAGATGGAAAAGTCACGTACGACAAGAGAGCTTCTGGACGATCCAAACCACAATCAATTCGCGCTTTAGGGACTCTTTTGGGGCATGTAAACTTTAAATACTACGAATCGATTTGTGTGACTATAGTTGGTTCCGTCACTGACAGAAAGAGTAATTGATTGCAACCCTCCCATTTTCCGGAAACAATAGACTCTTGGTGGCGGCGTGAATATTTTGGGGCCCAAGACGCGAGTTAAATTGCCAACAGTCAATCCTAGCAGATCGAAACGCCAGACCCATTTTTCTCCAAGTCCATTTATAGTCAAAGCACACCTCACTCAACATTTTTTTTCTTGCTCAGCCATTATGAAGGGAAAATTGTTCAAATTATCCTAACCCTATTATACAACTAATTCAATTCTAAATCTTTTAATTTTACCAACTTAGTCCTAAATCTTCTAACAACTTACTAATTTAGTCCTAAACCTTTTGATTGTGCTAATTTAATAATAAGTTTTTAAATGATTTTGGCAAACTATTCTTTGGCAGCTCAATCAGCGACAATCATCTTATGTGACGCAATTATTATTAACATAAAAAATTTTAAATTATTTAAAAAAATTCAATTTTTTTATTATTAATCTTTATTGATTTTTTTCATTTCTTTTTTTCCCTTCTCTTTACATAAAGCTAGTGGGCTGCAAAGCCCTTGTTGTGGATGGAAAGCACATTGCAAGCCCTCACCCAAGGCCCAATGAGGGCCGTCAACTCTTGCTTAGCGGCCAGCGGAGGTCTCTGGTAGGGCTGCTAGCCTTGTGTAAAAAGAGAGAAGAAAATAAAAGATTGAAGACAATAAAAAATTAATTTTTAAAATTTAAAATTATCAACATCAGAACTGCCGTATCACATAAAACAAGAGGCACTAACTAGGCTATTATTTTAGTAATATCTAGCCAAAATTAGTCGGAAAGATTAATTTGGCAATTTGTTAAAAGCTTTATGCCTAGTTTGGTAATTCGTCAAAATTTTAGAATTAAATTGACATAATTTGAAAGATTTATGATTGAATTGCCGAAATTGAAAAATGAAGAGTTTTTTGGACATGCTAAAAAACAAACAATGTTTGAAATGATTTGATGGGAAGCCCTCTCTCCCACAACTAATTATGGTGTTTTTCATGTTGATCGACACTCCACCGATGAAGAGACCTTCCTTTAGGGTACTTTCACAAAGAAATGACAGCACCAGCGTGGCCCTAATATTGCATATGGGGTTAGAATCTTATCATAGAACAGTCGGACGATTGAAGTTGGCTTATTTGATGGGGCAATTTCTCCGAGAGAGGACAAAAGAGAACCAAGAAGACGAGTTAAAACAAACATAAGAGGGACTTTAGCGATATAATATCCAACAGTAGCAAATTTTGACCATGCATCATACAGTGATTTGCTGAAGCAGAAAAAAGAAGGCTTACCTTTTGCACAAAGACGCCATCGGTACCATTAGGAAATTGTTTAGGTGCAAACCAGACATTTTGGGGAAAAAAAAGATAAAATAAGCAAAAAGCCCATGCAATTGCAACTGTGCCCGTTGGACACTATCGTAGGTGTGACATAATCAGCTTTTACAGGGGCCCAAGTACTATGAACATTCCGTGATCCAATCACTTATATGTACATCGGGCCTAATTAAATTGGCTCACTTCTCTCGAATCGAGATGCAAAGGCCCATATCCTATGGCCCACTAGGTAAAGCTCATAGTCTATCTCTATAAACACAAAAAGATGTTATTATTTCATTAAAACAATTTTCTCCAGGAACCAGAACAAAAATCTACGGGGAAAATCAAAAGTTAAAAGGAGAGACATTCGTTCCCCCCAAGTTCGCGGATGCACCCCTTTGATTTAACAGTTCCAATTCCATAACCTACCTCACCCGATTCGTCACTTCCCATTTTCCTCCTATCGTACCACATCACAGCCGCTCCATGATCTCCAAGCGGCGAGCTGAGCCGACTAATGAGAAATGGCCTGTTTAGCAGATGTAAGTGTTTACATCACCCATCCTCCAAGCTTGGACTCGTCTACAACCTTCAACGTCATCCTCCTAGAGTCCACCGTATTTAGCACGCCCAATCCTCAATAAGTAAAACCCCTCTGTCTCTCTTGCTTCGTCCATTCGCCCAATCGAATGTTTGAGGTAACGTTGATTCTTTTTCCCATTTCGAAAAGTGAGAGAAATGCCGACTCGCAATTGGACGTGAATTCTTTATTCCACAAAATGCTCCCACGGATTATAAGCATCTCAATATATCTCAATCATTGATGTATGTAAAATCATTGATGCATGACGTTAAGAATTGATTTGAGATATCAATGGAAACACTATTCGGGATAGAGGATCTGCATCCTCTTTTTCTATGCATATTTGGAATGTTTCATGATATCATGTTCTATATGTTTTGCGAAATTTATTTTCTAAAATAATGCTTTCCTTATTTCCAGCGTTTGGATTACTTAGGAAAATGAGTCAATAGAAAAATTTTCTTAGCCAATGAAAAATTAATATTTAAATTCAAGAAAATGATTTCATATTTAGAAAATCAACAATTATTTTCCAAAATATGACTATATATTGATACTTTAATTGAAGACCCTATGTTCGGGCATGGGAAATTATTGGCTTTTAGATTGGAAATTGGGAATTAAAGCATTTCCTGTATCCTTTCTTAATATGTTCTTTCTCAGATTTTAGGGATTTTGTCGGTATGAGACTGCATTATTCCCGTAACGTAATTAACTTGTCAAGTTAATTGTGTAATTGTGTACCAAAGTGAGATTGGATGGACAAAATTTAATTAGCAACATAACTGAAATCGACACTTCTTTTGAAGTTCTATTTATCCATTGAATGAATCTCTCTCTCCTTCTATAGCGTTCAATTATATTTTATGTTGGAAAAACCAGATTCCTCATGTAAGGTTTTGATTGGATAGAAGTAGAGAAGAGGGAAGAAGGCGTGATGAATCAAACTTTCTTCCACCTCCATCGCTGGGGGTGCATTTTTGTCTTTTCGTGGTATAAGGCCGTCGATTAAGAGAATTTGAGAAAGAATCACATTAGATGTCGATGACTAAGATTATACATATGTTTTATATATAAAAACGGTGGGAGAAGAGAGATTTTATGAGAAATGGGCTTGAACAATTGAGATTTAGGGGAAGGAATTCGCTCCAATTTATGATCCTTCGGCTTAGCTGTTAACCCAACTGCTTTTGTTCAACTTTATGGGTCCAAGAGATGAAGTCTCAAATGGGAACCATGAGAAGCCAAAGGAAATCCCAAGAAATTCCATTCACTTGCATTATTCAATTAATTATATAATTATTTAATGAAAAATATTTTTATTATCAACAATAATTTTGTCTAAATATTTTTGTGAACAATAAAAATATTTTCGTTTATTATTTTTTTTTTTGTAAGTGATACAAGCTATCGTTTTTAAGAAACTAATTTTCAAATCATTTATTTTTCATGAAACAAATAAAACCTAAGTATAATTCTTTTTTCTAATATAAGTAAGTAGTTGTAAAGGTACCAAAACTTATGGAGAGGGAAAAGTGCCAAAAAGTCATAAACCTTTTGCCTTTGTGCCGATTTAGTCATAAACATTTTTTTAGTGCCGATTCAGTCCTAAACATTTTTAAGTTATGCCAATTCAGTCCTTTCCGGTCAATTTTGGCTGAATTTTGCTGACTAGACACCGTCGGCTGACGTGGCATGATCGGCGCTGACGTAGACAACTTTTAATAATATTTTAATATTTTTAAATATTTTTTTATTTTTTAAATATTTATATATATTTTTTATTTTTTTATTTTTGTCTTTTTCCTCTAGCTGGTCGCCAAGGTCCGGTGACCGGTCGAGGCGACTGCCGGCGAGGGCGAGGACCGGCAAGGCTCGACCTCACTAGATCTGGCGAGGGTGAGCCTCGCCCATGGCCGCCTCGCCGGATCTGGCCATGGGCGAGGCTCGCCTCACCGGATCTAGCGAGGTTGAGCTTCGCCGGCCCTCGCCCGACCTCACCAAATCGCCATGGGTGAGGGCCGGCGAGGCTTGACCTCGCCAGATCCGGCGAGTGTGAGCCTCGCCCATGGTTGGTGAGGGCCGGCGAGGCTTGACCTCGCCAGATCCGGCGAGGGCGAGCCTTGCCCATGGCCGCCTCGACCTCGCTAGATCGGGCCATGGGCGAGGCTCGCCCTCACCGGATCTGGCAAGGCAAGCCTTGCCCATGGCTGGTGAGGGCCGGCGAGGCTCGACCTCGCTAGATCCGGCGAGGGCGAGCCTCGCCCATGGCCGCCTCTCGACCTCGCCGCGATCGAGGCCATGGGCGAGGCTCGCCCATGGCTGGCGAGGGTCGGCGAGGGTCAACCTCACCAGATCCGGCGAGGGCGAGCCTCGCCCATGGCCGCCTCGCCAGATCAGGCCATGGGCGAGGCTTGCCCTTGCCAGATCTAGCAAGGTCGAGCCTTGCCGGTCCTCGCCCATGGCCGGCGAGGCTCGACCTCGCCAAATCCGGCGAGGTTGGCCTCGCTCTCGTCGGCGGTCACTGGTAGGTCGCCGGACCTCGGTGACCACCGGAAGAAAAAGACAAAATAAAAATAAAAATATTAAAATATATATATATGTTTTTTAAAAATAAAAAAATATTATTAAAAGCTGTCCACATCGGTGCCGATCATGTCACGTCACGGCCGGCCCAAATAGCAAAATCCGGCCAAAATTGGCTAGAAATGACTGAATTGGCACAACTTAAAAAGGTTTAGGACTAAATCGGCACCAAAAAAAGGTCTAGGACTAAATCGGCATAAAGGCAAAAGGTTTAGGACTTTTTTTTGGCACTTTTCCCATTGTGGAGAGGGATTACTCTGGCCATGAGTTTTACCTATACTAATTTACCGAATATATATGTTGAAACTTTTCCAATATAAATAACAGAAGAGGATGAAGATCCTCTGCTTTGAAGAAGCTTCCATTGGCATTTTAATCAATTGTCCACTGGGGATGCATGTAGATAAGGCATTTATCAACGGTTGGGTATGTTGAGATATTACCATTTGGAATAAAAAATCCGCATCCAAAAAATAAAGGATTAATGATTATTAGCAATAAATCTTACTTTTTGGTGGATCTACAATGACTGAATATGCTTCTAAGTGCATATTGTCTGCTCTTAGGGCCTCTGCCATTAGAAACCACGCGTATATAAATCTTGATATATTAACAAAAAGAGCAAAAGAAAAATAGACAGGGTAGTCTGGTGCTCCGCGTACGACCCTCAATGTTCAAGGCAAGGCACAAATAAAGCAGACTTTAAAAGACGATTTAGCCTTTTCGCTTTCGTCACTTCCGCGGGAGAGCCCACGTCAAATATAAAAAAGTAAACCCGGAATTTTGTTAATATGAGTTCAGCGGGGGGAATGTGTGAGATCAGCGGCGGCGGCGAGGGGGGAGGAATTTTGTTAATATATAAGATCAGCGCAGACGTTTTTCTGTCGGGGCATTTCCTTAGTCCACGTATAAAAGCTCGGCTCGGCTCGGCTCGGCTCGGCCAGGCCCCGGTATGAAAGCTCTCGGCACTAGGCAGGCACCCATATAAAGCTCGGCACAACCCAGATAGCCAACCCGTCCCCCGAGAACTCTGATCTCACATTCCCCTGAAGCACTTTGTTCGTTCAGAAGACAGCAATCTGCAAACACTTGAAACCACATTTTTAGGAAGAAAGAAAGGGGGAGATCAGGCAAAGTAGGAAGGTTAATGGAGAACAACAATCCAGCTGATCACGGTGGTGTTCGGAGGTAAGCCTCAGCAACCTCAAATACATAAAAAAGCACTGTTAGCCCAGCTCCGTCTGCAAGTTTAAGCATTCTGAGGAAACTCATGGCAGTATCTTGATATTCTTTCTTGTTTCTATCTCTGATTCATTACGTGAATAATGTTTTGTGGTGAAAAAACCTGCATTTTAGTCGTTCGATGTACTGTTCACGTAAGAGCCCAGGGGAATCTTCCACTTGCCTGTAGAAAAATGGCCTGTTTCTCGTGTTAGATTGGGAGAGTCGGATTGGAACATCAATTTATACTGTCCAGATTTCTCCATCTGTTCATTTTTTCCTTTTATTGATTGAGATGTTCATAATGATTCAACACTCAAAGAGCAGGAGTGGGCTCTGCTCAGAGCAAAGCATGTACACGGGCATATCTGGTGCAGGCAAAATGCCTTCTTCTAGTTATTGATCCCCCTTTTTAAGTACGAATTGGTAAATTTTCATGATATCCATTTGGTAATTGAATACAGTAGGACTCGTTCCAGGAATAATTCCTCTCGAGTATGGATACCATTAAAACAGCTGAGTTTGTCCGAGGAAAGTGAAATCCATGTTAATTGCCATTTCTTGTTGAAAACCGCAAAGTTACAAAGAATGTTACCCTTCTCCTAAAGTAACTGGGTAAGAGGGAAAGTTAAAGAGACACGTCTGTTTATGAACTCCGCAGCTTTCTTTTGTCAACAGAACACCATATTAATTGAAAGCCTTCTTGGCTTTTCCTTATAAGAAAAGAGAAGACATTCAGTTGGCTTTTCTACTCGGTAAGCAGCGGCTTACCTGTTAGTTTTGTGCATCTAGGTGGTCTTGTTTTTGTTAATGTGTTGTTAGAGTAGGTTAGGAAAGGTTTATAGGTGTTAAAGGAGGTATCCCCTCGTACTCTGATTTTCCAGTTTGTCGAAAAGAAGAGTTTTTCACTAGAGGGGCTATACTCTTGCGGTGCATGTATAGGTTAGAGTCCTGCAATGCATAGACACGTTAGTTATGATCTACACTAGAAGCTTGGTCTCATACAGCATCAATTTTTTTTTAGAACTTAAAATGGTAGAGTTCTTGAAAGCTTTTGGAAAAACTGCCGTCTTATGTGATGAAGAATTAGCTCAAAACTTGAGCTTTACCAAAAGACTGTACACTAATAAGTGGTTTGCTGATTTTATTTCTTAGACGTGGAGTAGAGCATGTGGATCGAATTACCACAATTCATTTCCTGGAGAAGATCCTGCTAAAAATTGTGATTTTTGCCATTGGAATCATGGGTATTCAAGCCATCGCTAACCTTGAAACCATCGTGTGTATCTACACAATGCTAATAATCGTCGGGCAATTACTAATCCTCAAGATGGGAAGGCAGGATATGGACCCAACATTCCCACTTACATCCGCTTGCATTGCTATTGTTCTCCGATGTGTCAGATGTTGTTTGCTGATGTACATTCTGTTTCGTGTCATGCCTTGGTCGATTTTCATCCTCCGCGTCCTCTCATTGATGAACCCATGAGCATTCATCGCGAATTAGAGAATTGTGACCATTTTGGGTTTTCCTAATATTGTGGTTTGCTCTTTGGTAAGTAGGTATTTATGTGTATTGTGCTTATGCTGGTCAGGACATGAACCTTGTGCTATACTGTTATTACCTCGAACATCTTATATATCGAAAAGCATAATATGTGATGTGATGTAGATAATGCTACTACTTAGTTAAGATTCTAGTGCCATACAATGAAGTTGGAATCACAGGTATTCTTTTTTCTTTGGCTAGAGATTATTTAATCTTTCGATCCACGAATTGCAATTTAGATGTAGTTCGTATCCCAATCCTCATATCAAACCTCAACAATATTCTAGGCACTATCTTGACCCGAATTTCAAGTCACAAATGAAAATCACTAAGCTTGGCATAAAGGAAGCATGCAATACGTGAGAGAGGGACATGTATAGCTATAGAGGTCCAACCAACCTATAATACCAATACACCCGTCATGCTTATATATATAGTGGTTAAAAATATCCAGCAGAAATTAGTCTTTAAAATGGGAGGGCAAGATATGGACTCAATGTTCCAACTTGCGTATGCTCTCATCGCTGTTGCTCTTGGTTATGTTGGGTGTAGTCTATTAATGTACATTCTGCTCCGTGACATGCCTGGGCCAATTTTTGTTTTCTGCGTCTTGGTGTTGATAATCCCATTCCCATTCCAACTAGAGGATTAATTAGAGAATGGTGGTACTTTTTTATTGTCCTAATGTTGTGGTTTGCTCTTTGCAAAGTTAGTTTTCATGTGTGTTCATGTCTATGTTGGCTCAAATGCAAGCCTTATGTTGTATTATTATTACCTCGGACATCTTTTACATCACAAAGCAGAATGTGAAATGATGATGAAGACAATTGTACTGCTTTGTAAAGATCCTGGCGCAATACTTTGAAATTGTAAAACAAGAGTTATTTTTTCTTTGGCCAGAGAAAAACTAGGGAATCACATTATCCTCAATTACAAGTCTTTCAGCACACGAATTGACAATTTCGAAGTAGTTCATGACTCCATCTTGATATTTTAAACTCGGCAACACTCTATATACTCTCTTGACAATGTTGACATGAAATTCAAGTCCCAAAGGAGACATGCAATATGTGAGAGAGGGAAACAATTGGTTACAAATTCTTTAATGAAAAGATTTCCCCATTGGAGAACAAAGCCAATTCACATTAGAAAAGTGAGATGCACAACCTCTTGTATGTTGGGACATGTTCGGAAGAAATAGAAAAACGAGACAAAGTAATTTTAGTTTGATATGATAAAGACGGAAAGAGATAGATGTCAACGTCTAAGAATTGTTGTTTCTTGTTATAATAAAAGAGGGTGGGACTCATAAGTATCCTCAGAGATGGGCCTACTCCACTGAGATTCAGGGGGAGGAAATTGCTATAAGCCCTCGGCAATTATTGTCCTTGTCAACCTTGTGTTTAATAGAGATGAAGAGTCAACTGGGGATCCTTTGAAGCTAGAGGCAAATCACAAGAAATTCTGTTTACTTGCACCTTTGTCTTGTTTAATGTAAACATCTATTCTCTATCCTTTTGTTTTCATTTTGTTAATTCGTCCAGGCTTCTATTCCGTTCCCAGTGACTTAGACAACCGGACCGGACAATGTACTTAGGGGCCACAACCCAAAAGTTGTCACATATTCTTCTCGGCAATAGCCTAAAAAGTCAAAATCAAAGAGATAACATCACATCACAACTAAAGATACTTTTAAATATGTCGAGGGTGGATGAAAGCAATAAGACCGGTCTTATAAAGCTGTTTTTTTTTTTTTTAAATATATATCTTCTTTCTATAAAAAGATTTACAGGCATGCGCGTGGAAAAAAAATTTAAAGGTGTAGAAAGAGTTAAATATATAATTGAAAATTGTGAAAAAAAGTATAAAAGATTGTAAGATTTAAATGCAATGTTAGTAAGTAAGATATTTAAAGAGTACAAAACTATTTTTAAATTACAATTCTGTCCATTTTTTCCTACTATATTATAATAATATATCTAAAAGAAGACACAAGAATTAATTGATTTTTTAAAAAAATAAAAGTTGAGGTCGAGCTTTGATTTTGGTAAGACAATCAAATATGTCCGAATTGATAGCAGAAGGAAGTTTTGCTCAAAACCGTTAAACATATTCTGCAATGAGGAGAGAGACATATTGAGACACACATTAATACTAATGAACTGTAACATATTGCAAAGTTGATGAGTAGAGTATTACTAGAGATGGTTTATAAATATTGTCTAATATTAGTATGGCTAGGAAATTTCTCGCAATCGCACTTATCTGGACGAATTAACTATTGGATGTTGGACTCCCAAGAAATTATAATTAGGTAGGGTTATTGATTATTTCTCTGTGGTAAATGAGTTTGTGTTTGAAAATTCCTGGTAGAGTTGCCAAAAGTACAAGTAGAATTGGTATTATAATAAGGTTTGTTGTTATGATGAAGTTCAAGTAAGTCACGGACTTGGGAGAAATTTGTTGTGGTTGATCCTATGAAAAGAAGCAGCGAAATTCAAATTCCAATGTAATGATTATAAGTTGACTCAAACGAGGAGGGAATCCTCTTAACTCTTCCATCCATGCCAACAAGTTTGCAATCCTAACCGTCAAATACGCCATTTCCAACATAATGAACTTAGAGCTCTATGCACACAATTGAAAGGTCTTTACCGTTGAAGTACTACATAGTCCATTGAACTTTTAATCCATGTCTAATTACATGATCAATGTATGGAATAGGTGTTCTAAGGACAAAACAGATTGCTTTCTTAGATTATTTTGTCGGTCGCTTACAACTATAAACTGACAAATATACCCAAAAGATTAGCAATGGCACTATACTTTTGAACAATGCTGCATTGAAACTGTGCGCCAATTACTATAAACACATTAAAGAGGGTTGAATTGTAGGTAGTCAATTGATAGATAGATCATGATGAATTGTGTGCATAAAAGGAAAGCTAGAGGTCAGATTCGTGTAGAATCCGAATATGATAACTACAAGTAAGAAGGTGATATTGATATACCAGCACAAATAGTGTCAAGTGCTAAACATGAGGTTAGAATGGCGAATTTCATTTGGTAGTTAAATGCGGAGGAGGAAAAGGAAGTCATGAAATGACTGGTTACATAAGACTTATGCTAGTGCATGCATCCATACTTTGACTTATCAAATCTAAAGCATATGTAGACTAAATTAGGTCAAAAATTGTCCCTCGTTTGCTTGATGGAGGAAAAACATCTTTGTATTATGGTGGAGTGATTACTTAATCATGACATAAGCGCAATCTAATCAACTTAGCAACGCAGTTTGATTCGAACTGGAAATCCAAACCAGTGTTGCAAACCCCATATAACATCATTAAATTAAGTTAATTCATTTGCCAACCAGAGAAGCATTATCAAAGTCAGGATAGCATCAACCATAGATGGTCATCCATCGGGCTTTTTTCCCTATGGTTTCACCATTTGGCATTTTCCGTGAGTAGTGCTTATGATTTTCCAGCTTCAGATTTATATCCACCTTATCTTCTAGTCATCTTCAACAGGGCCAATTACTAACCTCAACTAAAAAAATTGTATTACTGTAGTACAGATTCCTTATGACGTGGGGGCTGATGTGCGTGCTTCCTGCTTTGGTTTTGATTTGCATTACTAGCGATTCTTTATAAAATATCCATATGCGTCACCTTCAATGAAAACTTTCACTGTTTGCAAGCTTGCTAAACTTGCTCAAAAATGAAATAGACCTTCATTATACTCAAAACAAAATATTGAGTTTGAATTAATTTGATATATTCTTAATTTTTTTTTTTTTGTCATACTATTCTAATTCTCAACTTTTATATTTTTGCTCTACCTCTTTTCTCATTCACAATCTAATTGAAGAAAACTCACAATAACATTATTTCTAATTTCCATTATAATGTAATGTCAATTTTTCGCATGCTTTGCCAAATGTAGTTGATATATAGAGACTGTTTACATACCGTATCGTATTTGGTCCTATTATAAAGGCACACAAGGCCTTTTTTTATTCGGGGTTGGTCAAGCATTAAATGTTGGGAATGAAACATTGCTTGGTGACGGTTGCTACGTGGTTTATTATTTTATTTCAAAAACACTGTAAAGGGCGAAAAGCTGAGAACGACAACCTTGGACGACCACCTCGTCTCATATTCGCCACCCACTCCGTCCCATAATCGGGGCAAAGAAAGGAAGAGACCTAGCGAGCCAAAGTCGGAAGGTTAATGGCGAACGAAAATCCAGCTGATCTCGGTGGTCGCAGGTAAGCTTCAACGACCTCAAACCAAATCCCAATTGCTGTAGCGCAGCGCTTAAAATCATGCCAAAATCTTGTGATCCTTTTTTCTTGTTACTGTCTCTGATCCCACTGCCTATGTTACTTTACGTGAAAACTGTTTTTCCGGGAAAAAGCATGCACTCTACGTAAATCTGGTGAACGGGCTGACGTGTTCTGGACCCGCACTGGTTGACGCGTTTTGGTCTATTGAGAGGGGCGTCTTTCACCTGACGGTACAAGATGGCCCTGTTTCTCTCATTTTAGACTCTGAGAGTCGGATTGAAACAGCAAGTCGTACCACCCAGATTTCTTCCTCTGTTCTTTTTTCCTTTTCTGTAGATCGATCCAGGCTCTCGTTGTCGGTTTTCATAAGCCTCAGAACAGGGCATGGGCCCTACTCAGATCAGGGGATGATGAGTGTAACCCAAAACAGAGTATATTCGGTGGATGTCGTCGAAAAGTAAGATTGTTTCTCGTAGTTATCGACCCTTTCGTGTGGTCGAAATAGGAAGCTGTACCCCACAAATTTTTTTATCTGTTCTTTTTTCCTTTTTATAGATTGATCCAGGTTCTTGTTCTCGATTTGCATAAGCCTCAGAACAGGGCGTAAAACAGGGCGTGGGCCCTACTCAGAACAGAGGATGATGGGCGTTACCCATGACAGAGTACATTCAGTGGGTGTCGTCGAAATAGTAAGATTGTTTCTCGTAGTTATTGACCTTTTGTGTGCGTGAATTGGCAAATTTTCATGATATGAATTTGGAATGGAAATTCCTTTGGATTCATAGCAGGAACGATCCCTTTCAAGTTTGAATGCCATTAGAACAGCTGGGCTTATCTGAGGAGAGTTAAATACCATGATAATTGTCATTTCTTTTTGAAATTCAGAAAGTTGGGAATGATGTGAACCTTCTTCTCAAGTTACCGCGTGATAAATTTATTACATTGACGGAAGAGACACGACTGTAAAAGATAGACCTGCAATTAGCTATACTCTTTTTCTACCCAAGAAGCATGGAGGCTTACCAGGTGGTGGTTTTGCGCGTCTGGGTGGTGGTTTTGTTTTGTGAACAAGTGTTATTAGAGTAGGTCGGGATAGGTTTGTAGGTGTTGAGCAGGTATTTTCCCCTTGTACCGTCATGTTATATTTTGTCCATAAGATGGGCTATACACTCCAGCTGTCCAAACACAGGTTAGACTCCTGCAATGTTGCACTAGGAGCTTGGCATCATACCGCCCATTAAATTTCTTTTGAAGTTATATTGGCAGTTCTTGATGTGTTTATGCATTGAGAACCGCTTGATGTTCATTGTAGATTCATATCTAGATAGCTTTTGGAAAAATTGTCCTTTTATAAGATGCAAAGAGCTCACAACTTGAGCTTAAGCCATTGTTTAACGAGTAGTTTGTTAATTTTGATCCTTAGATATGGACCAGATCATGGAACCCAAATTGCTGCAACATATAACCAGCAACTTGATTCTCTGGACGAGTGCTTGGTTCAAGCCATGGGGGACATGTATAGCTATATAGGTCCAACCAACATTAGCAGCGCACCCATCATGTTATCCACATGATTGTCAAAACCATCCGGCAGGAAATTAATTTTCAAGATGGGACAACAAGATATAGACCCAAGGCTTCAACTTATGTACACTCTCATTGCGGTTGCTCTAAGATGTGTCTTGTGTAGCCTACTGATGTACATTCTACTCGGTGACATGCCTTGGTTGATCATTGTTCCCAGCATCTTGATGTTGATAATCCCATCGAATCCGAGGATTAATTAGAGAATGGTGACGATTTTTTATTTTCCTGTTGTTGTGATTTGCCCTTTGTGAATGTGGCTTTGTTATGCGTCCTACCAATGTTGGCTTGGACAGGAACCTCGTGATGTATTATTATTACCTGGAACTTGTTTTATATCACAAAATAGAATAAATGACGATAATGATTACGGTTGAAAATATGTCTCGAGTTTGAACTGGAAATTTGTTATAAGTAAGTTTCTTAGTTAGAGCACATTTGATTAAGTTTTCTAGAAGAGTTTTCTTTTTTGGATTCAAATAAATGTAAGGGTGGGTGTCTACGCCTTATGTAAAGAAGTAAGAGGAGGCTTATTGATGAATTACACCATGAAGCAATCCAGAGTATTGAAACCGATTAAATCTTGTGGGTTAGACTTCTTCTATTCATTTGTGCGATCAAGAGATTGTTTCACAAAAAATTATTAGAGTTAAACACTATGTGAATTATTGAATATAATTGAGAGTTAGTAAATATTAAGTAGCTTGACTATGGTTGTAATCTCCGTGATATCACATTATTCTCATTCACTGATATTTCGATACACAAACGACAATTTTGACCTAGATCATAACTAGGTCCTCATATCCCAACCTCAGCAATAATCTTAGCAATAATCTGCACGCTATCTTCACATGCACCCCAAATTACAAATGAAAGCTACTAAGCCCAACGTACTCCTTCACACAAAGGAAGCATGCATGCATGCAATATGTGAGAAAGGGAAGTAACCGGCCATACAAATTCTTCAATGAAAGATTTACCTATTTGAGAACAAAGAAATTCACGTTAGGAAAGTGAGACGACTTTTTGAATGTTGAGGCATATTTAGAAGAAACAAAAAAGTGAGACAGAGTAATGTTGCTTCAATATAAGTATAAATATGTACTGGAAAAATTACTAAAAAAAGTCTAAAACCTATTATATCTATATCAATCATGTCATAACCTTTTAAACAAATAAATTGAATCTTAAATATTTTAACATTTTTGCCAATGTAGTTCATTAAGTCAGTTTTGACGGAAAATCATTGACATCGGTTGGCCTACGTGACACGACCAATGTTGAGGTGGATAATTTTTAAAATTTTTTATTATATTTTCCTTTTATTTTCTTTCCTTTTTTTCCCTTTCTTCCTTCGGCAATGGCTGGGCCTCAATGATAGCTCACCATAGGCAATGATTGGCAAGGGTCCCCTCGCTAGCCTTTGGCTAGGGTGACCCTTGTCGATTGTCACCTTTGGTTGGTTGCAGGTTATCTTTGAGGCCTAGCAACCAGCAGAAAAAGAATCAAAAAAAGAAAGAAAAAAAAAATAAAAAATGAAAAAGAAATTTTAAAAAAAAAATTGTAAAAATTGCCCACGTCCGTGTTGGCTAACCGTGGCCAACGTCCACACATTGATTTATGGATAAAATTAGCTAGATAGACTATATTAACAAAATTTCAAAAGGTAAATGACTCAATTTGTACAATTGAAAATTTGGTTTAGAACCGAATTGATATAAGTATAATAGATTTATGATTTTTTTTTTTTTTTGGTCAAAGGATCGGATCAGTTTCAGAATACTGGATTGGCCTACCTTATCGAGGATCGGATTTGTTTCAAGTCTTAATAGCGAGCATAAAGGGCTGCCGTATCCGTTTGACCCAGAGTTCCCCTATCCTTTTACTCTGAACCTGTTGGCTTTCTGGGTCATACTGGGGATTGCCATATCCGTTTGACAGATCTCACAAAGAAGCTCATCTCCATGGATACATACAACGTGACAATGCTTATCACCGCATTTTGCAGTCATTTTCTCTCAATGAACACGTCCATTTCAAGACTTTATTTCTTCTTGGTTCCATAGAATTGAAGCGAGATTATTTTTAGGGGGAAAAAGGAATTCTCTAATACTTCCATCTATGCCCACAAGTTTGCAATCTTAACCATCAAATACGCCATTTCCAACATAATGAATTCAAAGCACCATACACACAACTACAAGACCTTTACCATTGAAGCATTGCAGAGTCCATTGAACTTTTGACACATTTATGTCTGGTAATTGCACACTCAAATAATGAATGTTTGTAATAGGTGCTCTAAGGATAGAATAAATTGCCTGCATAGATTATTTTGTTAGTTGCTTACAACTATAAATTGTTGAATAATTCCAGGAAGGTAACTTCAAAAGAAGGTTGCATGAACCTTAGCGCCAAATGCTATAAATATATCAAAGAGGTTTCTCTTGATGGTAATCATTTTTTTTTTTTTTGACAAAGAAGGTAATCAATTGATAGGCAAATCTTGACAAACTGAATGTGTGAAAAGAAAGATGGAGGTTTTACAAGAATATTAGAATCTTAATCTAATATTTACAAGTACAAAGATGATATTTGTATATAGATCAATATTAATCAGCACAAATGGTGCCAAGTGCCAAACATGACCTTGGAACTCGGAACTTTCTATTGTTATTTGATAATTAAATGTGACAAGGCAAAAGTAAGTCATGAAAAAGTATGGTCATGTAAGAGTTATGCAAGCGAATGTAATGGTGCTTTCACTCATTGTGTTGCAAAACGCCATACAACACCAACAAAGTAACTGGACAAACCAGGAAAGCATTATCAAGACCGAATAACAGTTTTTTCCTATGGTTTAACCATTCCGCATTTTCCGCGACTAGCATTGATAGATCTACTAGTTAAAGCTGCGTGTTACCTTAGTATTATTAGGACGTGATGAATTTGAATCACCCTATCAACAGTATTAGATTCTTTCATTGACTTCAGATTTATGCATGTCAAGTTGTTATCATTGTTGACAGGGCTAATCACAAAATTGGTTAACAAATTTCTCCTCCAATCCACCATCGGTTAATGTCTCTAGATCATTTTTTTTACGGTAAGTCCATTTACGTTCTCATTTCACCACCTGTCGATAAAATCCAGGTATCATTTTAATTATTGAGCTACTTTTTAAAGAGGGATATTTGTATAATAACGAAAAGGACAACGAAAAAAATAGATAAATAATAAGCAATTCAATAAACAGAGAAGAAAAGACATACAGGGAGCAATTCGGATTCTCTGGTAAAAGGGGGTAACTAGACCTTTTAAACCAACCCATCGCACATGGCCCAGATCAGTTAACGGCCCATAAAACTATAATCCTAGTCCATGCTTAAAACAGGTTAAGGTGGGCTCATTTAGAAAAACTCGCCCATTCGGGCTGATATGACTCACCCTGTCGCAGACCTTGACTATTAAAAATTCCATGGAAGAGGAACGAGTGAGCTTTTGTCATTACATTAGGAATGAGAAATCGGAAAACGTCACAATCGGAACACCTCATGCTGACATTTTCCGATTTCTCATTCCTAATGACAAAAGCTCACTCGTTCCTCTTCCACGGAATTTTTAATAGTCAAGGTCTGCTACAGCTCCACCCTAAACAAGTGAGCTTTTGTCATTAGAAATGAGAAATTGGAAAACGTCAGCATGAGCGGTTCCGATTGTTTCCGATTGTGATGTTTTTGTCATTAGGAATGAGAAATTGGAGCATGAGGTGTCACAACCCGGAACACCTCACGCTGACGTTTTCCGATTTCTCATTCCTAATGACAAAGCTCACTCGTTCCTCTTCCACGGAATTTTTCATAGTCAAGGTCTCCGACGGCTCCACCCTGTTCTCATTTTCAGCCAAGCAAGGAAGAGATTAGCGAGGCAAATCTGGAAGGTTAATGGCGAACTCAAACAATCCAGCTGATCATGGTGGTAGGAGGTAAGCTTCGGTGACCTCAAACACATCTTAAACAGCCCAGCCTCCGTCTGTAAGTTGGAGGATTGCAAGTAAACTAATGCCAAAATGTTGATATCCTCTCCTGTTCCCATCTTTGATCATGTTCGCTGTGTATATTCCATTACGTGAATGCTGTTTAATGTCGAAAAAACCTGCACTCTACGTAACTCCTGCACTCTACGTAACTCAGGTGAACTAACTCAGGTGAACTTGTTGATGCATTCTGAACTCGCACTGTTCATCACTTAAGAGCCCAGTTGGGGGTCTTTCACTTGTCTGTAGAAACGGCTTGTTCTTCGCCTTGGATTGTGAGAGTCGGATCAGAACACCACTTTGTACACCCAGATTTTTTCCTCTTTTTTTTTTTTTTGACTGAGGCTTGAGACAGGTTTTTTTTTTCGATGTTCATGAGGACTCAACTTTCAAAGAGTAGAAATGGCTCTACTCAGAACAGAGCAGGCACTTAGAGCCATGCCTGGTAAATGTGTAAAATGGCTTGTTTCTCGCATTTTCTAGAAGTGGGTACAGGTTGTATCACCCTCATTTTGTCTTCTATCATTTTGCCGATTGATCCAGATTTTAATTCTCAATGTTCACACTGACTCGACCCTCAGAACAGAGCATGCTGGCTCGTGCTCGTAAGAGTGTTATATTCAATGGCAAAAGGAATGTTTCTTGTTGTCACTGACCCTTTCTTTATACGAATGGGTAAATTTTCATGAATCCATTTGGTAATTGAATACAGTTGCCCTCAAGTATGATTCACGTCAAAATGGCTTTTTTTATTAATCACGAAGTTGTAAAGAATGGGAATCTTCTCCTAAAGTCACTGGATGAGAAAATTCCCTTACATCGTTGATGAAGGGACGCGACTGTATATACACTATGTTTCTTTGTTTTGTCTAGAGAAACTCGTATTAAGAACAATATACTAATTGGAAGTCTCACTAGCGTTTCCTCCTATGAAGAGCTAAGACCTGCAATTAGCTTTACTCTGTTTCTACCCTGTTAGCATGGGGCTTATCAAGTAGTTTTGTGCATCTGGGTGGTTCTGCTTTGTGATAAGTGCTGTTAGAGTAGTTGTTAGGGAGGTATCCCCTTGTACTCTGATGTTCTTTTTTTCCCAAAAGGAAGTTTTCGCTGGCTTAATTGGCCGTGGATGAATAGATGGGTTACTCATGCAGTGCATACATAGTTTAAAATCTTGCAATGCGTAGTCTTGTTAACTATGATTTGCACTAGATGCTTGGCCTCATACCGTGCATTAAATTTCCTTTTGAACTTAAATTGGGAGTTCTTAATAGCTTTTGGATGGACTGTCGTCTTATATAACGCAGAAAGAGCTCAAAACTTGAGCTTTTGCAAAAAATTGTCGCCTAACACGTGGCTTGTTGATTTTAAATCCAAGACGCGGAGCAGAGCTTGCAGCTCAAATTGCTGCATTTATCCCACGTCTTGATTCGCTGGAGGAGCACCTGATTGAAGCCCTCCAGTACACGGATGTTCCAGCCAACACTACCCATGCAAAAATTATGCGGATCTACACAGTGCTCAAATTCATCACAATGAGGGGGCAAAATATGGACTCAAGGTTCCGACTTGCGTTCACCATTGTTGCTGTTGCTCTGAAATGTGTCAAGTGTGGGCTACTGATGTACATTCTGTTTGGTGACATGCCTAGGCTGATTTTCATCCTCTGTGTCTTGATGGCATTCGCATTCGTCACAAATTAGACAATGGTGATAGTTTCCAAGTCTCTGGATGTTGTGGTTTGCTCTTTTTGAAGTTGTTTGTCATTTGCTCAAACATGATGCAAATTAGACAATTGTGATAGTTTCCAGGTCTCTGGATGTTGTGGTTTGCTCTTTTTGAAGTTGTTTGTCATTTGCTCAGACATGAACCTTGTGTTGTACTGTTATTACTTTGAACTACTTTTACATTACAATGCTTTGATTTTATCACTATCGTTGTACTTTTAAGATTAGTTTATCAAAATTACTCAGTAATTTTTATTTTCATACGTTAGTTGCTAATATAACTAGGTACTCATGCCTAGTGCATGGTTGTGGACCGAAAACAATGGCCATTTGTGCATGTTATGTAATTTACTACATTACACACGATAATAACACATGAACAAAGCTGATTGAGATTTAGATTCTTAAATCTACAAAGAGAGTTGATTTTTC
The DNA here is from genome assembly GCA_016097485.1 of Eucalyptus sideroxylon x Eucalyptus melliodora. Taxonomy (NCBI): domain Eukaryota; kingdom Viridiplantae; phylum Streptophyta; class Magnoliopsida; order Myrtales; family Myrtaceae; genus Eucalyptus; species Eucalyptus sideroxylon x Eucalyptus melliodora. The sequence goes on along the minus strand of CM027831.1, from coordinate 59,738,421 downwards.
CCCTATTATGAAAAGAATACACAGAATGTGCACAAAAAAAAAATTATGGAAGTCAAATATGAAAATAAATATTAATATAATTAAAAAATTAAATGATTGTAAGATATATGTTCAACGTTAATAAGATATTTAGAGGATTGTCCATTTTGCTCACAATGCTATATCTAAGAAAAAGGCAAGCATTTCATAAAGCTTTTCTATAAAAGTTTGAGGTTGAAATCCTCATTGAATTTGTTCTCTGTACAGGAGAGATAAACCAGTACTCACTCTATGAAAATTTGATTAAATTCCTTCTTCTGGCCCATGGGCCATTGACATATTTTTTCTAGTATGGGCCTACTTTGTTTTCTAGCATGGGCCACTCTATGGAAATTTGTTAAATTGCTTCATGAGAATATGGAGAAGCTCATGTCCTGGAACACAGTTTGAAGAATTTATTTCTGCTGGTTATTCCATAGAATTGGCGCGAGATTATTTTTAGGGTGGAAAAAGGATTATTTTAACTCTTCCATCTATGCCCACAAGTTTGCAATCTTAACCATCAAATACACCATTTCCAACATAATGAATTCAGAGCACTATACACCCAATTGAAAGGCCTTTACCATTGAAGCACTATAGAGTCCATTGAAGTTTTGAGGCATTGATGTCTGGCAACTGCACACTCAAATAATCAATGTTTGTAATAGGTGTTATAAGGACAAATCAGACTGCCTGTGCAGATTAGTTTGTCAGTTGTTAAAAGTATTAACTGTCAAGCTATTCTAGTAAGATGAACAATGACATCATACCTTCAAAATAAGGTTGCATTGAACCTGTGCGCTAGATACTTTATGAATATATCAAAGAGGTCTAGCTTGAAGGTAATTAGTTAATAAGTAGATATTGACGAGTTGAGTCCGTGATAAGAAAGCTAGAGGTTTTATAAGAATATAATAATCTTAATATGATATTTATTCCAAATGAACACAAATGATGCCGATTGCCAAACATGAGCTTAGAAATCAGAACTTCTAGTGGTATTTGGTAATTAAATGCGATGAAGCAAAAGTAAATCATGAAAAAGCGTGGTCATTTAAGAGTTATGCAAGTGACAATCACGCTTTAGCTTATTGAGTGTTGCAAAACTCCATGCAACACCGTCATATTAACTAGGCAAACTGAGAAAGCATCACCAAGATTGAATGGTAGCGCCCATAGAATGTTATCCATAGGTTTTTTCCTATGGTTTAACCGTTCGGCATTTTCTGCAATTAGCATTGATAGATCGACTGGCTAAAGCTGTGAAATGCCTTAGTCTTAGGATGTAATGACTTTGAATCACCCCATCAACAGCATTAGATTCTTTCAATGACTTCAGATTTATGCACATCTAGTTGCAATCATTGTCAACAGGGCTAATCACAAACTTGATAACAAATTTCTGTCTCCAATCTACCACCAAAAGCTTCATGACCTGGCAATCAGTTGAAGGAGACTCAAATTTCTCAATCGGACATTCCTAACACAGCATAGCATCTAAACTAAGCATCACTCATCAGGGCACAATAAGCAACCACTTAGCTTTTCACTTGATGGATGAAGCTGAGGAATGATTGACATGGATTTCAGTGGCCACCGCGAACTTTTTGACGGGAGTTGTGGGTGAGAAAGACAGAGAAGAAGAAGATATGTGGAAGAAATTGATTCAGTTGGGAAGGAGAAGCTTGAATAGCAAGGTCGTTTCTCACGTGTGAGAGGCAAGTGATCGAGCGACCAAATGTCTCCACAGAGGGGGAACTCCATTTTTTCTTTATGCATCGGCGCTTACACGCCTCTGCGACGGCAGAGATGTTTGCACTTGAAACCAAGAAATTAGTACCTAAAGGAAAAAAACAAAAGACATATCCACCATCAAGTTTTGCACTGATATTTTTAGCTGGAATACTTTACTAGCATCTTACATCAAACTTGATAAGTAAACCATTTATCATCTGAACTTAAACCTCCCTAAGCTAGTACTATACAGACTTAATTCGAAGGTGCCATATATTTCCAAATTTTCGATGACAGTCTCTCTTCCTTTTTTTATTTTTTTATTTTTTTATATATATCTAGCGCAAAGGTAACGTTGCCATGGGCCTTTACAATTGTGATTGTGAAGCTATGCATTAGCACGTTTTGGTATCTGAGCAGATAACTAGCATTCTGTCATCTAATAAAACCAGTTATGCACTAATTGCATGAAAGCTACTCTTTGCATCTGAGCTACTTGCATAAACAAAATCGAAGGGAAGCACGGAAAAAAAATGGATTAGAAAGTGTTGACACCTAAATTTTGGGGGTTAATTTTTGCTAAATAAAAATAATAATAAAAAATAAATCACAATCACATGGCATATAGTTTAGGAAAATTTTATTTTTTGTTATATTTCGTTAAGATTTTTCACATTTAAGTAATATACACCGGGAGATGCATTTTTGAGCAAAAGGGAATTTCTTTGATCGGATATGCAAAAAATATTGCGCGGGGTGAAATGATATATTCAATAGAATTTTACATGAACAAAATTGGCAATGAAATATACCGCAAAGATACATTCTTTTGGGTGTATAAAAGAGTTGCGTACGATAGGTTTAGGGGGATTCTTTTTCGATTGAGTAGCAAAAAAAAGAAAAAAAAGCAAAAAGTGAAGGGTGAGGTAAAAGAGAGAAAGAAAGGTGAAAAGTAAAAAGCAAAAAGTGAAAACCCCCCGGTACTGTTCATCTTCCTCGAAGAGCCACCGGCGACCCTGAGCCGCACCATCGCCGATCCTGCTCCACTGCGCCAACGCCAGCAGCTCTCTGCAATAGATCTCGAGCTCCGTCGCGCCTCTCCTGCTCCGCGCGCATCTGCTCACCTCAGCCCGACTACAGAAGGCCCAGATCCTGCTCCGCCCGTGAGGTCGCCGCCGCTACCGAGCCAAGATCCGGACGCGTGCTCGTGCCTAGCTCTGCCGCCGGAGCTCCTCGCCGCCCCTCTGCCCGCGTTCGGGGTCTTCCGCCCGCGATGCCCGCACCCAGATCTGACGCCGCCCCTGCTCTGCCCACGAAATCGCCGCTGCCGAGCTGAGATCTGAACGCCGTGCTTGTGCCTAGCCCAGTCGCCGATCGCCACGCCGCCCGAGCACCAAATCCCGAGCCCCCTCCGCAGAGCTACCGTTGCGCCGACCGCCGCGCTGCCCCGAAGCCCGCAGCTCGACGCCGCCCGATCTCGCCGCGCCGCTCGTGACGCCGTCCACTGACCTTGCCGCGACGCCGCCGCGCCGATCCCCGAAGTCCCTTGTTGCTGTGCCGCCGTCGCGCCGCTCCGGAGCCTCGCCGGAACCCTAGCCGGAGACTCCCCCTCGCCGGACCGGCCACAGATTTGTTTTTCTTTTTCTTTTTTAGAAAAAAAGAGAAAAGTCAAAGAAAATTTAGGTATTTTCTTTATCTTTTTTTTTTTTTTTTTTTTTATTTTATCTTTTTAGTGTAATTATTCCTTTAATGTGAAATTGAAATTCCATGATATGAAATTGTCTTAAAATTGGTGATTGTTGATCCGATTTTATTTCAAATCCGACTCGCAATTACTTAAAAATTGTCAATCCGATCTCCCGCGAGATATGATTAAATGATTTTATTGTGAAATTAGTAAAATTCGATCTCAATGCTTTCGAGATATGGTTCGTCGATTTAGGTATCAATGTGGCTTGATTTGCTTTGTGGTGTTACTTAATTTAGTTTTTCTTTTAAAAATAAAAAATAAAAAAGATGTAGTTTTAGGGTTTGCATGCTCAAAATAGGTATTCTATTTCGAATTTTCAAAAAATAAAAAAATCAAATCAATTAATTTAGGTTGCTAGTTTTTTTTTTTTAAAAAAAACTTGGATTGCATGTTTAATTACTTGGCAATTATTAATTTCGAAATTAAAAAAAGAAGAATGAAAAAGCAACAAAAAAAAAAATCATCATGCATAATTCATGTAGAATTAAGGCATTCTTTGCATGTCATTGCATTTAGAATTGCATATAGCTTAATTCTAGATTTTTTTTTATGAGTTTAGATAATTTTAGATGGATTGCATTTTAGTTAATGATTTCTAAATTAGGATTTGACTTAACTTCATTCCTAATTTAAATCGGATGGCATTTTAATTTAGGTAGGTAATTTTCGCATTTTTATAATTTCGAATTTAAGAGAAAATACCAAAAAATGCCTTAGAATAAATTGATTTCATTTTTTAGATAGATTGCATCTAGGGTTAGAATTTATTAAGTTAAGATAATATTTTAGTTTAAATTAGGATTTGGCTTAACCTAATTCCTAATATAAATTGAATAGAATCTTAACTTGGTTAGATAATCTCCACATTTTTTTTCTGATTTTTTGAATTTCTTGAAAAATACAAAAAAATGTCATAGGTTAAATTAGTTTCATTATTTAGGATAAAATGCATTCTTTTAGGAAAGTGAAAAATCATGTGCACGTCAATAAATTAGGTCCATAAAATGCACGTCATTTAGGGATTGTTATTAGGTTCATTTAATTAGAATTTGCCCGTCATTAAATTAGGTCATGTCCCATTTTAGTCAAGATAATTTAGTACATCGCATTGCATCACATCACATGAATTGGGTCATTTAGTTAATATTGCATTGCATGTTGCATGATCTTCATTAAATAAGTGAAAAAAAAAAAAGAAATTGTGTGTTAATTAGAAACCATATCCAAGGTTGTTGATGTGGATTTTAATTAACATTGCAGATGCTTTCGTTGCTTGGAGGTAAGTTTTTGCAATTTATTTTTGTTTATCTTAGGTGTTAAATTGGTGGTTTGTGCACGCGCATGATAACCTCACATGTTAAGGAATTAAAATTAATTAAACAAGTTGCTTGCCAAAAATTTTTTTCAAAATAAAAGATAAAGGTACCGAAAGGGCGTTAGAGAAATCTAACGTAACCAAGTCCCCGAACTCACAAATCTCTAACTCGTAGGAGTAAAATAAAACTCCCGTTATTTTACTTGGGTTTCTAATCGACCCACCAAAAATAGATTAGTGGCGGCTCCTAATTGAAAATCATTTGCATGTTAAAAACTTGAATCTAAGTCGCGAATTGGTATGGGCTTGGGAGAGCCCGAGTTAAGTCTAGGCTTAACAATCCATTAGCCAAACCCTAGGTGGTTCACACCCTAAAAAAAAATTGGTCGCGACAGCTTGGCGACTCCGCTGGGGACTTAAGTTAAAACTCTTAGTGGACTTAGGCCAATTTTCTTCTTTTTGAAAGATGCTTTTGTTTGGCAGCTATGATTCCAGGTACGCCCCTAACATTTAAGGTGTTAAATGTTTTTGCAGGATGGGAGGTATAAGGGGAAGTGTTTGTTAACCTTTGTTTTGCAGGAAGGTGTATGAATGTATGGTTTATTTTCATATATGAAGTGTTGCTTGATATAAAATGTTGCGCATGCCTTGCATCTAGCACTACACTATTGCACACACAACCTGCCGCCGGACCTAGGCCGCATTAGGATCATATAAGATGGTATTGAGATGTTTGCCACTCCGACCGCATGCTCGCGGTATGAGTCGCCCATCTCAATCTCGAAATTTCTTTCATGGTGTCAAGAGTACCCACCTCGCTCCGCATGCTCGCGACCCGGGTCGGCTCTTTGACCAAGCCGGAGTCATGAGGACCCTACATAGTCCACAAGCTCGTGGCTAGTCCGATCATCCTTGTGGCTCCACTTTGATAAGCCTTATAGAGTAGAAATCGAGCAACTTACCATGCGCATGTCTATGTGATTGCCCATCATTGGTAAAGTAAGTTCTCTAAATTTTTGGCTTTTGCAATTTGCTTACTTTATTGCATGATTTTGTTGATCCATGGCATTAGGATTGTCCTGAGTCTTGATCAATATACAATGGGAATACCGGACATTCGAATTATTTTCCCTCCAAGGGAAGAGCTTAGCACTTGGTGGGACAAGTTAGATCAAGATGGCTGTCAGTTTGTAGAGTCACATATTGGTCGACTGCTTCCACTGCTGTGTATCAACATCCATGCCGGCCTCGTCCATGCACTCGCCCACTGTTGGTGCCCCGTGACTTCTACCTTTATTTTCGACAATAAGCATGAGCTCACTCCCACCTTGGAAGAGTATAGCATTGCCATAGGAAAATCCTTGAAAGCTGAATTGATTAGTCCGCCTATCGGAATAGATCCTATTATGGCCTTATCTGACTTTCTGAGAATTAAGGAAGACGATTTAAGAAAGGTTTTAAAGGCACACCGTAATGCATGTCCTTTATCTTTTTTGAAAGAATGTTTTGAAAAAGGCACATCATCCCAAATGCGTAGGATTTTCCTCTTAGCTTTCTTTGGATTTGTAGTATTTCCTTACTGCAAGAATACTATCAACCCTTTGATTGCTCAATTAGTTAAACAAGTGTTGGAAGGAAAAAATTTTGTAAACACTGTTCTAACTGAAACTTTTCTTTCTCTCACTCGATTCAAAGGAGGTGGTGATAAGACTCTCCATTCCTCTCCTGAACTTTTACAAATCTGGTTCCTTTCTCATATAAAGGGATTTGGTGGTTTAATCACTATACATCATGTTAGTAATTCTAATCACCCTATTATGAGATTTGAGAACAAACAAAAACATGCACCAGATTACCATTATTCTAGGTGGCTAGCTTTCATGAAAAAACCAACTCCCAAGAGTTTCCTATGGCATGCTAAATGGTTCCAAGTTCGGGTAGCAAGACTCTCGTGTGGAGGAGTTGGCCCAATCCCTTTATTGGGATTCACCGGAGCATTGGAGTACTATCCGACTAGAGTGACTCGTCAGTATCAAGTCGTACAAGAGCTTCCCTCGGCGTTACAAGCGGATCCGCTCCAAGTTAGCTTCGTTAATGGAAGCCAAGGCCATGAAGATTCCATTCTCACCATCAAATCGATGTGGGACATGTGCCGCCCACAAAAACTCAAATGGCCCGAGGAGGAATTGAAAGGCAAGGAAATGAAGTACTATGCCTCGATTAAGTATATCCAACAACACAAGATTCCCGAAGAGATGCTTTCAAAGATATCAGAGGCACCGTTGAAGATCACCAATCAAGCTGAGAATAAACGCCTCAAAAGAGTTGCTGAAAAAGCTCAAGAGGAGAATAAACGATTGCGCCGAATGGTGTCCCGAGTGTATATTGATCAAGCCAAATGAAATGCTTGAATCAATCTTGCTATTTTCAATTTTAGAAAGTTTGAGTCATTTACTTTCCTAGTTCATTTTGTTTAAGACATTTTGAATTTCTACTTTGATAAGTCTGTCAAAAGCTCCATTGATGAATAAAGTTCTAGAATATTGCCATGGATCAACGTATCTTCATATGAGAATACTTATTTGTGTTCATTTCTTAAAATTAGGTGATAACGGATCCGCCACGCTCTCCTATTATCACGCGATTAAGAGCAAGAATGGCCGACCAAAGCGAGATGCGCGATCGCATGTCCTCCGTGGAAGGCCAACTCCAACAGTTAGCTGCCTCTATGGAGCTTATAACAGCTCAACTTCAATACCTCCAAGTGAATCCGGTTCCTCCACCTGCTTTCCCTCAGATAGTAGTCCCGAGGCAAGCAAATAGGGCCCAAATGAATGATGATGAAATGCCTGAGTTGGAAGATGACATGGTCCTTGTTGGAAAGGCCAAGCTAGACAATGTTCCCAAGACGGATCAGGATGAGCGTGTTACAAAGCTGGAAGAAAAAATGAGACAGCTGCAGGAGTCATAAAGGTCCCTTCCATTCGACCTCTCGGTCTATGAGAAGGTCAAAATGCCAAGTAAGTTCAAAATGCCAGAGTTTGAGAAGTATGATGGCACATCTTGCCCAAAATCTCACCTGCAGATGTACCACGTACGCATGGCCCAACACGTAAAAAATGAGCCCCTCATGATCCAATCATTCCATGCGAGTTTGACTGGACCCGCACTAAACTGGTACGTGATGAAGAATGTGAACTTGCTCGACACTTGGAACGAAGTGGCTGACGCATTCCTCAAACAATACAAGTTCAACATGGACATCGCACCTTCCCGAGAAGACTTGGAGCGGATGGAAAAGAAAAGGAGCGAATCATTTAAAGAATATGCTGTAAGGTGGAGAAACCTGGCAGCTCAAATCACCCCTGAGCCTACCAACAAAGAGCTGATGAAGTTATTTGTGAAGACCCTCCCATCTGAGTTTCGTAACCGAATGGCCAGTACGTACGTTGAAAGCTTCAATCAACTCATTCCTGTGGGAGAACAAATCGAGATGGGGATAAGGGAAGGATGGTTTACTGAGCCATCTAGTAGAAGATTCACTGCCAAGAAGGAGAAGGAAATGGCTGTGGATGTGAATGTGGCTTATGGCCAAGAAAATGTTAAACGTGCACCGGCCATCCAAATGAATCCAAGACAATCACAAATAGCTGGCCGTCAATCATTCGCCCAAGCAAATAATAGAAGACAATTCACTCCTCTCCCTGGATCTCCATCCCAAGTGCTGACAATCCTCCGAAAGAAGAGTTTGCTCACTAATGAACCAAAGCGTCCCAACCGCGAAAACCTTCGTGGTTACGACCCAACAAAGAAGTGTGATTATTATAACGGTGAACTGGGACATTCAACCGATGAGTGTTTCACCCTCAAGCACCGGATCCAGAGCCTCTTGGACACAAAAGTCTTTTCATTTCAAACTGCTTAGCCAAATGTCCAGAAAAATCCGCTACCGGAGCATGAGGGTACAGTGAATGCTATCATAGAACCTGAAGTTAGACGGATCAAGAACTCGAAGGTGCATGTGGCAGATGCCTACAATGGACTGGTGAGAGCTGGATATTATCCGGATCAAGAAGATGTTCCCCTATCACTGATGAAGGAAAGAATTGCCAAAATGGTGGATGAAGGCATCATCGTGTATGCTGACCATAACTGCATAGTTTCCACTATTTCCCACATCATCATTGATTGGGAGGAGGAGCAGGCTGCTCTCGATGATGGTAAGGAAGAAGTAGATCCGTCACTTGCAGATATGCCCCCACTAGAAGATGCAACTGATGAGGAGGTTGTGATTGAAATACCACAACCGTATGAGTATGTTAATAATAAAGCGGTGCCTTGGTCTTATGACCTAGATGTTGACCTCGTTACAAAATTCGGTCGAACTTATGCTCAAAATAATGCTCAACTCCGCAAAGCCCGTCACCGACAAGAGGCTAAGGAATTTTTAGCTGTGATTAAAGCAAGTGAGTATAATATTGTCGATCAATTGCGAAAAATGCCTGCCCAGGTTTCTTTGCTCGAACTCATCCAAACCTCCCCTGTGCATCAAAAGTCGTTGATGAAGGTGCTAAGCGAAATTCGTGTACCCGAAACAGTTGAAGTAGATAAGCTGGAGGATTTTGTGGGATCAGTCCTTCTCAAGGACATGATTGCTTTTTCTGATGAGGAATTCCCCCTTGAAGGTAGGGGGCATAATAAAGCACTCTACATATCAGTCAAGCACAAGGTTTCTCATGTGTCCCGAGTACTCATTGATAATGGGTCTGCCCTAAACATATGTCCATTGGCCACTCTTCACCGCCTCAAGGTAGACCCATCAAAGATACATGTTGCGAAGACTTCTGTGAGAGCTTTTGATGGGACAAAAAAGGAGGTAATCGGGGAAATCCATCTTGACGTGCAAATAGGGCCGGTCGTCTTCAACATTCCTTTCCGTGTCTTGGATATCCCTACCATATTCAATTTTCTGCTAGGTCGTCCATGGATACATACTGCTGGTGCAGTCCCTTCAAGTCTACATCAAGCTGTAAAATTTGTGATCGAAAGGAAGCTGGTCACTGTGTATGGTGAAGAAGACCACCGGATTTATCACGAGACGGTTATCCCCTATGTAGAGCCGGATTCTGAGCTTGAATCAAGTTACCACTCATTTGAGTTAGTTTCTACCATACATGCTTCTCGAGGTTCATCGCCGCCCACTCCTGAGGTTTCAGATGTTACCCTCATGGTAGGAAGGGTAATGGTTAGGAATAGTTTTGTCCCTGGCAATGGGCTTGGAAGAAATGATCAGGGTATTCAAAGCCCCATTGAAGCCCCTCAGAGGTCCCGATCTGCTGGGTTAGGGTACCATGGAAGAGGTGGAGGAAGTTCTGGAAGGCAAAGACAGGGAAGGCATAACTCGTCACCTGAGCAAGGGCGAGGGAGGCAAAATTTACCACTTCCAAACATTCATGAGACGTTCCCTGGTCCTCCCATTATGATGCAAGATGAAGCTGAAGTGATGGATACTCTCGGACAGCCAAGTGGGAAGTTCGACTATATGGTGAAGTATTTAGCTCCTCCTAGCTTTTACTTTAATGCCCGCAATATAGTTCCAAGTGGATGGGATGGCATGGATGATCTGACGCCTTCAAAGACGGGAAACTCTGACGACACCCTGGAAGGAATTTCAAGTTTGTTCGATGACCTTTCCATTGGAGCCATTGATGGAGAACCTCTAGAGGAAACGGGCCCTCGCCCACAAGAGTAACCCGTTTATCACTTTTGCACATTCCCCTGCGCGGGAATTTTTGTCGCTTTCTAGGAATTTTATCGCTTTTTAGGAGTTATTATCGCTATCTAGCAATTGTTTTTCATTTTCTTCTTAGGACTTGAATTGCATTTTCCATTCAATAAATTGTAATTGATTGATGAATTTCAATGAAATTGCAAGTTTAATGTTGAGGGCATGATGAAGTATACCAAACCAGCCCGGTGATGATATCCAAATAGATAAAACAAAATCAAAATCCAAGGAGAACTCTGAGGCCTGGGCTTCATCATGCTTCCTCATGTCAAAATGTTTCGAAAAATGCTTTTGCAAAAGAGTTTCAAAAAATTCACAAATAAAATAAAATATGATTTACCCTGTTTGTCTTTTTGACCTTTCTATTTCATGTTTCAGGGACGATCATATAACATGCAAATGTGTGGAAAAGGTCCAATCAAATGCAACAAGTGGTGATAATGATAATCCAGAAGATTCGATCCAGGATTCCATTGAAGATTCCATTGAGATGCAGCGAAGCTGGGAACAACATGAAAAAGCCAAGGTTTTCACATCCGAGCAAATCGTCACTATTAATTTAAGTGACACTGAAGAAGCCAGGGAGTTGAAAATAGGGGCGTATCTCCCCAAAGACGAGGCTGAGCGCTTGGTTCAATTACTGAAGGAATATAAGGACATCTTTGCATGGACCTATGCTGACATGCCTGGTTTAGATCCGTCAATCGTGGAGCATTGTTTGCCTACTAACCCGGACATGCCTCCCAAGAAGCAAAGGCTGCGGAGAACTAAGCCTGAGCTCTCGAAGAAGATAGAGGAAGAGGTGATGAAGCTTTTAAAGGTCGGATTTATTGAAGTCTCGTAATACCCTGAATGGGTAGCAAACATCGTGCCGGTGATGAAGAAGGATGGTCGAGTTCGAGTTTGTGTCGATTATCGGGATTTGAACAAGGCTAGCCCAAAAGATGACTTCCCGCTACCTCACATAGATGTCCTTGTTGATAGTACTTTGCCGGATTTGAACTATTCTCCTTTATGGATGGTTTTTCCGGATACAATCAAATAAGGATGAGGGAGGAAGACAAAGAGAAAATTGCATTTATTACTCCGTGGGGAACCTTTCATTATAAGGTCATGCCCTTTGGACTCAAGAATGCAGGGGCAACTTACCAGCGAGCCATGATAGCACTGTTTCATGACATGATGCATCAAGAGATTGAGGTCTATGTTGATGATATGATCGCCAAGACTCGACCTGGGAAAAGCCACATCGAAACCTTGAAAAAGTTGTTTCCTCGACTCCGTGAATTCAAGCTTCGCCTAAACCCCGCTAAATGTGTGTTCGGAGCAACATCTGGTAAATTACTTGGGTTCATTGTGAGCAGTAAAGGGATTGAGATCGACCCGGCTAAAGCTAATGCCATATGTGAGTTGCAACCTCCATCAACAGTGAAAGAAGTCCGGAGTCTTTTGGGGAGGTTGAATTACATTGCTCGATTCATTTCCCAACTTTCGAAACCGCCAAGCCATTCTTCAAGCTCTTAAAGAAGAATGCACGAGTCAACTGGGATGATGAGTGTCGAAAAGCATTCGACAAGTTGAAACAGTACTTGATGAATCCACCAATTCTTGTCCCGCCATCGCCGGGTGTCCTTTGATTCTTTACCTCACAATTCATGGCGAGTCATTAGGTGCGATGTTGGCTCAGGAAAGTCCCGTCGATAAAAAAGAACGAGCCGTTTATTACTTGAGTAAAAAATTCACTGTGTCAGAGCTAAAATATTCTAATGTGGAAAAGACTTGTGCTGCATTAGTGTGGGTATTGCATAGATTGAGACAGTACACACTGCATTACCAGACATTCCTCGTAACTGAGAACGATCCTATCCGGTATTTACTGAACCGGCCAGCTTTGGTGGGTAAGTTGGCTAAATGGCAAATTTTGATCTCGGAATTTGATGTGCAATTCATGCCACAAAAGTCGGTTAAGGGTCGAGTGATTGTTGATCTTTTAGTTGAGAATCCGGAAGCCTCAAATAATGATGATCGTTCCCTGGATGACCGTATCTTGAGTGTAAATAAAGATTCATGGACAATGTTCTTTGATGGACCCGTGAACTTGTCTCGTTCTGTACGGGCAGTTTGATATCCCCGACGGACAGCATCACCAGTAGCTGCGAAACTGATATTCCCATGCACTAACAATACAGCCGAGTATGAAGCTTGCATCCTTGGGCTTCAAGCTGCAATCAAGATGGGTGTAGCCAAATTAAAAGTGTTCGGGGATTCTGCATTGATCATACTACAGACCATAGGTGAATGGAAGACTAAGGATGCTAAGTTGCTCCCATATCATGAGTACTTAGAAGATTTGATCAAGAAATTCGATGAAGTTTCATTTGAATACTTATCGAGGTCTCACAATCAATTTGCAGATGCACTCGCAACTTTATCATCTATGTTGCAAGTCACTGACGGATTAGAAGTTGAACCATTGAAGATAGAGATTCTTCCAAGACCGGCTTATTGTATGGTAGTGACATAAGAGTCTGACGGAAAACCATGGTATTACGATATCATGAACTACATCCAAAAACAAGGGTTCCCTGAGGGAAGTACTCCATTTGATAGGAAGTATATCATGAAGATGGCCTCAAAGTTCTTCGTTAGTGGTGAGAATTTGTATAAGAGATCTTATGATTCAATCTTGTTGGGGTGTGGGTGCAACTGAAGCCACTCAAATCATGCAAGAAATTCACGAAGGAGTATGCGGCCCTCATATGAATGGACACATGATGGCTAAGAAGATCATGAGATTAGGCTATTATTGGCTCACGCTAGAAGGTGACTGTATACATCATGTTCGAAGTTATCATCGTTGCCAGGTCCATGGTGATAAGATAAATGTTCCTCCAACTGTGCTACACCAGTTTTCCGAGCCATGGCCTTTCTCAATGTAGGGGATTGATGTGATCGGCCCGATAAATCCTAAGGCTTCAAATGGGCATCGTTTCATTTTGGTGGCGATAGATTATTTTTCCAAATGGATTGAAGCTATGTCATTTGCAAGTGTCACTGCTCGCAATGTCGTGAAGTTCATCAAATGTGACATAATTGCTCGCTATGGTGTCCCTGAAACGATTATCACTGACAACGGGACAAATTTGAACAACAAGCTCATTGATGAGTTGTTCAACGAGCTCAAGATCAAGCATCTGAATTCATCCCCTTATCGCCCTCAAATGAATGGGGCTGTTGAAGCGGCCAATAAGAATATTAAGAAGATCTTGGCTAAGACAGCCGAGAATTATCGAGACTGGCATGACAGACTACCCTTCGCACTGATGGCGTATCGGACGTCGATTCGTACTTCTACCGGGGCAACTCCTTTTGCTTTGGTATATGGCATGGAAGCAGTTTTGCCTGTGGAAGTGGAGATTCCTTCCCTGAGAGTATTATCACAAGTGGTGTTATCTGAGGCAGAATGGTCGCAACAAAGACTTGAACAGTTAAACTTGATCGATGAGAAAAGACTGAAGGCCCTCTGCCATGGCCAAGCATATCAACAGAGAGTAGCCAGATCTTTCAATCGAAAGGTGCGGCCGAGACGTTTTGAGGTAAATGATCTTGTTCTAAGGAAGCTGTTGCCAATTTTTTTTCAGATCCTGGGGGGAAGTTCGCTCCAAACTACAGTGGCCCATATGTGGTAAAGAAGGTACTTCATGGCGGTGCTTTGATCTTGGCAGAAATGGATGGTCGTGTGTTTTCCACTCCAGTTAATTCAGATGCTGTCAAGAAATATTACCCATGATAGAATTTGCCATGTCATGTGTTGAATTGCAAACATTTTATAATGAATAAATTGCCTCAGTGAATTGAATTATTCGAATTTGTCGCAAATATTGCATTCTTCTTCCTTGATGAATTATGTGAGATAGATTGAATGTGTCAAATGGAATACTTTGGAATGACAAAAGGCAAGCCTTATTCCATACACTGTTTCATACACTAACCCCTAGTGAGTTGTGTGGAAAAATTCAATGCTTATGAGGAAAAGGGTGATCTTGCAAAGAGTACGTCAACCAAGGTGATGAGAGGCAGCTTCTTCTGCTATCCAAAACACTACAGATATATCCATTGTTCAGCCCTTTGAGCCCACACACATGAAGAGCTTTTTAAATTATCCCTGTCAAGAATCGTCTCATACCGGGACAAGATTTGAAGAAATGATAGAAATTTTCTTACTCACACTTGCATCAATTTTCGAGTATTGCTTTTACAGTGTGACTTGTACAATAATTTAAAGTGCCTTAAGACGACGAAGAGCAGTTCTTTCTCTATCCTATATACTTTATCCATTGCATAGCCCCTTGAGCCTATGAATTCATTTCACATTAAACCCAGTTGGTGATCATCCCCCACACTGGGGCAAGGAAAGAAAAATCAAACCACTCAAGTAGCAGGGTTTACAATGCTGATAAAATATAAAGGCTGTGCAAGTCCAACAAGAAAAAAAAGAGTGCAAAAAATGGGGTATGAAAAAGCAGTGTGCCTGGTAAAAGCAAGGCCAATGCCTAAAGAAAAAAATCAAACACTTGATGAAGTCCAACAAGGTGGTACCCAAAAAAAGAAAAAAACTAAAATGTTGAGATGTTGCAATTAGTGGAGTTGTGATGTGAAGAAAATCTTCGACGATTGGGAGGAGAATTGTTGGAAATGTCAAGATGATTACCAACTTTGACCCCCTAAACACTTTTTGAGCCAAATGATCCTTTTTATTTCTCAACCCATGAACCCAACCTACGTTACGTTCCAGACAAAGTCTCTTCAGATTAGGGCATTTGAATTAACGTAGAAGTTCATATGTTTGAAAGCATTGCTTGAAGAAGTGCGAGTAAGATAATTTCTGCTTCATTTTGTATGTCTCTTGACTTGTAAACTCCAAGACAATTGCGAAATGTCGTTTTTCAATAGCCTCAGTTCAAAGAGTCTCATTTGCTAAGCCATTGACCAAACCAGCTTTACAGTCCCTGTTAAAGACCTCTCAGATTGGTAAGTTCGTACCACTTGCGAGATTGCTCAAACCCTTGTTTGGCATGATGATGGAAAGATAGAGTGATTGTCAAAAATCCTGCATCAAAGGTCAGGATAAAACAACCCATTTTAATGAGGATGAGTGAAAAGTCCTTTCAAATCAAGAGGTCCCCCATTTGGCACATTCATGACACTCATGTGTTCAGATTGGAACATTTTTTGTGAAATCATTCCTAATGGAAATTAGGTGATGCAGGCTTGATATAAATCATAGTGCATGAACCTCCCTTAAATTAATGCATGTTTGTGATCACAAATGCATATTGCTTCTCCTATGACCATGTTTTGCAGAAGACATTTCCCCCAGGAATAAAGATAATACCAGGTAAGTATATCTCTATCCATACCTTAAATACTTGTCATTGTGCAGGTATTCCCTTTTGAAAACACCGACACTCGATCGAGTTGTCTCCCAAAGATTTTTCTCCAAATTCAGTTTGATTAAGGCAACCGAAGAAAGGTTCGGATCCTGGTCAGATAATCTATGTTGCAATGTTAGGCGACCGAAGAAAGGTTCGGGTCCTAGCCAAGCAAAACCTCAGTTTAGGCGACCGTAGAAAGGTACGGGTCCTAAACAACCTTATTGCTCTAACAGGCGACCGTAGAAAGGTACGGGTCCTGGAAAAGCAATTACCTCAGTTCAGGTGACCGTAGAAAGGTACGAGTCCTGGAAAATGATTCCTCATTCAGGCGACCGTAGAAAGGTACGGGTCCTGGAAAGCAAATCCCCGTTTAGGCGACCGTAGAAAGGTACGGGTCCTAGACACAACCAAACACTACCCTACTAGGCGACCGTAGAAAGGTACGGGTCCTAGGAAAGTAGTTTCCTTATAAAATCTTGCTACCCTACTAGGCGACCGTAGAATGGTACGGGTCCTGGGAAAGCAGCATCTTCACAAAGTCATATTTTATTCGGCGCGTAGTAGAATGGTACGGGTCCTGGAGACAAGTAACACTCACTACCTCCAATTACTCTATCCTCCTCGAAGGTAAGTTATTTCGGGTAGGTTCATTTATCATTTGCATTAGCATTTCCATGCATCATACAAATTGCATTAAAAAAAATTCATATTCGACAAAAAAATCATTCATTGCATGGTAAAAAATTTAGGTCTCAATTTGTCTTTGAAGGCAACTTCTGCGAGCTCACCTTCAAAGAGGGGCAGCTATTGACACCTAAATTTTTGGGGTTAATTTTTGCTAAATAAAAATAATAAAAAAAAATAAATCACAATCACATGGCATATAGTTTAGGAAAATTTTATTTTTTGTTATATTTCGTTAAGATTTTTCACATTTAAGTAATATACACTAGGAGATGCATTTTTGAGCAAAAGGGGAATTTCTTTGATCGGATATGCAAAAAATATTGCGCGGGGTGAAATGATATATTCAATGGAATTTTACATGAACAAAATTGGCAATGAAATATACCGCAAAGATACATTCTTTTGGGTGTATAAAAGAGTTGCGTACGATAGGTTTAGGGGGGTTCTTTTTCGATTGAGTAGCAAAAAAAAGAAAAAAAAAGCAAAAAGTGAACGGTGAGGTAAAAGAGAGAAAGAAAGGTGAAAAGTAAAAAGCAAAAAGTGAAAACCCCCCGGTACTGTTCATCTTCCTCGAAGAGCCATCGGCGACCCTGAGCCGCACCACCGCCGATCCTGCTCCACCGCGCCAACGCCAGCAGCTCTCTGCAACAGATCTCGAGCTCCGTCGCGCCTCTCCTGCTCCGCGCGCATCTGCTCACCTCAGCCCCGACTACAGAAGGCCCAGATCCTGCTCCGCCCGTGAAGTCGCCGCCGCTACCGAGCCAAGATCCGGACGCGTGCTCGTGCCTAGCTCTGCCGCCGGAGCTCCTCGCCGCCCCTCTGCCCGCGTTCGGGGTCTTCCGCCCGCGATGCCCGCACCCAGATCTGACGCCGCCCCTGCTCTGCCCACGAAATCGCCGCTGCCGAGCTGAGATCTGAATGCCGTGCTCATGCCTAGCCCAGTTGCCGATCGCCACGCCGCCCGAGCACCAAATCCCGAGCCCCCTCTGCAGAGCTACCGTTGCGCCGACCGCCGCGCTGCCCCGAAGCCCGCAGCTCGACGCCGCCCGATCTCGCCGCGCCGCTCGTGACGCCGTCCACTGACCTTGTCGCGACGCCGCCTCGCCGATCCCCGAAGTCCCTTGTTGCTGTGCCGCCGTCGCGCCGCTCCGGAGCCTCGCCGGAACCCTAGCCGGAGACTCCCCCTCGCCGGACCGGCCACAGCTTTGTTTTTCTTTTTCTTTTTCAGAAAAAAAGAGAAAAGTCAAAGAAAATTTAGGTATTTTCTTTATCTTTTTTTTTGTTTTTTATTTTATCTTTTTAGTGTAATTATTCCTTTAATGTGAAATTGAAATTCCATGATATGAAATTGCCTTAAAATTGGTGATTGTTAGTCCGATTTTCGTTTCAAATCCGACTCGCAATTACTTAAAAATCGCTAATCCGATCTCCCGCCGAGATATGAGTCGTGATTTTATTGTGAAATTAGTAACTCGATCTCACGCTCGATATATGGTTCGTCGATTTAGGTATCAATGTGGCTTGATTTGCTTTGTGGTGTTACTTAATTTAGTTTTCTTTTAAAAATAAAAAATAAAAAAAAATGTAGTTTGAGGGTTTGCATGCTCAAAATAGGTATTCTATTTCGAATTTTCAAAAAATAAAAAAATCAAATCAATTAATTTAGGTTGCTAGTTTTTTTTTTAAAAAAAAACTTGGATTGCATGTTTAATTACTTGGCAATTATTAATTTCGAAATTAAAAAAAAAAAAGAAGGAAAAAGCAACAAAAAAAAAATCATCATGCATAATTCATGTAGAATTAAGGCATTCTTTGCATGTCATTGCATTTTAGAGTAGAATTGCATATAGCTTAATTCTAGATTTTTTTTTATAAGTTTAGATAATTTTAGATGGATTGCATTTTAGTTAATGATTTCTAAATTAGGATTTGACTTAACTTCATTCCTAATTTAAATCGATGGCATTTTAATTTAGGTAGGTAATTTTCGCATTTTTATAATTTCGAATTTAAGAGAAAATACCAAAAAATGCCTTAGAATAAATTGATTTCATTTTTTAGATAGATTGCATCTAGGGTTAGAATTTATTAAGTTAAGATAATATTTTAGTTTAAATTAGGATTTGGCTTAACCTAATTCCTAATATAAATTGAATAGAATCTTAACTTGGTTAGATAATCTCCACATTTTTTTTTCTGATTTTTTGAATTTCTTGAAAAATACAAAAAAATGTCATAGGTTAAATTAGTTTCATTATTTAGGATAAAATGCATTCTTTTAGGAAAGTGAAAAATCATGTGCACGTCATATAGAATTAGGTCCATAAAATGCACGTCATTTAGGGATTGTTATTAGGTTCATTTAATTAGAATTTGCCCGTCATTAAATTAGGTCATGTCGCATGTCATTTTAGTCAAGATAATTTAGTACGTCATCGCATTGCATCACATCACATGAATTGGGTCATTTAGTTAATATTGCATTGCATGTTGCATGATCTTCATTAAATAAGTGAAAAAAAAAGAAGAAAATTGCGTGTTAATTAGAAACCATATCCGGGGTTGTTGATGTGGATTTTGAATTAACATTGCAGATGCTTTCGTTGCTATGAGGTAAGTCCTACATTTTCTATTTGCTTTCTTGGGTGTTAAATTGGTGGTTTGCGTACCTGCATGGTCACCTCACATGTTAAGGAATTAAAATTAATTCAAGTTGCTTGCCAAACAATTTTTTTCAAAATAAAAGATAAAGGTACCGAAAGGGCGTTAGAGAAATCTAACGTAACCAAGTCCCCGAACTCACAAATCTCTAACTCGTAGGAGTAAAGTAAAACTCCTATTACTTTACTTGGGTTTCTAATCGACCCACCAAAAATAGATTAGTGGCGACTCCTGATTGAAATATTATTTGCATGTTAAGAACTTGAACCTAAGTCGCGAATTGGTATGGGCTTGGGAGAGCCTGAGTTAAGTCTAGGCTTAACAATCCATTAGCCAAACCCTAGGTGGTTCACACCCCGAAAAAATTGGTCGCGACAGAAAGTGAGATACAAAAGAGCATTTAGAATTTACTTGCCCGCTGGCCTTCGGAAAGTACAAATGGACGTCAACTTCACATCCCTCACAGAATGCAAGAAATGCCTGGATTTCCATGAGATGAACAAAGGTTAAATATCGTCATGTTCACTGGAAGACAGAAGGAAAAACTTCAACAGAATAGATGGTCCTGGATGTGACTCCAATAACATTACTGCGATTAGGTGGACTCACTTTATGGCAATGGAGATGTGTTTGAAAGTAAAGTAATATATTCCAAGAACTTTAGTTGCCTTTATGACCCAAATGTCTCGATATTTGACATAACCAATGACGACTACGATCAAATACCTTTAAATCTTCGACAGCAAAAGTCATGTCTACTAGGTTGCCGCTATGAGCATACTGCACAAACTCTTCCGCATGATATATCCACAGCTGAGTGTAGCAAAGAGTTGTTCTCTGCGACCAAAATCTGAACCATGATATTCTTCTCCATATTCAGTCGAAAAGAGTAAATCTGGCGTCTCACTTTGGTAGGATCAATGTAGCTTCAAACCTCAATGGCTTTCCCACCAAATTTACTTGCAACATCAGAAGGTATGGAGCTGAGTTCAGTTGCTGGAGCATCTTTTGAAGGATATCCGAAAATTTGCAAGCAAGTTCAGATGACGAGGCCTCCTTAAAATTTTTGCGGGGGCATCTTTTTCTATCTAGAGAAAGTTGTTGTACGTCGGGTCAACAATTCAAGCTATCCAGTATGTTTTCTTAATGCCTGCATACATATGACGAACTTGGCTTAAACCTCCACATGTACGCATTAACAAAAGCTCACGGTTGGCGCAGTGAGATAAACAAGTATCTCTGCATGGTGCAGCTTCTTATCAAATTAATGCAGGTTTGACAGGCGCCATCCTCCGATTTGTGTTGCAGTTAGAAAACATACTGAATGGTATGTAGTTGACATGATTGAGTCAAGGACTTAAAATGGTAAGTGGCCAACAAGAAAAGAAGTATAAGTGACAGACATTGGAATCTAATTTGACAAACTTCCTGCGGTCTCTCTATTCTGAATCCATCGGCTTTATAAGTCATATTGATGCACTGCAAAATCCGATAGACAGAGTTCACACTGCTTTTGCATAATAAGAAAATGGAGAAGCTCATCTCCATGGCACATACGACGCAATGATACTTATCACAGTAGTTTGCAGTCCTTTTCCACAATGAATATGTTATTTTCAAGACTTCATTTCTGCTAATTTTTAAATAGAATTGGAGCGTATTATTTTTAGGAAGAAAAAGGAATCGTCTAACTCTTACATCTATGCCCACAAGTTTGCAATCTTAACCGTCAAAACACCATTTCCGACATAATGAACTTAGAGCACTATGCAAACAGCTGAAAGGTCTTTACTGTTGAAGAGCTGTAGGGTCCTTTGAATTTTGGATGCACGTCTGGTCATAGCACACTCAAATAATTAATATCTGTAATAGGTGTTCTAAGGACAGAACGGATAGCCTACACATATTATTTTGTTAGTCGCTTACAATTGTAAATTAACAGATATACCAGAAAGATGAGCAATGACACTTGTTGAAGATACGGTTGCCGATAGTTAATGATCTTAATTGATCTTGTGCTGATAGGAAGTGATCTTAAATGATCTTGATTGCCAGAAATATTCTTTTATTTGATTTATTGTATATTATTCTTCCTTATAGACTTAGATCTCTTGTATTATAAATAGTGATGTAATTATACACATGAATGATATAGAAAGAGTTTCAAATTGTCCAAAACCATCTACTGCTTTCTATCCAAAATTCTGACAACACTAAACCTTCAAAAGAGCACTACATTGAACATGTGCGCTAAATACTATAAACGCATCAAAGAGGTTTGGCTTGAAGGTAATCAAATGATAGGGGATCTTGACAAATTGAGTGCTGAAAGGAAAGCTGGAGGTTGAATACGAATATTAGAATCTTAATAAGAGATCTACAAGAAAGAAGTTTATACTTGTACACAAATCGATATTATTTCTATTCCAGTTTCAAATTAGCACAAATAGTGCCGAGTGCCACACACGAGCTAAGAACTTGGATTTTGTTATTTGGCAGTTAAATGCAACGAAGCAAAATGAAGCCATGGAAAAGTATGTTCATATTAGAGTTATGCAAACGAATGCAATCGCGCTTTCACTTATTGAGTGTTGCAAAACTCCATACAACACCATCTAAGTAACTAGACAAACCCGGAAAGCATCATCAAGACAGACAGCAGGACCCAATAGAAGGTTATCCATAGGTTGTTCTTTCTTATGGTTACCCCATTCGACATTTTTTGCGCATACAACCGAGGGTTCTCTGGGCAATAGCATTGAATTGCCGTAGTCTTATTAGATAACGACTTTGAATCACCCCATCAACAGTATCAGATTCTTTCAACGACTTCAGATATATGCACGTCAAGTTTTAATCATCATAGGTTAACGAATTTTCTGCCTCACATCCACCGCCAAAAGCTTCAAGCACTCGGCGACAAGTTGAAGGACTCTCAAATTTCACTCGGACACTGTATCGACCAAAACGAGCCACTACTTAACAAAGCATAGCATCTAAACTACCCATCACTCGTCAGGGCTCGAATAAGCAAGTTCTTAGCTATTTCACTCGATGGATGAAACTGAGGAATGATCGACATGGATTTCAGTGGCAACTTGCGAACTTTTTGACCGGAGCTGTGGGTGAGAGAGAGCGGAGAAGAAGAAGAAGAAGAAGAAGAAGAAACGTGGAAGGAGAAGCTTGAATAGCGAGGTCGTTCCCGACGCGGGAGAGGTAAGTGATGGAGTCAGCGAAGGTCCTCAAGGCGTTGTCGCTGAGGTTGAATTCCATGTTTTTCGTTGGCGCACGTGCTTGGGTTTTGGTATGGTAAAATGAAACGCGCCAAGGAATTACTAATTAGGCGGTTGATATGAAAACAGACGGGGTGGAATGCATATGCATGTTTCCATAATTTATTTTTTGGCCATCCGATTACTATAGTTGATTGTTTTTCTATTTATTAATTTTTTATAAAAAGCTTTTTTTTTTTTTTAAATGTTGATGTTTGTTGACTTATTTATGCTATTTGCTCAAACGCTTTTGAGTTAGTTGAATCTATCCCTTTCGAGCACAATAATAATCCAATTTTTCTGATCTAAGTCAACTGCAGAATGTTCGGCTCATTTTTTGGTAAATGAAAGAAGCAGACTCACACCATGTTGTGTAAAAATATTTCAATTGATATTTTCATTAATTGATATGACCCGTTAACCACCATTTTTGGCCCCAAGGATAAGATTATATCATCTGATATTTACTGAAGTAAGTACATTAGCTTTCTGACTTATCATTGGATAGCACGAATTTATAACAAATTTCGTGTATTAATTATAATATATTCATAAAAGGACTAATTCCGAAATAAAGCACCAATTTTAGGTCGAGTGACAATTTTAGCCCTAACTTTTTTTTGTCTCTTAAAAAATCATAAACTTTCATCATTGTCCCAAATCTGGCCTCCATCGTTCACTCTTTGTCTGAAGTCAACCTTGTTTTAGGAAAAAATGTTTTAGTCGTGAGCTTAGCAGATCTCGTCCATGGTGTCTCTCAACAAGCGAGGTCTACAACGTCAAATTATGATAAACAGCGAAGTTTGGCCAAATAAATTTAATCTGGAGATCTTTCTAACTTGTTGGTGAAGTGTAGGAGACGATGAACAGCTTCACCATTATTCTCTAAGTTGTGGCTTAGAGAAGAAGATAATGAATAATGCTTTAAATCCAGCTAGCAAGTGCACATAGATTTATTGTTGAGAACAATTAATAGTTCTAAATCAAGGGGGGCCAAATTTGGCAATTTAAGTGAAAGTTGGTGATTTTTTTAGAGAAAAAAATTGGGGTGAAAATTGTCATTTGACCTAAAGTTGGTACTTTTTTTTTGGAATTAGACCATTCATAAAATGTGTAATTTAAATAGTTATATTTTTATACACAAGCTTTTATCATTTATAATATAATTGATTCATGATAGCATCATTTTGCAATTTTATCATAATATAAGGGATTAATACAACAACAAAAATCCCAAACCATGCCCATTATGACATAAAGATCTCAAACTTTTTTTGTTTTACTTAAAACCTTAAACTTGCCCATTATAACACAAATACCCTAAAAAAAATGTCATGATTACTTTCAAATTTATACCAATGTGACAAATATACCATAGATAGAATTGAAATGAAGGGTACATATATAAGTTGGGGGCAAATTTAGGATTTTTAATGACACAAAAAAGAGTTTGGGATATTTGTATCGCAATGGGTATAATTTAAGGTTTTTTTTGGTATTTACTTTGATATAAATTCAAACTTTTTTGCCATATAAAAAAAAACAATAATTTGTAACCCATAGTTTTGTCCTTTATTTTAATAGTAAGTTGTTTTGTGGGCAATTGGCCAGGAGAATCAATGTAGAGCCATTTCATCTTCAACCTCGATAATATGGGGGATTCAATGCGAGGGCCGTGAGGCTGTTTCCTATGACACGTCAGCGCGTCGCACATCAGGAGGGCGTTAGCGGGTTGGGGACCATACAGGTCAAAGATGATGGAGCAACATCGGTCGTGGGGGCAATTTTTTTTTTTTAATTAAACGAAGGAAATCACGAACCCATCGCAGACCAATGGGAAGTGGGGACCCGGAGGAACTGAGAACCGGACCCGCCTATTTTTTGTTTATATTCTAATCAACGAGCGCCGTACCTGGCTCCAAACCTCTTCTTCCGCTGTTTTTTTCCCTCCGAGCCTGTTCCTTCTAAACTCTTGATCCAAACCTCTTCTTCTCCCACGGCTCTTTTCATTTTCAGGAAGGAAGAGACGAGGCAAAGTCCGGTCAATGGCGACCAACGGTGCAGCTGACAACGATGGTCGGAGGTAAGTCTCAGCGTCCTCAATCATGTATTAACTACTGTTTGCCCAGCCTCCGTCTGTAAGTCGGAGGATTGCAAGCAAGAGGGGGATCCTCCTCCATGGAGCTCCATGGAGCATGGAGCGCTCCATTGAGCTCCTCTACCATCGAGCTCCATGGAGATCAGCTTACATAGAGCTTGATGCTCCATGCTCCATAGAACGCCTCCTCCAGGAGCATCCTCCTCCATGGAGGATGACGGCATCCTCCTTCCCGGGCCTCTTGGACTATTTGTTTAATTCTCATACTGGGAATAATCCCTCTCAATATGCATACCATTATCATGTTTCTGTGTGTGTTCCATTATGTGTATGCTGTTTTGTTAGGAAACAATTTGTGCTCTACGTAAATTAGGTGAATCCGTCCTTTTTATTGTTTCATTCTGAAACCATGGTACGAGTATGAGTTGCTCATATGTTCTATGTTAATTTATCCATATGCTTATTCTTGATCCTTATTGTTTGAGCTTCTGCGAAAAATGATTGTCTAACAAGTGATTTGCTAATTTTTATTTCAAGGAACGTGTTGGATCATGTGGCTCAAGTTAACAAAGATCTTGATTCGAATGCTTTGCATCAGCTCATTAGGCCAGACATACCTTTATAGGTCTGACAACATTTCTAATGCACCAGGCATTATGCTTATCTGTGAAGCAATCAAAATCATTCAGCAAAAATTAATCTTACGAATGGGAAGGCAAGATATTGACCCAAGTTTTCGACTTGCCTTTGCTATGATCACTTGTTGCTCTTGGATGTGTCACGTGCAGTCTCCTAATGTGTGCTCTGCTTGGCGACTTGCCTTGGCCAACTTTTGTGGCCTGCGTTCTAATGTTGGTTGTCAGTTCATGTTCATCGCAAACTGACGGATTAATTGGGGCAATAATTTATGACTTTTCTAATGTGGCAATGTGTTGTTTATAAGAATTTGATTTGCTTGAATGCCGGGTCGAATGTGAACCTCATGTTATATTATTACTTTGAACACCTTTTATATAACATAGTAGAATAAATTATGATGATGATTATGGTGCAAAGTCCTCTCCAGCTAAGAGTATTTTGAGCTAGTTTAAGCATATCTTGGAAATTTTCCACCAGTCCCTTCCCCATAAGGCAGTTTTAATCCTTTTGCTAGATTGCCAGTTTTAGTTCAAGTCCTAAGTGCGTTTAGGTCCATTACTTCGACTTTGGATCAAATTGCATTGGTAAGATAAAAGGTCATGGGGTTGCTTACTTGAAAATAGAACTAAGAAAGGGGGGAATTGGAAAAACTGGGGAAAGTTTTTCCTTCGGCATGAGAGAAACAGGGGAATGAGAGTGTATAAAAAAGAATCGCATACCCTCATTCACTATTCTTTTGTTTCGGATACACGCATCATATTAAAAAATCAGCAATCTCTATACAACAAAATTGAAACCAAAATAGCTAATTGAATAGCCCACAAGTTCCAAGTAATTTGTTCCATCGAACTACATACTTTCAACAAGCTGGATGAAACTACTAAGCTGGAACTGTCAAGGGCTGGGCAACCCCTTGACAGTCCAGCATTTCAGAGCCCTAGTGGCTCAAGAGAGGCCCAACTTGGTGTTCCTCATGGAAACTAAAAATCAGACTACTGTAGTTGAGAGAGTAAGGAAGAGGACACCTTTTACTGAATCTTTCATTATGGAACCAGTTGGCATCGCTGGAGGTTTAGCATTAATGTGGGATGAGGAGGTTCGAGTGGAAGTAGAGAGAAGTTCTAAGGAGCTCATAAATATAAAATGTAAGGATCTCAATAGTGGAGGCCTAATGCGCATCTCCTTTTTACATGCATCAACAAACTATCAAGAGAGACTGAGGCTATGGCAGGCATTAAAAGACATCAACTACTCCAATTCTCTCCCGTCGGGGATTTTAACGAAATACTTTACCATTGGGAGAAAGTTGGATGCAGGGAGGTGGACTGTTATAGAATTACAGCCTTTCGAGGGTTCTTGGACGATTGTTCTTTGATAGATATTGAGAGTAAAGGATGTGCTTTCACCTGGTCCAACAATAGAGAAGGAAGGGCATTAGTTAAAAAGAGATTAGATAGGGCTCTTTGCACGTTGGAGTGGAGAGTGCAATACCCCAATGCGCAGGCCTTTGCTCTACCAGCAATAGGATCGGATCACAGCCCGCTTATTCTTTCCCTACAACAAAAAGAAAGAAAAAGTCAGAGAATGTTCAGATTTAAACCCTTTTGGCTAGAAGATCCTGAGTGTGAGGAGGTGATTAAGAGGGCGTGGCACGCAAACGGCTCTACAGCAATCAGTTTTACTCACAAAATAAAGTTGGTTGCCTCAGAATTATACAAATGGAGCAGGAGAAAGTTCCAAAATGCCCAAAAACAGATCAACCCCGTCAAATTCCGGCTAATGGAGATAACAAACAACATAGATGGGGAGCGAAACAGTGAGGAAACTAGCAACATTGTTCGAAAAATTGAAGAGTTGTGGAGGCAAGAAGAGATGTACTGGTGTATGAAGTCCAGAATAGAATGGTTAAAATGGGGAGACCACAACACCAAGTATTTCCATGCAACAACAGTTCAAAGAAGACAGCGAAACAAAATATCTATGCTTCGGCTAGAGGATCAAACCTGGTGTAGGGACTCTAAGACTCTCTCTCATCATATTTGCAGCTTTTATCAATCTCTCTTCACCACAGTCGGAGACCGGAACTATCAACTTGTCTTAGAGCAATGCCACGTGTTAGTCAATGAGGAGATGAATGTCAATCTAATCAAGCCAGTAACAAAAGAAGAAGTTAAAGCAGCAGTTTTTCAGCTATGGGCCACTAAGGCTCCGGGACCGGATGGGCTAAACGGCTTATTCTATCAAAATCATTGGCCAATCATCCACGACGATATTTTCAGCATGGTGCACTCCTTTTTCAGTCAAGGTACGTTTGAACCAGAGCTAAACAGAACGCATATTACTCTTATCCCTAAAGTAACTAACCCGAGAACATCACCCAATTCAGACCTATAAGCTTGTGTAACTTCAATTATAAAATTATAGCAAAAGTGCTGGCTAATAGGCTGAAACCTTGGTTGTCAAAGATAGTTTCGAAGAGCAAACAACTTTTATGAGGGGCGGATGATTCAAGACAACATATTTATTGTCCAAGAGGTGATCTATCAACTAAGGGTGATAAGGAGGAAACGTAAATTTCAAGCCATTCTAAAACTAGATATGCAAAAAGCATATGATAGAGTCGAATGGGACTTTCTTTGCGATTATATGCTGAAATTGGGTTTTCATGAGAAATGGGTCAAATGGATAAAGCATTGTATTTCATCGGTCTCCTTCAATATATTAATCAATGGTGAGCCTTTGGCTGCCTTTAAACCTACTAGAGGCATTCGGCAGGGGGACCCCCTTTCCCCCTACCTGTTCATCATCATGGCAAATACTCTTTCAACTCTTATGAGGAAAGCTGTTCAAGATGGTAGTATAAAGGGTATACGGCTAAATTCTACATGCCCCACCCTCTCACACCTCCTCTTTGCAGATGATGCTATTTTTTTCTTAGACGGCACAATCCGAGAAGCTCATAATGTCTCAAATGTGTTGAATCAATACGTTATGTGTCGGCCGGGCTATCAACCTTAATAAATCAGGTCTTTTTGTGGGAAGAGGCTGTCCATACAACCTGAAACAGAATCTTGCTACGGGGCGAGAGTTTCTATCTTAGACAATGTTGGGAAGTATCTTGGAATTCCAGCAGACTGGGGAAAACAAAGAAGCAAATGTTTGCTTGGATACTTGCAAAAGTTGAAAGGAAATTGGAGGGATGGAAAGAGAGATTGATATCGAAGGTGGGGAAAAGAAATCCTTATCAAAACAGTCATTCAAGCAATTCCTCAATATGCGATGTCCATTTTTAAAATTCCAATTTCTATATGTCGAACTATTGAGAAGAGAGTAGCTTCCTTTTGGTGGAAACAGAATGCAGATAGAAGAGGAGTTCATTGGAAGAAATGGGAAGATCTGAAAATCAGGAAAGACTATGGTGGTTTAGGTTTTAAAGACTTGGTGGATTTTAATAAAGCGATGTTGGGAAAACAGGCTTGGAGAATTGTTCAACAACCAAATGCTCTATGGTGTCAAGTGATGAAGAGTATCTACTATCCTCGAGGAGATTTCTAGACTGCTACGAGGCAATCGGCCTTCATGGGGATGGCGAGTATTTTAATGGGGAGAGATGCAATTGAAACAGCAATTAGATGGGAGGTTAGGGATGGAAAAACGATAAGAATTCGAGAGGATGCATGGTTGCCTTACGGAAGAATCATTGGACCAGCAAATAAAGATGATCCAAAAGTTGTGGCTGAACTAATAGATAGCAACACGCGGGAATGGGATACAAACAGAGTAAATGCAATGTTTGATGAAACTATAACGAAAGAGATCCTAGCTCATCCTCTAAGCCTGCATCCTACCATAGACAAGTTAGTGTGGACAGCAAACAGATCTAGTTCATACTTTGTAAAGAGTGGCTATAACCACATACAAAATTCAGCCATATCCACCACCAGAACAAAACCCTCTACCTCCTACCAAACACCCAAATCACTTTGGCTTGAAATATGGAAGCTACCAACATCCCCAAAAATTAAATTCTTAATCTGGAGTATATGTAGCAACTCTCTCCCAACAAAAGAAAATCTGCACGAAAGACAAATGGTACCTAAACCAACATGCCGATATGCGGCCAAGCACCGAGACAACGGAGCACATATTCATCCTCTGTGAATGGACAAAAAGTGTATGGTTAGCCCCCGATTTTCAAGCCAACACGGATCCAGCAAGTATAACTCGCATTGATAGATGGATCGTGGAGAACCTCACCTCAAGAGCGAAAATAAAAACGAAATCCCTCTTTCTTTCTTTGTCCTATGGCAGATTTGGAAGACTCGGAACTATGCGATTTTTCAAGGGAAGAAGCCCAACCCGACCAGCACCGGAGAAGAAGCTCGTACGTACGTAGATCCGTGGATGAAGTGGACAGTTAAAGGGATAAGTGCAGAAAACCGAAAGCAAGAAGAACAAAACAGCGAGAGAAAAATGGTACCCACCGCCTTGCACGCATTGAGGGTGAACGTGGACGCCTCATGGTGTAGCTCAAACCCGGAGGGATCGGTTGCGGGCGTTTGTCGGATAGCAACCGGCCTCCTCATTGACGGGTTTGCGAAGAAGATCTCGGCCCCGTCCGCATGGGTTGCGAAACCCTAGCTGTCCGAGAAGCCTTGCGGTGGATGAGAGAAAACGAGAACAGAAGTGCTTTGCACGAACGAAACACCCGCACGAAGCATCTGCTGAAACCGATCTGCAAGTTCACTTATTTTCGGACAGCTTATCCCTTGTTGAATGCCTATTGGGCCGAGAAAAGCCCCTTGGCAGGCCCAATCCATTATAACAGACTCGCACACAAATAATAGCCCGGATAGGAGGCGTCTCGGTCTTCTTCGTTCCGAGGGAATCCAACAAGGCGGCGATTGGATTGCAAGAGCTCACCGCAAAGAACTCTCTTCCTAGCAATTGGGTTTATTGTCCTCTGCACCCTTTATTTACAATATTATGTTCAGACTTACCAACTAATGGTGGCCTTTTTATGGGCTAGTAATGATATTCAGCATATTCTGGCAAAAAAAACCTCGTATGAAAAAAAAAAACAAGCTGGACAGGTACAAGCTGGATTCGTCAATTGCCCGCCCAATAAGATAGCTAACCAGATTAACACAGCTCCGTTTTGATCACTATGATTCTGCTTTTGAGACTGGTTTACCAAAATTATTTGATAATTTCATTCATACATCACTCGTAGTGTCACAGGGTAGTCATGCATGATGGTCACATGTGCATTTTCATGTATTTTATTGCATCATATGATAATAAATGACGATTCAAACTAATCGTGATTTAGGTTCTTAAATCCATGTAAAAAGTTGCTCTATTCCCCTTATATAAAAAGAGTACAAGCATGTGTGTGAAGAAAACATTTAAATTTGTGGAGAGAGTTAAATATGAAAATAAAAATTAATATGGGAATTTTTTTAAAAATGTTTGTAAGATTAAATTTGATCCCGGTAAGTAAGATAATGAGAGAATTATATCTTAACTATTTTTTAATTATAATTTTTTCCATTTTGTTATGCTATCTTTATGATATATCCGACAAACAAACAAACATTACATACATAAAGATTTCTATAAAAGTTGAATCGTCGTTGGATTTGTTTCTATACAGTAGGCAAAAACCAGCGCTCACTTTATGGATAATCGACTAAATTAGCATGTGCCATAAATATAATTTCTCTAGTATGGGCCTAATTGTTCTCAACTTTCACATGAAGCAGGCACTTTTGGGCCTGGGCCGGCCCGCTGCACCGAGGATCGGATCTGTTGCGGGTCATAGAGGACTCTGATTTAAGATCCAACCCTTATAAAATCCTCCATCCACGTTCCCGCATCGTCGCTTTACTCACCTGGTGCCGCTGCATAGCTCTCGATTCTCCTCTGGCTGAATTCCGGTAATTCTTCATCCCTCTATATACGCAGTTTCCTCCAGATTGCAATGATTCATGTGTTTTTTTTTTCCTTAAACTCATCTATCTTGCTTTCGAATTGATTGTTGCGTTGAGAAAATTTAGCTCGCACCCGTCTTTTTATGGGCTTTTCTTTTTTTTGTAGGAATATAGCTTTGCTTCTTGGTGATAATAAAGTCATGTTGCCAAATGATTGACCCTTGTTGGTGATGATAAAGTCATGAATGGTCCGTTCATTTCACAGTCCCCTCTTCGCATGAAAAATTTATTGGGACTTCTCGAACGACTCGCGGAGCTAGGAAACCCGTATTTGGTCTAAGTTTGGAGATTTTCTTGGAAAGCTTCATGGGAGCCAACAGCATGGGAAACATGGCGTCAGCTGTTTTTAATGAGACAAGTGACGGAAGGAGCAAAAAAGGAGAGTTCCCAAGTTCCACCACCATAGATTGACCATGTCTTGGGCTCAAATGTCTGCAAATCAGAGGTAGCAATATTTTGTAGTTCAATCATCAATCAAATAGAGAGTACGAATTAAGTATCCATATCTGTCTGCATTAGGAGCAGGATTCATGCAATTTTAGAAATCCACTTATCTAAATATAGCTTATATCTATCAAAATAGATACATTTGTGAGAAAGTAAACGGTGACAATGATTTTAGATAAACTCCACATAATTTGAAATTGAATTTGAAAAATTAGATATGAGAGAAGTTCGTGAGCTTTAATTTGTTAATCTATTGTTTGACTACTTTTGTTCATGATATTACAATTCATATAGAATTTAAATAATGGATAAGGAGAGATGGCATCTAGTTTTCACTTAGTCTCTATTTGTTTTTCGAAATATAATGATTTAAAAAAAAATTTTAAAAAATGATTATTTATATCACATACAAAAATAAATAAATAAATATTTTTGATATAAATAACAAAAGAGGATGAAGATCCCCTACTTCGAAGGTGCTTTGATTGACATTTCAACCAATTTGCAGCTGTGGATGCATGTAAATGAGGCATGCATTGACCATTGAGATATGTTGAGATACTCATGGTTGCCTTGTGAGGTGAATAATTCACGTCCAAATTAAAAGAAAAAAAGATTAATGAATATTAGCAATAAATCTTACCTTCTAGTGGATCTACAATGACTGAATAACGAATATGCCCTTGAGTACATATGTCTGCCCCGGGAATTTCTGTCATTAGAAACCTCGTGCAGGAAAATCTGGATATATTAACAAAAAGTTAAAAAAGAACAATAGAGAACAAAGTAATGGGTGAGCAAGTGGCTGCCCCCAACCTCAATATTCAAGTCGTGGCGGAATTGAACTTTACTCGTGCAATTTTTTTTTTGGTGTAGGGCTGTCCCTGACAATTTTGGTTGGTGGGTCCAACCAAAATTGTCAGGGACAGCCCTTACACCCAAAGTATTACACGAGTAGAAATGAAAAACACCCCAAGTCCACAGGCCTCTTTTTCCCCTGAATGTAGAGCAACAGCAAAAACGGACAAAACGATATAAAAAATAACATAGTTTTTTATTTTTACTCGTGCAATTTTTTTTGGGTGTAAGGGCCGTCCCTGACAATTTTGGTTGGTGGGTCCAACCAAAATTGTCAGGGACAGCCCTAAACCCAAAATATTACACGAGTAGAAATGAAAAACACCCCAAGTCCACAGGCCTCTTTTTTCCCCTGAAGCACTTCGTTCGCACGACAGCAATCTGCAGAGCCTTCGAAGAAGCCATATTTTCAGGAAGAGGAGAGGTAGGCAAAGTGGGAAGTTCAATGGAGAACAACAATCCAGCTGATCACGCTGGTTGGAGGTAGGCCTCAGCGACCTGAAATATATAAGAAAGCACCGTAGCCCAGCTCCGTTAACGTTGGAGGATTCTGAGGAAACTCAAAGTCAATATCTCGATATTCTTTGGGGAAACTCATGACAAAATCTTGATATTCTTTCTAGTTCATTCTTCTGATCATGTCACACTGTATATTCCATTACGTGAATGCTGTTTTATGGCGAAAAAACCTGCGCTCTATGTAGAACAGGTTCTGGAACTCTGAACTTGTTCAGTCAAACGCCTGAGGGGGTCTCTCACTTGCCTGTAGAAAATGGCCTGTTTCTCGCATTAGATTGTGAGAGTCGGATTTGAACGTCGATTTGTACCATTTAGATTTTTTACCCTATTCTGTTTTTTCCTGTCGTTGATTGAGAAATTCGTAGTGACTCGACTCTCAAAGAGTAGAAATGGGCTCTCCTCAGAACTGTACCTAGGGGCATATCCGGTGGATGCAAAATGGTTTGTTTCTCACATTTCTTCCTGGATTAGGGTGTCGGACCACCGAAATTTTGTCTTCTTTTATTTTGCTAATTGATCCAGGTTTTTGTTCTCACTGTTCATAATGACTAGACTCTAAGAACAGAGCATGTTAGCTCGTGCTCATGTCAGGGTATACTTAGTGTAAATTTGTCAAAAAGTAAGAATGCCTCTTGTAGTCATAACCCCTTTTTCTTGCAAATGGTTAAATTTTAGTTTTATCCATTCTGTAATTGAATACAGTAGGACTCATACCAGGAATAATCCCTCTCAAGTATGCATACCATTAAAACAGCTGAGTTTGTCTCAGGAAAGTGAAATCCATAATAACTACCGTGTCTTTTTTGAAAATCATGAGGTTGGAAAGAAGGTGAGTGTGGAGGATTGCGAGTGCTGTCTTCATTTCCTTTCGTGAAAAAGAACTTCCTATCTCTTATCATGTTTCTGTGTGTGTTTTATTACGTGTATGCTGTTTCATTTAGAAACGATCTATACTCTGCGTAAATTAGGCAAATCAGTCCTTTTTATTGTTTCATTTTGAAACTATGGTACAGGTATGAGTTGCTCATATGTTCTTTGTTAATCTATCAATATGCTTATGCTTCATCCTTATTATTTGAACTTCTGCGAAAGATGATTATCTAACATGTGATTTGCTGATTTTTATTACAAGGAACATGTTAGATCATGTGGCTCAAGTTAATGAAGATCTTGATTCTCTTGAGAACGCTTTGCGTCAGCTCATCAGAGACAGGCATACCTCTATAGGTCCAGCCAACATTTCCAATGCACCAAGCATTATGCTTATCTGTGAAGCAATCAAAATCATTCGGCAAAAATTAATCCTAGAGATGGGAAGGCAAGATATTGACCCAAGTTTTCGACTTGCCTTGATTGTGATCACTATTGCTCTTGGATGTGTCACATGCAGTCTCCTAATGTGTGTTCTGCTTAGCGGCTTGCCTTGGCCGATTTTTGTGGCTTGTGTTCTAGTGTTGGTAGCCACGTTCATGTTAATCGCGAACTGAAGGATTAATTGGAGCGATAATGTATGGCTTTTCTGATGTAGTAATGTGTTGTTTATGTGAATTTGATTTGCTCAATAACCTTCCAATGCTGGGTCGGATGTGAACCTCATGTTATATTATTACCTTGAACACCTTTTGCATAACATAGTAGAATAAATTATGATGATGATTAGAATTTGTTTTGGTGCAAAGTTACTCTCCAGCTAAGAGTATTTTGAGCTAGTTTAAGCATATCTCTGTAAAGTTTCAACCAACCCCTTCCCTATAAGGCAGTTTTAATCTTTTTGCTAGATTGCTAGTTTCAGTTTAAGTCCTAAGTGCGTTTAGGTCCATTACTTCTACTTTGGATCGAGTTGCATTGGTAAGATAAAAGTCACGGAGTTGCATAACCTGAAAACAGAACTAAGAAATGGTGAAATTGGAGAAACAAGGCAAGTTTTTCCTTCGGCACGAGAGAAAGGGGGAATGAAGAGTGTATAAAAAAGAATCACATACCCTCATTCACTATTCTTTCTTTTCGAATACATGCATCCTTAGTTTGATGTAGTTTATAGCTCGTTTCTCATATTACAAAATCAGCAATCTCTATACAACAAAATTCAAACTAAACTAGCTACTTGGATAGCCCACAAATTCTAAGTAATTTGTTCGACTGAACTTCACACGCACAATAAGCTAGACAAGTACAAGCTGGATTCGTCACTTGCCTGGCCAATAAGATAGCTAACCAAATTAACACAGCTCCGATTTGATCACTACGATTATGCTTTTGAGATTGGTTTACCAAAATTATTTGATAATTTCATTCATACATCACTCGTAGTGTCACAAGGTAGTCATGCATGGTCCATGGCCAAAAAACAAGGATGGTCACGTGTGCATTTTCATGTATTTTATTGCATCACATGATAATAAATGACAAATCAAACTAATGTGATTTAGGTTCTTAGATCCATGTAAAAAGTTGCTTTATTCACCTGATATAAAGAGAGTACAGGCATGCGTGTGAAGAAAACATTAAAATTTGTGGAGAGAGTTAAATATGAAAATAAAAATTAATATGGGAATTTTTTAAAGATGATTGTAAGATTAAAGTCGATGGTGGTCAATAAGATAATTAGAGGATTATATCTTAACTATTTTTCAATTACAATTTTATCCATTTTGTTATGCTGTCTCTATGATATATCTGACAAACAGACATAAACATTACATAGAGATTTCTTTAAAAGTTGAATCCTCGTTGGATTTGTTTCTATACAGTAGGCAAAAACCAGCACTCACTCTATGGATAATCGATTAAATTAGCATGTGCCATAAATATAATTTCTCTAGTATGGGCCTAATTGTTCTCAACATTCACGCGAAGCAGGCACTTTTGGGCCTGGACTGGCCCGCTGCATCGATGATTGGATCTGTTGCAGGTCATAGAGGATTCCGATTTAAGATTCGGCCCGTATAAAAACCTCCATCCACGTTCCCACATTATTGTCACTTTACTGACCCGGTGCCGCTGCATAGCTCCCGATCCTCCTCTGGCTGAATTCCCGTAACTCTTCATCCCTCTAAATACGTAGTTGCCTCCAGATTGCGATGATTCATGTGGATTTCTTTTTCCTTTTGCATACGATCAACTCGGAAAATGATTTTGTTAAACGAAAGCTGTATTTGACTGGTAAACTCGTGTATCTTGTTTTTGAATTGAACGTTGCATTGAGAAAATGCAGGAAAGATCCAAGTGAATTGCAGAACTCAAAAGACTTCAATTAGTTGGGCCTCCGACCAAAAAGATTAGTTGGGCCTGGTTCTTGCCGAATTGCTGGTTATAGGGATGAAAATTTAGCTCGCACCCTTCATTTCATGGGCTTCCTTTTTTTTTTTTTTTTTTTGTAGGAATGTAGCTTTTCTTCTTGGTGATGATAAAGTCATGAATGATCCATTCATTGCAGTCCCCTCTTCGCATGAAAAATATATTGGGACTTCTCTAACGACTCGCGGAGCTAGGAAACACGTATTTGGTCTAAGTTTGGAGATTTTCTTGGAAAGCTTCATGGGATCTGACAACATGGGAAACATGGCGTCAACTGTTTTTAATGAGACTGGTGATGGAAGGAGCGAAAAAGAAGAGTTCCCAAGTTTCACCACCCTAGATCGAGCATGTCCTTGGCTCAAATGTGTGCAAATCAGAAGTAGCAGTCTTTTGTAGTTCAATCATCAATCAAATAGAGTAAAATTTAAGTATTCACATCCGTCTATACTAGGAATAGGATTCATACAACTTTGGAAATCCACTTATCTAAATATAGCTTATATCTATCAAAATAGTTACATTTTTAAGAAAGTAAACAATGGCAATGATTTTAAATAAAATCCACACAATTTGAAATTGATTTTAAAAAATTAGATACGAGAGAAGTTCATGAGCTTTAATTTGTTATTTTATTGTTCGACGACTTTTGTTCTCAATCTTACAATTCAAATAACATTTGAATGATGGATAAGGAGAGATGACGTCTAGTTTTCATTTAGTCTCTATTTGCTTCTTAAAAAATGAATGATTTTAAAAAATTTATAAAATTGATTGCTTATATCGCATGCTGAAATGAATATATAAAAATATTTTCAATATAAATAACAAAAGAGGATGAAGATCCTCTACTTCAAAGGTGCTTCGATTGGCATTTCAACCAATTCTCAGCTAATGATGCATGTAAATGAGGCGTGCATCAACCATTGAGATATATTGAGATACTCGTGTTTGTCTTGTGAGGTGAATAATCCATGTTCAATTAAAAAAAAAGGATTAATGACAATTAGCAATAAATCTTACCTTCTAGGGGATCTACAATGACTGAATAACGAATATGCGCTTGATTACATATGCTTGCCCCGGGAGTTTCTGTCATTAGAAACCTCGTGAAGGAAAATCTGGATATATTAACAAAAGGTAAAAAATGAAAAATAGAGAACAAAGTAATGGGTGAGCAAGTGGCTGCCCTGAACCTCGATAATCCATATTCAAGTCATGGCGGAATTAACTAGGCTTTGGAGGGCCCGCATTCGAATGTAGAGCAACAGCAAAAACAGATAAAACGGTATGAAAAATAAAATTCGAAAGTAGAGCATCAGCAAACATTGTCCCGTTTTGTCTGTTTGCTGATGCTCTATTTTCGATCTGCTTGACTTTCTATCTGCTTTTCGGGTGGGTCCAGTCAAATGCGGAAAAGCACTGCCCTAAACCAAGATATTGCACTAAAAGAAATGAAAACCACGCCAGAGTCCACATCACCATGTTCAGGTCTCTTTTTCCCCTGAAGCACTTCGTTCACAGGACAGCAATCTGCAAACGCTTTGAAAAAAACCATATTTTCAGGAAGAGAAGGAGAGATTAGGCAAAGTGGGAAGTTTAATGGAGAACAACAATCCAGCTGATCACATTGGTTGGAGGTAAGCCTCAGCGAACCTAAAATATATAAGAAAGCACTGCAGACAGGCTCCGTGTTAGTTGGAGGATTCTGAGGAAACTCATGTCAATATCTCGATATTCTTTGGGGAAACTCATGCCAAAATCTTGATATTCTTTCTAGTTCCTTCTTTTGATCATGTCACACTGTATATTCCATTACGTGAATGTTGTTTTATTGCGAAAAAACCTGCACCCTATGTAGAACAGCTTCTGGAACTCTGAACTTGTTCAGCCAAACGCCTGAGGGGGTCTCTCACTTGCCTGTAGAAAATGGCCTGTTTCTCACATTAGATTGTGAGAGTCGGATTTGAACACCAATTTGTACCATTTAGGTTTTTTCCTCTATTCATTTTTTTCCTTTTGTTGATTGAGATGTTCATAATGACTCGACTCTCAAAGGGTAGAAATGGGCTCTCCTCAGAACTGTACCTAGGGGCATATCTGGTGGACGCAAAAAGGGTTGTTTCTCGCATTTCCTGGATTAGGGTGTCGTACCACCCAGATTTTGTCTTTTATTTTCCCAATTGATCCTGGTTTTTGTTCTCGCTGTTCATAATGACTAGACTCCAAGAACAGAGCATGTTGGCTTGTGCTCATGTCAGGGAATGCTCAGTGTATGAGTAAACTCTCTTTTCATAAGTAAAAAGGGTGGGAGTCAGAGATATCCTGGGAGATGGGCCTAATCCATTGAGATTCAGGGAAAGGAAGTTGCTCTAAGTCCTCAGCCATTATTTTCTTTCTTTGTCAACTTTGTGTTTAATAGTAGCATTGAGTTTTGCTCAAAATTGTTAAATACCTAAAAGGGGAACAGCATGGTGAATCACCACACTAGTGTTAGTGAACTATAACATATTGTAGAGTTGATTGGCGGAACATTAGTAGAGACAATCTATAAATGATATGTAATGCTAGTTTAACTACGAAGTTCTTGACAGATGTGCTTAGCACGACGAGTTACCTAGTGAATAGATCTCCAACGACCACGATTAGATGCCAGACCTATGGAACTCTAGTCAGGTATCGTTAGTGATTATCTTGATTCTTAGAATATTTGGTTGCTTATGTCATGACCAGGTGAGTAAAGGTAAGCTCGATGGGTGAGCAAGAAAGTGCACTTTATACATGAACCTGCATTTTTCTTTGTTAAAAGGAAAGAAAAAAGAAAAACATAATTTATCATCCGAACTTAAACCTCCTCGAGCTATTATTATCAAGACTTAATTCGAAGGTGCACTATGTTTGTCAACCAAATTTTCAATGATGTCTCTCATTTTTCTATATTTAGCCCAAAAGTAACATTGCCATGGGCCTTTACTATTGTGATCGTGAAGCTATGCATGAGGATTTTTTAGGTCTCTGAGCAGATAACTAACAATCTGTCATCTTATAAAACCAGTTATGCACTGATTGTGTGAAATCTACTTGTTGCATCTGAGCTACTTGCATAAACAAAATTGAAGTGAAACATGGGAAAAAAAAGGATGGAAGGTAAGAAGCAAAAGAGCATTTAGAATTTACTTACTCATCGGCCTTCTAAAAGCAGAAATGAATGCAACTTCACATCCCTCACAGAATGCAAGAAATGCCAGGATTTCCATGAGATGAACGAACGTTAAATATTATCGTCTCCACTGGAAGACACAAGGAAAAACTTCAACATAATAGATGGTCCTGAATGTGACTCCAATGGCATTACTGCAATTAGGTGGACTCACTTTATGGAAATGGAGATAAGTTTGAAAGTGAAGTCATATATTCAAGAAATTTCAGCTGCATTTATGACCCAAATGTCTTGATATAATCAATAACAAATAAGGTCAAATACCTTCAACTCTTTGACAGCAAAAATCACGTCTACTGGATTGCCACTATGAGCATACCACCAAACTCTTCCACAGGATCTATCCACAGCTGAGAGTGCAGCGAAGAGTCGTTCTCTGCAACCAGAGTCTGAACCAGATATTCTTCTTCATGTTCAGTCGAAAAGAGTAAAACTAGTGTCTACCTTTGGTAGGATCAATCTAGCTTCGAAAGTCAATGACTTTCCCACCAAATTCACTTGCAGCATCAGAAGGTATGGACCAGCATTCAGTTGCAACAAGAGTAATTTCTTGAAGGATGAAGGAAGATTTGCAAGCAAGTTCAGATGATGAGGCCTCCCTACAATATTTTCTGGAGCATCATTTTGTATCCAGAGATAATTGTTGTACATTGGGGTCAACATTGCAAGCTATCCAATATGTTTTCTTAATGCCTGCATACATATGACAAGAACTTGGTTTAAACCTCATCACATGTATGCATGAATAAAAACTCACAGTTGGCAAGGTGAGATAAACAAGTATTTCTGCATGGTGCAGCTTCTTATCAAATTAATGCAGGTTTGACAGGTGCCAGCCTCTGATTCTATTGCAGTTAGAAAACATACTGAATGATATGCAGTTAGCATGATTGAGTCAAAAGAATTAAAATGGTAGGTGGCCAACAAAAAGAAGTAAAAGTCGTATGCATGGAATCTAATATTCAATAAGTTCCCCCCATCTCTTTATTCCAAATCCATGGTCATATTGGTGCACTGCAAAATCTGTAAGACAGAGCTCACATTGCTTTTCCACGATAAGAAATTAGAGAAAATAATCTTGGTGGACTCATACAACATGACTTAGTAATGCTCGTCACATCATTTTGCAGTCATTTTCTCTCAATGAAAATGTCAGTTTCAAGACTTCATGCTTTCAGTTATCGAGTGTCGCAAAACTCCATACAACACCATCAAAGTAACTAGACAGACCAGGAAAGCATTACCAAGACAGAATAGCAACACCCATAGAAGGTTATCCATTGGGGTTTTTTATTGGTTTCACCATTAAACATTGTCCGTGAGTACCCCTAATACTGATAGTGCTCCTGTCTATAGCAGTGAATTGCCTCTTACAATATAACGACTTTGAATCACCCCATCGACAGTATTATTTTCTTTCAGTGGACTTCAGATTTGCGCACGCCAAGTTCTAACCATCGGCCACAGGGCCAATCGCGCCATAAGTTAACAAACTCCTGCCTCAAATCCACCGCCGAAAGCTCCACGCACTCGACAATCGGTGGAAGGACACTAAGAATTTCTCAATCGGACACCGCATCGAGCGAAACGAGCCAATATCTAACACGGCATCATAGCATCTAAACTAAGCATCGCTCGGCAGGGCAAACGAAGAAACGACTGCTGTAGCTATTTCACCCGACGTGGATTTCAGTAGAATCACCTGGGAAGGAGAAACTTGGATGGCGAGGTCGTTGCCGACGCGGAAGAGGCAGGCGACGGAGCGAGCCAAGGTCTTCAAGGCGCCGCCGCTGAGGGCGAACTCCACTTTCGCGGACACTTCGCTTCCCTCTCTCTCTCGATTTGGTCGCTGAAAAATATATGTGATGGCGACCAAATTAGAAATTGAAAAGTTACGGTTTCCTTCCTCGTTGATTTTTCTCGCTAAAGAAGGAAGGCAGGAGCGGAACGAGTACAGAAGAATAGGAAAAACAAATTAAACTTTCTTACAAGAATGCACGATAACTAAGCAGAAAAAAAAAAAGAAAAAAAACAAACATACACCATGGCCAACGTGTTAGAATACTCACACCATTGACCTCCAAGGTTAAACTCTACCGCGGAGGACATCAATAGATATGGTTTAATTAAGTTTTTAATAATTAAGAGTTCTATCTTCTTTTATTTTATTAGGAAAATCACATCATTGTAATTCATTTCTTGCAACCTCACTTCTACAGCATATAGTAGCATTCGAAATGCATATTTCTAGGTCCATGGCATAAATATGAAAAACCACACGTTGGATGTCCATGCAATGAGCTTTTCATATTTATATGAAAAATCTATTCCATCTCCATCAGAGGTCCATGGAGTGAGCTTTTCATATTTATATAAAAAAACATAAACAAATAAAAACAAAACAAAACAAAACAAAAATCAAATCAAATCAAAAAAAGACTAATTATCATGTTGAGCTGCTTAAAAGTGCATCAAGCTATATCAAGGTGCAAGGTCAATGTTCACAATTAATGTCTCTAAATTATTTTTTAAAAGTTAAGTCCATTTACATTCTCATTTCACCACCAGTCAATAAAATCTAGATATCATTTTAATTATTGAGCTAATTTTTAATGAGGGATAGTTGTATAATAACAAAAAGGACAAAAAAATAAATAGATAAATAATAAGCAATTCAATAAACAAATTTAAAAAAAAAAAAAAATAGAGAGAGCAATTCGGATTCTTTGGTAAGAAGGGTAACTAGACCTTTTAAACCAACCCATCTCACATGGCCCAAATCAGTTAACTGCCCATAAAATCTATAATCTCAGTCCATGCTTCAAACACTTTAAATCGAACTGTGGGCTCATTTAAAAAACTCGCCCATTAAACATCTTGGGATATTCCCTGAGCTTTTCTTCACGGAAAAAAGCTCAGCTCAGTAAATCTAATTGATATGATCCAAACTCAATTGCCAAATATCTTTTTTGTCAAAGTACTTTCGACTCCAAACTTAGTTGCACTATTAGTCTCCCTAGTTGTTGACATCTTTCGCAGATTATTTAGGGATTGCGGAAAAACTCTCTACTTTCGTTGTCTTGGAAGGGACCTAGCTCTCCAAACTCATTGACTTATTAATAAACTCTCTACTTTCGTTGTCTTGGAAAAGATGTTTTGCAGCTCATCTAAACTTGAGTAACATCTTTTAAAAAACCCCTACTTTCGTTGTCTTGGAAACCTTTCGTCCAAACTCAGTTGACTAACATCTTTTCCGCCAAATAGTAGTGAGTAACATCTTTTCCGCCAAATAGTACAATGTCAATTCTAGGTGTCATATCAGTTTGATTTCCTGAGTTTTTTAATAAGAAAAGCTCACTCCAGGGAATTTTTCATAGTCAAGGTCTGCGACAGCCCCACCGTGTTCTCATTTTCAGCCAAGCAAGGAAGAGATTAGCGAGGCAAATTTGGAAGGTTAATGGCGAACGACAATCCAGCTGATCACGGTGGTTGGAGGTAAGCTTCGTCCACCTCAAACATATCTTAACCAGCCCAGCCTCCGTCTGTAAGTTGGAGGATTGCAAGTAAAATGATGCCAAAATCTTGATATCCTTTTCTGTTCTTATCTTTGATCATGTTTGCTGTGTATATTCCATTACGTGCGAATGCTGTTTAAGGAACCGTCACTCTAAGTAAATCAGGTGAACTTGTTGATGCCTTCTGAACTCGTACTGTTCAATACTTAAGAGCCCAATGGGGGGGGGGGGGCTTGGGCAGTAGAAATGGCTTGTTCTTTGCCTTAGATTGTGAGAACTGGATCACAACACCGATTAGATTGTGAGAATTAGATCACAACACCACTTTGTACATCCAGATTTTTTCCTCTATTTTTTTCTTTTTGTTGATTGAGGCTTGAGACAGGTTTTGTTCTCGATGTTCATGACTCTCAAAGAGCAGAAATGGGCTCTTCTCAGAACAGAGCATGTACTTAAAGCCATATCTGGTGGGGATGTAAAATGGCCCGTTTCTCGCATTTCTTGGATTACGGTAGTTATGTCGTACCACCCGGATTTTGTCTTCTTTTATTTTGCTAATTGATCCAGGTTTTTGTTCTTGCTGTTCACATGACTAGACTCTAACAACAGAGCATGTTGGCTCGTGCTCATATCAGGGTATATTCAGTGGGTGTAAATCTGTCAGAAAAGTAAGAATGCCTCTTGTAGTCATCACCCCTTTTTCTATGCGAATGGGTAAATTTTAGTGATATCCATTCGGTAATTGAATACGGTAGGACTCACACCAGGAATAATCCCTCTCAAGTATCCATACCATAAAAACAGTAGGTGAGTTTCTCTGAGGGAAGTGAAATTTATATTAACTACCGTGTCTTTTTTGAATATCAAGAGGTTGGAAAGAAGGTGAGTGTGGAGGACTGCCAATTTCCTTTCATGAAAAGAACTTCGTATCTCTTTATCATGTTTTTATGCATATGTTGTTTCATTAGGAAACAATCTGTACTCTATGTAAATTATGTGAATCCGTCTATTTTAATGTTTCATTCTAAAACCATGGTACAAGTATGAGTTGCTCATATGTTCATTTGTTTATCTATCAATATGCTTCTTGATCCTTATTGCTTGAGCTTCTATAAAAGACGATTATCTAACAAGCGATTTGCTGATTTTTATTTCAAGGAACGTGTTAGATCATGTGGCTCAAGTTAACGAAGATCTTGATTCCCTTGAGAATGCTTTGCGTCAGCTCATCAGGGACAGGCATACCTCTATAGGTCCAGCCAACATTTCTAATGCACCACGCATTATGCTTATCTGTGAAGCAATCAAAATCATTCGGCAAAAATTAATCTTGAGGATGGGAAGACAAGATATTGATCCAAGTTTTCGACTTGCCTTTGCTGTGATCACCGTTGCTCTTGGA
The DNA here is from genome assembly GCA_016097485.1 of Eucalyptus sideroxylon x Eucalyptus melliodora. Classification (NCBI taxonomy): domain Eukaryota; kingdom Viridiplantae; phylum Streptophyta; class Magnoliopsida; order Myrtales; family Myrtaceae; genus Eucalyptus; species Eucalyptus sideroxylon x Eucalyptus melliodora. The sequence continues at coordinate 59,693,773 of CM027831.1, read as the reverse complement.
TGTGTCACGTGCAGTCTCTTGATGTGCATCCTGCTTGGTGACTTGCCTTGGCCGATTTTTGTTGGCTGCGTTCTAATGTTGGTAGCCACGTTTGTGTTCATCGCCAACTGAGGATTGATTGGGGCGATGGTTTGTGTTGTTTAAATGTATTTGAGTTGCTTGGTAACCTTCTAATGCTGGGTCAGATGTGAACCTCGTGTTATATTATTACCTTGAACACCCTTTGCATAACATAGTAGAATAAATGATGATGATGATTAGAATTTGTTTTGGTGCAAAGTCCTCTCCATCTAAGAGTATTTTGAGCTATTTTAAACATATCTTGGAAAGTTTCCACCAGCCCCTTCCCTATAAGGAAGCTTTAATCCTTTTGATGGAGTGCCAGTTTCAGTTTAAATTCTAAGTGCATTTAGGTCCATCAATTCCACTTTGGATTGAGTTGCATTGGTAAGATAAAGCTTATGGAGTTGCATTACCAGTAAACAAAACTAAGAAATGGTGAATTAAAGAAACAGGGCAAATTTTTCCTATGGGACTGAGAAAATAGGGGAAATGAGAGTATATAAAAAAGAATTGCACACCCTCATTTAGTATTCTTTCATTTCGGATTCACGTGTTGTTAGTTTGATATAGCTTTTTTTTTTTTGGTAAGGGTAAGATTTTGTTAGTTTGATATAGTTTATAGCTTCTTCCTCATATAATGTTCATCTCTACCGTTGTGCTTTTGAGATTGGTTTAACAAAATTATTTGATAATTTCATCATTCATCAATCACAATGTCACTAGTTAATCATCCATGGTCCATGGCCGAACAACAATGATGGTCATGTGTGCATTTTTATGTATTTTATTGCATTACATGATAATAAATGAGGAATCAAACCGATTGTTATATATGATCTTAAATTCATGTAAGAAATTGCTTTATTCCCCTATAATAAAAAGAACTCCGTGCATGCGTATGAAGAATATATTTAACTTATTGTAAGATTAAACTCGAGTAAGTAAGATAATTAGAGGATTATATCTTAACTATTTTTAAATTACAATTTTGTCCATTTTATCGTAGTATATCACTATGACATATCTGAAAAAAGACATAAGCATTACTTAAAGATTTTATTATAAAAGTTGAAATCCTCGTTAGATTTGTTTGTATGCAGTAGTAATTAACCGGCACTAACTCTATGGATAATCGATTACTTTAACATGTGCCATAAATATAATTTCTCTAGTATGGGCCTAATTGTTCTTAACGTTCCCATGAAGCAGGGGCTTTTGGGCCTGGACCGGCCCGCTATATCGAGGATCGGATCTGTTGCAGGTCATAGGCGACTTGGATTTAAGCTCCGACCCATATAAAATCCTTAATCCACGTTCACGCCTTGTCGCTTCTCTCACCTGGTGCCGCTGCATTACTCTCAATCCTCCTCCGGCTGAATTCGGGCAATTCTTCATCCCTCTGCATACGTAGTTTACTCCGGACTGCGAAGTTTCATGGGGGTTTTCATTTTTCCTTTTGCATATGATCAACTTGATAAATGATTTTTTCTTTTTTTAGTGATCGAGGAACCGCCAGAGATCATCCTTCAGGGTTCACACGAAAGTTACATTTAATTGGTAATCTTGTATATTTTGCTTTTGAAGGGATCATTGTGTTGTCAAAATGCGGAAAGATCTTGGTGAATTACAGAACTTAAAAGACTTCAATTAGTTAGCGGGTTCTCACTAGTGTCTTTGCTTTAAGACAGCGGTGATGGAAGGAGTGAAAAGGGAGAGTTCCCAAGTTCCAACACCACAGATTGAGCACGTCCCAAGCTCAAAATGTGTGCAAATTAGAAGTCTTCATAGTTCGATCATCTATCAAATAGAGAGTATATAACTTGTATCCACATCCGTTCGTACTTGGAAGAGGATTTGTGCGACTTTGGAAATCCACTTATCTAGATATAGCCTGTATCTATCAAAATAGATACATTTATAAGAAAGTAAATGATGAAAATGAGATTAGATAAAATCCATATAATTTGAAATTGATTTTAAAAAATCAGATAAGAGAGAAGTTCATTGGCTTTAATTTGTTATTTTGTTGTTCAACAACTTTTGTTCTCGATCTTACAATGCAAATAGATTTAAATATGGATAGGAAGATATGACGTTTAATTTTCACTTAGCTGTTAAAATTTGAAGAAAATATCAATTGAAAAATATAACAAAGAATAAAGAAATCCATATACTTCTAAAAAATAAAAATTGAAATTGTGATGAATCTAAATGTATACAAACTCTTCTTTTCTGATCTTTCTATTGTGCGAGTACCAAAAATTTCTATTATAGGTCTTTTTCAGCAAGATTTGATGTCTAAACTTTCAGCCACATTTCGTATGTCTGGTTTAACAAGTATTCTTACTATGCCCGCTTGATAACAAGCCCGGATAACATTATGCCAAAATTGGTGACATTGATTAAAAAAACAAATGTCAAAATGTGTTTATTAATAAATACATGTCCAACATATAAATCAATACATGTGAAGGGCGCTTACAATATATGTCGGCATAAAGTACATATCACATAAGTAGTTCATAGTATTACAAGCAACAATTGGTCGTTGTAATGCACATTATATTTATTTGACGTCAAAATCCAATAACACGAATAATGAGAAAATGATACGTGACTTGCTCCTGAGAAGCCTTAACCTGGTAACACTGTTTTAGTGTCTTTAGAATTCCCTTTCCTGTTCCGGTCCGAAAACAAGGATGCTGCCGTGCCCTTCTCCTGCCGTGGAAGGACTTCAGCCTGTGGTGTGGTCCAACCCATGGGCGGAGTCGCCTTCATCTCTCCCATTGCTCAGTGCTCCCTGGCACCCTGCCGTTTTGCTGGGCTTTACCCGTCCCAGGCGTGGACACGGGCTTACAGGCCAAGATGGTTCGATCGAAAGGGATAGAGGTCGGGCTGGGGCTCTACACTCTTTCTTTCTGTGTGGGACGATGCCGGGGGAGCAATTGTCACTAAATGATCACCCTTAAGTATTACTTTCAAGAATCAAGTCCATTTGGACTAGGAGAAGAGTTACAACACTAGGCCAAATTGTCTTCCGTAAAATGTTAATTCCAGAATAAATGGGCAATAGTCATGAGTGTGAGTAAAAGCCATGATACTTAAGAATAATCATATTAGAATCACAAGTGTGAGTTTTCATCTTTGATAACTTCTTTAAATTGTGTCAACTAGCATATTAATTGGGCCTTATTGACCAATTTCTGCCTGCATTTTGAAGGATATATCTGAAATTGGGATCAGAAGTTGGGTAAGGACTAATTAGTCGTAAGATGAAGTACGAGAACCAAAATTAAACATCGACAGTAATATGGGGAACATTTTGCATAATTATTTTTTCATTCCATATTAGTGCCGCTTGCATACCTCCATTAGCATATTCCCTTGGTCGGTCATTGAAATTTTTCCTAAAATGATAATTGGCGAATATTTTATGGACCATATCCATCACAAGATAAACTATGATGACCAAAATTAAATAGTGGCAACAATACAAAGATTGTTTTTGTAATTTTTCCTAGATATATATTCCAATAATTTTATGCTTTCGTCATCTCAATGATCATTACTAATATTTCATTTGATGTAAAATATTAGTCTATTCATTAATAGTAAACTCGCGAGTCACGTGACTAGCTTTCTCTTTCAATTCAGAATACTCAGACTACTTTGAGTTACACTAATGTGATAATTTGTAAGTAGATATTTATATAAATCTCTCTAGATATTATTAAAAAAAAAAATCGTCACCACCAAAAATAGTTTTAACCATAGGTCCAAATTTTATCTTCCCATTTCAAAGATTAATTTTGCTAAACAATTTTTACCACGGTATATATAAGAATGACGTGCTTGGAGAATGTTGTTGGATTGGTATGGGTATATATGATGATGATGTTTCCAATCCTCTGTGGTGCAATTCAAAATTGAGAAACGATACAAAAGAATATGCACCTGACTAAGCAATCGTCTTATATTGAGATTCCTTATAATTTAAATCATCCATCCTTGTAATAGGTTTTGGAAAACCGACGCAGCTGAACCTTCTCTGGATGAGAAACATGGGTATATGCAACAGCAAGGTGTAGGATGATATGCCCACAACTCAAAAGTTCATTATATCTTTTCGGGAAAAGGCCTAAACAATTTAAAACCAAAGAGATAACAGCACGCCACTAACAATATTCAAATATGTCGAATGCAAGAGCAAAAGATGGAAAAGTCACGTATGACAAGAGAGCTTCTAGACGATCCAAACCACAATCAATTCGCGCTTTAGGACCCTCTCGGGGCATGTAAACTTTACATACTACGAATCGATTTGTGTGACTATAGTTGGTTCCGTCACGGACAGAAAGAGTAATTGATTGCAACCCTCCCATTTTCCGGAAACAATAGACTCTTGGTGGCGGCGTGAATATTTCGGGGCCCAAGACGCAAGTTGAATTGCCAACAGTCAATCCTAGCAAATCGAAATGCCAGACCCATTTTTCTCCAAGTCCATTTATAGTCAAAGCACAACTCACTCAACATTTTTTTTTCTTGCTCAGCCATTATGAAGGGAAAATTGTTCAAATTATCCTAACCCTATTATACAACTAATTCAATTCTAAATCTTTTAATTTTGCCAACTTAGTCCTAAATCTTGTAACAACTTACTAATTCAGTCCTAAACCTTTTGATTATGCTAATTTAATAATAAGTTTTTAAATGATTTTGGCAAACTAGTCTTTGGTAGCTCAATCAGCGACAATCATCTTACGTGACGCAATTATTATTAACATGAAAATTTTTAATTATTTTTTAAAATTTCAATTTTTTTATATTAATCTTTATTGATTTTTTTCATTTTTTTTTTTCCCCCTCTCTTTACATAAAGCTAGTGGGCTGCAAAGCCCTTGCTGTGGATGGAAAGCACATTGCAAGCCCTCACCCAAGGCCCAATGAGGGCTGTCAACTCTTGCTTAGCGGCCAACGGAGGTCTCTGGTAGGGCCGCTAGCCTTGTGTAAAAAGAGAGAAGAAAATAAAAGATCGAAGACAATAAAAAATGGATTTTTTTTTAAATTTAAAATTATCTACATCAAAATCGATTGTGTCACATAGAACAAGAGGCACTAACTAGGCTATTATTTTAGTAATATCCAGCCAAAATTAGTCGGAAAGATTAATTTGGCAATTTGTTAAAAGCTTTAGGCCTAGTTTGGTAATTCGTCAAAATTTTAGAACTACATTGACATAATTTGAAAGATTTATGATTGAATTGCCAAAATTGAAAAATAAAGAGTTTTTTGGACATGCTAAAAAACAAACAATGTTTGAAATGATTTGATGGGAAGCACTCTCTCCCACAACTAATTATGGTGTTTTTCATGTTGATCGAGACTCCACCGATGAAGAGATCTTCCTTTAGGGTACTTTCACAAAGAAATGACAGCACCAGCGTGGCCCTAATGTTGCATATGGGGTTAGAATCTTATCATAGAACAGTCAGATGATTGAAGTTTGAATTCTTTAAGTACATCAGAAGAACATGTTTTTTCTAATATCTACGGTCAGCAAGATGCGAGTCTAAAATGAACATCACACATATTTCATAATACCACTAACTACGTATACTCACATGAACAAGTCAAGAACTATAACATTTAAATTCAAAAAGAATTTTAATGTGTGGCCTTTTGTAATATGGCATCGTTGCTTTAAGTATATCCTATATTTGCATCGTAGCAGGGACGAAGCTAGCCTGTTTTCAGAATGGGTGGATTAAATATAATGATGTTAATTGATCAGGATTTAAATAATTATATTTAATTATTTTCAGCTAGGATAAGTGAATGAAATTGCGTCAAATTTTAAGCATAATTCAAATGCAAGATCCAAATATGCAACTTGGCTTATTTGATGGGGCAATTTCTCAAAGAGAGGACAAAAGAGAAGCAAGAAGACGAGTTAAAACAAACATAAGAGGGACTTTAGCGATATAATATCCAACAGCAGCAAATTTTGACCATGCATCATACAGCGATTTGCCGAAGTAGAAAAAAGAAGGCACACCTTTTGCACAAAGACGCCATCTGTACCATTAGGAAATTTTTTTTTTTTTTTTTTTTTGGTCGAAAGGATGAGTAATATTAACATAACGGGGAGAAGTTACAAACAGCACAACCAGCCACTAAAGAATCAGAACAAATTAAGGTAAGCAAAACGTAGGGTGGCGAGGTAGCCCAATCTTGAGAGAGGAGCCCATTTCGATGGGCCTTTGCGGCCCAATCCACAACAGAATTTGCTTGCCGTTTGCAATGCGTTACCCTAGCAGATGAGAAGCGGGAAAGGAGACGACGGCCTCTGCGCGATTGCCCGAGCTTCCCATGGCAATGGCGTAGAGGCATTGACCGAATCTACTAAAATGAGGCTGTCGACTCGATGATCGGTGAATCTCGTTGTCTTCCGGTGTCTAGCGGATGGTGAAGAGTGATGGTAAGAGCCATGAACTCCGCTTGCGGAGCCGTCGAGGCGTCAAAATCTCTGTGAGTCCGTCGACCAACCTCCCATTTTGGTCCCTGCAAATACCCGCCATAGTCCCTTTTTCTTTGTGAGGTTGAAAAGCTCCATCTATATTCACCTTAATACAGCCCGGATCCGGGGTCTCCACGGTTCGCCAAGGTTAATTTGCGGTTGTCCCGTTGCTGCTCTTGTTCCTGTTCCCAATGATCTGCAATGGGATAAACCAGCGGCTCGCGGTGGCGAGGGCCTCATCGACAACTTGCGTCGCGTCCAAATGCTGGCGACGAAATATAAAACCATTTCGCGCCTTCCAAATTTGCCAAAAGACGAGGCCACCGTTTCTCGGTTCGGGTAAGGAGTAATTTCTATTGAAACAATCTCCAATCCATTCATTAAGTGTCCGTACTCCTGCGGATCTATGTGAATGTTAATTTTTGGGTGCGACCATATAGATTTCGTCCATGGACAAAGTAGGAAAATATGCTCTCATTTTCGGTATTTGGTTTTGGCGAGAGAGTACATACCGATTCTGCGCATATACGTCGGTGACATAGATTGGCTTTAGTGGGAAGGGCGTTGTGACATAGCAACCACATAAATACTCGAACTTTGGGCTCTATCTTCAGCTTCCATAGTTGTTTCCATAGATTCGCCGGGGTCTGGTAAGATCCTATTGGTGTATGTTGATTCTTTGTGACTTCAGTATTTTTTATTGCATGGTAGCCGCTTTTAACTGTGTAATCACCATCGTAGTTTCTGTCCAAATGAGTTTATCTTTGATATAAGTAGGTCTAACCTGAATCGCGAGGATTTCTTGGACAATAGATTCATCATATAAATTCTGAAGCGGTGGAATATTCCGGTCATGTGTCTGCATGTTGATCAATTCGGCAACCTTTGCTAGTTCGTTGCGGTTCGCGGGTCCTCCCAAAATTCCTCTAGGTAGCCAGCGGTCTTCCCTAATTTTGATATTTTGCCCATCTCCTACCAACCATTGTAGACGTGGTGTTAGTAAATCCCTTCCTAAAATAAGACCTTGCCAACCCCAGGATGATCTATAACCTTTATCAACATGAAGGAAATCCGTGGAATGAAAGTAAATACCCTTGAAAAGCAGGCTCCAGAGTGCTGTAGGATGCTGGATAAGACGCCAGGCTTGTTTGCCTAGCATGGCCCTGTTAAAAGCCATGAGACCTCGAAAGCCTAGACCACCCATATTCTTACTTGTCTTTAATACATCCCAACTTTTCCAATGAATTCCAGGTTTTCGGCAACCATTCTGCCACCAAAAGCGGGCAATCTTCTTTTCAATAGATATACAAATAGACGCTGGAAGGCAAAATATGGACATGGCATATTGAGGGATCGCTTGAACAACAGATTTAATCAGGATTTCTTTTCCACCCTTAGATATTAAATTCTCTTTCCATCCTTCCAGTTTCATGTTCACTCTCCCCATTATCCAGGCAAACATTTCTTTACGTGATCTTCCCCAATCTGAAGGAATCCCTAAGTATTTCCCAGTCTTTGTTAATACTGGAACTCTCAGTTCATTAGCCAAATTTTCCTGTAAGCTAATAGGGCAAGCTTTGCTAAAAAATATTCCAGATTTATTTCTATTTACTTTGCACATCCCGTAGCTAAACAAACATTGATTCAGGATGTTGGCCAGATTTTGGCATTCCATAAGCTTACCATCTAGGAAAAAGATAGCGTCATTAGCAAAGAATAAATGTGAAAGTACAGGACACCACCTGTTGATTTGGATTCCTCTGATGTTGCCGATTGTAATTGCTCTGTTTAGTAAAACGGATAAAACGTTGGCCTGCAAGATGAATAGATATGGGGAAAGAGGGTCTCCCTGTCTAAGTCCTCTGGTTGGACGGAAGTAGGGTAATTGCTCCCCATTGAATCTAATACTAAGAGAGACTGTTTTAATGCATTGCATGATCCATCTTACCCAAGTCGTGTGGAAACCTGACTTGATAGATAATCTTCTAGAAAATCCCATTCGACTCTTGTCATAAGCCTTTTTCATATCCACTTTGAGCAATTTGCTTGAAAATTTTCCTTCCTTTTCCTGGTCCGTAGTTGATGAAGTACCTCCTGGACAATGAGGATGTTGTCTTGGATCTGACGACCACTCACAAATGCACTCTGTTCCGGTGATATTAAGTCAGGGAGCCAAGGTTTAAGCCTATTGGCAAGCACTTTTGAAATGATCTTGTATGCATAGTTGCATAAACTTATAGGTCGGTATTGATCAAGGCTTTCTGGGTTTGGTACCTTCGGAATCAGTGCGATGATGGTCTTATTAAGATTAGCTGGCATGAACCCTGTTCTAAAGAAATCCTTTACTGAGCAGAAAATTTCATCCCTTAAGATATCCCAATGGGTTTGATAAAACAAACCATTCATACCATCAGGCCCGGGAGCTTTGGTTTTCCCCAGCTGGAAAGTTGCCTTTTGAATTTCTTCTAGAGTAACCTCCGACGTTAAAGTATCATTCATTTCCGAAGTAACTATTCTTGGGCATTGGTTAATGATTGGCCCATAGTTTCTTTGGCCATCTGATTTGTATAGGTTAGAGAAAAATTGTTGCGTCAATTCCTTTAGCTAGTGTTCGTCCCTAACCCACATGTTATCATCATCCTTTAACACTCTAATTTTATTTTGTTGCCTCCATTGTAGCGTTGTAGCATGGAAGAATTTGGTATTTTTGTCCCCCCACTTCAGCCAATTAATTCTTGAGCGCATAGCCCAGAATTGTTCCTCTTGCTGCCAAAGTCTGTGAATTTCAGCCTTGATATTGTTGATTGTACGCTTGTCAAACCGACTGTAATTCTGATTTGTATAGGACATGAGTTGTTGTTGCAAACCAGCTATCTGATTTTGAGCTCTAGAAAACTTCCGTCTACTCCATTTAGCGAGAGCCTTAGAAACCATTGCTATTCGGTGTGGTAGGTCGATAGGTGTTGGCTGACCCGAATGCCATGAAGTAGCTATGACCTCACTGCATTCCTTATCCTGGAGCCAAAATGATTCGAAAATAAATGCCTTTTTTCGTTTTACCTGTAACGCCTCTGTGGATAGCAGGATTGGGCTATGATCCGAGCCTATTGCAGGTAAGGCTAAGACCTCTGCTTCAGGGAAGGCTAGGCGCCAATCTATATTACATAGCATTCGGTCTAACCGTTCCTTAACAAGTTCATCACCCTCCCGATTATTTGTCCACGTATAAGCGCAGCCCTTACTTTCCATGTCCATTAGGGAACAATCCTGTATAACTTGTCTAAAAGATTGCATTCTGTGAGGTTCCGGTAGCCGCTTACCTGTTTTCTCCCAGTGATATAAGACTTCGTTAAAATCTCCCCCACATATCCATGGTAGATCATTGGAAAGAGCAATCTGTCTGAGTTCTGTCCAAAATTGTTGGCGAAGCTGATAGGTCGCAGGTGCATGCACGCAGGTGAGTCACATGGAGATACCATAGCTAACTTCTGAGCATATCATATCAAAGAACACTGGAGACGATTTGATGAGGTTTACCTTAATAGAATCTTGCCAGAACAGTGCCATCCCCCCTGCAAACCCATTTGGGTTGAGAACAAAAGAGCGCTGGAATTTAAGATTTTGTTGAAGACGAGTAAGCATTGCCTCCCTATTCTTGGTTTCCATTAAAAAAATCATATCAGGCTTTTCTTTGGCCACAAGGGCCTTAAGAGCTCGAACTGTTAGGGGAGAGCCCAATCCCTGACAGTTCCAACTAATCAGTATCATGAGTCCCTTGGCAGCTGTTGAGGGCCAGCCGCCTCCGCCCATTGTGCTGCTTCTTCTTCCATTAAGATGGGTGTTTCCATTAGTCGTGATTGAACTAAATCTGCTGCTGTGGTAGTGCGAGGATCATATGGTTTGCATCTCCTGCCCTTGTTGACAATCTTGAGTTTTTCGTTTTCCTTTGTTTGGTTGTGTTCATAAAAGCTTCGAGGTTGTAGTTCTTGTCGATAGTAACAGGAATCAGTTCTGTCTTGGAACTCAATGTAGGAATAGACCCTCACGGAAAGGTAGATTTAGGATGGTTAATATGAGCTGGAGGGTTATCTCGTTGCGGGTTGTTTCGGTTTTACCTTGTCCACCCGTGAGCTTGATTGTTCTGTATTTTGATTGTCCTCCTCTTGTATAGGTTTTCGGATGGTGGGAGTATGCTGCAGCTGTTTCTCTACTTCTGTAAGTTGCATCATATCGTCAGTTGGGTTAGCATCAGCCTTCTCATGGGAAGAAGGTATCGCTGGAAGCAGTGGAGTAGAATGCGGAGTCTCAGGTATAATTTCTTCTTCAGTTTGATGCTGCTCCTCATAGAAAGTACGCCAATAAGGACTGTGCTCTTTAACCTCTGCCTTTAACCACTGACCGTAAGCCATCTTTTCTTTACCTTCCATTTTAGCCTCTGTGAAAGGAATATCCTTGCAATACATAGCATAGTGGCCAATTTTTCCATGGGAATAACAAAAATGTGGTAGTCGTTCATATCTAAAGTCAAGCCATATTGCTTTATTGGCTATACGTATGAGTTGACCTGTTTCAAAGGCTCTTTTAATCGGATTTCAATGCGAGCTCTACCAGTTCTGATGGTAGTTCCATCTTTTGTATCCAACTTCACCTCAAGCACTTTCCCTATGTTTTTAACAGCCTTACAGATCATAAGGTCTGAGCACCACTCTAAAGCTAGACCAAAGACTTGTACCCAGAATGCACATGTTGAAAGATCATAACAGTGTAAAGGCATGTTGGAAATCCATGGGTTAAAAATTACTAAGTGACTTGAAAATAGCCATGGTCCACCCTGTTGCACTCTCTGTTTTTCTTCTGCTGACTTAAACTTAGCGACATAGATTCCAGCTTCATGCTGAGTTATATCGACTTGTTCGGTTCTCCAGGCCCGCTTCAAAGTATTCTGAAAAGCCTGAAAATTTATGGAGGGATTTAAAGGAATTTTACCTACGAGCATCAGCTAACACTCTTCCACTTTTTCCATAGGCGACAGCTCATCCCAATCGTCGTTTTCTTCAAGGGACCATAGACGACCCAACCATTGACATAGAGCAACGAGACGAGGGTTTTCTTCCTGGTCGCATAGGTCCATGGCTTGGACAAGTTGACGATGGTGGCCAAATTAGGTTTTACGGCTAATCGATTACTGCTTAGATAGCTAGATTCAACTGACATGCAAAGAAATCTGATGACAGGAGTGGGTGTTTTTGAGAGACTCGCATCATGTCAAGACTTCGAGGAAACCTTCAATCGGGAAGAAATCAGAAAGGTAAACATTTTTGGCAGCTGGGAAAACCATCGAGGGAAATTGATCAACGGAAATCCATTGATGGGGTTCGTCGAAACAGGGGGAAAATGGGTTAAAGACCAATTAGGGTTTTCGGGCAAAGGCTACCATGAAGGTAGGGAGAGAGCTCTACATGACGAGAGGGTTTTCTTTTTTACCATTAGGAAATTGATTAGGTACAAACCAGACAATTGGGAAAAAAAAAAAAAAAAGAAAGATAAAATAAGCAAAAGCCCATGCAATTGCAACTGTGCCCGTTGGACACTATCGTAGGTGTGACATAATCAGCTTTTACATGGGCCCAAGTACTATGAACATTCCGTGATCCAATCACTTATATGTACATCGGGCCTAATTAAATTGGCCCACTTCTCTCGAATCGAGATGCAAAGGCCCACATCCTATGGCCCACTAGGTAAAGCTCATAGTCTATCTCTATAAACACATAAAGATGTTATTATTTCATTAAAACAATTTTCTCCAGGAACCAGAACAAAAATCTAGGGGGAAAATCAAAAGTTAAAAGGAGAGACATTTGTTCCCCCCCAAGTTCGCGGATGCACCCCTTTTGATTATTTAACAGCTCCAATTCCATAACCTACCTCACCCGATTCGTCACTTCCCATTTTCCTCCTATTTTACCACATCACAGCCGCTCCATGATCTCCAAGCGGCGAGCTGAGCCGACTTTTGAGAAATGGCCAGTTTAGTTGATGTAAGTGTTTACATCACCCATCCTCCCAAGCTCCCCCTTCCCACTTGCTGGGTTGGCGAGCCACTCAACCTTGGACTCGTCTACAACCTTCAACGTCATCCTCCTAGAGTCCACCGTCTTTAGCACGCCCAATCCTCAATAAGTAAAACCCCTCTGTCTCTCTTGCTTCGTCCATTCGCCCAATCGAATGTCTGAGGTAACGTTGATTCTTTTTCCCATTTCGAAAAGTGAGAGAAATGCTGACTCGCAATTGGACGTGAATTCTTTATTCCACAAAATGCTTCCATGGATTATAAGCATCTCAATATATCTCAATCATTGATGTATGTAAAATCGCTGATGCATGCGTCGTTTAGATGCATCATTGTTAAGAATTGATTGAGATATCAATGGAAACACCATTTGGGATAGAGGATTCGCATCCTTTTTTTCTATGCATATTTGGAATGTTTCATGATTTCATGTTCTATTTGTTTCGCGAAATTTATTTTCTAAAATAATACTTTCCTTATTTCCAGCTTTTGGATTACTAAGGAAAATGAGTCAATAGAAAATTTTTCTTAGCCAATGAAAAATTAATATTTAAATTCAAGAAAATGATTTCATATTTAAAAAATCAACAATTATTTTCTAAAATATGACTATATATTGATACTTTAACTAAAGACTCTATGTTCGGGCATGGGAAATTATTGGCTTTTAGATTGGGAATTGGGAATTAGAGCATTTCCTAGATCCTTTCTTAATATGTTCTTTCTCAGATTTTAGGGATTTTGTCAGTATGAGATTGCATTATTTCCGTAACATAACTACCTTGTCAAGTTAATTGTGTACCAAAGTGAGATTGGATGAACAAAATTTAATTAGCAACAAAACCGAAATCGACACTTCTTTTGAAGTTCTATTATCCATTGAATGAATCTCTCTCTCCTTTTATAGCGTTCAATATATTTTATGTTGGAAAAACCAAATTCCTCATCTCAGGTTTTGATTGGGTAGAAGCAGAGAAGAGGGAAGAAGGGGTGATGAATCGAACTTTCTTCCACCTCCCTTGCTTGGGGTGCATTTTTGTCTTTTCATGGTATAAGGCTGTCGATTAAGAGAATTTGAGAAAGAATCACATTAGATGTCGATGACTAAGATTATACATATGTTTTATATGTAAAAACGGTGGGAGAAGAGAGATTTTCTAAGAAATGGGCTCAAACAATTGAGATTTAGGGGAAGGAATTCGCCCCAATTTATGATCCTTTGGCTTAGCTGTTAAACCAACTGCCTTTGTTCAACTTTATGGGTCCAAGAGATGAAGTCTCAAAAGGGAACCATGAGAAGCCAAAGGAAATCCCAAGAAATTCCATTCACTTGCATCTTGTCTTATTCAATTTATTATATAATTATTTAATGAAAAATATTTTTATTATCAACAATAATTTTGTCTAAATTTTTTGTGGACAACAAAAATATTTTCATTTTTTTTTGTAAGTGATACCAGCGATCGTCTTTAAGAAACTATTTTTCAAATCATTTATTTTCATGAAACAAATAAAACCTAAGTATAATTCTTTTTTCTAATATAAGTAAGTAGTTGTAAAGGTACCAAAACTTATGGAGAGGGATTACTCTGGCCATGAGTTTTACCTATACTAATTTACCAAATAAATATGTTGAGACTTTTCCAATATAAATAACAGAAGAGGATGAAGATCCTCTGCTTTGAAGGAGCTTCCATTGGCATTTTAACCAATTCTCCACTGGGGATGCATGTAGATAAGGCATTTATCGACGGTTGAGGTATGTTGAGATATTACCATTTGGAATAAAAAATCCGCATCCAAAAAAGAAAGGATTAATGACTATTAGCGATAAATCTTACTTTTTGGTGGATCTACAAGATCTACAATGACTGAATGTGCTTCTAAGTGCGTATTGTCTGTTCTGAGAGGGCCTCTGCCATTAGAAACCACGTGTATAGAAATCTAGATATATTAACAAAAAGAGCAACAGAAAAATAGACAGGGTAATCTTGGGTTCAAATGGGTGCTCCGCGTACGACCCTCGATGTTCAAGGCAAGGCGCAAATAAAGCAGACAGACCTTAAAAGACGATTTAGCCTTTTCGCTTTCGTCACTTCCGCGGGAGAGCCCACGTCAAATATAAAAAAGTAAACCCGGAGGGAATTTTGTTAGTATATAAGATCAGCGCAGACGTTTTTCTGTCGGGACATTTCCTTAGTCCACGTATAAAAGCTCGGCTCGGCTGGGCTCGGCTCGGCCTGGCCCCGATATGAAAGCTCTCGGCACTAGGCAGGCACCCGTATAAAGCTTGGCACAACCCAAATAGCCAACCCGCCCCCCGAGAACTCTGATCTCATATTCCCCTGAAGCACTTTATTCGTTCAGGAGATAGCAATCTGCAAACACTTGAAACCACATTTTCAGGAAGAAAGGAAGGGGGAGATCAGGCAAAGTAGGAAGGTTAATGGAGAACAACAATCCAACTGATCACGTTGGTGTTTGGAGGTAAGCCTCAGCAACCTCAAATACATAATAAAAAAAGCACCGTTAGCCCAGCTCCGTCCGCAAGTTTAAGGATTCTGAGGAAACTCATGGCAGTATCTTGATATTCTTTCCCGTTTCTGTCTCTGATCATGTCATGCTGCATTTATCATTACGTAAATAATGTTTTGTGGTGAAAATACCTGCATTTTAGTCGTTGGATGTACTGTTCACGTAAGAGCCCAAGGGAATCTTCCACTCGCCTGTAGAAAAATGACCTGTTTCTCGTGTTAGATTGGGAGAGTCGGATTGGAACACCAATTTATACCGTCCAGATTTCTCCATCTGTTCATTTTTTCCTTTTATTGATTGAGATGTTCATAATGATTCGACACTCAAAGAGCAGGAATGGGCTCTGCTCAGAGCAGAGCATGTACACGGGCATATCTGGTGCAGGCAAAATGCCTTCTTGTAGTTATTGGCCTCCTTTTTAAGTGCGAACTGGTAACTTTTCATGATATCCATTTGGTAATTGAATACAGTAGGACTCGTTCCAGGAATAATTCCTCTCGAGTATGGATACCATTAAAACAGTTGAGTTTGTCCGAGGAAAGTGAAATCCATGTTAACTGCCATTTCTTGTTGAAAACCGTGAAGTTATAAATAATGTTAACCTTCTCCTGAAGTTACTGGGTAAGAGGGAAAGTTAAAGAGACACGACTGTATATTGACTCCGCAGCTTTCTTTTGTCAAGAGAACACCATATTAATTGAAAGCCTTCTTGGCTTTTCCTTTTAAGAAAAGGGAAGATATTCAGTTGGCTTTTGTACTCGGTAAGCAGCGGCTTACCTGGTAGTTTTGTGCATCTGGGTGGTCTTGTTTTTGTGAATGTGTTGTTAGAGTAGGTTAGGGAAGGTTTATAGGTGTTAAAGGAGGTATCCCCTTGTACTCTCATGTTCCAGTTTGTCGAAAAGAAGAGTTTTTCACTAGCTTAATTAGCCTCAAATCACTAGAGGGGCTATACTCTTGCGGTGCATGTATAGGTTAGAGTCCTGCAATGCATAGACACGTTAGTTATGATCTGCACTAGAAGCTTGGTGTCATACAGCATCAATTTTTTTTTTAGAACTTAAATTGGTAGAGTTCTCGAAAGCTTTTGGAAGGACCGCCATCTTATGTGATCAAGAAGGAGCTCAAAACTTGAGCTTTACCAAAAGACTGCACTAATAAGTGGTTTGCTGATTTTATTTCTTAGACGTGGAGCAGAGCATGTGGATCGAATTACTTCAATTCATTTCCTAGAGAAGATCCTGCTAAAAATTGTGATTTTTGCCATTGGAATCATGGGTATACTAGCCATCACTAACCTTGAAACCATCGTGTGTATCTACACAATGCTCGTAATCATCGGGCAATTACTAATCCTCAAGATGGGAAGGCAGGATATGGACCCAAGGTTCCCACTTACTTCCGCTTGCATTGCTATTGTTCTCGGATGTGTCAGATGCTGTCTGCTGATGTACATTCCGTTTCGTGTCATGCCTTGGTCGATTTTCATTCTCCGCGTCCTCTCATTGATGAACCCATGAGCATTCATCGTGAATTAGAGAATTGTGACCATTTTTGGTTTTCCTAATATTGTGGTTTGCTGTTTGGTAAGTTGGTATTTATGTGCATTGTGCTTATGTTGGTTAGGACACGAACCTTGCTATATACTATTATTATCTCGAACATCTTATATATCGACAAGCATAATATGTGATATGATGTAGATAATGCTACTACTTAGTTAACATTCTGGTGCCATACAATGAAGTTGGAGACACGGGATTTTTTTTTTTTTGGCTAGAGATTATTTAATCTTTCGATCCACGAATTGCAATTTAGACGTAAATCATAACCCAATCCTCATATCAAACCTCAACAATATTCTAGGCACTATCTTGACCTGAATTTCGAGTCACAAATGAGAACCACTAAGCCTGGCATAAAGGAAGCATGCAATATGTGAGAGAGGGAAATAACTGGCTCCAAATTCTTCAACAAAAGAATTACCCACTTGAGAACAAAGCAAAATCACATTAGAAAAGGGAGATGCGCGACTTTTTGTATTTTGAGACATATTTGGAAAAAACTGAAAAGTGAGATGCAATAGTTTTGCTTCAACCTGAGTACGGACATTTGTCAATAGACGTCAATGACTAAGAATTTCTTGTTTTTTGAATTATGTGTTAAAAGCGTTGAAAGACAGATTTTTTGGGAGACGGGCCTAGTCCATTAAGATGAAGAGTCAAATGGGGACACTCAAAAGCCCAAAGCAAATCACAAGAAATTCTGTTTGTTTACACTTTGTCTTATTTGATCCCGAGCAACTCACAGAGAGGGAGTGCTAGAACACCAAGTTGTCCCCCAAGATTTGTTCTCTCTTTTTTTTCTTTTTTCTTTTTTATGGTTAATATATCCTAGATTTTTTAATCAATTCCCCTGTTTCTCTCTGCACAAAGGAAAAAAAAAATTGTTTCTCCAATTTCAATTAATTGCATCAGAATCTTAACTAAATAGTGCAATTGCATTCATCATCATATATTTTTGCAATGTTATGTAAAAAGTGTTTAAGGAAATAATAGTACAACACAATGTTCTTGTTTGAGTCAGAATTGGCAAAATGCACGTCAAACCCAACTTTGTAAGAAGCATACAACAACATTAGGAAAGCTGAAAACTGTCACCATTCTCCAATTAATACTCAAGTTCGAATTCAAATGGGATCATCAACATCCCAACGTAGGGAATGAGAATTAGCCAAGGCATGTCACCAAGTAGAACCTTGGGCCAATATCTTGCATTCCTATCTTGAAAATTAATTTCCATTGGACGTTTTTTACCATTGTGTAGACAAGCATAACGGGTGCACTAGTAACGTTGGGTGGACTTATATTGCTATACATGTCCCTGATGGCTTGAAATAAGGTCTCCTCCATGGAATCAAGATGTTGTTATACATTGCAGCAATTGGAATTCCAAGCTCTGCTCCATATCTTAAAAATAAAATTAGCAAACTACTTGTTGGTTGATAGTGTTTCATAAAAGCTGTGCGCCAGTTATTGTAAACACATTAAAGAGTTTTGGCTTGAAGGTAGTCAATTGATAGGCCGATCTTGACAAATTGAGTGCGTAAAAGAAAAGCTGGAGGTTGCATTCGCTTAGAATCTTAGTATGATAACTACAAGTAAGAAGGTGATATTTATACACTAGCACAAATAGTGTCAAGTGCTAAACATGAGGTTAGAATGGCGAATCATTTGGTATCTAAATGCGGATAAGGAAAAGGAAGTCATGAAATGACTGGTTAGATAAGAGTTATGCTAGTGCATGCATTCGTGTTTTGACTTATCGAATCCAAAGCATATGTAGACTAAGTCAAGTCAAAAACCGTCCCTCATTTCCTTGATCACGACATAAATGCAATCTAATCAACTTAGCAACGCAGTTTGATTCGAACTGGAAATCCAAACTAGTGTTGCAAACTCCACATAACACCGTTAAATTAAGTTAATTCATTTGCCAACCAGAGAAGCATTATCAAGGCAGGATAGCATCAACCATAGATGGTCATCCATCGGGCTTTTTTCCCTATGGTTTCACCATTTGACATTTTCCGCGAGTAGTCCTTATGCTTCCAGCTTCAGATTTATACACGTCATGTTCTATTCATCTTCAACAGGGCCAATCACTAACCTCGACTAAAAAAATTGTATTACTGTAGTACAGATTTCTTTTGACGTGGGGGCCGATGTGCGTGCTTCTTGCTTTGGTTTTGATTTGCATTACTGGCAATTCTTCATAAAACATCCGTATGTGTCACCTTCAATAAAAACTTTCGATGTTTGCAAGGTCGCTAAACTTACTCAAAAATAAAACATACCTTCATTATACTCATAATAAAATCTCAAATTTTAACTAATTCGATATATTCTCAAAAAAAAAAAAAAAAATTGTCTGTCATACTCTAATTCTTAACTCACTCTCATATTTTTGCTCTACCTCTTTTCTCATTCACAATCTAATTGAAGAAAACTCACAATAATATTATTTCTAATTTCCATTATAATGTAATGTCAATTTTTCGCAAGCTTAGCCAAATGTAGTTGATATATAGAGACTGTTTACATACCGTATCGTATTTGGTCCTATTATAAAGGCACACAAGGCCTTTTTTATTCGGGGTTGGTCAAGCATTAAATTTAGGGAATGAAATATTGCTTGGTGGCGGTTGCTACGTGGTTTATTATTTTATTTCAAAAACACTGTAAAGGGCGAAAAGCTGAGAACACGACCTTGGACAACCACCTCGTCTCGTATTCGCCACCCACTCCGTCCCATAATAGGGGCAAAGAAAGGAAGAGACCTAGCGAGCCAAAGTCGGAAGGTTAATGGCGAACGAAAATCCAGCTGATCTCGGTGGTCTTAGGTAAGCTTCAACGACCTCAAACCAAGTCCCAATTACTGTAGCGCAGCGCTTAAAATCATGCCAAAATCTTGTGATCCTTTTTTCTTGTTACTATCTCTGATCCCACTGCCTATGTTACTTTACGTGAAAACTGTTTTGCCGGGAAAAAGCATGCACTCTACGTAAATCTGGTGAACGGGCTGACGTGTTCTGGACCCGCACTGGTTGACGCGTTTCGGTCTATTGAGAGGGGCGTCTTTCACCTGACGGTACAAGATGGCCCTGTTTCTCTCATTTTAGACTCTGAGAGTCGGATTGAAACAGCAAGTTCGTACCACCCAGATTTCTTCGTCTGTTCTTTTTTCCTTTCTGTAGATTGATCCAGGTTCTTGTTCTCAGAACAGGGTCTGGGCCCTACTCAGAACAGAGGATGATGGGTGTAACCCATAACAGAGTATATTCAGTGGATGTCGTCGAAAAGTAAGATTGTTTCTCGTAGTTGTTGACCCTTTTGTGTCGTCGAAGCAGCAAATTGTACCCCACAAATTTTTTCCCCTGTTCTTTTTTCCTTTTTATAGATTGATCCAGGTTCTTGTTCTCCATCTTCATAAGCCTCAGAACAGGGCGTAGAACAGGGCGTGGGCCCTACTCAGAACAGAGGATGATGGGCGTTACCCATGGCAGAGTACATTCAATGGGTGTCGTCGAAATAGTAAGATTGTTTCTCGTAGTTATTGACCCTTTGTGTGTGTGAATTGGCAAATTTTCATGATATGAATTTGGAATGGAATTCATTTGGATTCATAGCAGGAATGATCCCTTTCAAGTTTGAATGCCATTAGAACAGCTGGGCTTGTCTGAGGAGAGTTAAATACCATGATAATTGTCATTTCTTTTTGAAATTCAGAAAGTTGGGAATGATGTGAACCTTCTTCTCAAGTTACCGGGTGAGAAATTTATTACATCGTCGGAAGAGACACGACTGTATACACACGGTCTCTTTCTTTTATCAAAAGAAACCCATGCTAAGAAAAGATAGACCTGCAATTAGCTATACTCTTTTTCTACCCAAGAAGCATGGAGGCTTACCAAGTAGTTTTGTGCGTCTGGGTGGTGGTTTTGTTTTGTGAACAAGTGTTATTAGAGTAGGTCGGGATAGGTTTGTAGGTGTTGATGAGGTATTTTCCCCTTGTACCGTCATGTTATATTTTGTCCATAAGATGGGCTATACACTCCAGCTGTCCAAACACAGGTTAGACTCCTGCAATGTTGCAATAGGAGCTTGGCATCATACCGCCCATTAAATTTCTTTTGAAGTTATATTGGCAGTTCTTGATGTGTTATGCATTGAGAACCGCTTGATATTCATTGTAGATTCACATCTAGATAGCTTTTGGAAAAATTGTCCTTTTAGAAGATGCAAAGAGCTCACAACTTGAGCTTAAGCCATTGTTTAACGAGTAGTTTGTTAATTTTGATCCTTAGATATGGACCAGATCATGGAACCCAAATTGCTGCAACATATAACCAGCAACTTGATTCTCTGGAGGAGTGCTTGGTTCAAATCATGGGGGACATGTATAGCTATATAGGTCCAACCAACATTAGCAGGGCACCCATCATGTTATCCACATGATTGTCAAAACCATCCGGTAGGAAATTAATTTTCAAGATGGGACAACAAGATATAGACCCAAGACTTCAACTTATGTACACTCTCATTGCGGTTGCTCTAGGATGTGTCTCGTGTAGCCAACTGATGTGCATTCTGCTCGGTGACATGCCTTGGCTGATTGTCATTCCTTATATCTTGATGTTGATAATCCCATCGAATCCGAGGATTAATTAGTGAATGGTGACGATTTTCGATTTTCCTGTTGTTGTGATTTGCCCTTGTGAATGTGGCTTTGATATGTGTCCTACCAATGTTGGCTTGGACAGGAACCTTGTGATTTATTATTATTACCTGGAACATCTTTTATATCACAAAGTAGAATAAATGACGATAATGATGACAGTCGAAAATATGTCTCGAGTTTGAACTGAAAATTTGTTTTAAGTAAGTTTCTTAGTTAGAGC
The DNA here is from genome assembly GCA_016097485.1 of Eucalyptus sideroxylon x Eucalyptus melliodora. NCBI lineage: Eukaryota > Viridiplantae > Streptophyta > Magnoliopsida > Myrtales > Myrtaceae > Eucalyptus > Eucalyptus sideroxylon x Eucalyptus melliodora. The sequence goes on along the minus strand of CM027831.1, from coordinate 59,672,128 downwards.
AGATTTCCTCACTTGATTAAGTTTTCTAGAAGAGTTCTCTCTTTTTTGGATTCAAATACACTAAATGTAAGGTGGGTGTCTATGCCTTATGTAAAGAAGTAAGAGGAGGCTTATTGATGAATTACACCATGAAGCAATCCATAGTATTGAAACCGATTAAATCTTGTGGGTTAGACTTCTTCTATTCATTTGTGCGATCTAGAGATTGTTTCACGGAAAAAATTATTAGAGTTAAACACTATGTGAATTATTGAATATAATTGAGAATTAGTAAATATTAAGTAGCTTGACTATGGTTGTAATCTCCGTGATATCATATTATTCTCATTCACTGATATTTCGATACACAAATGACAATTTTGACCTAGATCATAACTAGGTCCTCATATCCCAAACTCAGCAATAATCTGCACGCTATCTTCACATGCACCACAAGTTACAATGAAAGCTAATAAGCCCGACGTACTCCTTCACACAAAGGAAGCATGCATGCATGCAATATGTGAAAAAGGGAAGTAGCCAGCATACAAATTCTTCAATGAAAGATTTACCTATTTGAGAACAGAGCCAGCTCACGTCAGGAAAGTGAGACGACTTTTTGAATGTTGAGGCATAATTAGAAGAAACAAAAAAAGTGAGACAGAGTAATGTTGCTTCAAAATAAGTATAATTATGTACTAGGAAAATTACTAAAAAAAGTCCTAAACCTATTATATTTATATCAATCTTGTCATAACCTTTTAATCGAACAAATTGAATACTAAATATTTTAATATTTTTGCCAATGTAGTTCGTTAAGTCGGTTTTGACAGAAAATCGTTGACATCCATTGGCTTACATGGCACAACCGGTATTGAGGTGGATAATTTTACAATTTTTTATTATATTTTCCTTTTATTTTCTTTATTTTTCCCCCTTTCTTCCTTCGTTGATCGCTGAGCCTCGGCGATGGCTCACCACAGGTAATGATTGGCAAGGGTCCCCTCACTAGCCTTTGGCTAAGGCAACCCTTGTCAATTGTCACCTTTGGTTGGTTGCGGGCTATCTCTGAGGCCTAGCGACCGTCGGACAAAGAAAGAAAAAAGAAAAAAATAAAAAAAAAAATTGTAAAAATTACTCACGTCTGTGTTGGCTAACCGTTGCCAATGTCCATACATCGATTTCTGGATAAAATTAGTTGGATAGAATATATTAACAAAATGTCAAAAGGTGAATGACTCAATTTGTATAATTGAAATGTTGATTTAGGACCGAATTGATTTAAGTATAATAGATTTATGATTTTTTTTTGCCGAAGGATCGGATCAGTTTCAGAATTCTAGATTGGCCTACCCCCTATCGAGGATCGAATCTGTTTCAAGTCTTAATAGCGAGCATAAACGGCTGCAGTATCCGTTTGACCCAGAGTTCCCCTATCCTTTTACTCTGAACCTGTTGGCTTTTTGGGTCATGCTGGGGATTGCCATATCCGTTTGACAGATCTCACGGAGAAACTCATCTCCGTGGATACATACAACGTGACAATGCTTATCACCGCATTTTGCAGTCATTTTCTCTCAATGACCACGTCCATTTCAAGACTTTATTTCTTCTTGGTTCCATACAATTGAAGCGAGATTATTTTTAGGGGGGAAAAGGAATTTTCTAATAATTCCATCTATGCCCACAAGTTTGCAATCTTAACCATCAAATATGCCATTTCTAACATAATGAATTCAGAGCACCATACACACAACTACAAGACCTTTACCATTGAAGCATTGCAGAGTCCATTGAACTTTTGACACATTTATGTATGGTAATTGCACACTCAAATAATGAATGTTTGTAATAGGTGTTCTAAGGATAGAATAGATTGCCTGCATAGATTATTTTGTTAGTTGCTTACAACTATAAACTGTTGAATAATTCCAGGAAGGTACCTTCAAAAGAAGGTTGCGTGAACCATATCGCCAGATGCTATAAATATATCAAAGAAGTTTCTCTTGAAGGTAATCATTTTTTTTTTTTTTTTTTGGTCAAAGAAGGTAATCAATTGATAGGCAAATCTTGACAAACTGAATATGTGAAAAGAAGGATGGAGGTTTTATAAGAATATCAGAATCTTAATATGATATTTACAAGTACAAAGATGATATATGTACATGGATCAATATTAATCAGCACAAATGGTGCCAAGTGCCAAACATGACCTTGGAACTCGGAACTCGGAACTTGGAACTTTCTATTGTTATTTGATAATTAAATGTGACGGGGCAAAAGTAAGTCATGAAAAAGTATGGTCATGTAAGAGTTATGCAAGCGAATGTAATGGTGCTTTTGCTCATTATGTTGCAAAACGCCATACAACACCAGCAAAGTAATTGGACAAACCAGGAAAGCATTACCAAGACCGAATAACAGCACCCATAGAATGTTATCTGTAGGTTTTTTCCTATGGTTTAACCATTCCGCATTTTCCGCGATTAGCATCGATAGATCTACTAGTTAAAGCTGCGAATTACCTTGGTATTGGGATGTGATGACTTTGAATCATCCTATCAACAGTATTAGATTCTTTCATTGACTTCAGATTTATGCAAGTCAAGTTGTTATCATTGTTGACAGGGCTAATCACAAAATTGGTTAACAAGTTTCTGTCTCCAATCCACCATCAGTTAATGTCTCTAGATTATTTTTTTTACGGTAAGTCCATTTACGTTCTCATTTCACCACCTGTCGATAAAATCCAGGTATCATTTTAATTATTGAGCTACTTTTTAAAGAGGATATTTGTATAATAGCAAAAAGGACAACGAAAAAAATAGATAAATAATAAGCAATTCAATAAACAGAGAAGAAAAAACATACAGAGAGCAATTCGGATTCTCTGGTAAAAGGGGGTAACTAACCTTTTGAACCAACCCATCTCACATGGCCCAGATCAGTTAACGGCCCATAAAACTATAATCTCAGTCCATGCTTAAAACAGATTAAGGTGGGCTCATTTAGAAAAACTCTCCCATTCGGGCTGATACGACCTCTTGCGAACGAGTGAGCTTTTTTTATTAGGAATGAGAAATCGGAGACGGTGTCGCTAGCGTGAAAAAAGAAGGGCTTCGACTCCCACTACGTCCAAAAGCAGGAGTCGAAGGCTTCGACTCCCACTACGTCCAAAAGCAAGAGTCGAAGTTTAAAAGCAGGAGTCGAAGGCTTCGACTCCCACTACGTCCAAAAGCAAGAGTCGAAGTTTAAAAGCAGGAGTCGAAGGCTTCGACTCCTGCTTTTGGACGCTAGCGACACCGTCTCCGATTTCTCATTCTTAATATAAAAAAGCTCACTCGTTCCTCTTCCCTGGAATTTTTCATAGGCAAGGTCTGGGACAGCTCCACCCTGTTCTCATTTTCAGCCAAGCAAGGAAGAGATTAGCGAGGCAAATCTGGAAGGTTAATGGCGAACTCAAACAATCCAGCTGATCATGTTGGTAGGGGGTAAGCTTCGGTGACCTCAAACACATCTTAAACAGCCCAGCCTCCGTCTGTAAGTTGGAGGATTGCAAGTATAGTAATGCCAAATGTTGATATCCTCTCCTGTTCCCATCTTTGATCATGTTCGCTGTGTATATTCCATTACGTGAACGCTGTTTAATGTTGAAAAAACCTGCTCTCTACGTAACTCAGGTGAACTTGTTGATGCATTATGAACTCGTACTGTTCATCACTTAAGAGCCCAATTGGCGGTCTTTCACTTGTCTGTAGAAATGGCTAGTTCTTTGCCTTGGATTGTGAGAGTCGGATCAGAACACCACCTTGTTCGCCCAGATTTTTTCCTCTGTTCTTTCTTTCTGTCGATTGAGGCTTGAGACAGGTTTTTGTTCTCGATATTCATGATGACTCGATTCTGAAAGAGCAGAAATGGCTCTCCTCAGAGCAGAGCAGGTACTCAGAGCCATGTCTGGTTGATGTGTAACATGGCTCTTTTCTCGCATTTTCTATAAGTTGGTAGTTAGGTTGTATCACCCTCATTTGTTCTTCTATCATTTTGCCGATTGATCCAGATTTTAATTCCCAATGTTCATAATGACTCGACTCTCAGAACAGAGCATGCTGGCTCGTGCTCATGAGAGAGTAATATTCAGTGGCAAAAAGAAAGAATGTTTCTTGTTTTCACTGACCCTTTCTTTATGCGAATGCTAAGTTTTCACGAATCCATTTGGTAATTGAATACAGTTTCTCTCAAGTATGATTCATGTCAAAATACGTCAAAATGTCAGATTTTGTCCGAGGAATGTGAAATGCCATAAAAACTGTCGCCTCTTTTAGATTAATTTCGAAGTTGTAAAGGATGGGAATCTTCTCCTAAAGTTACTGGGTGAGAAAATTCCCTCAAATCGTTGATGAAGGGACGCGACTGTACATATACTATGTTTCTTTCTTTTGTCAAGAGAAACTCATATTAAGAACAACGTACTGATTGAAAGTCTGGCTAGCTTTTCCTCCTAAGAAAAGCTGAGACCTGCAATTAGCTTTACTCTGTTTCTACCCGGTTAGCATGGAGCTTACCAAGTAGTTTTGTGCATCTGGGTGGTTCTGCTTTGTGGATAAGTGCTGTTAGAGTGGCTGTTAGGGAGGTATTCCCTGGTACACTGATGTTACTTTTTTCCCAAAAGAAAGTTTTCACTAGTTTAATTGGCCGTGGATGAATAGATGGGTTACTCCTGCAGTGCATACACAGTTTAAAATCCTGCAGTGCCTAGTCTTGTTAACTATGACTCGCATTAGATGCTTGGCATCATACCGTGCATTAAATTTCCTTTTGAATTTAAATTGGGTTTAATAGCTTTTGGATGGACTATCGTCTTATATAATGCAGAAAGAGCTCAAAACTTGAGCTTTTGCAAAAAATTGTCGCCTAACACGTAGCTTGTTGATTTTAATTCCAAGACCTGGAGCAGAGCTTGCAGATCAAATTGCTGCAATTATCCCACGTCTTGATTCGCTGGAGGAGCACCTGATTGAAGCCCTCCAGTACATGGATGTTCCGGCCAACACTACCCATGCAAAAATTATGCAGATCTACATAGTGCTCAAGTTCCTCATGATGAGAGGGCCAAATATGGACTCAAGGTTCCGACCTGTGTTCACCATCATTGCTGTTGCTCTCAAATGTGTCAGGTGTGGGCTACTGATGAACATTCTGTTTGGTGACATGTCTGGGCTGATTTTCATCCTTTGCATCTTGATGGCATTCACATTTGTCGCGAATTAGACAAGTCTCCGGATGTTGTGGTTTGCTCTTTTTAAAGTTGTATGTCAGACAATTGTAATAGTTTCCAGGTCTCTCTGGATGTTGTGGTTTGCTTTTTTTGGAAGTTGTTTGTTGGTTGCTCAAACATGAACCTCGATCTTGTACTATTATTACTTTGAACTACTTGTACATGACAATGCTTTGATTTTATGACTATCATTGTGCTTTTGAGATTAATTTATCAAAATTACTCAGTAATTTATATTTTCATACATTACTTGCTAATATGACTAGGTACTCATGCCTAGTGCATGGTTGTGGGCTGACAACAACGGCCATATGTGCATGTTATTTAATTTACTATATTACACGTGATAATAACACATGAATTAAGCTGATTGAGATTTAGGTTCTTAAATACACGAAGAGAGTTGCTTTTTTCCCCTATTATGAAAAGAGTACACGCATGAATGTGCAAAAATTAAAAACAAATTTATGGAAGGGAAGTCAAATATAAAAATAATATTAATATAGTTAAAAAAAATAAATGATTGTGAGATATATGTTCAACGTTAATAAGATATTTAGAGGATTATATATTAACCAATTTTAAACGACAATTTTGTCCATTTTGTTCACAATGCCAGATCTAAGAAAAAGGCAAGCATTTCGTAAAAGTCTCAGGCTGAAATCCTCGTTGAATTCGTTCTCTATACGGCAGAGATTAACCGGCACTCACTCTACGGAAATTTGATTAAATTACTTCATGAGAATATGGAGAAACTTATCTCCATGAGCACAGTTTCAGGACTTTATTTCTACCGGTTTTTCCATGGAATTGACGCCAGATTATTCTTAGGGTGGAAAAAGGAATACTCTAACTCTTCCCACGAGTTTGCAATCTTAACCATCAGATACACCATTTCCAACATAATGAATTCAAGCACCATACAGAAGCACTATACACCCGACTTAAAAGGCCTTTACCATTGAAGCACTGCAGAGTCCATTGAACTCTTGAGGCATTGATGTCTGGTAATTGCACACTCAAATAATCAATGCTTGTAATGGGTGCTTTTCCATGATGAGAATACGGAGAAGCTCATCTCCAAGGGCGCATACGACGTGACGGTGCTTTATTACAGCATTTTGCAGTCATTTTTTTCTCAATGAACACGTCGGCTTCAAGACTTCATTTCTGCTCGAGTTTTTTCATGGAATTGGAGTGAGATTATCTTTAGAGGGAAAAAGGAATCCTCTAAACCTTCCATCTATGCTGGCAAGTTTGCGATCTTAACCATCAAATACACCATTTTTAACATAATGAATTCAGAGCACTATACACACAACTGAAAGGCCTTCACCATTGAAGCACAGTAGAGTCAATTGAACTTTTTTTGGTAATTGCACACTCAAATAATCAATATTTGTAATAGGTGTTCTAAGGACATAACAGACTGCATGCACATATTATTTTGTTAGTTGCTTACAACTATAAACTGTCAAATTATTCCTATAAGATAAGCAATGACATCGTACCTTCAAAAGAAGGTTGCATTGAATCTATGCATTAGATACGGTAAATATATCAAAGAGGTATGGCTTGAAGGTAATTAATTTATGCACATATTTTGACGAATTGAGCATGTAAAAGGAAAGCCGGAGGTTTTATAAGAATATTATAATCTTAATATGATATCTGTAAGTAAGAAGGTGATATTTGTGTACATATCAATATTATGTCTAATCCAGTTTCAAATTGGCACAAAAGGTGCCAAGTGCCAAACATGACCATAGAACTTGGAACTTTCTCTTGTTATATGGAAATTAAACATGACGAAGCAAAAGTAAATCATGAAAAAGTACGGTCATGCAAGAGTTATGCAAGCGAATGTAATCGTGCTTTCAATCATTGAGCATTGCGTGATGCCATACAACACCATCAAAGTAACTAAACAAACCAGGAAAGCATTACCAAGACTGAATAATGACACCCATAGAAGGATGTCCATAGGTTTTTCTCTATGGTTTAACCATTCGGCGTTTTACGCAATTAGCACCAATAGCTCTGCTCGCTAAATCCATGAATTACCTTAGTCTTTAATGTACTGACTTTGAATCACTCTATCATTGGGTTCTTTCATGGACTTCAGATTTTATGCATGTGAAGTTGTAATCATTGTCGACAGGGCTAATCACGAAATCGGTTAACAAATTTCTGCCTCCAATCCGCCGCCAAAAGCTTCATGACTTGGCAATTGGATGAAGGGGACTCAAATTTCTCAATCGGACACTATATCGAGCAAAACGAACCAATAACTAACATGGCATAGTCTAAGCATCACTCGTCAGGCACAAATAAGCGACTCACTTAGCTTTTCACTCGATGGAATGAAGCTGAGGAATGATTGACATGGATTTCAGTGGCGACCGCGAACTTTTTGACCGGGCTTGTGGGCGAGAGAGACGGAGAGAAGAAGAAATTGATTCCCCTGGGAAGGAGAAGCTGGAATGGCAAGGTCGTTTCTCACGGGTGAGGTGCAAGTGATCGAGCGACGCAGGTCTCCGCAGAGGGTGAACTCCATTTTTTCAATTATGCATTAGCCCTTACAACCCTTTGCGACAGCAGAGATGTCGCACTTGAAACCAATTTGTTTATGGACCCAATTTGTCACAAGATAATATATCAAAACCAATTCTTCTCCCCGTGCCTTCTTCTTCTCCGATGGCTTCCATGCCCGAAGCTTCCCACCGCACCAACACCTTCACCGATGCGGCTATCCTTGGTTGCTGGTGGCCGTACAACCACTGGTCCTTCACCATCCGCTGGCCGTCCATCCCGACCGGCGTCGACCACCGCCGGCCATAAACTCCGGCGACCACTAATCCACTTGCTGGAACCAAGAAAAACCTTCGCCAACTCGACAATACCCGACCATTTTGTGACAATCACGTAGAAACACCGCAAGTGTAAACAAAACAAGCACGGTTCAGCGACCACAGAAGCAAGGGCACGTCAATCTCAAGTTCAAACATAAACTGACTCTCGGTCATTTATGAGACATTTCATCAAACACATGGAGTGCATCGTCTAGAGGGATAACGCTGACTTATTCAGGGCTCGAAGTCATGTCCAGAATCAAAATCAAGCAACAAAAGACACTCCCAGAAGTCAAAGGTGACTCATTCGAGACGCATACGTGCATAACTGGAGCAAACAAATCTTAGTCCTTAGGTCGAACAAGACAAAGCAGAGCAAAAGGGGGGTCGAGCTCGGCTAACCTCGTCTTTGGAAAAGAACGGATCACGGTCACCAGCCAAGCCCAAACTTCCGGTTATCGAAGAATGATGGCCACAAATCGATCATCGGGTGAGGAACTCTTGAGAATACTTCACCGGAATGGTCATTCGTTTCCTTGCTCCTCGCTATGCTCATCGTTCCTTGTCTCCCTCCATCTGCGTGTTGCTCAAAACGATGCCTAGAATCCCTTTCCTCTCTATCTCAACATTCTCTTCTTCGGTTTCTCTTTGGGGCACTTTAACAACATGCTAGGTGCATCGGCTAGTTTGGGCCCGGAGCTGCAGCGGACGATGACCAACGAGCTGGCCTCCAGCGACGACGTCTCTCCCTCTCCTTCCTAGTGCGAGCGAGCTAGCCTTCTCTCTCTCTCGGTCTCTCCCTCAAGCTCGCTCAAAACTGTCCCTCACCCTCCTTCTCAGTCTCTTTCTCCAACAGAAAACTGGAACCCTCCAAAACATTTCGCTCTCTTTCCTATAAGCTCGGCCAGCGACAGACGCGCATGGCTTCTGCCACAGCCAGCCTGTCGCGGCCGTCTTGATCCCCAACCCTGGGATCACGCTGTCGTCCATCCTCACGATCCTCTGCCTCCCTCTCTGGTTTGTACGTTTCTTTTTCTGCAAAAGCAAAACAGAGGAGGAAGACGACCCACGTGTGGCCGGGCCGACATGAAAGGAGATGGGCTTGCCTAGCCCCTTGCCCGGCCCTATTTGATTTTTTTTTCTCTTTTTTTTTTATGAATATAATTTTCAACGATGATAATATTTTTTCTTATTCTCTTCTTTTTTTTTTTCTTTTTTATGACAATTTTCTTTTGGAAAAAGTTAAAAATTACCATTAGTGATGCAAATATTCCTAATGCTATATGCAATGCAATTTAATGAAAATTATTTTTTTTGCCTAGGGTTTAAAAATTAATCCATAATTTTCTACGCGATTTAATCATACATAAAATAGTAAAATTTAGGTGTCAACAACTGCAAGTAAATATTCAAATAAATCTCACTGAACATCTTAAAAAAATAAAATGGCCTCCACCAAAAAGTCAAAGCCTCATGTCCAAATCTTTTCTTCCCATCTTGAAGATTAATTTTTGCCATGCGATTTTGACTGCAGTGTACATAAGCATGATGGGTGCTCCAGCAATGTTTGTCGAACCGACATGGGTTACATGTCCTTGATGGATAAGAGCAAGGACTCCTCCATGGAATCAAGATGCTACTTCCTTCTCGTATCAAGCACATTTCTAAGGTGCTTCCAACACGAAATATGTCTTGATACTTTCCTCATAGTAAATTAGACCTCGCACGTTAAATATGAAATGTAAAGATTCGAATTCTTTAGGCATAATAAAAGACAACAACTTTCCCGATAGCTAAAGTTATTGATATAGGAATCAAAATTGAACATTATTGAGATAGGAATCTGTTAGGATTACCGGATTCCCTGAAACCGGATTTGACACTAAATCGAACCCCTAAACTTATGCGGAAGACAAGCTCGGGAAAAACATATGCATCATCGATCCTAAGGCACATCACAGAAACAAACGTACCTTATTAGCTACAGATTAAATACCGACACCGATATGAGGAAGAGAAACTGATCCCGTTCGATCCAATTACACGAATTTGCCTTGAAGGGAAGAGAGTGTTGCCTTTTGCTTACTGTTTTTCTTTTGGAGGTGTTTCAAGGGAGAGAGGGAGGAGGAAATGTACGTTATGCCAAAAGGTGCGTTCCTCCCTCTTTATTTCCCCTTATATACGTCCCATCTAAAAAGAAACGTGTCCCTTCATCAGATCCCTTCATCCATGGGCCATAATCTTGTGGGCTGGGCTTTTAGGCCCAAACATGGGCGGACGGGCCAACTTAGGCCCATAACATAATTAATAAAACCATCATCCCCCACTCGCACATGGTGGGCCGAACATGATCCTCTTTACCTCTCTTCAACATTCATACCGGTGAATAATCCGTGCGACCAGCATACTTTGAGAGCTCGTTGCCATACATCTGTTAGAAATATATAGCAGCTCATAATGAGCATCACACTCTGAGTAGATTTAGTATGCAGTACCCTAGATTGATCGATCACATTTATATCTCTCTTGATCTCTTTTAAAAAATGATATATATATTGTATTCACAATTATGATTATCCAAAAGATAGTCATAATTGGTCGACCAGTGAATACAAAACTTAGAATGTGATTCTCCATGTTCGATCTTCCTCTTTCTTTCAAACTCTCAAATTCAGTTTAGTTTGCTTTTCTAGAAATGTCCCATTAAATCGAATCAACTCATGACCATTGGTAACATCCTAAGATAGCAAACACTAAATAGAAATCTTGAGAATAAGTAAAAGTCATGAGGGCACTAAAATTGAGGAACTCTTTTCCTCAAGAGTCTCATACGGTATAAAAGTTGAGATCAAACTTTTGCCACTCTTATTGGTCGTCTCATGCATACGTAGTATGAAATACGTATTACGGTATTAACTCCTTTCCCATGGAGCGTATGTCTACACCTTTAATATCGTACAGATGATAGTTCAGACATACCCAATATCTAACTTAAGTTCACGTATCTACTTATTCACAAAATTCATCAGAACTCACATTTGGCATCTTAGACAGATAAAGTAAAATATGTTGGGTATTTTACTTTCAGACATAGTATCGTTCTCCTTTTCTCTTTCGTTTTTCACAATGAATCCCAAGATAGAAAAACCACAAAAAGGTTCCTTCCGACCTTGATTCCGCAGAGTATGGCGGCTTCTTTCACCCAATAGAACAGTAGCTTTCCCTGTGAGTCACGGCTACGACGGCTAGAGATCTTGCCAATGATGCTCAACAAAGGTTGGATTTCACCTTTATATTACTAAAATTGGTCTGGGCTCATGGATGTTAGTAGTATTGATGGGGATTTACACCAATTTTGTCACTGCTATGTTTATGGCTTCGCCTCTAGTTTTCTGGATTGATGTCGCTGAGATGGAGCTTATGGAAATGGATCTCGATCATCTTTTGGGTCCAGTTTGCTGTGAAAACCTGATGTTAGTAGAAATGGGCATAAATTTCTTTCAGTTGTTTGGGAAGCACTATCTTGAGTAGAAGAAGAAAGAATTGAAACACTGAAGTGTGATTTTACCTGTCCCTCTTTGAATTTGAACATGAAGTTGTCTTATAGCGAACTACTTTCCAGCTTTCCCCTACCTTAACCTTGTATATCTGATTAGCTTATCGAAAACCCTCCATCCCTACAGTAAGAAAGTATGGACAGTAAGGAAGAAAACGAGTTGAGGGTGGCGGCATTATGTAAAAGGCTTGGACATCTTTGGTCCGAGGATGATGTGGTAGAAGTATGCCCTGAGATACCCTCACAAAAAAGAGATGAATGCAAACATACTCTTTTGGGTAAACTTTACTCTAAACCCAATGTGAATTATCCTGCATTTCTCTCTACAATGAAGAAAGCATGGAAAACTGAAGCTGTATCTTGTGTACAAAAAGAACCAGGTATCTTTACCTTTGTCTTTCAATCGGAGGAGGAAAAAGAAAAAGTTATGAAGTCCGCACCTTGGTCTTATTCTAGCAATCTAATTGTCCTTAAACAGTGCGAGCCTGAAATCCTAAAACATTGTTACGATTTTTCCAGAATAGCAATTTGGGTGAGAATTGGAGGTATTCCCCTTGGCTGGAGGGTTGAAACAGTTTATCATGATTTGGGAAGAAAGCTTGGCCAGGTCCAAGAAATCCAATCAGAGCCCATAGGGAATGTTCAGCAAAAAGGAGGAAGAGTTAGAATGGAAATTGACCTGTCTAGTCCTCTAAAATCAGGGGCCATTTTGGATATCGGTAATAAATGGTTGTGGGTAGAATTTAAATATGAGTGATTACCTCATTATTGCTACTCCTGTGGAAGAATTGACCACTATGCACCAGATTGTGTAGAAATCCCTTATGCAGAATCACCATGGGCAGTCAACAAAATAGGACCCTATGGACCCTGGCTGAAAGCAGAAGCAAGTGATCACAGCCCTTATTGGGAAGCTTTTTATGGAAAAATCGAAGAACTTATAGTGGAAGAGAGATAATACCTGTCGCACCTTCCCCAGCTAGTGGACATGATATAATAATGAGTGAGACAAGCCCAGATATGCGAATAGAAGCTTGCAGCAAAAAGAGAGCAGAAAGTTCAATGGAATAGGAGATCATGGAAGAAATTATACCAAATAAGAAGGAACCCAAAGATTATGGAAAACAGATCATTTGCTTAGAAGCTCCCAAATAGAATTCTTTGAAAATAGGGAAAAGCAGCAAAAAGAATATGAAGGTGCAGAAAGCAAAAAAGCGTAAGTGTTTACCCGAGCCAACTCCCCCTCTTATAGATAATTTGGACTCGATGGAGACTCCAAAGTGAAGCTGCTAAAAAATGGAACATAATGGGCTTTGGTGGCTAGCCCTAATAAGCCACCCATGATGACATGAAAATTATTAGCTGGAATTGTCAGGGGCTGGGCAACCCCCTGACAATCTAGGAACTAAGAGCCTTAACTGCTCTTGAAAGGCCTAGTTTAGTTTTTCTTATGGAAACTAAAAACAAAGCAACGATGGTGGAAAGTATAAGCAAAAAACTACAATTTCAGCACTTACTCCTAGAGAATCTGACAGGCATAGCAGGGGAATTGGCCTTAATGTGGCATGAGGAAGTAACATTGAAAGTGAAAGACAGTTCAAAACAGTTTATCGATGTGGAATGCACTGATCCAGTAAGCAAATATGTCATGCAGATAACCTTTGTTCATGCTTCTACAAACTTTGGAGAGAGGCTGTTATTATGGCAAAATTTGAAGGCTTTGAAACCTCATAGTTCAATTCCGTGGATATGCATGGGAGATTTTAATGAGATATTATATGTGTGGGAGAAGGTGTAGAAAAGAGAAGCATATAATAAAAGAATTGCATCCTTTAGAGATATGCTTAATGAGTCATCTTTGATGGATATTGATAGCCATGGATATGCATACACATGGGCAAATAACAGAAAAGGGGAGGATCTTGTTAAAAAAAAAGATTAGATAGGGTGTTATGCACTTTGGAATGGCGAATTACCTTTCATGAAGCAGAAATCCAAGCTCTTCCAGCTATTGGCTCGGACCACAGCCCTCTCATCCTTAGGCTACACTCTGAACATAAGAAAAGAAAAAGAGACTTCAAGATGGAGGCTTTCTGGATTGAACATGAAGAGTACCATGGAGTTATCCATCAAATCTGGAACCAAACAGCTTCTCAATTGGCTACTTTTTCAGAGAAACTTAAGGAGACTTCAAAAGAATTAACAAAATGGAGTAAAGAAAAGTATGCCCATGCACCAAGGTGGATAAAAGAGCTAACTCATACTCTAACATAAATAACCAATCAACCAGTCCAGCACATAAGCAGCAAAGAAGCTCAAAGTATAACACACCAGATTGATACATTGAGGAAGCAAGAAGAACAATATTGGGGATTAAGATCCCGTATAAAATGGCTACAATGGGGTGATAAAAATACCCGTTTCTTTCATGTAACAACGGTACAAAGGAGGCCTAGAAACAATATTACAATGCTACAAGTGGAAGACAACATGTGGTGTCGTGATCCTATAGCACTCAGAAATCATATTCAATCATTTTATAGCAATTTATACAAAACAGAAGGGCTGAGAAACTACCAACCAGTCTTAAACCAGTGTCATTCTCCTGTCGATGAGAACATCAATGTAGATCTGGTGGCCAACCCCACTTTGGAGGAAGTTCGAGCAGCAGTTTTTCAATTAAAAGCTTTAAAAGCCCCAGGCCCTGATGGTTTCAATGGGCTTTTCTATCAAAACTTGTGGGAAATTCTAAAGACTGACCTGCTCCAGCTAGTGCAGATTTTTTTCAACACAAGTATTATGGATCCTCTCCTTAATCAAACATATATATCCTTGATTCCCAAAGTGAAAAATCCTAAGACCATAGGCCAATTCAGATCCATCAGTTTATGCAATTTCAGTTACAAAATCATCTCAAAGCTATTAGCAAATAGATTAAAAAAGTGGTTGTTAGAGATAATTGAACAAGAGCAAAGTGCTTTTGTTCAAGGCAGGCGGATACAAGATAATATCCTAATTGTGCAAGAAGTGTTACATCAGCTGCGTATCACAAAGAGAAAGAAAAAACATCAGGTAGTATTAAAATTAGATATGCAGAAAGCATATGACAGAATTGAATGGGATTTTGTTCGGGATTGTATGTTGAAAATGGATTTCTTTGGGAAATGGGTGGCCCTAACAATGCAATGCATAACAATGGTGACATTCAGTGTGAAGCTTAATGAAGAACCTACCCCTTTTTTCAACCCCTCGAGAGGTCTCAGACAAGGTGATTCCCTATCACCATATCTATTCATATTAATCTCTAATGTGTTAACATGGCTGATGCAAAAAGCAGTCGCCGAAGGTAGCATTAAAGGCATACAGCTAAACAGGTTTTGCCCTAAGCTCTCTTACCTTCTTTTTGCGGATGATTTTATCTTCTTCCTGGATGGTACCATAGTGGAATGTCAGAATCTGATACTTACACTTAAACATTTTTATTACGCCTCAGGGCAAGCTGTCAATTTAAACAAGTCAGGGGTTTATTTCAACAAGAATAGTCCCTTACCACTAAGAAGAAATATGGCCCAAGAATTGAGAGTGCCTGTTTATGAAAAGACAGGAAAATATTTAGGCATTCCTACAGAATGGGGACAATAAAAAAAAGAACTGTTTGCATGGATATTAACCAGAGTAAACTCAAAGCTGGAGGGCTAGAAAGAAAAGTTACTCACCAAAGCAGGAAAGGAAGTTTTGATCAAAAGTGTGGTGTAGGCCATACCAACCTATGCAATGTCGATCTTTAAGTTGTCAGTGTCCATCTGCAGAGCAATCGAAAGGCGAATAGCATCATTTTGGTGGCAAAAAGGAGATGCAAAGCGAAGAATGCATTGGAAAAACTGGGAAGTTATGAAAACTAGAAAGGATGAAGGAGGGATGGGGTTTAAAGATCTAATTACCTTCAATCATGCAATGCTTGGTAAACAAGCATGGAGATTATACAATTCTCCAAATGCACTGTGGAGCAAAGTCTTAAAAGGTATCTATTTTCCACATGGCGATCTCTGGACAGCTTAGAAGGGCCAACGATCATCATGGGGCTGGTAGAGTTTGATGCTGGGACGAGATACAATAAAAGCAAATACAAAATGGTTAGTAGGGGATGGAAAATCTATCAAAATCAGAGAAGACAAATGGTTATCACAGGGGATTATTAGGGGACAAGCAATGTACCAAGAACCTACTATGGTGGCAGGTTTAATAAATGAAAATTCTCGAGCTTGGAATAAGCCAATAATTCAACAGTTTTTTGAGGAAAACATAGCAAATGAAATCTTAGCAATCCCCTTGAGCAAAAACCCCAAGCCAGATATCATAGTTTGGACTGGAAACAGTACAGGAAAATATTATGTCAAGAGTGGATATAATAGGGCTTCTTCATCAACTATCAACAAAAATCAACACAAGGCATCTTGTTCGTTCCAGCCTCCACGTACCTTATGGACACAGATCTGGTGTCTCGAAGTTCCACCGAAAATAAGAACTTTTCTCTAGAGCATTTGTCAAAATGCTATTCCCACGAGAGAAAATCTCTACAAAAGAAACATCACCCTGATCCATTATGCCAGTTGTGTTACTCACAAGTTGAAACCAAAGAACACCTCTTTCTATTTTGTAAATGGACAAAACAGATCTGGGAGGATAACCATTTGTAGGGCACGAACATCACGAAACATATAAAGAGATTTGATCAATGGCTACTCAAGGCTTTTGACTCAAGAGGGGATTTACCTGCATGGGAGTTCATCGGAGCGGTTCTTTGGCAAATCTGGAAGGCTTGGAACACTTGGATCTTCAGAGCAAAACGCCCACAACTCGCGGATATCCTCGATCTCGCACAAACCCAAACCATTACTTTCAGCCGAGGGAAGAAGAATCAGAAAGTAGAAAACCCAAATCGATACCTACCGGAGCGCTGGAAGCCACCGAACAGTCGGGAGATGAAGATGAATGTTGACGCGTCATGGGTTTCAGGTGAGTTCATCTGCTCGGTCGCCGGAATCGTACAGGATGGAGCTGGGTGTGTCGTCGATGGCTTCGCCGCTGAATCTAGGGTTTCTTCGACACCACACGCAGAAGCCAAAGCAATTTTGCACGAGATTTACTATCTAAAAGAGATGCAGTCGAGACACGTGTAGGAAGCCAAAAGTCAAGTAGTTCTCTGGATATGCGAAAGTGACAGCTACGCGGTTGTGGAATTCGTGATGGGCCGAGCCGAGCCACCTTGGAATTTACAAGAAATTGTTCAACGATGCCGAGAGGAGTTATCCTAGTGCAACAACACATCAGTAATATATTGCCCTCATGACGCAAATTGAGCAGCAGATTGGCTAGTACGCACCCATCGAGCAAAGAAGCTTCCTCTAAATTGGCTGAAAAACCCCCTCTGCCTCTATGGGAAATTTTATGTTTCAACTGTAATCCATCATTGTCTCTTAAGACTCCTTAATCGAATGCATATTCTACTTTTGACCAAAAAAAGAAAAAAGAAAAAACAAGAATGCACAATAACTAAGCAAAAGAAAGGGAAAAAAGAACAAATATACACCATGGCCAACGGGTTAGAATACTCACACCATTGACCTCCAAGGTTAAACTCTACCGCGGAGGACATCAATAGATATGGTTCAATTAAGTTTTTAATAATTAAGAGTTCTATCTTCTTTTATTTTATCAGGAAAATCAAATCCTTGTAATTCATTTCCCGCAACCTCACTTCTATAGCATATAGTAGCATTCGAAGTGCATATTTCTAGGTCCATGACATAAATATGAAAAATCACATATTGGATGTCCATGCAATGAGCTTTTCATCTTTATATGAAAAATTTATTCCATTTCCATCAGAGGTCCATGGAGTAAGCTTTTCATATTTATATGAAAAACCTATTCTATCTTTATTGGACTCCCTGCTAATAAGCAAAAACAGAAAAAAAAACAAAAAAAATATCAAATCAAATAAAAAAAAGAAGACTAATCATCATGGTGAGCTGCTCAAAAGTGCATCAAGCAATATCAATGTTCACAGTTAATGTCTCTAAATTTTTTTTTTAAAGTTAAGTCCATTTACATTCTCATTTCACCACCAACGATAAAATCTAGTTATCATTTTAATTATTGAGCTAATTTTTAATGAGGGATAGTTGTATATTAACCAAGAGGACAAAAAAATAAATAGATAAATAATAAGCAATTCAAAAGAAAAAAAAAAACATAGAGAGAGCAATTCGGATTCTTTGGTGAGAAGGGTAGCTAGATTTTTTAACCAACCCATCTCACATGGCCCAGAGCAGTTAACGGCCCATAAAACTATAATATCAGTCCATGCTTCAAACAGGTGAAGGTGGGCTCATTTAGAAAAACTCGCCCGTTAGAACATCTCAGGGAATGAGTGAGCTTTTCTTATTAAAAAACTCTGGAAATCGAACTGATATGACATCTTCTACTTTCCCTTTCCTGAGTTTTTTAATAAGTGCCACGGTGAGCAGTGGGGATTTGCTTACCCTGGCACTCATTAAAAAAACTCTGGAAATCGAACTGATATAACATCTTCTACCTTCCCTTTCCCGAGTTTTTTAATAAGTGCCATGGTGACTGATATAACATATTCTACTTTCCCTTTCCTGAGTTTTTTAATAACTTTCCCTTTCCTGAGTTTTTTAATAAGTGCCATGGTGACTGATATAACATATTCTACTTTCCCTTTCCTGAGTTTTTTAATAAGTGCCATGGTGAGAAGAGAACATCTTCTACTTTCCCTTTCCTAAGTTTTTTAATAAGTGCCACGGTGATTGATATAACAGATTCTACTTTCCCTTTCCTGAGTTTTTTAATAAGTGCCATGGTATGCAAATACCCACTGCTCACCATGGCACTTATTAAAAACTCAGGAAAGGGAAAGTAGAAGAAGTCGTATCAGTTCGATTTCCAGAGTTTTTTAATAAGAAAAGCTCTCTCCAGGGAATTTTTCATAGTCAAGGTCTGCGACAGCCCCACCGTGTTCTCATTTTCAGCCAAGCAAGGAAGAGATTAGCGAGGCAAATTTGGAAGGTTAATGGCGAACGACAATTCAACTGATCAAGGTGGTTGGGGGTAAGCTTCGTCCACCTCAAACATATCTTAACCAGCCCAGCCTTGGAGGATTGCAAGTAAACTAATGCCAAAATCTTGATATCCTTTTCTGTTCTTATCTTTGATCATGTTCGCTGTATATATTCCATTACGCATGAATGTTGTTTAAGGAACCGGCTCTCTAAGTAAATCAGGTGAACTTGTTGATGCCTTCTGAACTCGTACTGTTCAATACTTAAGAGCCCAACGGGGGGTCATTCACTCGTCAGTAGAAATGGCTTGTTCTTTGCCTTAGATTGTGAGAATTAGATCACAACACCACTTTGTACATCCAGATTTTTTCCTCTATTTTATTTCTTTTTGTTGATTTAGGCTTGAGACAGATTTTTGTTCTTGATGTTCATGACTCTCAAAGAGCAGAAATGGGCTCTTCTGAGAACAGAGCATGTACTTAAAGCCATATCTAGTGGGGATGTAAAATGGCCCGTTTCTCGCATTTCCTGGATTACGGTAGTTATGTCGTACCACCCGGATTTTGTCTTCTTTTATTTTGCTAATTGTTCCAGGTTATTGTTCTCGCTGTTCATATGACTAGACCCTAGCAACAGAGCATGTTGGCTCGTGCTCATATCAGGGTATACGCGGTGTAAATCTGTCAGAAAAGTACGAATGCCTCCTGTAGTGATCAACCCATTTTTTGTGTAACTGGGTAAATTTTAGTGATATCCATTCGGTAATTGAATACGGTAGGATTCACACTAGGAATAATCCCTCTCAAATATGCATACCATAAAAACAGCAGGTGAGTTTGTCTGAGGAAAGTGAAATTTATATTAACTATCATGTCTTTTTTTAACATCAGGAGGTTGGAGAGAAGGTGAGTGTGGAGGACTGCGAGTGCTGTCTTCATTTCTTTCCATGAAAAAGAACTCTCTATCTCTTATCATTTTTTTGCGTGTATGCTGTTTCCTTAGGAAACAATCTGTACTCTATGTAAATTAGGTGAATCCGTACTTCTTATCATTTCATTCTAAAACTACTGTATGAGTTGCTCATATGCTCATTTGTTAATCTATTGATATGCTTACTCTAGATTCTTATTACTTAAGCTTCTATGAAGGACAATTGTCTAACAAACGATTTGCTTATTTTTATTTCAAGGAACGTGTTGGATCATGTGGCTCAAGTTAATGAAGATCTTGATTCCCTCGAGAATGCTTTGCGTCAGCTCATCAGGGATAGGCATACCTCGATAGGTCCAGCCAACATTTCCAGTGCACCAAGCATTATGCTTATCTGTGAAGCAATCAAAATCATTCGGCAAAAATTAATCTTAAAGATGGGAAGGCAAGATATTGACTCAAGTTTTCGACTTGCCTTTGCTATGATGGTTTTTACTCTTCAATGTGTCACGTGCGGTCTCCTCATGTGTGTTCTACTTGGTGACCTGCCTTGGCCGACTTTTGTTGCTTGCGTTCTAATGTTAGTAGCCACATTTGTGTTCATCGCCAACTAAGGATTAATTGGGGCGATAGTTTGTGTTGTTTATATGTATTTGATTTCCTTGGTAACCTTCTAATGTTGGGTCAGATGTGAAACTCATGTAATATTATTACCTTGAACACCCTTTGCATAACATAGTAGAATAAATTATGATGATGATTAGAATTTGTTCTGGTGCAAAGTCCTCTCCATCTAAGAGTATTTTGAGCTAGTTTAAGCACATCTTGGAAAGTTTCCACCAGCCCCTTCCCTATAAGGCAGCTTTAATCCTTTTGCTAGAGTGCCAGTTTCAGTTTAAATTATAAGTGCATTTAGGTCCATCACTTCCACTTTGGATCGAGTTGCATTGGTAAGATAAAGCTCATGGAGTTGCATTACCAATAAACAGAACTAAGAAATGTTGAATTAAAGAAACAGGCCAAATTTTTCCTTTGGGCCAGAGAGAATAGGGGAAATGAGAATATATAAAAGAGAATCACACACCCTCGTTTAGTATTCTTTCATTTCGGATTCACGTGTTGTTAGTTTGATATAGTTTATAGCTTCTTCGTCATATAATTTTCATCACTACCGTTGTGCTTTTGAGATTGGTTTAACAAAATTATTTGATAATTTCATCATTCATCAATCACGATGTCACTAGTTACTCATCCATGATCCATGGCCGAAGAACAATGATGGTCATGTGCGCATTTTTATGTATTTTATTGCATTACATGATAATAAATGAGGAATCAAACCGATTGTTATATAGGATCTTAAATTCATGTAAAAAATTGCTTTATTCCCCTATAATAAAAAGAGTCTGCACATGCATATGAAGAATATATTTAAATGTGTGGAGAGAGTTAGATATAAAAATAAAAATTGATATAGGAAAAAAATTTAACTTATTGTAAGATTAAACTCAACGCTAGTAAATACATAATTAGAGGATTATATCTTAACTATTTTTAAATTACAAATTTGTCCATTTTATCATAGTATGTCACTATGACATATCTGAAAAACAGACATAAGCTTTACTTAAAGATTTTTATTATGAAATTTGAAATCCTTGTTAGATTTCTTTGTATGCAATAGTAATTAACCGGCACTCACTCTATGGATGATCGATTAAATTAGCACGTGCCATAAATATAATTTCTCTAGTATGGGCCTAATTGTTCTTAACGTTCCCATGAAGCAGGGGCTTTTGGCCCTGGACTGGCCCGCTGCATCGAGGATCGGATCTGTTGCAGGTCATAGAGGACTCGGATTTAAGCTCCGACCCATATAAAATCCATAATCCACGTTCACGCCTTGTCGCTTCTCTCACCTGGTGCCGCTGCATTGCTCTCGATCCTCGTCCGGCTGAATTCGGGCAATTCTTCATCCCTCTGCATACGTAGTTTACTCCGGACTGCGAAGCTTTCATGTGGGTTTTTTTTTTTTCTTTTGCATATGATCGACTCGATAAATGATTTTGTAAAACGAAAGCTGCATTTGACTGGTAATCTCCTATATCTTGCTTTTGAATGGATCGTTGCGTTGTGAAAATGCGGAAAGATCTTGGTGAATTAGAGAACTTAAAAGACTTCAATTAGTTAGCTGGTTCTCACGAGTGTCTTTGCTTTAAGACACTGGTGATGGAAGGAGTGAAAAGGGAGAGTTCCCAAGTTCCAACACACAGATCAAGCACGTCCCAAGCTCAAAATGTGTGTAAATTAGAAGTCTTTGTAGTTTGATCATCTATCAAATAGAGAGTACATAATTTGTATCCACATCCATCCGTACTTGGAAGAAGATTTGTGCAACTTTGGAAATCCACTTATCTAGATATAGCATGTATCTATCAAAATAGATACATTTATAAGAAAGTAAACAATGAAAATGAGATCAGATAAAATCCACATAATTTGAAATTGATTTTAAAAAAATCAGATAAGAGAAAAGTTCATTAGCTTTAATTTGTTATTTTATTATTCAACAACTTTTGTTCTCGATCTTACAATTCAAATAGAATTTAAATATGGATAGGAAGATATGATGTTTAGTTTTCATTTAGCCATTAAAATTTGAAAAACATCAATAAAAAAATATAACAAAGAATAAAGAAATCCATATACTTCTAAAAAATAAAAATTGAAATTGTGATGAATCTAAATGTATACAAACTCTTCTTTTCTGATTTTTCAATTGTGCGAGTACCAAAAATTTCTATTATAGGTATTTTTCAGCAAGATTTGATGTCTAAACTTTCAGTCACATTTCTTATGTCTGGTTTACCAAGTATTCTTACTCTGCCCGCTTGATAACAAGCCCAGATAACATTATGCCAAAATTGGTGACACTGATTAAAAAAAAAAAAAAAAACAGAAGAATAAAAAAACACATGTCAAAATGTGTTTATTAATAAGCATATGTCCAACATATAAATCGATACATGTGAAGGCGTGTTTAAAATATATGTCCACAAAAAGTGCAGATCACATAAATAGTTCATAGTATTATAAGTAACAATTGGTCGTTGTAATGCACATTATATTTATTTGATGCCAAAATCCAATAACACAAATAATGAGAAAATGATACCTTGACCTGGTAACACTGTTTTAGTGTCATTAGAATTCCCTTTCTTGTTCCGGTCTGACAATGAGGACGCTGCGGTGCCCTTCTCCTGCCGTGGAAGGACTTCAGCCTGTGATGTGGTCCAACCCATGGGCGGACTCGCCCTCATCTCCCCCTTTGCTCAGTGCGCCTTGGAACCTTGCTGCTTTGCTGGGCTTTACCCGTCCCAGGCGTGGATGCGGGCTTACAGGCCAAGGTGGGGCTGGGGCTCTGCGCTCTTTCTTTCTGTGTGGGACGATGCCAGGGGAGCAATTGTCACTAAATGATCACCGTTAAGTATTACTTTCGAGAATCTAGTCCATTTGGACTAGGAGAAGAGTTACAACACTAGGCCAATTTGTCTTCCGTAAAATGTTAATTCCAGAATAACTGGGCAATAGTCATGAGTATGAGTAAAAGCTATGATACTTAAGAATAATCATATTAGAATCACATGTGCGAGTTTCATCTTTGATAACTTCTTTAAATTGTGTCAAATAGCATATTAATTGGGTCCTTATTGACCAATTTCTGCCTGCATTTGGAAGGATATATCTGAAATTGGGATCAGAAGTCGGGTAAGGACTAATTAGTCGTAAGATGAAGTACGAGAACCAAAATTAAACATCGACAGTAATATGGGGAACATTTTGTAATATCTTTTGCATAATTATTTTTTCATTTCATATTAGTGCCGCTTGCATACCTCCGTTAGCATATTCCCTTGGTCGGTCATTGAAATTTTTTCTAAAATGATAATTGACGAATATTTTCTGGACCCTATCTATCACAAGATAAAGTATGATGACCAAAATTAAATAGTGGCAATAATACAAAGATCGTTTTTGTAATTTTTCCTGGATATATATTCCAATAATTTTATGCTTTCGTCATTTCAATGATCATTACTAATTTTTTATTCGATGTAAAACATTAGTCTATTCATTAATAGTAAACTCGCAAGTCATGCGACTAGCTTTCTCTTTCAATTTAGAATACACAGGCTATTTTGAGTTACACTAATGTGATAATATGTAAGTAAATATTTATATAAATCTATCTAGATATTATTAAAAAAAAAAATCGTCGCCACCAAAAATAGTTGCAACTTAGGTCCAAATTTTATCTTCCCATCTCAAAGATTAATTTTGCCAGACAATTTTTACCACGGTATATATAAGAATGACATGTGCTCGGGGAATGTTGTCAAACTGGTATGGGTATATATGATGATGATGTTTCCAATCCTCTGTGGTGCAATTCAAAATTGAGAAACAATGCAAAAGAATATGCACCTGACTAACCATTCGTCTTACATTGAGATTCCTTATAATTTAAATCATCCATCCTTGTAATAGGTTTCGGAAAACCGATGCAGCTGAACCTTCTTTCGATGAGAAACATGGGAATATGCAACAGCAAGGTGTGCCTACAACTCAAAAGTTCATAATATCTTTATGGGAAAAGGCCTAAACAATTTAAAACCAAAGAGATAATAGTACGCCACCAACAATATTCAAATATGTCGAATGCAAGAGCACAAGATGGAAAAGTCACGTACGGCAAGAGAGCTTCTAGACGATCCAAACCACAATCAATTCGCGCTTTAGGGACCCTCTCGGGGCATGTAAACTTTACATACCACGAATCAATTTGTGTAACTGTAGTTGGTTCTGCTACTGACAGAAAGAGTAAATGATTGCAACCCTCCCATTTTCTGTAAACAATAGACTCTTGGCAGCGGCGTGAATATTTTGGGGCCCAAAACGCAAGTTGAACTGCCAACAGTCAATCCTAGCAGATCGAAACGCCAGAACCATTTTTCTCCAAGTCCATTTATAGTCAAAGCACAGCTCACTCAACATTTTTTTTTCTTGCTCAGCCATTATGAAGGGAAAATTGTTCAAATTATTCTAACCCTATTATACAACTAATTCAATTCTAAATATATTAATTTTGCCAATTTAGTCCTAAATCTTGTGACAACTTACTAATTTAGTCCTAAACCTTTTGATTGTGTTAATTTAATAATAAGTTTTTAAATGATTTTGGCAAACTAGTCTTTGACAGATCAGGTCATCTTACATGACGCATTTAATATTAACATGGGCAATTTTTTGATTTATTTAAAAAAATTGAACTTTTTTTATTATTAATCTTTATTGACTTTTTGTCCATTTTTCCCCCTCTTTATATAAAGCTAGAGGGCCGCAAAGCCTTCATTGGCCGTGGGTAAGGGTCATAACCCTTGTTGTGGATGGAAAGCACATTGCAAGCCCTCATCCAAGGCCCAATGAGGGCCGTCAACTCTTGCTTAACGGCCAACGGAGGTCTCTAGTAGGGCCGGTAGCCTTGTGTAAAAAGAGAGAAGAAAATAAAAGATTGAAGACAATAAAAAATGGAATTTTTAAATTTAAAATTATCTACACCAAAACCGACCATGTCACATAGGGTGCGTTTGGGAAAGCTTTTGGGAAAAGCCTTTAGGAAAATGCAAAGGCCTTTGAGCTAAAGGGTTTTGGTGAAATGCAAAAACTGTTTGGTAAACTATAATTGAAAAGCGCCTTGAGAAGCAACTTTGGGGAAATGCTGTTTGGTAAACACATAGGGAAGTCCTTTAGAGCGACCAATTTAAGTTTTTAATTTTTATTTTTTTTAAATTGAAAAAAAAATTATTTTTTTATATATATTTTTGCACTGAGATGTATATATAAAAGAGATATATTAACAATTTCAATGACTTTTTTTATTATATTTTTGCATTAAGATGTATATATGAAAGAGATATATTAATAAATTCAATGACATTTTTTTGTATATATTTTTGCATTGAGATGTATATATAAAAGAGATGTATTAACAAGAAGAAAGATTAATTTCATTATAATAAACATGATTACATATGCATCAAAAAAGAAATAGGTTTTCATTGAAAATTACAAACATCCTTAAGTATTTACTAAACTCATTGCTAATTGATCACGTAAACGCGCCATGTCAGAAAATATATTGTCATTTGAAGTACCAGCTCCCTCATTTGTATTATCACGGTCAACTGAATATCCATAATTGGGATCCAAATCTGCTCTTGCAAAATGTTTATCATTGGCGGCGTTCCGTCGTATATAATTATGTAAAGTCATCGCTGCTATAACAATTTTTACTTGCTTTTCAAATGGAAAACTTGGCATATGCTTTAGAATTTTCCACTTCTTCTTCAACACACCAAAAGCTCGCTCAATTTCCGATCGCAGCGAGGAATGAGCACGATTAAATACTTCTCGATAACCTGTAGGGGCAGGACCTTGTTGAAATTCTGGCAAATGATATCTAACTTCTTTGTATGGTCCCAAATAACCCGTTGGATTTGGATATCCAGCATCTACTAAATAATATTTACCTGCATAAATATAATATAAATTTGATCAACATATACCATATTTATACATATTAATGTACAAAAACCATTAATTAACAAACCTGGAGGAGGATGAGGAAATTGCACATCATGTCTCCCTAAAGCTTCATAGAAAATATGAGTATCATGGGCTTGTCCCTCCCAGCCAGCCCAAACATAAATGAATTCCATGTTAAAATTACACACCGCTAAGACATTTTGAGTCGTTGTACCTTTTCGACCAATAAAACGAATCTGATCTTTTACAGGTATCACCGCTGGGATATGAGTGCCATCAATAGCTCCAATACAATCCTAAAACAAAAATGCAAATATTATTGTATAATCAGAATTTGCTTTTTCCTTTGATGAACTTGCCATCTTTCAATAAAATGAATACAAATATATTTGAAAAATGAAAAGAGATAATGTTAACTATAAACACAAAGCAAGAGACACTATAAATAAATTAAAAATGCAATTCATATGAACCCACGTGAAAAAGCACACATGAAATTAAAAATGCTAGAGATACTATAAATAAATTAAAAATGCAATTCATATGAATCCACGTGAAAAAGCACACGTGAAATTAAAAATGCAAGAGACACTATAAATAAATTAAAAATACAATTCATATGAACCCACGTGAAAAAGCACACCAAGTTGGATATGTAAGTGGGGAAAAAATAACAGAAACATAAAAAATTGCAATTCATATGAACCCACGTGAAAAAGCACACGTGAAATTAAAAATGCAAGAGACACTATAAATAAATTAAAAATGCAATTCATATGAACCCACGTGAAAAAGCACACCAAGTTGGATATGTAAGTGGGGAAAAAGAACAGAAACATAAAAAATAGAAGTGAAAGAACCTGAGTTTGAGGTGGGACAATCTACACCTTTTGAGCGGAGAGAGGCGAGCACTTCGGTTGTGAGCGAAGAGAGAGTTGTGCACCTGATTCTAAGCCAAAGAGAAGTGAAGAAAGAATATTAACAAGTTACAAAATTCAACATACTAACCTGAATTTTAAAAACCTGAAATAGGTACTAGACCTAAAAAAAAGGTCAGAAACATTGTCATTTTAACATTGATTTCTGAACTTTGTGAATCAACTTGAAACAAGGCAATAATCCATTGCTGACTTTTCCAAATCTTAGCTTCACGGCATTGTTAATCAATGACCAGGTCAAAAAGGATAAAGCCCTCAAGTTTATTTGCTATGTTTGGCATTTGAGGGAACAAACACAAATCTGACACTTCTTAACTTACCAAAACATTTAAGGGAAACAATATCCACAATGAAGGATAAGCGTCAAGGGAAGATAAGAACAAATGCAGAAACACTTGTTATAATCATTTTTCCATGTGTAAAAAAGGATCTCACCAAAAGGCAGTAATGCTTGCCTTTTATAAACGGATAAAATAAGAAAATTCAGGTGGTGTGATTATGTATGCTAATTAGCAAGCAAAAGAATTGAAAAATAAATGAATAAGGGGATGCTCCATACAGATTCCTCTCTTAAACAGCCAGAGACATTAAAAACTTAACAGAATGATAGAAAAAAGAAAAAAATGAGTAAGGGGATGATGCAACATACCGTTTCCTTGCTCAAAAGAGCTACCGATACTAGATTCCCAACAACCTGCGAAGACATGGTCAAAAAGATCAGGACAACATGCTGGATGGTCAAGATAAAAAGTCCATCTTAAAAAACTCAAATCAGGTCAAATTTTGTTCAATCCGCATCTAAATTGTCAAAATAAAAATTAACAATAACTCTTTGCAATTAGAGTTGCTTGATTCTAATCCACCAAAAACCAAGGCTGCTTAAATTTTAGTCATCCCATCCGTATGTGTTGATTCGCTTCTAGAGAATCCACAAAACAGAGCAAGCAGATAGCAATTGTGTGGTGGAACTCGCCACCGCCCATCATAACGCAGGCCTCAATGCACTGACGTCCTTCAAGATTATTTGTTGTTCGTCCATGGGCATTCAAAGTTCAGGTAAAGATCGCCATGCATCAAATACTAAAGATGTTTTCAGTGATTTTAGATTTATGCAGCGGTTCTTGCTGTCGGAGTTCGGGACGGACCCATCCCGCATGGGTCATGCACTTGAACCAAGTTTTCTCCGACTAGAGACTGACAAAAACTTTCTTCCCATTAACAATGTAAACCCGGTAACAATTTTGGTAAACTTATGAAAAAAGAGTTGACTGAGTGATAAAACAATTGGAATCTGAGCCTCAGGAAACCTTAGGTCTCGTGTAGAATTCTCGGCACAACAATGCCCTAATCCAATGCGGTTCCCAAATCCTAACATGTGAAGTGATCGATAATCACGCTTCTATTGAGTTCAAAATCTCTCGATTCTAGCACCCACGTTCTGAATTTGCCCATTTGCTAGTAGATAAGCCATTTACAATGAAAACCAAATGCGAGAGACACAAAAAGAGAGAGAGAGAGAGGGGGCGCTCACCGTCGCTAGCAGGTGCGGGAGTCGAGTCGTGGGACTAGGCTTGAGCAATGGCAAGCAACGCAATGACGATGAACGAGGGCGTGGGCGGATAGTATCCACTGAAGCTTCGGCGACCGAACAGGTGAGCTTCGGTGACTGATCAGAGGGGTGAGCTTCGACAAACGACTGGAGATGCGGGCTTTGACGACTGGAGGAGTAAGATTTGAAGCGACAAGAGCGAGATCTAAAGAATCGAGAAGAGCAAAGTAGAAGGGAAGGGAAGCGGCGTATTTGCAGAGTTGAGAAGAGGAACGCAGCAGGGAAAGGGAAGCGGCGTCTAATAAAAAGAGACGAGAGTTGCTTGGAAGAGTTAGGGTTTTTTTTTAAAGGGTCACGCTTGGAATTTTAGTAAAATTTTAAGGGTAAACAAGGAATAACGAAATTTTTTTTAAAGATGTACTGTTGCTTACCGAGAATGCTAGAAAGCCAAGGCAGCCAAGGGGCTGCCTTGGGCTTTTAGCCTTCAAAAGGCTAGCATTTGTGCAATGGGCATTCAAAATTTTTTGCCAAACACTCTTTATTTGGCCTAAAGGCCTTTAGACCCCTAAAGATCCTTGGCAAAGCTGGTGCCAAACGCACCCATAGAACAAGAGGCACTAACTAGGCTATTATATTAGTAATATCTAGCCAAAATTAGTCGGAAAGATTAATTTGGCAATTTGTTAAAAGTTTTAGGCCTAGTTTGGTAATTTGTCAAAATTTTAGAACTAAATTGACATAATTTGAAAGATTTACAATTGAATTGCCAAAATTGAAAAGTGAAGTGTTTTTGGGACATGCTCAAGAACAAAAAAGTGTGAAATGATTTGATGGGAAGCACTCTCTCCCACAACTAGTTATGGTGTTTTTCATGTTGATCGACACTCCACCTATGAAGAGACCTTCCTTTAGGGTACTTTCACAAAGAAATGACAGCACCGGCGTGGCCCTAATGTTGCATATGGGGTTAGAATCTTATCATAGAACAGTTAGACGATTGAAGTTGGCTTATTTGATGGGGCAATTTCTCCAAGAGAGGACAAAAGAGAAGCAAGAAGACGAGTTAAAACAAACATAAGAGGGACTTTAGCGATATAATATCCAACGGTAGCAAATTTTGACCATGCATCATACAGCGATTTGCCGAAGCAGAAAAAAGAAGGCACACCTTTTGCACAAAGACGCCATCTGTACCAATAGAAAATTGTTTAGGTGCAAACCAGACATTTTAGGGAAAAAGAAAAAGCTAAAATAAGCAAAAGCCCATGCAATTTCAACTGTGCCCGTTGGACACTATCGTAGGTGTGACATAATCAGCTTTTACATGGGCCCAAGTACTATGAACATTCCGTGATCCAATCACTTATATGTACATCGGGCCTAATTAAATTGGCTCACTTCTCTCAAATCGAGATGCAAAGGCCCACAACTTATGGCCCACTAGGTTAAAGCTCATAGTCTATCTCTATAAATACAAAGATGTTATAATTTCATCAAAACAATTTTCTCCAGGAACCAGAACAAAAATCTACGGGGAAAATTAAAAGTTAAAAGGAGAGACATTCGTTCCCCCCATGCTCGCGTATGCACCCGTTTGATTTAACAGCTCCAATTCCATAACCTACCTCACTCGATTCGTCACTTCCCATTTTCCTCCTATTTTACCACATCACAGCCGCTCAATGATCTCCAAGCGGCGAGCTGAGCCGACTTATGAGAAATGGCCAGTTTAGCTGATGTAAGTGTTTACATCACCCATCCTCCAAGCTCCCCCTTCCCACTTGCTGGGTTGGCGAGCCACTCAACCTTTTTTTTTTTTGGTCGAAAATAAGACTTGCTTTCATTTAAAACACGGATTACAAGTAGACGGTAAATAGACTTCAGAACATAAAATATTCAGAAGGGGTTGAGGTGGCGCATTTAACCAATTTGTAGGTAAAGTCTTACGGCGATGCGCCTTGGCAGTCCAATCAGCTGCGTGGTTTGCGTCCTAGGAGCAGTACGCGAGAGTGACGAATGACATCTGCTGAAGGAGCTCTCTGATTTCGGTCACTAAATGCATAATGGCCCAAGGTGCATCAACCCGGCCCAAACTGGCCTCCACGAGTGCATTATTGTCGCACTGTACTTCCTAGCTTTTGTCTTCGAACTGAACAGCCCCCACTTGACTTTCTCTTCGTTGGTTCAGAGAGTTCAACGTGTGCAGGAGTGCTAGGGTTTTGGCGTGCAGAGGAGAGGCCGCCCGAATTTCAGCTACAAATCCGTCGATCAATAATCCACTCGAGTCCCGGATGAGCCCTGCGACCGAACCTAGTTCTTCTCCATCCTTCCACGAGCAGTCGACATTCAGCTTGAAGCCGGTGCTGTTCGGAGCCGTCCAGTGCTCTGTTGTGGCTGACTTGCTGGATTTTTGCTTGACTTTCTTGCGGTTCCATCTAAGGAAGGCTCGGGTCTGTGTGTGGACAAGATCTACAATTGATTCACCCTTGGGAGCTCGAGATATGAAGATGTAGTCGTTTCTGAGTTTCCATATCAACCAGATCGTGCTTGCCACCAGATCTGCCGAAGGTACCTCTGTTTTTGCATTCAAGAACTTTGCAAACCACTTGTCTATGCGTGTCACTGAACTTGTTTTGTCATATAGGTTAAGGCGCGGGTCCAGCCATATTTTCCTTGTCTTTTTGCACAAGAAGAATAAGTGTTCTGCTGTTTCTGGGTGGTGGAGACAGAGTGGACACAGGGGATCAGGTAATATGCGCCTTCTGTAGAGGTTTTCCTTGGTAGGGAGTGCATTTTAGCATATGCTCCAGAGAAAGAATTTTATTTTGGGGGGAATTGGTATGTCCCATAGTTTAATCCAGAGGGATCTAGGTGGCTGATAGGAGGTTGTTGCACTGTTGGGGTCGGGATGATTGGTTGTTGAGCGCACTCTGTTATAGCCGCTTTTAACTGTGTACATCCCTGAATGATTCCCCGTCCATATGAGTTTATCTGGTTGTGATTGAGCACTGAGTGGAGTTGCAAGAATTTATTGAGCAATTTGTTCATCAAAGAGCGTTTGAACTTTAGATTCCTTCCATAGTCTCCTTTCTGCGCTCATTAGTTCAGCTACTATCTCAGGATCATCCTTGTTTTTCGGTCCTCCTATCACGCCTCTTGGAAGTCATCTGTCTCTCCATATGTTAATGCCGTGTCCATCTCCCACTATCCATCTCACCTCTGGTTCTAAAGTGTCTCGGCCAATGAGAAGACTGCGCCACCCTCAAGAAGGTCTTTGTCCTATATGTGCTTGCCATAGGTCTCCATTTGGATAGTATATTCCTTTTAAGATTTGGCCCCATAGAGCTGAGGGTGATTGTGAAAGTCTCCAGGCTTATTTGGCTAACATTGCCTTGTTGAATATAATTAGGTCTTTGAACCCAATACCCCCTTCGTCTTTCCTGCATTTCAAAATTTCCCATTTCTTCCAGTACATTCCTCTCTTGGACTCATTTTGTTTCCACCAGAAAGCTGCTATCCATTGTTCTATGGCTTTACAAACTGAGATGGGAATTTTAAAAATTGACATAGCATATTGAGGAAGAGCCTATACCACAGCTTTTATCAATATTTCTTTGCCAGCTTTAGATAATAGCTTTTCTTTCCAACCTTCCAGCTTCATGTTCACCCTTGCCAGAATCCATGAAAACATCTCCTTTTTTGTTTGTCCCCAATCAAATGGAATTCCCAGGTATTTCCCTGTTTTGTCAATAATAGGTACTCGCAACTCATAGGCCATATTACTTTTTAAGGATGCGGGGCAACCCTTGCTGAAAAACACTCCTGATTTGTTTAGATTGATAGCTTGACCAGTAGCATAACAATATTGGTTCAGGAGATTTGACAAATTTTGGCATTCTCTCACTGTCCCATCCATAAAAATTATTGCATCATCGGCAAATAAGAGGTGAGACAATGTAGGACAATACCTGTTTAGTCTTATTCCTTTGAGGCTCCCATCTTCAATTGCTTTGTGCATCATCCATGAGAAAACATTACCCATTAAGATGAATAGGTAGGGCGACAATGGATCTCCTTGTCTTAAGCCCCGTGTGGGTGTAAAAAACCGAGTTTGATCACCATTCACCTTGACACTGAATGTCACCGTAGAAACACATATCATTACCAGCTCAACCCATCTTGCACTAAACCCCATTTGCAGCATACTCATTTTTAAGAAGTCCCATTCCACCCTATCATAGGCCTTTTTCATATCTAGTTTGAGAACTGCTTGGAATTTCTTCTTTCTTTCTCTAATTCGCAGCTGGTGCAACACTTCTTGAACTATAAAAATATTATCTTGTATTTGTCTTCCTTTAACAAAGGCGCTTTGTTCATTGGCTATTATCTCATCAAGCCATGGTTTCAATCTGTTTGCTAAGACCTTTGAGATGATTTTGTAGCTGAAGTTGCATAGACTAATTGGCATGAACTGACAAATACTTTCTAGGGTTTTGACTTTGGGAATGAGGGTTATGTAAGTCTTATTAAGATGGGGATCGAACTCACCTGATTCAAAGAAGTTTCTGACAATATTCAGCACATCTATCTTGATTTCCTCCCAATAATGTTGGTAAAATTGTCCATTTAGACCATCTGGGCCCGGAGTTTTTAATGATCCCAGCTGAAAAACTGCTTCTTTTACCTCTTCCATAGAGATTGGGGTGAGGAGGCTCTCATTCATTTGTGCGTTAATGACCGTTGGACACATGTCCAGAATAGGCTGAAACTCTCTTGGACCCTCTGATTCGTATAAGGAGCAGTAGAACTCTTCAATGTGCTGTTTCAATGTTGTTTGGTCCCTACACCAAGTGTCTTCATTAAGGCGCAGCATAGAGATTCTGTTTCGTTGTCTTCGTTGGACCGTGGTGGCGTGGAAGTATTTTGAGTTCCTATCTCCCCAACGCAGCCAATTTATACGAGACCTCATACCCCAATACATCTCCTCCTGATGCCATAGCCGCTCAATATTTTCTTTGATTTCTTGGCATTCCTCTTTGCTGGAAAATTTAGTGTTCCCATTGGTGATATCCATGAGTTTCTTTTTTAGCCTTCTAATTTGGAGAGAGGCATTAGAGAATTTAGTTTCACTCCATGCTGTCAATTCCTTTGTAACATGCTGTATTTTCTGAGCGAAGTTCGTTTGATAGTGCTGGTCACCTTCCCAACAACGTTTAATAATTTCCCCACACTCTTCTTCCTCCATCCAGTAGGCTTCAAATTTAAATTGCTTCCTTCTTTTCTCTCGGACAGGATGTAAAGACAATAAAAGTGGGCTGTGGTCTGAGCCAAAGCCACTACTTTAGCATTTGGGAAGGTAATTCTCCATTTCATTGTGCATAATGCTCTGTCTAGCCTCTTTTTCACTAAATTTTCACCATCTCTATTATTTGCCCACGTGAAAGCACACCCTTTTGTATCAATGTCCATTAAAGAGCAATCATTCAGTAATTCCCGAAAGGTTGCAATCCGATGTTGATCTGCTTCCCTCTTCCCTACCTTCTCCCAACTATATAGGATTTCATTAAAGTCCCCCACACAAAGCCATGGGTGATGGTAGTCGGAGTGCAACTCCCTTAATTTTTGCCATAATAAAAGTCTCTCTGAAAGAGTTGTGGGAGCATGTATGAAGGTAACTTCCATGATATGGCCACTTGAAGGATCCTTGCATTCCACATCTATATATTCTTTCGAACTTGAAATTATTTTAACTTCCGCCTCCTCATTCCACATAAGCACCAAACCACCTGCTATGCCGATTGGTTGCTCTAGAAACATGTGCTGAAATTATAGCTTTCTTCTAGTCTTTTCTACCACCGTCTCCTTGTTTTTGGTCTCCATCAAGAAGACCAAATTGGGCCGTTCTTGAGCTGTTAAAGCTTTAATTTCCTGGACTGTCAGGGGGTTGCCCAGCCCTTGACAGTTCCAGCTTAGGATCTTCATGGCGTCTTGGATGGCTTATTAGGGCTAGCCACCAAAGCCCAGTCTTTCCCCTCCTTGACCAGTTGTACGGGGGTCTCTAATAGCTCCATATCATCAAGAACGTCAGAGCTGGTGAATTCAACTCTTTTTTGTTTTTTCGCTTGTTGGTACTTCAGCATTTTCTTAACATCTCCTCCTGTAGATTTTGATGGGCCTTCTAGGGACAGTATTTGTTTTCCACGCCCTTCTTTTACTGCTGTGTTTTTGTCTCTTTCCTCTCTGCCTTCCTTTGATGATGGGCTATCAACCCTTTTTTTGTTCCGAGGGTTTGTATTTGTTTCAGCTTCTATGCCAGTAGCAACCTCCATATTAACTGTCATTAGGGGCGTTTCAGGGACTGATTCTTCTTCTTCCTGATTTGGAGCATCCTTACCATAAAATACTCCCCAGTGTGGGCTACAATCTCTTACTTATGATTTGAGCCAAGGTCCATACTGACCAACCTTGTTAGCTGCCCAATTTGTTGTTTCATATGGTATCTCCTCGCAATATGATGCATAGTGCCCGATTCAACCACATGAGTAGCAAAAGTGAGGGAGACGTTCATATTTGAATTCCACCCATAGATTCCTGTTCCCGATCTTCACTAACGCCCCTGTTTTGAGAGGGGTTGAAAGTTCCAGCTCCACTTTGACTTTACCGGTTTTGTAGGGACCGATTCCTCTAGATTCTAGTTGTATTTCCTTGACTACTCCTACTTTTCCAGCAACTTCAGCAAAGACTTCTTCTATAAGCCATCCCGGGGGTAAACCAACAATACGCACCCAAAAATCTGATTTAGAAAAATCATAGCAGTGTTCTGGGATTTCTAGCTCACATTGCTTTAACACTAAGAGGTTGCTATTAAAGGACCATGGTGCAGACTTCAAAACTCTCTCCTTGTCTTCCTCTGATTCGAATACAAAGGAAAAAAACCCCGGTTCTTTTTGTATAAACACAACAGCCTCTACTTTCCACGCCTTCTTCATAGTGGTAGTGAATGCGGGAAAGTTCACATTGGGTTTCGAGTATAGCTTACCGAAGAGAATATGGCTACATTCAATTCGTTTATTGGGAGGGATTTCCTATTGCACTTTGACCACGTCACCATCTGACCATAAATTGCCTAAACTTTTGCACAGGGTCAGCAAGGCGACGTTGGTTCTCATCCTGAAGGTCCATACCGGCAGCCGATTACAAGCTTTTCAATTGGTTGAGGTTTATGGTTTTGGAGGGGAGAAGATTGAAGGGAGCTTTGAAGGATTTGAGGTAGAATACGAAGTCTGTAACTGTTTGCTTCAGCACTATGGAGGTCTCACAGAAGGGGGATTAGGGATTGTATCAACGGAATCGATTTAGGGTTTGCTAGAAAGGGGCTCCGAATGGTTTGTGGACAATTTCTTCATCGCCATTGAGGCCCAGCCAGAGGAGGAAATCCATCCGAAGGGGGGTTAAAAAGGGGGTTTAGGGTTTGGTAAATGGGTGTTCATGGCGTAGGGGTGGAGCTACATTCGAAGGTGGGTATCCAGAGCAAGTGGAGAGAAAGCTACATTCGGAGGACTGGGTTCTTATCGAGAGAGTGTGGATTTGTGGCGAAAACTTCCATAGAATCGGAAGAGGATGTCTCTACCAGCGAGAGGGATCGACTCCAACGAAGCAGAGAGCTGACGGGCAACCATGAAGAGCCTGCTTTCACCAAACAGGTGGGGTCGAGGGGTTAGTCGCCCAACAACCTTGGACTCGTCTACAACCTTCAACGTCCTCCTCCTAGAGTCCACCGTATTTAGCACGCCCAATCCTCAATAAGTAAAACCCCTCTGTCTCTCTTGCTTCGTCCATTCGCCCAATCGAATGTCTGAGGTAAGGTTGATTCTTTTTCCCATTTCGAAAAGAGAGAAATGCTGACTCGCAATTAGACGTGAATTCTTTATTCCACAAAACGCTCCCGCGGATTATAAGCATCTCAATATATTTCAACCGTTGATGTATGTAAAATTGTTGATGCATGCGTCATTTACATGCATCATTGTTAAGAATTGATTGAGATATCAATGGAAACACCATTTGGGATAGAGGATTTGCATCCTCTTTTTCTATGCATATTTGGAATGTTTCATGACATCATGTTCTATTTGTTTCGCGAAATTTATTTTCTAAAATAATACTTTCCTTATTTCCAGCTTTTGGATTACTAAGGAAAATGAGTCAATAGAAAATTTTTCTTAGCCAATATAAAATTAATATTTAAATTCAAGAAAATGATTTCATATTTAAAAAGTCAACAATTATTTTCCAAAATATGACTATGTATTGATACTTTAACTGAAGACTCTATGTTTGGGCATGGGAAATTATTAGCTTTTAGATTGGAAATTGGGAATTAGAGCATTTCCTAGATCCTTTCTTAATATGTTCTTTCTCAGATTTTAGGGATTTTGTTAGTATGAGATTGCATTATTTCCGTAACATAATTAACTTGTCAAGTTAATTGTGTACCAAAGTGAGATTGGATGAACAAAATTTAATTAGCAACATAACTGAAATCGACACTTCTTTTGAAGTTCTATTTATCCATTGAATGAATCTCTCTCTCCTTTTATAGCGTTAAATTATATTTTATGTTGGAAAAACCAAATTCCTCATCTCAGGTTTTGATTGGGTAGAAGTAGAGAAGAGGGAAGAAGGCGTGATGAATCAAACTTTCTTCCACCTCCATCGCTAGGGGTGCATTTTTGTCTTTTCGTGGTATAAGGCCGTCGATTGAGACAATTTGAGAAAGAATCACATTAGATGTCGATGACTAAGATTATACATATGTTTTATATGTAAAAACGGTGGGAGAAGAGATTTTCTGAGAAATGGGCTCAAACAATTGAGATTTAGGGGAAGGAATTCGCCCCAATTTATGGTCCTTTGGCTTAGCTGTTAAACCAACTGCCTTTGTTCAACTTTATGGGTCCAAGAGATGAAGTCTCAAATGGGAACCATGAGAAGCCAAAGGAATCCCAAGAAATTCCATTCACTTGCATCTTGTCTTATTCAATTAGTTATATGATTATTTAATAAAAAATATTTTTATTATCAACAATAATTTTGTCTAAATATTTTCATGGATAATGAAAATATTTTTTGTTCATTTCCTTCTGTAAGCAATACAAGCGATTGTTTTTAAGAAAACATTTTTCAAATCATTCATTTTTCGTAAAATAAATAGAGCCTAAGTGTAATTCTTTTTCTAATATAAGTAAGTAGTTGTAAAGGTACCAAAACTTACGGAGAGGGATTCCTCTGGCCTTGAGTTTTACCTATACTAGTTTACCAAATAAATATGTTGAAACTTTTCCAATATAAATAACAGAATAGGATGAAGATCCTCTGCTTTGAAGGAGCTTCTATTGGCATTTTAACCAATTCTCCACTAGGGATGCATGTAGATGAGGCATTTATTGACGGTTGGGTATGTTGAGATATTACCATTTGGAATTAAACATCCGCATCCAAAGAAGAAAGGATTAATAACTATTAGCGATAAATCTTACTTTTTGGTGGATCTACAATGACTGAATATGCTTCTAAGTGCATATTGTCTGCTCTGAGGGCCTCTGCCATTAGAAACCACGTGTATAGAAATCTAGATATATTAACAAAAAGAGCAACAGAAAAATAGACAGGGTAATATTGGGTTCAAATGGATGCTCCGCGTACGACCCTCGATGTTCAAGGCAAGGCGCAAATAAAGCAGACTTTAAAAGACGATTTAGCCTTTTCGCTTTCATCACTTCCGCGGGAGAGCCCACGTCAAATATAAAAAAGTAAACCCGGAGGGAATTTTGTTAATATATAAGATCAGCGCAGACGTTTTTCTGTCGGGGCATTTCCTTAGTCCACGTATAAAAGCTCGGCTCGGCTGGGCTCGGCTCGGCCTGGCCCCAATATGAAAGCTCTCGGCACTAGGCAGGCACTCATATAAAGCTCGGCACAACCCAAATAGCCAACCCGCCCCCCGAGAACTCTCATCTCATAATCCCCTGAAGCACTTTGTTCTTTGTTCGTTCAGAAGATAGCAATCTGCAAACACTTGAAACCACATTTTTAGGAAGGAAGAAAGAAAGGGGTAGATCAGGCAAAGTAGGAAGGTTAATGGAGAACAACAATCCAGCTGATCACGGTGGCGGTCGGAGGTAAGCCTCAGCAACCTCAAATACATTAAAAAAAAAAAGTACCGTTAGCCCAGCTCCGTCTGCAAGTTTAAGGATTCTGAGGAAACTCATGACAGTATCTTGATATTCTTTCCTGTTTCTATCTCTGATCATGTCATACTGCATGTATCATTACGTGAATAATGTCTTGTGGTGAAAAAACCTGCATTTTAGTCGTTGGATGTACTGTTCACGTAAGAGCCCAGGGGAATCTTCCACTTGCCTGTAGAAAAATGGCCTGTTTCTCGTGTTAGATTGGGAGAGTTGGATTGGAACACCAATTTATACCGTCCAGATTTCTCCATCTGTTCATTTTTTCCTTTTATTGATTGAGATGTTCATAATGATTCAACACTGAAAGAGCAGGAGTGGTGCAGGAGTGCGCTCTGCTCAGAGCAAAGCATGTACACGGGCATATCTGGTGCAGGAAAAATGCCTTCTTGTAGTTATTGACCTCCTTTTTAAGTGCGAACTGGTAAATTTTCAGGATATCCATTTGGTAATTGAATACATTAGAACTCGTTCCAAGAATAATTCCTCTCGAGTATGGATACCATTAAAACAGCTGAGTTTGTCCGAGGAAAGTGAAATCCATGTTAATTGCCATTCCTTGTTGAAAACCGCAAAGTTATAAAGAATGTTAACCTTCTCCTAAAGTTACTGGGTAAGAGGGAAAGTTAAAGAGACACGACTGTATATGA
Organism: Eucalyptus sideroxylon x Eucalyptus melliodora; assembly: GCA_016097485.1. Lineage (NCBI taxonomy): Eukaryota > Viridiplantae > Streptophyta > Magnoliopsida > Myrtales > Myrtaceae > Eucalyptus > Eucalyptus sideroxylon x Eucalyptus melliodora. The sequence goes on along the minus strand of CM027831.1, from coordinate 59,632,458 downwards.
ACTCCGCAGCTTTCTTTTGTCAAGAGAACACCATATTAATTGAAAGCCTTCTTGGCTTTTCCTTTTAAGAAAAGGGAAGATATTCAGTTGGCTTTTCTACTCGGTAAGCAGCGGCTTACCTGGTAGTTTTGTGCATCTGGGTGGTCTTGTTTTTGTGAATGTGTTGTTAGAGTAGGTTAGGAAAGGTTTATAGGTGTTAAAGGAGGTATCCCCTCGTACTCTCATGTTCCAGTTTGTCGAAAAGAAGAGTTTTTCACTAGCTTAATTAGCCTCAGATCACTAGAGGGGCTATACTCTTGCGGTGCATGTATAGGTTAGAGTCCTGCAATCCATAGACACGTTAGTTATGATCTGCACTAGAAGCTTGGTGTCATACATCATCAATTTTTTTTTAGAACTTAAATTGATAGAGTTCTTGAAAGCTTTTGGAAGGACTGCTGTCTTATGTGATGAAGAAGGAGCTCAAAACTTGAGCTTTGCCAAAAGACTGATCACTATAAGTGGTTTGCTGATTTTATTTCTTAGACATGGAGCAGAGCATGTGGATCAAATTACTTCAATTCATTTCGTGGAGAAGATCCTGCTAAAAATTGTGATTTTTGCCATCGGAATCATGGGTATTCCAGCCATCACTAACCTTGAAACCATCGTGTGTATCTACACAATGCTCGTAATCGTCGGACAATTACTAATCCTCAAGATGGGAAGGCAAGATATGGACCCAACATTCCCACTTACATCCGCTTGCATTGCTATTGTTCTCGGATGTGTCAGATGCTGTCTGCTAATGTACATTCCGTTTCGTGTCATGCCTTGGTCGATTCTCATTCTCCGCGTCCTCTCGTTGATGAACCCATGAGCATTCATCGCGAATTAGAGAATTGTGACCATTTTTGGTTTTCCTAATATTGTGGTTTGCTCTTTGGTAAGTTGGTATTTATGTGCATTGTGCTTATGCTGGTCAAGACATGAACCTTGTGTTATACTATTATTACCTCAAACATCTTATATATCGAAAAGCATAATATGTGATGTGATGTAGATAATGCTACTACTTAGTTAAGATTCCGGTGCCATACAATGAAGTTGGAATCACAGGGATTTTTTTTTTCTTTGGCTAGAGATTATTTAATCTTTCGATCCACGAATTGCAATTTAGACATAGTTCGTAACCCAATCCTCATATCAAACCTCAACAATATTCTAGGCACTATCTTGACCCGAATTTCAAGTCACAAATGAAAACCACTAAGCCTGGCATAAAGGAAGCATGCAATATGTGAGAGAGGGAAGTAACCGGCCCCAAATTCTTCAATGAAAGATTTATCCATTTGAGAACAAAGTGAAATCACATTAGAAAAGGGAGATGTGCGACTTTTTGTATTTGGAGACATTTGGAAAAAACTGAAAAGTGAGATGCAATAATCTTGCTTCAATCTGAGTACAGACATATATCAATAGATGTCCGTGATTAGGAACTTCTTGTTTTTTGAATTATGTGTTAAAAGGGTTGAGAGACAGATTTCCTGGAAGATGGGCCTGATCCATTAAGATGAAGAGTCAAATGGGGACACTCAAAAGCCCAAATCAAATCACAGGAAATTCTGTTTGCTTGCACCTTGTCTTATTTGATCGTGGGCAACTCACATATGGGGAGTGCTAGAACACCAAGTTGTCCCCAAAGATTTGTTTTCTATTTTTTTTTTATTTTTTTTGGTTTATATATCCTGGATTTTTTAATCAATTCCCCTGTTTCTCTATGCACAAAGGAAAAAAATTGCTTCTCCAATTTCAATGAATTGCATTAGAATCTTAACTAAATAGTACCATCGTATTCATCATCATATATTTTTGCAATGTTATGTAAAAAGTGTTTAAGGTAATAATAGTACAACACAAGGTTCTTGTTTGAGTCAGAATTGGCAAGATGCACATCAAACCCAACTTCGTAAGAAGCATACAACAACATTAGGAAAATCGAAAACCGTCACCATTCTCCAATTAATACTCAAGTTCGAATTTGAATGGGGTCATCAACATCAGGACGCAGGGAATGAGAATCAGCCAAGGCATGTCACCAAGTAGAATGTAAATCAACAGGTTGCACGTGACACATCCGAGAGCAACAGAGATGAGAGCACACACAAGTTGGAACCTTGGGTCAATATTTTGCATTCCTATCTTGAAAATTATTTTCCATTGGACATTTTTTACCATTGTGTAGACAAGCATAACGTGTGCACTAATAACGGTGGGTGGACTTGTATTGCTATACTTGTCCCTGATGGCTTGAAATAAGGTCTCCTCCATGGAATCAAGATGTTCATTATATATTGCAGCAATTGGAATTCCAAGCTGTGCTCCATATCTTTGAAATAAAATTAGCAAACTACTTGTTAGTCGATAGTGTTTCATAAAAGCTTAAGTTGTGAGCTCTTTTTTGCATCATACAAGATGACAGTTTTAACAAAACCTATCAAAATATGAGTCTACAATAAACATCAAGCGAGTCCCCAGGCCTCTTAACTTATATACTCCCATAAACACGTCAAGAACTGCCAATTTAAGTTCAAAAGGAAATTTAATTCGCAGTATGATTTCAAGCTTCTGCTGCAAATCATAGCTAATGAGTCTACTCATTGCAAGAGTCCAACTTATGGATGCATTGCAGGAATGTAACCCATCAATTGATCCACGACTAATTAAGCTAATGAAAACTCTTCTCTTGGACAAAATGTAGCATCAGAGCACAAGGGGATACCTCCTTAACACATACAATTCTTTCCCAACCCACTCCGACGATGCCTATTCATAAAACAAAACCACCAAAACTCACAAAACTATCATGGTAGAAACAGAGCAAAGCTAATCATAGGTCTTTTCTCTTTTTAGGAGGAAAAGCGAACAAGACTTTCAGTATACATTGTTCTTGATATGAGTTTCTCTTGACAAAAGAACAAGAGGGTATATAAAGTCGTGTCTCTTCATCAACGTACAGAAATTTTCCCACCAAGTAACTCTAGGAGACGGCTCACATTCTTTCCGACTACGTGAATTTCAAAAACAAATAATAGTTATTATGGCATTTCACTCTCCTCGGACAAACTCAGCCGTTTCAACGGTGTTCAAACTCAAGAGGGGTTGTCGCTGCTATGAATCAAAAATATATTCAATCACCAAATGAATACCATTAATATTTACCGATTAGAATTTACCGATTAGTACAAAAAATGTCAACGAGTACAATTTACTCTACTCAATATGCTCCTTCATGAATATAGCCCAACATGCTCTGGTTCTGAGAATCAGGTCATTACGAACGTTAAGAATAAAAAACTGGATCATTTAGCAAGAGAATGGAAGACAAAGTCTAGGTGGTACAACAAAACTTGCCCAAAAACTAGCCCCGATAAAGGAAATGCAAAAAACAATCCATTATGCATCTGCTAAATGAGCCCCTAAGTACATGCTCTGTTCTGAGAATCGAATCAATGTGAACAGCGAAAATAAAAACCTGGATCAATAACTAAACGATAAAAAGAACATGGAAAAAAAGTTGGGTGATCAAAGTTTACGTAGAGTGCATGTTTCTTCCCGATAAAACAGCATTTTACGTAATAGAATACATGCAGTGGACATGATCAGAGATGAAAACCGGCAAGAATATCAAGATTTTGGGATGAATTTACTCCGCAATCCTCCAGCTTACTGACGGAGGCTGGGCTACGTTGCTTAAGACGTGTTTGAGGTCGACGAAGCTTACCTCCGACCACCGTGATCAGCTGCTGGATTGTGGTTTTCCGTTGAGCTTCCCACCTTGCCTCGCCAAGTCTCTTCCTTTCTTGCTTGAATGTATAGACTACTCGCCTGGGAGAAATAGAAACACAATGGGAAAATGTACCCAATAACCCAACTAATTCGGGCTACTTAATTAATATTAACACGGGATGGGTTGGGTTAATGGGTGATTTGACATTGTAGGAATTGATCGATGTCGGACGATCGGAGTTGAACCATTTATTCAATCAAATTGAATCCGACAATGTCGGATGATCGAATGATCGATATCCTATTGACCCAACCAATTCCAGGCCCAATGGATAGGGTTAATGGGTAATTTTCCCATTGTGGTCCCCCAAGAAAGTCCGCACACAAAACGGACAATCCCAGAAGAGCGAGAGAGGTAATTTCGCTTAAAGTATAGGACATGTGTAGATAGATGTCGATTACTAAGAACTTTCTTTTTCTAATATATGCAAGAAGGGGTCGGGGAGTTAGAGATTTCCCAGGAGATGGGCCTGATCCAATGAGATTCATGGGTGGGACGGAAGTCGCCCCAAGTCCTTAGCAACAATCTTCTTTATGCTTTGCTAGAATAATAGTCTTTGGGGACACTGTGGGAATAAAAGTCTATTATAAGTTACAAATTCTTGAAAAAAATAAGTCTTATAATAATTTATAATTATTTGTGATTTGATTTTTGATAATCTTGAATAAACCATTATTCTTATAGTATGTTAAAGATTGTCACGCAATCATTTTTTTTTATCTTCTTTTTCATGTTTAGTGGAGAGAGGGTTTTGAGCTTAAACGAAGCGTGACTATATATCCATTTTCTCTATGCAGTTTTTATGTGTAGTTGAGATGAAAAGTGTCAAATGCAGACCCTCAAATCAAAAGGCCAAAGCAAATCACAAGAAATACCATTTTCCTGGTGTCTTGTCTTGTTTAATCACAAGAAACTCCTCGATAGGAATATAGGAACACCAATTTGTAGCCCCAAGTTTTGTTCTCTATTCTTTTTTTTTTTCTTTTTTGTTACTATATCCAGATTTTTTTTTTTAATATGAAAAGGGGCAAAGCCTAATTATTACATTAGGACTTGCCTAACACAGCTTAAACCAGACCTCTCTTCTACCAATAGTGGTATATATCTAGATTTTAATTCTTGATGTTCCTAGTGATTGAGATTCACAGAGCAAATAATGGGCATATCTAACAGTTGCATATCCATAAAAAAGTAAAGATTTATTATCAGTCGTCACCGACCTTTTTTTTTTAATTATAATTTCGGACATGATATCTTTGTACCGCAATATACTCCCACGAGTCATGAGTATCTCAACATATCGCGATCATTAATACATGCATTATTTATATGAATCATCTATTGATGATTGGTTGCTCTTTGCCAATTCTGCCTCGGACATTCACTATTATTTTTCGTTCTTGTACTCTATTTTGTGATGGGATTTGGTCCCTTAACTAATCACATGTCAAGACAAATTCCAGATTTTTTGTCCAAATGTTGATAGAAAAGTACGAAGTAAACACTGGAAATGAACATGGGGCACTAATGCATAAATCACAACTTAAAATTTGAAGGAAAATTACACAAATGATCCATTTACTGATACTCATGTTCAATCTTCGTACTTTATTTTTGTGGTGTGATTGGTCGGTCGACCAATGTTCAATCTTGATTGTAGGAAGGTCGTATGTTTTTCTTTGTCCAAATGCAAACAAAAAGTAAGGGCTAAGAGCTATAGATCAATATGGGCATGATGTCGAAAAATAACTTTGTCATGCAGTTTGACAAAAAATAATAAATAGTTAGTTTAAAGGAGGAAAATTGTCTAAAAAGTCATAAGCCTATTATACAATGATTAATTCAGTCCGAACTTTTTAATTGTGCCAATTTAGTCTTAAATTTTTTGACAATTTGCTAATTTAGTCCTAAATTTTTTAATTATGCCAATTTAATTGTAAACCTTATGATAATTTGTCAATTTAGTCCTAAATCTTTTAATGATTTGCTAATTTAGTCATTTTGTTCAATTTTTGCCAGAAATGGATGATATGGTGGTGTAGTTAGCGTTGGCCATTTTATGTGGCACGACTAACGTTGACATAGACAATTTTTGTAATTATTTGGTTTTATGATTTTTTTTTCTATTTTCACTTTTATTTTCTTTATCTTTTTCATTTATGTTTTTACTTTTTTCAATCCGTCGACATTAAGCGACGGCTGCACTTGCTGGCTTGGGGAGAAATGCCTATGCTTGGGCTGACAAGGGCGGCCCTAACCTAGGGTTCACAAAAAATTCGTACATTTGTATCACCAGCATTTAACTGAGTATATTTGGTTTTTTTTAAAATTATTTATCATTACATAGCATGAAAAATGAAAAAAAAAATTAATTATTATGGATAATTTATTTATAGTGTACGTAATCAAGTTAGTTATATCTTTATATACAAGCTTTCTTCATTCGTAATACAATTGATTCTAATAGCATCATCTTCGAATTTTCTCATACTACAAGTGCCAGCTTTTTTCAGTTTTTTTTAAAAAGAAAATCAACAATAATTTGTACCTTATATTTTCGTCCTTTCTTGTAAGACATACTAAATTCTTTTTAGAGCATTTGGCCAAAGAAAATTAATGTAGAGCCAATTCAAACTATGCATCCCGGGATTCATAGTGAGACTGCTTCTATATTACCTAAGCTTGGCGCTTCAGTATCAGGAGAGTATTAGCAGTTGGAGATCAATTGACGACATCAAACTATACATGATTAGAGTTAAATAATGCAACTCAATCCTAATTAGTTACTAACTCATAACATGATTTAACTTCATTTAATAATAATAATTTAATTTAACTTTTACAATAAAATTAATGAAAGAACAATTAAAAAGATATACTTATAATAGAGTATCTAAATAAAACAAAAATAAAAGTATCTCTTTTAAAATTATTTTAACTATAAGAATATCTAATTTCATTGCACAATTTAGTAAACCAATAAACTCGCTTCGTTTAAAGATGACAACAAAATTAATCAAACCAAAATTTTTATAAAATATAACTTTTAAAAGTAAAAAAGTAATATGCAAAAACATAATAGTGCTTCCCAATAGAAAGTAAGATACAATTAAGAATTCGAAATCATTAGAAGATGACATATACATCTAAATTAATTTTCATCTCACAAAAATTTCCTAACTGGTACAATTACCCAAATCTATATTTTATTGGATTCCGTCCAATATCCCATTAAAAAGAATACGTGTTAACACATGTATTGCTAAGTAGTTTTCATTTGTGACTTGAAATACATATCAATGTTTAGAATATTACTGACGTTGGGATATGAGGATTGATTACAGACTAGATCAAAATCACAATTCGTGTATTGAGAGATTAGTGAATAAGGGTAATATTATTCTTTCTCAAATTCTTTGAATCAATTCCCCCATCTCTCTCTGACCAAAAAAAAAAAAAAAAATCTCTATTTCTCCAATTTCATTGAATTGCATTCGGATTTTAACTCCTCCAATTCCCCCATCTCTCTCTGACTAAAAAAAAAATCTCTATTTCTCCAATTTCATGGAATTGCATTCGGATTTTAACTCCTCCTCCTCCGCCTCGACGCAAAGAACAATAATCAACCACGGCAAATCACTAAACAGAATGTACATCAGCAAACCGCATGCAACACAACCAAGAGCAACAAAGTGTTAGCTGGGTTCACTCCTATGTGGAGGAAGCCCAATGAGTTGCAAGCCCAAAAAGGGCTTGAGCCCATATAATAAGTTATATGAGGAAATAGGGTTTCTCACTATTTATATAAAAGAGGTAGCAGCGAAAAAAAAAACAAACAAATAAGAGAAAAAGAAAGCGGAAAATCCTGCGGGGTTTGGGCAATATCTCGATTTACATCAAGTTGGCATCAGAGGTTGATTCATGGTCCGATTGAGCTGAAATTTTGTCAGCATGTTCGTGGCGCAATTTTCTCGAATCTGAACGGTTTGATTTTCGTTTGAAGCTCCATACATTAGGTTTTTCGTGGATTGATCAAAACCTGCGTTTTTGGTCAGATTTATCCTTAATCTCTTGTGAAGTTCATGTGTATTGCCAAGAATTATGTTCATGAGGTCTTTGCTGCTATGTACCTCTAGTATTTGCTAGAGAAGAACAATTTTATTGATAGTGAAGATTTTCGGGTGGACTCCGGTCCCGTGGTTTTTTATCTCCTCACATCGAGGAGGTTTTCCACGTAAAAAAATCGTCTTGTGTTCGCGTGCTTGGTTATTTTACTCTACTATATCGATTCCTATTAGGTTTACACAAGAGGGGAGATTATTTTGTTCCGCTGCGTTGATTCGATATTGTTCGAATTATTACCGTTCTCCCATCAGAGTGGTATCAGAGCATCAGGTTATTGCTTGATTTTTCTGCCTTGTGTTAAACAATGGAAACGAATATGAGTAGAATGGTTACACTTTGAATGGTTCGAATTATCATATTTGGAAAGGAAAGATGGAAGATCTTTTATATGTAAAAGATTTTTATTTGCCTCGTATTTGCGAGGAGAAACCGGAGAATAAAACGATGTTGAATGGTCTATATTTCATCGTCAAGTGTGTGGTTATATCAGGCAGTGGGTAGATGATAATGTTTTGAACCATATTATTGAGGAAACACATGCACGCAGTTTATGGGATAAGCTCGAACAGTTATATGCTCGAAAGACAGGAAATAATAAGTTATTTTTGATAAAACAGATGATGGCTCTGAGATATCATGATGGTACTCGTTTGACTGATCATTTAAATTCTTTTCAAGGAATTATAAATCAATTGGCTGCGATGGGAATCAAGTTTGATGATGAAATACAAGCACTATGGTTACTTGGTACTTTGCTGAACTCCTGAAAGACGTTTCGAACATCTTTGTCTAACTCTGCCCCAGATACGATTACCATGGATTTAGCCAAGATTAGTATTTTGAATGAAGAGATGAGAAGGAAGACACAAGGATCGTCCTCTTTATATTCCAATTCCTTGATTGTCGAGAAAAGGGGGAGAAGTGAGTCTCGAGGTCCGAGAAATAGAGATAAAAGTCGAGATAAAAGCAGAGGTAAGTATAATAAATTTGCTAATGTTGAGTGCCATTATTGCCATCGGAAAGGACATATTCGGGAGGTTTTGTCGCCGGTTAAAAAGGGAGAAACAAAAGGAGAAAGGTAAAGAGAAGATAAGTGATAATGATAGTGATGACAATCGTGTTGCTGCACTTAAAGAAGACTTTCTTACTATTTTTGATGGTGATGTGGTGAATTTTGTTTCTCATGAGACCAGTTGGGTAATTGATAGTGGTGCATCCGTTCATGCTACGTCTCGTAGAGATTTCTTTACATCATACAGGTCAGGTGACTTCGGATCTGTGAAGATGGGAAACAATGGACTAGCTCAAGCTATAGGCATCGGTGATGTGTGCCTAGAAACCAGCAATGGCACAATGTTAGTATTGAATAATGTTAAACATATACCTGATATCCGCTTGAATTTGATTTCTACGGTAAGTTGGATGATGATGGGTATTGCGGCACCTTCGTAATGGTCAATGGAAACTTACCAAAGGTTCTCTTGTTGTGGCTAGAGGTGAAAAATATTCTTCATTATACATTATGCGAGGCAAAGTTGTCTACGTACAAAATTAATGCAAAGAGATAGCGAAGATGCAGCTGAGTTATGGCATAAGAGGCTCAATCACATCAGTGAGAAGGGTTTGTCAATATTGGCCAAGAAGAAGCTCCTTTCAGGATTGAAAAGTTCAGCGCTAAAGAAGTGTGCTCACTGTTTAGCAGGAAAACAGAACAGAGTTGCATTTAAAAGCACCCCTCCTTCAAGAAAGTCAGGTATATTGGATTTAGTGCATTCGATGTTTGCGGTCCTATGAAAACAAAATCACTTGGTGGCTCTCTTTATTTTGTTACTTTTATAGATGATTTTTCAAGGAAAAATTGGATTTATACCTTGAAAACTAAAAATCAAGTGTTAGATGCTTTTAAGCAATTTCGGGCTTCGGTTGAGAGACAGATCGGAAAGAAATTGAAATGTATCGAACCGATAACGAGGAGAGTATATTGGACCTTTTGATGAATATTGCAGACAACAAGGTATTCGACATCAAAAGACACCTCCCAAGACGCCTCGCTTAAATGGCTTAGGCGAGAGAATGAACAGAACATTGGTTGAAAGGGTAAGATGCTTACTTTCACAAATCAAAGCTACCCGGATCCTTTTGGGGTGAGGCTTTAAGTACGATTGTGCATATATTAAATCTTACTCCATGCGTTCCTTTAGAGTTTGATGTTCCTAATAGAGTTTGGACAAGCAAAGAAGTTTCTTATGATTATTTGCGTGTATTTGGGTGCAAAGCATTTGTGCATATTCCCAAAGATGAGAGGTCTAAACTTGATGTGAAAACACGACAAAGTGCATATTTATTGGTTATGGACAGGATATGCTTGGCTACAAATTTTATGATCCACTTGAAAAGAAAATTGTAAGAAGCAGAGACGTTGTGTTTATGGAAGATCAAACAATAGAGGATATTGAGAAAGCGGAGATGATTTCAGCACCACAGGTTAGTGATAATCTAGTTGATTTAGATCCAGTTCCTCTTACAAATATCCCTACACAAGTTGATGAAGAGCAGCAGGAAGTCAATGTTCCAAATAATGAACATATTCCTGAACATGTTGAGATAGATAATACTATTCCTGAACCGGGCTCAATTAGATGTTCCACTTGGATGTTCCAATCCGGAGATCCATTAGAGACCGACGACCTTCCACCAGGTATTCGGAAGATGAGTATGTATTATTGACGATGCGAGGTGAACCGTGAGTGCTATGCGAAAGCAATAGAAGATGAGTACAAAAGCAACTCGGTTCGATGCTATGCAAGATGAGATGCGAGTCACTTTATGATAATCATACTTTTGAGTTGGTGAAGTTACCTAAGGGTAAAAGAGCTTTGAAGAATAAGTGGGTATATAGGTTGAAGCAAGATGAACATACTTTACAACCACGGTACAAAGCTAGATTGGTTGTTAAGGGATTCGGTCGAGAAAAGGGTATTGATTTTGATGATATATTTTCTCCGGTAGTAAAAATGTCTTCTATCCGTGTGGTACTAGGCTTGGCAGCTAGCCTAGATTTAGAAATTGAGCAAATGGATGTTAAAACAGCCTTCCTACATGGTGACTTGGAGGAAGAGATATACATGGAACAACCTGAGGGTTTCAAAGTGAAAGGGAAAGAGGATTATGTGTGCAAATTGAAGAAAAGTCTCTATGGCCTTAAACAAGTACCGAGACAGTGGTATAAGAAATTTGCGTCAGTTATGACAAAACAGGGCTATAAGAAGACTTCCTCGGATAACTGTGTGTTTGTCCAAAAATTTTCTGATGGTGACTTTATTATTCTCTTGCTTTATGTTGATGATATGTTGATTGTTGGCAGGAATGCTTTAAGAATTGAGTTATTGAAGAAACAATTGAGCAAGTCTTTTGCCATGAAAGACTTGGGCTCGGCGAAGCAGATTCTTGGCATTAGAATTACCCGAGACAGAGATGCTAAAAAGTTATTTTTATCGCAAGAGAAATATATCGAGAAGATCCTTCAGAAATTTTACATGGACAAGGCTAAAGTGGTTAGTACTCCTCTTGCTGCCCACTTTAAGTTAAATATAATGCAAAGTCCTACGACGATAAAGAAAAGAAAGATATGGAAAGTGTTCCATATGCTTCAGTGTAGGAAGCTTAATGTATGCGATGGTATGTACACGCCCAGACTTGGCGCATGCAATTGGCGTTGTTAGTCTCTATTTGTCAAATCTAGGCAGAGAGCACTGGAATGCAATGAAGTGGATTATAAGGTATCTTCAAGGAACTTCAAATTTGAAACTCAGTTTCGGGACTTGGAAACTTGAGTTAGTTGGATACACAGATTCCGACTTGGCAGGAGGTATTGATATTCGTAAATCTACTTTTGGTTGATTGATTTCTTTTATGGGTGGAGTTGTGTCATGGAAGTTAGGATTACAGAAGTGCGTTGCACTTTCTACAACCGAAGCTGAATTTATTGTAGCGACTGAAGCTAGTAAAGAGATGCTATGAATGAAGAAGTTTTTTGAAAAGCTTGAATTCAAGCAAAAGAGGTATGTGCTATTTTGTGATAATTAAAGCGCAATTCATCTTAGTAAGAACTCATCTTTTCATTCTAGATTGAAATATATTGATGTTAGATATCATTGTATGAGGGATGTTTTAGATAAAAAGTTGTTGGAACTTGACAAAATTCATACGGATCATAATGGCTTTGATATGACGACAAAGACTCTACCAAGAGAGAAGCTTGAACATTGCCAATTGATAGTAGGGATGGTGAATACCTCCACATTGTCGTGATGGGGAGATTTGTTAGATGGGTTCACTCCTATGTGGAGGAAGCCCAATGAGTTGTAAGCCCAAAAAGGGCTTGAGCCCATATAATAAGTTATATGAGGAAATAGGGTTTCTCACTATTTATATAAAAGAGGTAGCAGCAGAAAAGGAAACAGTAACAAGAGAAAAAGAGAAAGCAGAAAATCTGGGGTTTGGGGCAATATCTGATTTACATCAAGCTGGCGTTGGAGGTCGATTCGTGGTCCGATTGAGCTGAAATTTTGTCAGCATGTTCGTGGCGCAATTTTATCGAATCTGAACGGTTTGATTTTCGTTTGAAGCTCCATACATCAGGTTTTTCGTGGATTGATCAAAACCTGCGTTTTTGGTCAGATTTATCCTTGATCTCTTGTGAAGTTCATGTGTATTGCCAAGAATTACGTTCTTGAGGTGTTTGCTGCTATGTACCTCTAGTATTTGCTAGAGAAGAACAATTTTATTGATAGTGAAGATTTTCAGGTGGACTCCGGTCCCGTGGTTTTTTATCTCCTCACATCGAGGAGGTTTTCCACGTAAAAAAAAACGTCTTGTGTTCGCGTGCTTGGTTATTTTACTCTACTATATCGATTCCTATTAGGTTTACACAAGATGGGAGATTATTTTGTTCCGCCGCGTTGATTCGATATTGTTCGAATTATTACCGTTCTCCCATCACAAAGATGAGAACATATGCAGGTCGGAACCTTAGGCAGATCTTGATGAACTGAGCGTGTAAAAGGAAAGCTGGCGATTGAACACGAATAGTAGAATCCTAACCTGATATCCACGAGCGGGAAGGTGATAGTTTGTATACGGATCAATGTTATTTCTATCCCAGTTTCAAATCAGCACAAAAGTGCCAAGTGCCTTACATGAGTTCAGAACTCGGAACTTCTATTGTTATTTGGTAATGAAACGCGGCGAAGCAAAACAAAGAAAATCATAAAAAAAAATATGGTCGTATGAGAGTTATGCAAGCTAATGCAATCGTGCTTTCGCTCATGGAGTGTTGCAAAACTCCATACAACACCATCAAAGTAACTAGACAAACCAAGAAAGCATTATCAAGACTGAATGGCAGCAGCCATGGAAGTTTGTCCATAAGTTTTTCCCAATGGTTTAACCAATCAGCATTTGCTGCGATTAGAACTGATAGATATGCTGGCAATAGCTGTGAATTACCTTAATCTTAGGATGTAATGACTCTGAGTCACCCTATCAACAGTATTAGATTCTTTCGATGACTTAGGATTTATGCACGCCAAGTTCTAATCATCGTCACTAGGGCCAATTACAACCTAGGTTAACAAATTCTCTGCCTCAGTTCCACCGCCAAAAGCTTCGGTCCAAGGACTCTCGAATTTCTCAATCGGATACTGCAGCAAACGAAATGAGCCAAATACCTAACGCAACACAGCATCTAATCCAATCACCACTCATCAAGGCACGAATAAGCAACTGCTTTGCTTTTCACTCGACGGATGAAGCTGAGAAACAATGGACATGGAATTCAATGGCGACCGCGAAATTTTTGACCGGGGCTGTGGGTGAGAGAGATGGAGAACAAGAAGAAGAAGAAATGTCGGAAGAAATTGAATCACCAGGGAAGGAGAAGCTTGCATAGCGAGGTCATTTCCGACGCGGCAGAGGGAAGTGATGGAGCGAGCGAAGGTCTTCAAGGCGTTGCCGCTGAGCGTGAACTCCAATTTTTTGAGTTCTTCGCTTCTCTCTCTACGCTTACGGTACAGATCTTTGTGAGGTCGTCGCTAAAAAATTGGCGGGAGTGGAAGAACGTCACAATGCATTTCTTTGGGTTCATTGGTATTACTGGCAATTTTTTTTTTTTTTAAATAAAGTATCCGATTGCACCATTTTTCAATGATACTTTCATTGTTTACAAGATCTCTAATTAAAAAAAATACAAATCAAACGAACGTTATTACACTCATAATAAAAAGTTTTGAGTTTTAACTAAATTGGTATATTTTTTATTAATCAGTTAATGGTGAAAAAACCACTAGGGTTTGCCCCAAAGTAGCCACTCTTTCATCATAGAATGGGAAGGTGGGGGGTTCAAATCCCCACCTTCTTAGAGGGGGTTCGAGTGGAGATGAATTAAGTCTCAAGTGTAGGTTTCAACTCTCACACACTACAATGAGGCATGGCAAAAGTCTGAGAGTGGGAGTTAGAATAGGAGTATAATAGAACCGACCAAAAAAAAAAATTAATAGTGAAAATATTAACTAATCATTTTCACGTCGAAGAGAGGATTATATCATGCAACACTTACGTAAGTGAACATTTTAATCTTTTTTATATTGCTTCTATACAAAATTATCTGAAAATTGTCTATACATAGCGTCCGTTTTCGTACAGTATAATATTGGTCCTTCGTTATCAAATGTTGAGGTTGGGACTTTTGGGTCCCGGTGATATGCTACGGGGTTTATAATTCTATTTTAACAATACACTGAAATGACCGGATTAACCTTCTTGGTGCTGGAGCTGCCCCTCTGGGCCTCTGGCGGCTGTAGTTCTTCATATCATACCAGGTGAATCCATTGTTTCCACATTTTATCTACTTCTTCAACTCTCCAGGAAGGCAACGTCGGAAGGTTGATGGAGAACAACAATCCAGTTGACCATGGTGGTAAAAGGTAAGCCTCAGCGACCTTAATTATATGTGAAGCTCTGTGGTCTTTCTCCTGTTCGGAGGATCCGGAGGAAACTCATGTCAAAATCTTGACGTTCTTCCCTGTTCCTACCTCTGATCATGTCACACGGTGTATTCCAACACGTGAATTCCATTTTATAGCGAAAAATCCTGCACTCTAGGTAAATCAG
The DNA here is from genome assembly GCA_016097485.1 of Eucalyptus sideroxylon x Eucalyptus melliodora. NCBI lineage: Eukaryota > Viridiplantae > Streptophyta > Magnoliopsida > Myrtales > Myrtaceae > Eucalyptus > Eucalyptus sideroxylon x Eucalyptus melliodora. The sequence continues at coordinate 59,617,334 of CM027831.1, read as the reverse complement.
GTGAAGCAGTTCATGAATTCTTTAACTTGTGCTGTTTAACTTACGAGCGCATGGGAAATTGCCCGTAGAAAATGGCCTGTTTCTCTCATTAGATCGTGAGAATTGGATTGGAACACCAATTTGTACCGCCCGGAATTTTTTGTCCTCTATTCCTTTTTTCTATTTGTTGATTGAGCCAGGTTTTTGTTCTCGATGTTCATAATGATAAGACTCTCAAAGAGCAGAAATAATGGGCTCTACTCAGAACGGCGCATTTAGGGGCATACCTGGTGGATGTAAAATGAATCGTTTCTTGCATTTCTTGGGCTGGGGTAATTTGTCTGAGAAAAGTGAAATGCCATAGCAACTGCCATTTCTTTGGAAAGAATCTGAACCTTCTCCTCAAGTTATTGGATGGGAAAATTCTGTCACATTGATGAAGGAACACGACTGTATATACACTCTCTTTCTTTCATTTCTCAAGAGAAACTCATATCAAGAACACCGTATTAAGTGAAAGTCTTATTAACTTCCTCTTAAGAAAAAATGAGACCTGCAAGTAGCATTAATCTGTTTCTACCCGGTAAGCACGGGGCCTTACCTGGTAGTTTCGTGCTGTGTGGGTGGTTTTGTTTGTGAATAAGTGTTGTTAGAGGGGGTTGGAAAAGGTTTGTAAGAGCTAAGGTGGTATCCCTTTAGTACTCTCATGTTGCATTTTGTCCAAAAGAAGAGTTTTCACTTGCTTAATTAGCAGTGGATCAACAAATGGATTACACTCCTCTAGCGCATACTCATTAGCTGATAGCTATGATTTGCAACAGAAGCTTGGTGTCAAACCGCGCATTAATTCCCTTTTCGAATTAAATTGGTTGTTTTGGAATCTTTTGGAAAGACTGTCATCTTATATGATGCAAAAAGAGCTCCACAATTGAGCTTTTTTGAAAGACTGTCGTCTTATATGATGTAGAAAGAGCTCAACAATTGAGCTTTTCCGAAAGACTACACTAACAAGGATTTTGTTGATTTTATTTCCATGACGTGGAGCAGAGCATGTAGATTGGATTACTACAATTCATTTCCTAGAGAAGATCTTGCTAAAGATCTTCATCGGTGTCATCAGAATCACGGGTATTCTGGCCATCACTAACCTTGAAATCATCGTGTGTATCTACATAGTGCTCATAATCTTTGGGCAGTTACTAATCCTCAAGATGGGAGGGCAAGATATGGACCCAAGGTTCCAACTTAAGTCTGTTCGCATTGCTGTTGTCTTAGGACGTGTCAAGTGTATTCTATTGATGTACATATTGCTTCATGTCATGCCTTGGCCGATTTTCGTTCTCCGCATCCTCGAGTTGATGAACCCATAAGCATTCATTGCAAATTAGAGAATCCTGACAGTTTTTGGTTTTTCCAAATATTATGGTTTGCTCTTTGGGAAGTTGGTATTGATGTGAATCACGCTAATGTTGGCCAGGACACGAACCTTGTGTTGTACTATCATTACCTCGAACATAATATGTATTAGAAAGCATGTGATGTGATAAAGATAATGATACTACTTAATTAAGATCCTAGTGCTATACAATGAAGTTGGAGACATGGGATTTTTTCTTCTTTGGCTAGAGAGACATCAGGGAATTGATTCATAAAATTTGAGAAAGAATCATGTTATATTTAATCACTAATCTTCCAATCCATATTGTGATTTAGGCGTGGTTCAGAACTCAATCCTCCTATCCAACCTCAGCGATATTGTAGACACTATTTTGATGTGAACTTCGAGTCACAAATGAAAACCACTAAGCCTGATATAAGGAAGCATGCAATATGTGAGAGGGGGAAGTAACCGGCCACACATTCCTCAACGAAAGATTTATCCATTTGAGAACAAAGTGGAATCACATTAGGAAAGGGAGATGCACGACCTTTTGTATATTTGGAAGAAATACAAAGGTGAAAGAGTAATTTTGCTTCCATATAAGTAAAGATAGGATTTGAGTACTAAGCACTTGAGCCCGGGACCTCAGGGCTAGTGCTTAAGTGCTTGACGCCCAATACCAATCTCATTGAGGCAGGGCCTAGGTCCTTCAAGGTCCAAACCCGAAGATCTTGAACACTATTCGAAATTTAGAAGAATTACGCGGTGGAGCCATTGAACAATTGGAAAAAGCCTAGGCTCATTTACGGAAAGTGGAAATGGAAGTAGAGCAGTTTCGGGTGAATGGATACTTTGAGATAGAACAAGAAAAGTTCAATCTGACCTCAATGCTTGTGCCCTCAGTTCCAACGTTAGTGCCTAGGACCATTGAGTCTGAGGGTGGAACACTCTCGAGTCCTAGGCTCGAATATCAAGGATTTAGGCATGGGCACCACAATCCCAAACCCAACCTTTGTGGACCTTGACCTGCTCGATGGGCCTGAGCCCAAGTGCTAGAGATCCAAGCATGGGCATTGGTGTCCATATTTGTCATTGATGGGCTCGACCCTATGAATGGGAGATCTAGGCATAGGCTCCAAGGTCTCAGGCTCTACCTTGATTGATCAAGGCCTAGGCACCAGGGACCATAAATCTTGAGTTTGGGCTCCAAAGACTTTGGCCCTGCCTTAATGGACCTGGCCACAAGCACCTTTCTCGAGTCCATAGAGGCCATATCCTAAGAAGCATCAACACTCCCCAAAAGCATTTGTGTCGTGTCGGACACTCCGACAATGCTTATTACCGCATTTTGCAGTCATTTTCTCTCAGTGAACACGTCAATTTCATGACTTCGTTTCTGCTTGGTTCCATAGAATTGGAGCGAGATTATTTTTAAGGGGAAAAATGAATTCTTTAATACTTCCATCTATGCCGACGAGTTTGCAATCTTAACCATCAAATACACCATTTCCAAGATAATGAATTCAGAACACCATACACACAACTACAAGACCTTTGCCATGGAAGCATTGCGGAGTCCATTGAACTTTTGACACAATGATGTCTGGTAATTGCACACTCAAATAATCAATATTTGTAAAAGGTGTTCTAAGGATAGAATAGACTGCCTGCACATGATTATTTTGTTAGTTGCTTACAACTATAAACTGTTGAATGATTCTAGTAAAGTACCTTCAAAAGAAGGTTGCATGAACCTTAGTGCCAGATGCCATAAATATATCAAAGAGGTTTCTCTTGAAGGTAATCAATTGATAGGCAAATCTTGATAAATTGAGTGTGTGAAAAAAAAAAAAAAAAAGATGGGAGGTTTTATAAGAATATCAGAATCTTGATCTGGTATCTACAAATAAGAAGGTGATATTTATAGACAAATCAATATTAATCCGCACAAATGGTGCCAAGTGCCAAACATGACTTTGGAACTCAGAGTTTTCTGTTTAGTAATTAAATGTGATGAAGCAAAAGTAAGTCATGGAAAAGTATGGCCATGTAAGGGTTATGCAAGCGAATGTAATGGTGCTTTCACTCATTGAGTGTTGCAAAACACCATACAGCACCATTAAAGTAACTGACGAACCAGGAAAGCATTGCCAAGATTGAATAACGGCACCCATAGAATGTTATTTGTAGGCTTTTTCCTATGGTTTAACCTTTAGGCATTTTCTGTGATTAGCATTGATAGATCTGCTGGTTAAAGCTGTGAATTACCTTAGTCTTAGGATGTAATGACTTTGAATCACCCTATGAATGATATTATGTTCTTTCATTGACTTAGATTTATGCACATCAAATTCTAATCATCGTCAGCAAGGCTAATAACAAGCTTGGTTAACAAATTCCTGCCTCCAATCCACCACCAAAGCTTTGTGACTTGGCAATTGGTTGAAGGAGACTCAAATTTCTCAATAGGACACTATGATTAGCAAAACGAGCCAATAACTAACATGGCACTGCATCTAAACTAAGCACCACTCATCAGGGCACGAATAAGCAATTCCTTAGCTTTTCAGTCGATGGATGAAGCTGAGGACTGATTGACATGGATTTCAGTGGCGACCGCAAACTTTTTCATCGGAATTTTGGGCGAGAGACGGAGAGAAGAAGAAATTGATTCACCTAGGAAGGAGAAGCTGGAATATCAAGGTCGTTTCCCACGTGTGAGAGACAAGTGATCGAAAGAGCACGGGCCTTCGCAGAGGGTGAACTCCATTTTTTCAGTTATGCATGGGCCCTGACACCCCTCTGCGACAGCACAAATGTCGCACTTGAACCAATTTGTTTATGGACCCGATTTGTCACAAGATAATATATGATGACCAAAGTTGAATAGCGGCAACAGTAAAGGGATCAATTTGTAATTTTACCCTGTTTTATTTCCAATACATTATTGTTCTCTTTTCTCAAAGATCAATATTAATTTTTGTCCGATATAAAACATTATTCGTCTTCTTAATAGTAAACTTGCAAGTCACCTGACTAGTTATCCATTTCATTAGTAGAATAGCTAAAGGAAGAAAAGATAAGATTAAGGATACTGCAACTACTTTGTTGAATTTTGAATTACAGCAATGTGATAAACTGTAAGTAAATATTCAAATAAATCTCACGAAACATCTTTACAAAAAAAATAAAACTGTTCCCACCAAAAAGTCAAAACCCCAAGTCTAAATCTTTTCTTCCCATATCTAAAATTAATTTTTGCTGCGCGATTTTGACTACAGTGTACATAAACATGATGGGTGCTCTGGCAATGTTTGCTGGACTGATATGGGTACAAGTCCATGATGGCTTAGAGCAAGGACTCCTCTGTGGAATCAAGATGCTAATTATACATTCTAGCAATTTGAACTTTGAACCTGCTTCGTATCTATGAATTAAAATCAATAAGCTACTTCGCTGTGTGTCAAGCACCATAAGCGCCATTTCTAAGGGCCTGTTTGTTAAAAACAATTTCTATTCCCTGAACAAAAATTTCTATTAATTTGTTCCAGAGAAAAAAAAAGAATAGAAACATGTTTGATAGAACTTTTATTCTCGAGAACAAAATGTCTATTTTTTTGTTCTCGGGAATAGATTTGGAATAGAAATAAGAAGTGGAAAAAAAGTAGCTTATTGTTCTCGAGAATAATTTTTAGAACCAATTTTTCTCTCTCTTCTTTTTTCTTCTCTTTTCTTCTTCTCTTTCTTTTCTTCTTATTCTTCTTCCTTTTGCCGGTTGCCGGCCCCCGGAGACACCGAGCCACGGCAAGGCTCGGCCTCCTTAGCCGGCATGAGGCCAGGCCTCACCAGGCCAAGGCGAGGCTAACCTCGCACCACCTGGGCGAGGCCGAGCCTTGCTAGGGCCAAGCTAGCCTCCGACGAGCTTGCCGAGCCTCGCCTTGGCCTGGCAAGGCTCCGGCGAGCATGCCGAACGTCGCCCAGCCGATTGCTGGCCACAGCGGTGGCCAACGACTAGCCAAAGAGAAAAAGAAAAAGGAAAAAGAAATAATAATAAAAGAATTAAAAAACTAAAAGAATAAAAGAATAAAAAAAATTTAAGAATTTTACCAAACGTATTTCTATCCCGAGAATAAAAATTTTGGTAAATTACTAAATGCGTTCTTTTATTAAGAAATTATTCCCGAAAACAGAAATAGAAAAAATCAATTCTCATAAAAAATTGTTCCCTGGAACAAAATGATTATCAAACGCGCCATAAGGTGCTTCCAACACAAAATATGTCTAGATACTTTCCTCATATTTAAATTAGATCTCGCACGTGAAATATGAAAAGTAAGGATTTGAACTCTTTAGGCATGATAAAAGACAACAATTTTCTTAATAGCTAAAGTCATCAAGATATGAGTCTAAATTGAACATCATGCATTTTTCTTATATTTCCATATACTCACATGAACACATCCAGAATTGCAAATTTAATTTCAAAAAGATATCTGACGCCTGGTATAAATTCATGCTTCTGGTGTAAATCATGGCTAATGAGTCCGTGGATCGTTACAGAAGTATAACCTACATGGGCTTTGTACGTAGGGATGACCTGTTTTTTCTAGGGGCATATTAATATAATGGCGTTAATTGATCAGGTTTAATCTGTCCTGTTTGAATATTTTGAGTTATAAAAAATGAATAAAATTGTGATGAATTTTATCAAAACATAATATGAGTTCTCATGGGTCATGGATAGTAAAAATATATTTTTTTTGGTGGGGTCAAGGGTCAAATAACAAGGAAAAAAAAAATTAAACTTTCTAACAAGAATGCACAATAACTACGCCCAAAAAAAAAAAAAAAAAAAAGGAAAAAAGAACAACCATTCACCATGGCCAACGGGTTAGAATACTCACTCCATTGACCTCCAAGGTTAAACTCTACTGCAGAGGATGTCAATAGATATGATTCAATTAAGTTTTGAATAATTAAGAGTCCTATCTTCTTTTATTTTATCAGGAAAATCAAATCCTCGTAATTCATTTCCCACAACCTCATTTCTATAGCATATAGTAGCATTCAAAGTGCATATTCCTAGGTCCATGGCATAAATATGAAAAACCACACGTTGGACGTCCACGGAGTTAGCTTTTAATATTTATGTGAAAAATCTATTCCATCTCCATCGGAGGTCCATGGAGTGAATTTTTCATATTTATATGAAAAACCTATTTCATCTCCATCGGATTCCCCAATAATAAACAAAAAACAAAAAACAAAAAAAATCAAATAATAATAAATATAAAAAGACTAATCATCATGGTGAGCAGCTCAAAAGTGCATCAAGTGAGATAAATTCACAATTAATGTCTCTAAATTATTTTTTTTACATCAAGTCCATTTACATTCTCATTTCACCACATGTCGATAAAATCTAGGTATTGTTTTAATTATTGAGCTAATTTTTAAAGAGGCATAGTTGTATAATAACAAAAAGGACAACAAAAAAATAAATAGATGAATAATAAGCAATTCAATAAACAAAGGAAAAAAACATAGAGAGAGCAACTTCTTTGGTAAAAGGGGTAACTAGACCTTTTAAACCATCCCATCTTACATGGCCCAGATCAGTTAGGGTATGTTTGTTAATGTTCCAATTTCTTTGCTTTTTCATTTTTTTACTCCCCAAAAACAAAAAAAGAATAAAAATCTATTTGATAATGTTAATTAATTTTTCTATTCTCCAAAATAAAAAAAAAATAACTAGGGAATAGATTTGGAATAATAAGAAATAGAAAAAACTAACTTTTTATTCTCGAAAACAATTTCTAAAAATAAGTTTTTTCCTTTTTTTCTTTTCTTTTTATTTCTCACCGCCCTTCGGCCCCCACCATCCACCACCCCCCAACTACCAACTAGCAGCCACCGTCAGCAATGAGCAAGAAGAAAAAAAGAAAAAGAAAAAAATATTACAAAATTAAAAGAATAAAAAAAATTGGGTCGTTGCAAACACATTTCTATTCTTTTTCTATTCGAAGAATATAAATTTTGTATAGTTATTAAATGCATTATTTTACTTAGAAATTATTCTAGGGAATAGGAATAGAAAAATACTATTTATGAAAAGAAATTGTTCTATGGAATGGAAATGTTACCAAAAAACGCACTCTTAGTATTGTTTTGGTGATTTGTAATTTGCAAACTTCTATCGTTTGTTGAACTTAAATTTACAAATAAATAAGAATAAATTTATCTTCAAATGTATTAGAACAATAAAATGAATAATGATTTCAATAAAATATCTTGAAATAAATTTCTATTATTCTTTTCAGACATTTATCACTCATCAAGTACAATGATTAGAACCAACAAAAAAAAGAGTACAATGATCAGAGCTGCTCTCACCCTCTCTAAAGTAGGAAACTCATTCACCCATATCGACCCCTGGCTAGGGGTGAGTGTTGGTCCAAATTCAACCTTGGACCGACCCGGGACTAGCTCAATCTGGTTAGTCCTAGTCTAGTTACCAAGAGGACTGGGCCAGTCCTTAGTCTTGAGACTCCTGGACCTGCATTGTACGAGTTGATCTTCGATCTAAGACTTTAGTGTTCAACCTAGACTAACCCGATATATATATTGACACACACACACATAATATAATTATGTGTATATATTAATAAATATTAATCTTTGCACCTCTACCTCTATTTTTTCTTATGCGAATTTGCCATTTAGATTAGAAAGTAGAAACCAGCCTAGATTCAACTCATAAAAAAAAAAAAAAAAAATAGAAACCCTCTTCATTCGCCTTGCTTGCCGCTTGCCTCATAAGCGTAGCTCAGCTGATGAAATCACTCACCTCTCTAAGCTCGCATCACGAATGCAGCTAAATAATCACAAATGGAGATTTCTATTGTCAATTTCTCTTTTATATATATATATATATATATATATATATATATATATATATATTTATTTATTTATTTATTTATAGTTTAATTTCTCAATGTCGCATAGTTGATAGATATGTCATTTAAAAGAATATGTTTGTCCTTTTTTTTTTATCAATATGTTTGTCCTTTTAAAGAATACAAAAAATGAAATAAAAAATTAATCAGTTAGTCCTGAATTGACCCTACAACCGGATCGAATCCATAGAGTTGGTCCCCGCTCCCAAAAGTTAAGGACCAACACTATGTGGGTTGGTCTCTAAGTTAGATGCTGGATCAGCCCAACCCGAATTATAATCACCCCTATCCCTTGTGGAATTGTTGCTTCTTGGAGATTGAAGCTTTTTTCTACGATGCGATGCTTTGCAGGATGAAGATCCCATCCGTCTCCGACTTGAAGATACGACCCCTTCGGTCGCTGAAGCAAAAAGAGATAAGGCCCGTGTCGGTGCGCGATATTTGACCAACTATCGATCACTGTGCAATGGAAATTTCAGGGCGTTAAATCGAGCTTTATATCGATTAGTGCCCCTGAATTGGATTCCAGTTGCAAAAGAGAGACGGATAAAGTAACATTTTTAACTTAATAAATTCGCATGACTAATTTGACCGAGAAAGCAAGATCGGACATTAGGGGCAGCTGTTACATTCGATTCGTGATGTTCCTGCGCAAATGCAGACGCGACACATACGAGCCCGTATAGGGAAACGCCAGCGCACGATGTCATGCAACCACGCATGTTTTTTGAATTTTCTTTGCTTCTTTCCTTGTTTTCTTCCCTCTTCGTGATGCGCCCGTCTTGAATTTTTAAATCATTCGCAACTTTCGAACCGGTGCTTTTTTAGGCGCATTTAGCTTTATCACGTGCTTCGTTTTTTATAAAAGCACTCCAGAAAGCCACCTTCGGGGACGATAAGCTTAATGGAAGAATCCTGTGCAAGTCATTTGGCCCCCACATGATTGTTCGTGTTTTTGGTGGATTAAGAAGAATCTAACTAAATTTGATCGAGGGAGCTAATTCAAGATGTCGCTGCCCTAAAAAGAAAAATAAAACTTGACTTGGTGGCGAATCACTCATGATCTTTTTTTATGATTGAATGGTGCTAAAACTAAATCGAACACTCTCAAAATGCAATGTACTTGTGCCGTGAAAGCCGACCGAGTTCTTGCAGCTCAGGGGACTTCTAGTGATGCAGCGCGCAAGAGGGTTGTTGTCTCGTTCTTCTTCTGACTAGCATCTTATAGAATCGTGTTGAAACCCGCTAGTGCTTTTGGAATTTCTATTCGAAAAATTGCTAAATTTATCAGTTTTCTATTTATCTTCTATTTAGACAAAGCCTTTACATGGCCATTCTACTCAAAGTTTCACAAATATGAAAGTTAACCTTTAAGTCAATCTAATCTATAGCTAAAGTTGGGAAGAGGAGGAGTGTTTGTTCATGTGCTGTTAAGTGACACTTAACTTTGCTTTTGTGATTACTGCATAGGGAGCAACATTGCATAACCGTGCCATATGATCCATATTATAATCTCAGTCCATGCTTAAAACAGGTTAAGGTGGGCTTATTTAGAAAAACTTGCCCATTAGAACATCTCAGGGAATGAGTGAAATTTTCTTGTTAAAAAACTTAGAAAATCGAACTGATGAAATCTCCAAGTCCACTTCATGACTCATGAAGTGGTGTGAAGCTTATTTTTTGGTTGAGTGGACTTTACATAATCAAATGCAGAAAAACACTATTGCATATGGTGTTATGAATATTAAAGATAGATTATTATAAGAACTTTCTATCTTGTCCCATATCTCGATGAGTGGTTAGCAGGTACGAAATTTCTATTATTGTGTCATTTTAAATTTGCTAAATATGTATTGATATTTATAGTTTAGTTGCACAATGCCGCATTGTCGATGGATGTGTAATTTGAATTTGTAGGTTTGCTTTTTTAGGGAATATAAAAAAAAAAAAAAGACGAAAAAAATTATCGATCGGTTCCAGGTTGACCTTGGAACCGGACCAAACCCATTGGGTTGGTCCGGTCCTTGGTCCTAGGCTCAATAAGGTCGGTCATCGGTCCTAAAAATTGAGGACCGACATTGTACAGGTTAGTCCTAGGGTTAGGGGATGGCCCAGACCAACCCGGACCATGTTCATTCCTAAGTATTAGGGTGAATATCTTCGCTTGATCTAATTTCTCGTACATCTCCTTGATGTTCTCCCACATGCCTTTTGCGTCTTCTGTCGGTGGAAGTCCAGTCGTGACCTCTGAGGAGATGCAATTGCCGATCCAAGTTCGGACGAGTCGGTTGCTCTTCCTCTAGAGTCGGGCTAGACGCTCATCGAGGGGAATCGGGATGGTTCCGTCAAGGAATCCATCCTTATCCTTCGTTGCTAGGGCAAGCCGGAATTCTTGCGACCACCTAGGGTAATTTTCTGGCCCGATCGGTGGTTGGCTAATCATCACGCTTCTAGTCCGTCGGCTATGGAAACGAACAAGGGGTCGCGGGTTCGCCATCCAAAGAAGGCCGCTACTAGAAACAAGCAGAAATCCGGCGTAGGATTCGGGTAGGGATTCGTCCCTTAACCCAACTCGCTCGACCCAAACAGATAACCCGCATTGAAAAACCCCGAGTAGGGATTTGTTCCCAAACCCGATTCGCTCGACCCATGCATCCGCTCCATTCCATCAGTTGGGCTTGCCCCACTTATGGCTGGTGGGCCCCCGTCGGCTTGGACGTGGCTTTGGTGGCCCATATACCCAGGTGATGATGAGTTTGGGCTTGGCCCAACATAAATTGGATATGGAATCCACTAGTAAGGTTGGCCCATCATAGGTTGCCCCATATTGAATTGAGCCTACGTGGGCCGCCATTGCATGGGCTGAGTTTGAAGCAATTGTTGCTCAGACAAGTTTTGGGCTTGCGAGATCTGAGGCACGACTTTGGCAGTTGGGATGATCGCTCCAGCAGATTGGTTCCCGGTGGCAGAGGCTTCATCTTGCAGATTTGCCATGGTAAGTAAAAAATATCTTCGAGTGTGACACTAATGCATGATAGTGCTCTTCTTCATAGGTTAGAGCTTTGAGGCAGAAGGTTGCAGCAGAAAGAAGATTATGAGCGGAAGCTTGGTTTAGAGATTCAAACACTCTGATACCATGAAAGAAGGAGGAAATCTGGAGAGAATGAAGATTGAAGGAAAAATGTTTTTCTTTCTATTCACTTCAATGATGTAAATGTACAATTCCTCTTGTAGATATAATACAAAGAGTGCACAAATAATGGAAATAAATGATTCTACGTATCAATCTATGTCTAGTTCTAATATTAATTGATTATGTACACAATGCTAATCTTCTAATCAAATCAATAATCAAATCAAATCTTTGGTTGAATAATCCGGGAGATTCCGCATATCTTCCAACAAATCCGAACTCTTTTAAGTGCTACAGAAGTTCGACAAAAAAGAAAAAGTACTACAGAGGACAATGATTTTTCTAATATCTATGGTCATCAATGAGTTGTGGTCCCCCTCTCCTATGTAGACAGATGAGACACGCAATTGTCTTTCGCGCAAAATGACCGCGTTAAGATACTACAGAAAGGCAATTGCTTTTCTAATATCTGAGGCCATAAACGGGTTAAGTCCCCCATTTCCTATGTAGGCAAATAAGATAAATAGACATATCTGACAAATGTAGGCAGATAAGATAAATATATGTCGGACATATATTTATCTTATTTGCCTGCATAGGAGGGAACCTCTCTTTGGTCTGCAAATATGTTTGACTTGCATGACTTCATGCATGTCCTAAAGACATATATTTATCTTATTTGCCTACATGGGAGAGAACATCCCGATGGTCTACATATATGCTTGACATGCATGACTTCATGCATGTCCGAAGACTGGCGAGTATTTTGTAAAAGAAATTGAAAATTAAAAATCTAATTTATGTAGGGGAGGAGATCGAATCTAAGTCCAAAACAGGGTAAAAAAAGAAAACTGTAGCTAGGCAAGTCTACGAAAACTTTGACAAAAAAAAATAAAGAGTCTAGGAAAACGCCCTCCAGCTCTTTTGTCCTCGAGCGGCGTTTATTATTATTATTATTATTATTATTATTATTATTATTATTATTTCGTGCACCAGTTCACCTCCACTCGCATAATGCTCCTTGTTTTTGGTTATGCAGCGGATTCTGTTCAGCCCCGGAGATTTCCTCTGCCTTAATATATTAACAAAAGCTGCTTTGAGAGTCTAAATTACGCATATGCAACATAAGGGTTAATTAAACTTACTCATTAGCTGGTACCCCCATCATGCAAAGAAAATGTTAAGGTATGTTTGGCTGGACTTTGGGAGTACTTGAGACTCTTTCGCCATCACCAAGAACATTACTAATTTTTTAAGTAATGAAAGAACCCACACGACTCTTAAATGTCAATGGTTTATACTTTCTATAACTTAATATGTTTGAAAATCACTTTGAATGCATAGTTTATATAGAAAAGTTATTAAAAAAAGTCTTAAATTTATTGCAATTCTTCCATTACTTAAAAAAACAAGAACGTTTTTAGTGATGGCAAGAGGGTCTTAAGTACTCCCATTTAGTCCAGCCAATCATGCCTCAACGCTCTCTTCGCATTACGGAGCTAATAAGGAAGTTTAATTTACCCATATGTTGCTTATAAGTGGCGTAATTAAGACTCTCAAAGCAGCTTTTGTTAATCTATTAAGGCAGAGGAAATCTACTGTATAACCAAAAACAAGGAGATTAGTTCAAAAAAAAAAAAAAACCAAAAACAAGGAGCACCGTCCGAGTGGAGGTTAACCGGTGCACGAAATAAAAAAACAACACCCGAGGACAAAAGAGCGGGCGGGCGTTCTCGTTGACTTGACCCGCTACAGTTTTCCATTTTAACTCGGTGTTGCGGGTCAGAAAATGTTCAGTTGTTTGCTCTCACCACATCATCAATTGATGTGGCGAACATTTTTTTTTGGTTCAATCCAATTACAGCTTGACACATATTTGTTGATATGAAATTAAATGAAAAAAATAGAAATTCTCTCATTCCACCACTTTCTCTCTCTCTTCCTCTTCCGTTCCTCCTCCGTCCACACCTCTTGAGTTTGGCCTTCGCATCTCCCGCTATTGCCGACGTCAACGCTCTGTCCAGGCCAACTGCACAGCCAAACCGAGTCACCCTCTCCGTCGTCTCCCTCAATTTGTCTTCGGCTTCATCTTCCTCCCGGCGTCTGTTCGTCTTCGTCTTCGGGTCACCAGCCAAATTTGGTTGCTTAGTCTTCTTGCTATTACCATGGCTCCAGATCTGATCATCAGCTTTGTCTTCGTCTATTTGTCTTTGGGTTTGCCTCCATTTATCTGTCTGTCTTCAACTTCATCTTTCATTGTTCGTCTTCCTCAATGCCTGAATGCGTTCGGCCATGGATGGCCAGATCTAGAGATTTGGAGAACGACGCCAGGGAAGGTGATGACAGCCATGGACGAAGGACGCAGTCCCAAATCTAGAGGTTGGAGAAAAATAGAAAAAGATGGAGTCGGAGAGGCCGCTCGAGCCGACCGCGAGCGATGCCAAAAGGGGTCCTTCATCATCCATGGCCGCATCTTTGCTTGTCCATGGCTCCGAGGCATCTTATTTACAGATCTGGTGACCGCGAACCTTGACGGCGAGCCCCAAATCTCCTCCATGGACGAAGGGTGCAACAACCACGATAATGCGAAGGGCTCAAGGATGGAGGTTGTAGCGGCGTGGGCGGTGGCAACGATCATGCTGGGGCGGTAGCCGTCATGGCAGAGAAAGAAAGAGAAATGAAGTTTTTAGTTTTTGCAATTAATTCGACATCATCATACACGCGTTGAGCTACTATTGGATGGGAGCAAAAAATGCTCGTCACGTCAACTGATGACGTGATGAGAGCAAACCACTAAATATTTCCTCTAGTGGAGGACTTGGATTCGACCTCATTGTCTTCACTTCCCATATCTCTTCCCTTCTTTTAAAATTAGATTTTAAAATAGAGCAGGGACTCTCTCTTGAAGAGAGGACCTCCCATTAATCTACAAATATGTTTTGCTCAACTTGCAGCCTCGCAACAAGTTTTAATTTAGACAAGAAGGAAAAGAGTAATCACTCGGAACTTGGAGGTTAATGGCAAACACCAATCTTGCCAATCACGGTAGTTGGAGGTAAACATCAACAGTGAGCTGCAACATCTCTTCACTATTATAGTCCACCCTCCTTTAATAAGTTGGAGGAGGACTGCCAATAAAATCGTGCAGTCTTGATTTCCTTTCCTGAAAAGGAACTTCCTATCTCTAATCGTTTTCCCCATGTGTGTTCCATTATTTGCATGTTGTTTTGTTCGGAAACAATATATACTCTACATAGATCAAGAGAACTTGTTGTTTCTATTGTTGCATTCGGAAATCATTGCCCCATTTTTCTTTATTTTGTGAATTGATTCGTGTGTTTATTCTTGATCCTCATCATTTGAACTTTTGTGAAAGACTAGTTGTCTATCCAGTAATTTGCTTATTTAAATTTCAAGAAACAAAGTAGAGCATGTGGCTCAAATTACTGCATAATATAATATATAGCTTGATTCCCTAATGAATGCCTTGCTTCAACTTGTCAGGGACAGGCATAGCTCCTTAGGTCCAGCGAACATTCCCAGTGCACCTCATTATGCTTGCTTGTGCAATGACCAAGATTGTCCGATAGAAATTACTCTCTGATGTGAGAAGGCAAGATATGGATGCAAGGTTCCAACTTGCATACACTAATTGCTCTAGCTCTCGGATGTATTGTGTGCAGTCTATTGATGTACATTTTGTTTGCTAAAATACCTTGGCTGATAATAATCATATTTGCATTCATCATGAATTAAAGGATTAGTCAATGAACGGTGATAGTTTCCGATTTTCTGATATGGGGATGTGTATTTGATATGAATTTAATTTTGGTTGTAACCTTCCAACACTGGCTCGAACATGAACTTCATGGTGTATTGTTACCTTCGACACCTTTTATGCCACAAAGTAGAATAAATAATGATGATGATGATTACAATCCCTTTTTGTACAATTCAAAATTGAGAAATAATGAAATTGGAGGAATAAGGGAATTTTTTTTAGGGCTAGAGAGAATAATTGAGAGTATATCAGAAAGAATCACATGATCTTCATTCACTATTCTTACGTTTGTGGTGTATGCGTTGCATGTTTGATATAGTTTATAGCTTGTTCCTCACTTATAAACTTAGCAATCTCTATGCAACAAAATTTAAGCTAAAGTAGCTAATTGGATAGCTCACAAGTTCTAAATAGTGTAAGATTGGACAGGTATAAGCTTGATTCATCACTAGCTTGCCTGCACACACAACACCAACCCCACTTCCCTCCTCCCAAATAAGATAATTAACCCAAATTGTGTCAAATTCTAAGCATGATTCAAATGCAAGACATAATATGAATAATCATGGTCAAGGATGGGAAAAACAATTCTATGGCGGTCAAAAGTCAAATGACAATAGAAACAAATTAAAATTACTTACTAGAAAACACAGTAACTCGGCAAGAAAAGGAAGTCGGTGGGGACAAGACGATTCTGAGGCACTTGCAGGAGTGTAATCACCTACTGATCCACAACTGGCCTGTCATTTAGGATTAAATTGGTTTTATTAAAAATTCATGGCTAAATTAGTCGTACAACAAATTTGGTATTTTTTTGGATGAACTTTATGAGAATTTGGAATTGGTGATGACAAGAGGATTAAACATAGAATTGTCATTTGTTCAAAGAGGAGTAAACAAATAATTGTCTTTTTTCCAAGAGGACCAAGGGATGAAGTCTCCCCTCTCCTTAGGAAGAAATTCAACAAATAGTTCAAGAAGAGTAAACCAGTAATAGTCTTTTGTCCGCCCCCGGTAAACAATTAATTTTTCTTTTATACGCCTGACTCAGGCTGACGTCAGGTATACGTTTAGTCTCAGGCGGAGTCACCTGCCTGAGTCAGCCGTGTCAGAGACAAATTAATTGTTTACTAAGGAGAGGGGTTCTCTCTCCCGAAGGGAGGTCCTCCTTGCTCAACTCGCAGCCTCGTAGCAACTTCTACTTCAGACAAGGAAAGAAGAAGGTAATCATTCATAACTCCGAGGTTAATGGCAAACAACAATCCTGCCAGTCACTGTAGTCGGAGGTAAGGAATCGCCCAGATTTTTCCCTTTTTTTGTGAATTGATCCATATATTTATCCTTATTGTTTGAGTTTTTTGTGAAAGGTGATTGGCTAACGAGTAGTTTGCTGATTTTAATTCAAAGAAATGGAGCAGAGCACCTGTCTTAAATAGCTACAGAATATAACCAATAGCTTGATTCCTTGGTTGATACCTTGCGTCAACTAATCAGGGTCAGACATAACTTTATAGGTCCAACCAACTTTACTGCTGCATCCATCATTATGCTTATTTGTGAAATGATCGACATAAGTTAATTGTTGAGATGGGAAGGCAAGATATCGACCCAAGATTTCTACTTGCGTACACTCTTATCTTTGCTGCTCTTGGATGGGTCAAATGTAGCCTGTTGATATATTGTTTGGCAACATGCCTCGGCTGATTTTCATTCCTTGCGTCCTAATATTGGCAATCCCATTTGTGTTCATCGCTAAATAAGGATCAACTGCAGTAGCTCCCCGCTTTCAATATGGTGATGTGTACTTCACATAAATTTGGCTTGACTGTTGCCGGTTCAGTGGACCTCATGTTGTATTATTAGCTCTTACACCCATGACATCACAAAGCCAATTGTTAAAGTAATATGCCATGCATAATCGTTTTATCTTCCCTTCTTCTCCTTTTTCCATTTTATTTCTCTGGTCATGTAAACTATGTATCGATGTGAACATGAAAATTGTGATCCCGAGCAAGATATGGACACAGGGTTCGGATTTGTGTGCAGTCTTATTGCTCTTGCTCCGAATTGTGTAGCGTGCGGTTTGCTAATATACATTCTACTTGCTGGAATGCCTTAGCTGATTTTCGTCCCCTAAGTCCTAATGTTGGCAATCCTATCTGCATTCATTGCAGATTAAAGGATTAAATAGCTAACAGCGGTAGTTACCAGCTTTCCGAACGTGGTTATGTGTATTTTGTATGAATTTTGTTTGCTCTGTAACCTTCCACTGTTGGCTTGGAAATGAACCTCGTGTTGTATTATTACCTTACACCTTTACGTTAGATAGCAGAATGGAGGATGATGATGATTAGGATCCTTTCTAGTGTAATTTGAAATTGAGAAATATAATGGAATTGGAGAAATAGGGAATTTTTTTTTCTACTTTTGGACTAGAAAAAAATGAGAAAAATAATTCAGAATGTATAGGAAGGAATCACATACTTTTCATTCACTATACTTTCATTTCGGATACATGCATTCCGAGTTTGATTTAATTTACAACTTGTTCCTCATATTCAAAACTTAGCAATCGTTAAACAACAAAATTCAAACTAAAGTAGCCAATTGGACAACTGTCAAGATCTAAATAACTCTTTCAACCAGATTACACTCGTAAAGCAAAGTGAACAAGAACAAGCTTGATTCATCAATCGCCGCAAGCTGGTCTGATGAGATGGCTAACTAGATTAAGAAAGCTCTGATTTCATCGATATCATTGTATTTTTGAGACTGGCTTACCAAAATTACTTGGTAATTTAATTCATATATTACCTGGTACTGTCACACGGTACTCATGCCTTGGGTGTCGTGTGTTTAAAACTCTTCTTTTCCACAAAATGTGACATCAGACTACGAGGGGATAATCCATTTACACCAACAAACCTTTCCCAACCCACTCTAACAATGCTTATTCACAAAACGAAACCATTCAGACGCACAAAACTACCAGGTAAGCCTAGCCTCCATGCTCACCGGGTAGAAACACTAACAGAATTTTCACATAATACATCATTTTAGATATGAGTTTCTCTTGACAAAAGAAAGAAACAGAGTGTATGTACAGTGTCTCTTAAACTATGTGATAGAATTTTCCCACCTACTAACTCAAGGAGAAGGTTCACATTCTTTCTCCAAAAAGGAAATGATAGTTCTTATGGCGTTTACTCTCCTCAGATATACTGACATACTGAACCATTTTAATGGATCAAACTTGAGAGGGATTATTTCAGCTAATAATCTTATTGTATTCAATTATTAAATAGACATCATGAAAATTTACCAATTCACAATGGAACAAAGTTTAAAGACCACAATATACATTGAGATAAAATTGAGGGATCGTAATGAATAAATTGAAAATTTAGAAATTATATTATATATTAAATTAAATTTCAAATATTATGTGTCATTTATCCTATACGAAGAACTCACTCCATAGAAGATGTACCTTTGCCATGGTCTTCTATTTTTGCCACCAGTTGAGACAACCACGTGTCTGGGACGCAAAAGAAATCGGTTCTTTAGGATGGAATTCTTTTTGGCAAAAGTCATCCTCTTCCGTCTGCTATGAGTCATCCTCTGCCGTCTGCTGTCTGCTATGCCATAGCAGACAGGAGAGGATGCATAGCAGACAGAAGTGAAGCTCCTTTGCCATGGACCTGCATAGCAGACAGGAGAGGATGCGATGCATAGCAGACAGGAGTGGATGCGAGGATGCATAGCAGACAGGAGAGGAGTTCCTTTGCCATGGACTTTGCCATGGACATGCATAGCAGACAGGAGAGAATGCGAGGATGCATAGCAGTGGAGTTCCTTTGCCATGGACATGCATAGCAGACAGGACTCATAGCAGACAGGAGAGGAGTTTTAGTGCCAAAAGGAACTCTGGGACCCATATTGGGAGAAAAATGGTCTTTGGAGTGAGTTTTTCATATATAAGTATGAAAAACCGCACCATGGGGAGCACATCGCCAAGGTCTGAGACAGTCCCGTCCCGTTTTCATAGTCAGGCAAGAGACTTAGCGAGGCAGAGTCGGAAGGTTAATGGCGAACAACAGTCCAGCTGATCACGGTGGTCGGAGGTAAGTTTCGGCAACCTTAAACATATCTTTAATACTGTAGCCCAGTTGTCAGTGACTTGGAGGATTGTGAGTAAAATCATGCCACAATCTTTATGTCCTTTCTTGTTCCTATCTCTGATCATGTCCACCGTCGATATTCTATTACGTGAATGTTGTTTTATCAGGGAAAAAGGACCCCTGCACTCTACGTAAACGAGGCAAAGTTGTGGTCGTATTCTCAAGTTATATTGCTTGGACACTTACAGGGCCCAATTGAGAGGGGGCGTATTTCACTTGCCTGTATGTTTCCTTGCATTTCTTAGAGAGCATATTGGGTTGTACCCATAAGAGAGTATATTCAATGGGGGTAAAGCTGGCGAAAAGTGAGCTTGTTTCTTGTAGTCATTGACATTTTTTGTGCGAATTGGTCAATTTTCCTGATTTTCATTTTCTAATTGAATAGAGTTGGATTAGTAATAGGGAATAATCCCTCTCAAGTGTGAATACCACTATAAAAACAAGTGCAATGCCATAATAAACTATCGTTTCTTTTTTAAGATCGTAAAGTTTGAAAAGAATGATGAAACTTCTCTTGAAGTTAGTGGGCGTGAAAATCATATTAAGAACAAAATAAAAATTGAAAGTCTTATTTGCTTTTCCTCCATAGAAAAGACCTACAACAAGCATGGTTTTCTTTTTTTGGTTAAAGGTAAGCATGGTTTTTTTTTTTTTTTTTTTGTAAGCATGGGGTTTACCTTGTAGTTTTCTGCGTTGTTTTGTGAACAAGTGTAGGTAGAGTGGATTGGGAAATGTTTCTAAGTGTCAAAGAGACATGCTCTAGGAGATCTGGCACTAACGAGATCATCACATTAGAGACTCCAGCCAAAATTAATTAGATTAACTACATTAGAAAATTGCCAAAAAATTTAAAACTAAATTGATCAAATTAAAAAGTTGATGATCGAATCAATCATTGTACAATAGATTTAGTATTTTTTTAGATGATTTTTAAGAGAATTTGCATTTGATGATGACAAAAGAATTAATCATATGGTTGGAGAGCACTAAACATAGAATAGTCATTTGTTCAAGAGGATAAAACAAACGATTGCATTTGGTTCTCCACGTTTGATGATGACAAGAGAAGTAAACAAATAGTTCAAGAGAAGTATGCATCGACCCTATAGTCCAAGCTCCAATAACTTGGAGGACTGTGCGTAATCATGCAATCTTGTTTCCTTTCCTGAAAAAGGAACTTCCTATCTTCGATCATTTCCTCCTGTGTTTCCATTAGTCAAACACTACTTTGTCTACTATGCATAGATGAGGTGAACTCATCCATTTCAATGTTACGTTTGAAAACCATCGCTTCATTTTTGTTTACTTCATTAGTTGATTAACATGTTTATTCTTGATCCTCATTATTTGAGCTTTTGTGCTAGACTGATTGTCTAACAAGTAATTTGTTGATTTTAATTTCAAGAAATGGAGTAGAGCATGTGGCTGAAATTGCTACAGAATATAATCAACAGCTTGATTCCCTGGCAGATGCCTTGCTTCGACTCATAAGGGATTGGCTTGGTTATTCAGGTCTAGCCAACGTTATAGGAGCACCTATCATTATGCTTATCTGTGCTGCAATCAAGATTGTTCGGCAGAAATTACTCTCCGAGATGGGAAGGCAGGATATGGACACAAGGTTCCAACTTGTGTACAATCTAATTGCTTTAGCTCTCGGATGTGTTGCGTGCAGTCTATTGATGTACATTCTACTTGACGAAATACCTTGGCTGATTGACTTTCCCTGGCTCCCGCTGTTACTAATCCTATTTGCAATCATCATGAATCAAAGGATAAATTAGTGAACGGTGATAGTTTCCGATGTGTGTATTTTATATGAATTTGGTTTTGCTTCGTAACCTTCTAATGCTAGCTTGGACATGAACTTCATGGTGTATTGTCATCTTGAAAACGGTATTAGTTTCCAATTATCTGATATGTGATGTGTATTTCATATGAATTTGGTTTTTCTTTGTAACCTTCCAATGCTGGTTAGACATGAACTTTGTCGCAACCTACCCTCCGAGGGAGGGGGGGGGGAACAAGTTTAGGGGTATTGTCTAAAGGACAGGCCTAAGGCCCATGATTAGGCGTGGGCTCTTCTAAGCCCATACCCTACGTGACGTTGGGATATTCTTAAGGAATCTTGCACAAAAGAAGTCGCCACTAACCTATTTGGGTCGGCTAGAAACCAAATGAGGCATGAGAGTGTACCTCACTTTCTACGCAACTAGAGAATCTTGGGTCGAGGACTTGATTACACTAATTGGTCAATTAGTGCCCTTTTGGTACCTAATCTTCTTCATTTTAAAAGAAAAGATTTTTGCTAGATGATTTTGATTGATTTTACCTATTAACATGTGAGATGATCATACGGGTGCATAATCATTAAAATAACAATCAACAACCAAGGAAAGCGATTAAATAAATTGCATGAAAGAGCAAAAATTTAACATCAAAGAAAAATAAATACTAATCCTAACTAGATTAAAGAGAAGCCAAAATCAACATATCAATATTATGCATTCAAAAGGCATTTGTCCCTAAGGACAATTGAAACCTTAAGATAAAGCCCTAAAGGCTTAATCAAACTTAGATATAATTCCGAATTGAAAAGTTTCCTATTTTTAGGAGAAAATTACTCCAAAGATTAATTTCAACCTTTTTGAGGAAATTTATTTATTTCTTTTAGATTTTTTAAAGATTTTTTAATTTTTTTAAAGGAATTTTCGAATTTTCCCAAAAAAACTGGATTTTTGCAATTTTTATTTTTTTAAAAAAGTCGAAATTTTTAATATTTTCTGGGTTTTTGAATTTTCTGAATTTTTTGAATTTTTGGTATTTTTAGAAATTTTTGGCTTTTTCTTTTTTTTTGAAATTTTTTTTGAAATTTGAAAATTTTAATATATTTTTAATATTTAATATTATTGTATTCGGGAAAACAAGTTAAGACCGGATAAACCCGATTAGACCTACTAGCCCGATCTGACGACTCGAATTTACTCTAAAAGGACAAAACCTGTTTAAATTTTTTTTTGCTTTAAAAAAAATAATATTTTTTAATAAAAAAATTTAATTATTTTTTTGTCTTTTCCCTATTTTGTCTTTTCTACTGCACTTCCACTTTTGACGACTCCTCTGCACAAGCCAACATTTGCTTTCCTTTTCTCTTTTCTTTTTTTTTTTACTTTTTGCTGCACTTTTACTTCTCTTGCTTTTTCTTTTGTTTTTTCTTTTATTTTTTCTTCCCCTTTGGTCTTCTCCTCCGCATGCTTTCTTCTTCGTGCATCTTCTTCTTCCCCGACGCCACCACCCGAACCCCTTCTTCGCCGGCAACCAAATCTTCACCGAAGCAGCAAGACCCGACACACCATCTCCCAAAAACGTCGTCACCGACACCATCCGCCAGTCGTACTGGCGTCAACCATCGCCGGCCGCCTACTCCGGCGACCATTAATCCAAACATCGAAACGACGAAAACTCTCGCTCTCTCGGTGATACACAATTATTTCGCAAAAGCCACTCCAAAAGGCAATGAGCATACAAAGAGAAAACATGATTCAATGGGCATGAACGCAAACACGGATCGATCCCCATTTAAAACATGAACTGGCTTCCGGTCCTATGCGGGACATTTTCACAAGCACTTGGTGTACGCCAATAGCGCGGAGGATTTTCGACTTGATACGGACACAAGCACGACGCAAGCTCCCGCCCGTCGTCTTCCGGAAACAAGGGACGCACGGTCGAAAAAAAGCCTACCTAGTTCGAGGGGAAGGCTGCAGCGGACGGCGGCTGAAGAACGGACCTCCGGCGACGGCCAACCACTAACTCGAGCTCGCTCTCTCTCGCTCACTCTCTCCCTGTGCTCTGGTGTGCTGTCCTTTGTGGAGTTCTTCTGCTGAGCTCGTTCGGGGAAGAGTTGCGGTGGACAACGGTGGGCGGATGGGCCTCCGGCAACAGCTAGCTGTTCCCTCGAGCTGTCCTCCTCGTTCTGGTTCGCTTTCTCTCGTTCGAACTCCCTTTTTCTCTTTCTCCCCTTCCCCCTTTTCTCCCCTCCTTAGCTTTTTCTCTGTAGGTCGTCGAGTGAAGAGCCATGCCGTGCCAGCCGCTAGCCAAGCTGTTCCCGACCCGCGGATCACGCTGGCCGCCTGCCATCCCGATCCCCTTGCTCCTCCATCGCTGCTCTTTCTGCTGTTCTGTCTTCCACAGTCGTGCGCGAAGACCAACCGAAAGGGAGAAGACTAGTTTGTTCGCGGGCTGGGCTGAAAAGTAAAAAGGGCTGAGTTAGGCCCAGCACGGGGGAAGAGAAAAGGAAGGAAGGAGGGCGGGCGGGGCCAAAGCCGGATCTAGCTCGACCCGACCTTTAAGGCTTTTTTTTTTTAAATAAATAAATAAATAATTTTAATTAATTAATTTTTTTATTTTTTATGATTTTTTGATTTTTTTGCAACTAATTCCTAATTTTGTACACAATTAAACTCTAAATAAAATTTTAAAATTTAGGTGTCAACAAACTTCAAGTGTATTGTTATTTTGAACACCTTTTACATCACAAAGTAAAATAAATTATGATGATGATTACAATACTTCTTGGTGCAATTCGAAATTGAGAAATGATGAAATTGGAGAATTAAGGAAATTATTTTTTTCGGGCTGGAGAGGAAATAATTTAGAGTATATTGTAAGGAATCACATTATTCTCATTCACTATTCTTACATTTTTACTTAGCAATTTCTATGCAACAAAATTTAAGCTAAATCATCCAACCAGTAGCTCCCGAGTTTTAAGTGGAACAAGATGGATAGGTAGAAACTTCACTCATCACCCTTGATAAGATAATTAACCCGACTATCAAAGCTCCAATTTGATCACTATGTTATGTTTTTTATACTTGTTTACCAAACTTACTTGGTAATTTCATTCATACATTACTTGATGACGCCTCAAGGTATTCATGCCTAGTGCATGGCTGAAAATCGATAACCATGTGTGCAAAACTACATCAGACAAACCAAGCCAATTGCTATTTAGGTCCTTAAATCCAAACGGAAAGTAGCCTTTTTTTCTACTGTAAATACAACACATGCGTAATTGTGGAAAAAATGTAAGGTGACTGTTAAATAGAAATTAAATGATTGTAAAATTTAAATTCAATGTTAACTTTTAAAAATGGGCCTCATTGTTCTCAATGTTCCAATGTAACAGGGCATATGGGGCTGAACCGCCCGCCGCATCGAGGATTGGATCTCTTTAAGGTCATGGACTAATGCGAGCTTAGAGGACTGTCTCATTTAAAATATAATTAAAGTAAACTCAAAATAAACATTATCCACAAATTCGATTATCATACAAAGTCAATTTTTATACATGTTTTTTTTCTGAAAATTGCCGATAAATAGCGCCTATTCTCATACAGTATAATATTTAATCCTCTTTGGAAGACGTAAAAAGTCTTTTCTCTTTGGGACTAGCCAAGCATTAGATGTTGAGGTTGACACTTTTAGAGTGTGTTTGGTAACTATTTTATTTTTGGGAACAATTTTTGCTCGAAATGATTTTTTTTTTTTTTAATTATGTTCCAAGGAACAATTTCTGAGCATTTGTAGGCACCCAAAATTTTTATTCCTAGAATACAAATGTTTTTGGTAGGACTCTTAATTTTTTTAATACTTTTATTATATTTTTCTATTTTTTTTCCTTTTCCTTTTCCTTTCTCTTCTTCTTCATCCATTTTTGTGGTTGGCCACCTCGGTCTTGCCAGATTTAGGGGAGGTTGGCCTCACCCTAGCCTGGCAAGGCCCAGCCTCACGCCGGCTAGTAAGGCCTAGCGAGGAGAGCCTCACCCAACCACCAGCGAGGTTAGACCTCACCATGCTAGGGTGACGCCAACCTCGCGCCACTTAGGGGAGGCTTGGCCTCGACCAAATTTGTGAGGCTAAGGCTTGTGGTGAGCAGACGAGCCACCGGCGACGATGGGTAACTAGCTGGGAGGAAGAATAAGAGAGAAGGAGAAAAGAAGAAAGAAAAGAGAAAAAAAAAAAATAGATTGGGCTTGATTCTAAATTTGTTCTCAGAAATAAAGAAGTAACTTTTTTTTCTTTATTTATTGATTCTGTTCTAAATTTATTCCTGCAAACAAATTTGTTATCGGGAACAAAAAATTTACCAAATGAATTTCTGTTCATTTTTTTGTTTCCGGAAATAAAAGATTAGAATTGGTCTCTGTTGAGCAAGTTAACAATCGGATCCTTGGCCGATGGCCATTTGCCCCCATGCTTTATTTTTTTTATCTTTAATAATGCAGCAACGGGTAAAAAGGGGAAACGACAACCTCTGGAGACAGCCCCATCCTCGCTCTCAATTTCAGGCAAGAAAGGAAGAGGCTCGACGAGGCAAAGTCGGAAGGCTAATGGCGAACCACAATCCAGCTGATCACGGGGTGGTTGCAGGTAAGCCTCGGCGACCTCAGACATATCTTGACCACTGTATCTTGGCCTCCATCAGTAAGTTGTAGGGTTGGAGTAAAATTGCGTTGAAATCTTGA
This sequence comes from Eucalyptus sideroxylon x Eucalyptus melliodora, assembly GCA_016097485.1. Classification (NCBI taxonomy): domain Eukaryota; kingdom Viridiplantae; phylum Streptophyta; class Magnoliopsida; order Myrtales; family Myrtaceae; genus Eucalyptus; species Eucalyptus sideroxylon x Eucalyptus melliodora. The sequence continues at coordinate 59,591,393 of CM027831.1, read as the reverse complement.
TTTCCTTTCCTATTACTATCTCTAATCATGTCCACTGTGGTTTTGTGCATCTGGGTGGTTTTGTTTTGTGTTGGGAATAACGGATCCCCGAAAAACCGGATTCGACACCGAATCGAACCCCTAAATCAATGCGGAAGACGAAGCCCGGGAAAACACGCATCACCGATCGTAAAGCACACCACGGATTCGAGCATACCTTGTTAGCCACAGATTAAACACCAACGTTGAAGAAGAGGAAGAAATTCTGGCCCCGATGATGTCAATTCGCCTTGAAAGGGAAACGGCGTCGCCTTGAGCGTTTGGGAGAAAAAAGAGAGCGTTTTTCTTTTCTGGGAGAGAGGGAGAGGAACGTACGTACGTTCTAATTTCCAAGAGTTATCTTCTCTCTCTCTCTCTCCTCCCTTTTATACATTTCCCTTCCACGGGCCCTATTCCCGTGGGCCGGGCCCTTTTGGGCCCAATTTGAGCGGATGGGCCTTAAGCCCATCTTATAAATCCATCATCTCCCACTCACACATGGTGGTGCAAAACCAACATGGGCGGACAGGCCTTACTCAGTCCCATCAGAGAAAAATCCAGCATAGACTCTCACTTAACATGGTGGGCCGAACATAATCCTCTTTTCCTCTCTTCAACATTCATATCGGTGAATAATCCGTGCGACCAGCATACTTTGAGAGCTCGTTGCTATTTATCTGTTAAGAATATATAGCAGCTCATAATGGGCATCATACTCTTGAGTAGATTTAATATGCAGTACTCTAGATCAATCTATCACATTTATATCTCTCTTGATCTCTTTTAAATAATGATATATATATATATATTGTATTCACAATTATGATTATCACAAAGACAGTCATAATTGGTTAACCGGTGAATACAAAACTATAATGTGATTCTCCAAAATCGATCTTCCCCTTTCCTTCAAACTCTCAATTTCAGTCCAGCTTGCTTTTCTAGAAATGCCCCATTAGATCGAATCAAACTCATAACCATTGGCAACATCCTAAGATAGCAAACACTAAATAGAAATCTTGAGAATAAGTAAGAGTCATGAGGGGACTAAGAAATTGAGGAACTCTCTTCCTCAAGAGTCTCACATGACATAAAAGTTGAGATCAAACTTTTGCCACTCTTATTGGTCGTCTCATGCATACGTAGTATGAAATACGTATTACGGTATTAACTCATTTCCCATGGAGCGTATGTCTATACCTTTCAATACCGTACGGATGATAGTTCGACATACCCAATGTCTAACTTGAGTTCACATATCTACTCATTCACAAAAATCATCGAACTCACATCCGGCATCATAGACAGATAAAAGTAAAATGTGTGGGATATTTTACTTTCGGACATCACAAGTATTATGTCCTCATCTTAACACTTAGTTAAGGCGACATGCGTATTTTGAGCTTGAGCTCTCGATTATCACCTAGATAATAAGCTTAAATACTGTCTCATCTCTATTTATCACACAGTAAATAGAGGCGATTACCCGTGTGAGTGGGCTAATCTTATATCTGTCCGACATACTTCTCAACTTAAAGTAATGCACTAAGCATTAAGATGCATAAAGATTAAACAAAGATTCATAGGCATTAATGATGAAAACACAAATTCATCAAATTGTGAACATTTAGGGAAATTACAATATTCAGTACATCCGTCTCTACGCAATCCTAGAGATTTCATATGGCCACAAAACACATCTCTAGGTATTGGCTTTGTCATAGGATCTGCTACCATTCCATGCGTAGTATGTACTCTAAGTTCACATCTTTTCGTGCAACCATATCCTTGACAAGATTATACTTGGTATCTATATGTTCGGTCTTGCCATGATATTTTGGATCTTTGGTATACGTTTTTTGCTGCTTGGCTACCACAATTAACCAACAATAAATCTGCAACACTTCTAATAATACCTAAATGATCCAAAAATCTCTTAAGCCAAACACTTTCTTACACTGTTGCTGATAATGCCACGAACTCAACTTACATCGTGGACAAGGCTATACACTTTTGTTTCTTACTGCTCCAACATATGGTGCCATTATTCGGTAAGAAAACAAACCCAGAAGTAGATTTGCTTTCATTTAAATCTCCTCTCCAATCAGTATTAGAATAGCCTTTGAGTTGCAGATCATTTCCTTAATAACTCAACGTATGATCAGTAGTCCCCTTTAGATACCTTAGTATTCTCTTAACGGCTTTCCAATGTGCTTGACCTGGATTGGATTGGTAACTACTCACCATTCCAACTGCAAAGCATATGTCGGGTCTTGTACACATCATAGCATACATCAAACTCCCAACAGCACTAGCATAAGGAACATGTTTTATTTGTTCCTTCTTTTGTGGAGTCTTTGGACACAGACTATGGCTCAACCATTCACCTTTTGTAATAGGAGTGTCTATGGGCTTACAATCTTGAAATCTTAATTCCAAGAATGTATGCAACATCACCCATATCTTTCATCTCAAAGTTGGAAGACAACGAATTCTTCACAGTATTAACAAACTCCATATTACTTTCGACAATTAGTATATCATCAACATATAATGATATGATCACAAATTGATCATTGGATCTTTTGATATATACACAATGATCCTCGTCAATCATTGCAAAGTCATATGCCATTATGGTATTATGAAAACGTATATATCATTATCTTGACGACTGCTTAAGGCCATATATCGACCCCCAAAGTCGACATACCTTTTCTTCTTGGCCTTTCACTATGAAACCAGCAGGTTGTTCCATATATGTTCATTCCTCTAATTCTTCATTGAGGAAAGCAGTCTTTACATCCATTTGATGTAACTCAAGATCCATAATAGTCACTATTGCCAGAATAATGCGAATCAAGATAAATCTCACAACAGAAGAAAATGCATTTTCATAATCAATTTCTTCCTGTTGATTATATCCCTTCGCCATAAAACGAGCCTTATGCCTTTCTATTGAGCCATCAGCCTTTCGCTTTATTTAGAGAACCTACTTGTTCCTATAGCTCTGCGTCCTTTTGGAAGATCAACCAGTTCCCAGACTTGGTTTGATTTCATTGACTCCATTTCCTCTTTCATTGCATGAATCCATTTTTTTTTTTATTAGGGCAGTTCAGAGCCTCATTAATATTTCTTGGCTCATCCTCATCTTACGGAGCAACCATAAAAGTTTCCCTTTCAATGTCAAAACATCGACGGGGAATACTTTGGCGACTTGTTCACCATATGGGAGATTGTACACTTAGCACATCATTCTCCATCATGCTCCCACTTGGATTAGGTAATGATGATGTCGTCACATCAGGTGGTTGCAATTGAGAATGAGTTGAATTCAATTTATTACATCTCATATTACTCCCACTTGAACGAACTCCACTGAAATCATTATCTTGATCCAAGGTTTCAAATAGGGAGTTATTTTCCCTTATTTCGCCCCTCTTAAAAAATTCATCCACTAAGGATGTGACATCCCGTGATTCAAATTCAGTTATACTCCCACTTTCCTGCTCACCTATGAACACATACTTTTTTGAGTGTTCGCAGTATCTCATGAAAATACTCTTATTTTCTTTGGGACCCAATTTCCCAAACTTGTGAGAGGACTCATGAATATAGGCAGCTCAACCCCATGGCTTAAGAAAACTTAAGTCCGGTGTTCTAACTGTCCATAACTCATATGAAGTGGAAATAACCGATTTGGAAGGCACCCGGTTAAGTATATAGGCAGTAGTTAACAACACATCACTCCAAAAAATGATGGGTAAGTTAGCATGCGCCTTCATGGACCTAACCATTCCAAAGAGGTTCTGTTTCTTCTCTCGCAACACCATTTTGTTGAGGAGTATATGGAATAGACAACTATCTTTCTATTCATTTTTCATCACATAATTTTCTGAACTTATCAGATAAATATTCTCAACCTCGATCGGATCTAAATACCTTTATTTCCTTGTCTAATTGATTTTTCTGCCAGGTTCATAAATCTTCTGAAACAACTTATGCTTCAGATTAAAGAGAAATCAAATAGACATATCCGACTCGAGTATAATCATCTATAAAAAAGTGATGAAATAAACAGCCATTTGCCTTCCTCTCACATTCATTGAACCACAGACATCCAAATAGATTAAATGCCGAGGAAATTCAGCTCTTTTTCCTTTTCCAAATGGTTTCCTTGTCGTTTTCCCTACTAGGCAATGCTCACTTATGGACAAATCGACTTTTTCAATATTGCCCAACAAGCCCTTTTTGGCTAGTCTTTTCGTATGTTGTTGGCCCATATGACCAAGTCTAGCATACCATCATATTCACATCATTATCATATAAGGTAGAAGATGTGAAACAAGGGAATAACATATTGACATCATCACAGTCAACATTTAGTACAATAAAACCATTCAGCAAGTGACCACAGCCATAGTAGTTTGTATCTATACACAAATCTACACCTTTATTATGGAAGTTCATACCAAAACCAAGCTTAACCAACACTAAGACAGACACTTAAAATTTCGACGAATCTCTGGAGCATATAGAACATCAAGGTGTGTCAACCACTCATGTTCTATTGGTCGGTGCCAATTCCTTTACATCAGCTCTAGAGTTGTTTCCGATATGGATCCACTCAGTTCCAGTTGGTACTCGTCGGAATTCCACAAATGATCCTCTATCCTTTGCTACATGGTCTGTCGCTCCTGAATCTACATTCCACAAAGGATTGGATTCAGCCTATAATGCAGAACTTGACACATAAGCAAAGTTCCCAAAGTTCTCAAATGTACAAGAGGTGCATTGCTTCTTTGGCTCACGACAGTCGTGAGCATAGTGACCTCTCTTGTCACAATTGTAACATCACACCCTTGACATTTTCTTCACTTGAGGACGCTTTCATCTCTCTTGTTGGTTAATACTTGATTTCTTGCAATAAGGACTTGATCCTTTGCATTTCCACATATTGAACGAATCAATACGCTTGTGCTTAGAGCACAAAGCCCTTTCTGAGTTAGAACCAGCATAGCAAATGTCTATTTTCGGCTCAAATATCGTTAGACGGTCCTCTACTAGCTCAAGGTGGTGCATGACACCCTCAATATCTTCCATAATGTGGTCAAGAGCTTATAGTGCTTCTTGCTTTTTCAGGCACATATTGAATCTTCATATTCAATATTTCACAATTATTGCCGTTCATATCAGCAATTACATTCTTAGTTGCTGAACCATCGTTCTGAACACATCAGACATACATGCACAAATTATTAATGCCTATCATTTATGCATCCCTATTTGCATAGACCCATCATATTAATAAATAATTTCAAGTAAGGCTTCAGAATCAAAAGGTCACTATGTTTCCAATCATCCTCCAAAAATCCTAACTTAAAATTATTATTAATATAATTATCTTATGCAAATAAATTCTATGAAGTTACAAAAACTTCTATTACTACCCACCACTAATTACCTACAAAGAACCAGCAATAACAGAAAGCAACAGATAATTGACATACAATTAAAAATAATAATGCTTTCAATTAACAAAATTAGGTAGTAATCATTACATAATTAATCAAAGAAATAAATAGGGAATGTCCCTTCTAATCTATCAGCCATAATATCTGAGAAATTTGAAGGCACATTTGCCAACCATGGAAAAACTTTTGGAGAGCTTTCATGTCGCCTCCAAGGCGCATTCACTCGGCGCCATGTGGCGCTCAATCTAAGGGTTGAAGTTTTGGCCAACTCAATCCTATAATACTCTCTTACAAAAGCTTCCACCAGCCTCCTATAACCCGGGACTACGTTGACCTCCCATAGCCGATCCAACACTGCTTGCCATTCAGGTGGAAGAGTGTTCATCAAAGCCGGCACATTCTCAAAATCCGGCATAAGATAACCATTCCAGATGATTTCATGTATCATCTGATTGACCTTGACCACATGTGATACTAAATCACCATCATGCCACCGATAATCAGCTAACTCTATCATCAGCCTCTTAAGTCTTGCATTTCCCTCGTCCGTTCTCGGGATTGTAGGTATCCTTGCATAACGCATCATAGTTCCTGCAACAAATGCAGAATTAAAAATGGATAACTTATAATCCATAATTAATATAAGAGAAAATACATAATTTTCCAAAATTCATGCAACAAATGTAGAATTAAAAAAATGGATTACTTATAACTCACATAGGCATGACTGAAAAAGAAAACAAAATTTTTTTTTTTTTTTCGGGTCAACGGTCAAAGTCAATGGTCAACGGTCGTCGGTCAATGGGTCGGGTCAAAGGGCGCGGGGTTGGACCGGTCGAACCGGTCGGACCGGACGGGCCAGTCGGACCGCTCACGCGGACCGACCGCACGTGCCTCGCACGTGCGAGGGATGACGCCACGCAGACGTCATCCCGACACGCGCCGAGCACGTGCCTCTTCCGCGAGTTGGGTCGGGTTGCCGGTCGGGTCGGGTCACCGGCCGGTGACCGTCCGGGCGAACGTCGTCGGCGATGACGCCATCGGTGACGTCATCCGAACGGCTTACCGACCGTTGGATGACGTCACGGTGACGTCATCACGTGACGCCGCACGCGTCGGTCCGCGGACCGGCGTGCGCTTTGCCGGCCGCCGGTGTGCACGTGCCGGTTCGCCACCGGCGCGTGTGGCGCACGCGCTGGCGAAGCCGGCGCTTCCAGGCGCGTCGCGCCCACGCACAATGCCTTCCGGCCGAGCGTGTGGGCGCGTGCGGTGGCTCCCGGCGGAGGTCGACACATCGCCGGACTCGTCTTGACGTCGCGCTTCTCCTGGCTTCAAAATTTGATTTCGACTTACGAAAGCTCAGAAAAAGGCCGAAAAGCGCTCGGGTGTCGGGATTTTCGCCCGGTTCCGTACGGCCGAAGGGATTTCGCGAAAAATCAATCAAAAACATCAGAATTGATCGGGAAAAACATGAAACCTGGCTCTGATACCAATGTTGGGAATAACGGATCCCCGAAAAACCGGATTCGACACCGAATCGAACCCCTAAATCAATGCGGAAGACGAAGCCCGGAAAACACGCATCACCGATCGTAAAGCACACCACGGATTCGAGCATACCTTGTTAGCCACGATTAAACACCAACATTGAAGAAGAGGAAGAAATTCTGGCCCCGATGATGTCAATTCGCCTTGAAAGGGAAACGGCGTCGCCTTGAGCGTTTGGGAGAAAAAGAGAGCGTTTTTCTTTTCTGGGAGAGAGGGAGAGGAACGTACGTACATTCTAATTTCCAAGAGTTATCTTCTCTCTCTCTCTCCTCCCTTTTATACCTTTCCCTTCCACGGGCCCTATTCCCGTGGGCCAGGCCCTTTTGGGCCCAATTTGAGCGGATGGGCCTTAAGCCCATCTTATAAATCCATCATTTTGTGAACACATGATGTTAGAGCGGTTTGGGAATGGTTTGTAGGGGCTAAAGAGGCATATTCTAGTACTCTGATGTTGCATTTTGTCCTTAAGAAAAGTTTTCGTTAGCTTGCTTAGCCGTGGGTGCATGGATGGTTTACACTTCTGCAGTGCAAACCTTGGCTCGATTCCCGCAATGCATTGGCTTGTTATCTATGATTTGTGCTGGAAGCTTGGCTTTAAACCGTGCAGAATCTCCTGATGTTCATTTTTATGATGAAGAAAGCGCTCACGACTTGAGCTTTTGCAAAAGAATATCGTCTATTAGGTAGTTCGCTGTTTTTTGATTCCAAGAGAAGGAGCAAAGCATGGAGCTCAAATTGCTGCAACGTATATCCAAACATCTAGATTCCCTAGAGGAGTCATTGCTTCAAGCCATCAGGAACATGTATAGATATATAGGTCCAGCCAACCATACAAGTGCACCCATCATGCTTGTCTACACGGAGGTCCAAATCGTCCGGCAAAAATTAATCTTCGAGATGGTGTTGACACCTAATTTTAGCAAATCTAGGGAAATAAGGAAAATAAAATTTTCATTTGAATAAACAAAAAAAGAAAAAATGGTAAAAATTGATTTGATTGATTATGCATGGAAATTTGAAATTCCGATGGATATTCGGATTTTGTCAAATGTAAAAGCAATCTGAAAATCAAGTAAATAAATGGCAAGAATTTTTACAAAATGAAAGAAATTGGAGTAAAATTGAATTAATTGCAAAATTACGCTCCAATTTACAGTCTTGATTTAATGCGACAGAAGATGAAAATTCGAAAATTTCTATAGAAATGACCGTTTGGAAATCATTATAAAAGTAGCCACAATTTTCGTTACAAAGTGAGGGCGATTTTCAAAAAAATTCGAGAGTGAATTCGAGAAAGAATTTTCAGAGCAAAAAACGTGAGGAGTTTTTTTTTTTTTTTTTTTTCGGGTTTTTGAGCTTGAAAGCCCCAAAGAAAATCAATTCTTTTGTTTCGTGGAGAAGGGAGAAGTCAAAAGTCAAAAAGAAAATACAGCAGAGAGAGGAGACGTAGGAAGTGACGTGGGGAGCAGAAAAAAAAAAAGAAAAAAAAAAGGGGGAACCGCGACTGTTCATCTTCTCGGAAGACCCTCCGACCGCGCCAACCGTGCTCGCGCCGTCCGCTTCGCCGGCGCAGCTCCCACGCCGTTCCACCGGTCCCGCTCCGAATGCCGTTGCCGCTGAAACCCGCCGCCTTCGCCACCGACGCTCGTAGCACCGGCGCGCGCTCCGCCGCACCGCTCCCCGCCGTGACTCCGCTTCGCTCCACTCGCTCATCTGTTGCGAGCACCCGACGACCGTGACCCAACACCCAGCCGACGCCCCCTGCAGTGCACCGCTCACCTGTCCGTGACTCCACGAGCACCGCCGCCACTACACCAGTCCCCGAGTCGCCGCGTCCCACTCGCGATTTGCAGCGTCCACCACCGCGCGCCCCCTGTCCACGGCGACCACCCGACGCCGCACCAGCAAACCACGCAGCAGGCCGCCCGTCGCCCTCCTCCTGCCGGCGAGCCCTGCACGGGCGACCCGCAACTGTCCGAGATCCGCCGCGCAAGCCCAACCGTCCGCTCCTCGACGCCCGCGTTTGAGATCTTCCCTCGACCCAGCGGCGCCGGTCGAGCCCCGCTCGCCTTCCCGGAGCACCTGCTTTGCCTCCGCCGGCCCTGTCTCCACCCAGAAGCCCCGATTCCGACGCCTCCGCTCGGAAACCTCCATCGCCCGTGACACGCCCGCCGCGCCCGCGCTCGTGCTGTCCGATCCAACCTCGGCGGACGCCCAGAAACCCGTGCCTCCGTCTCTCGCCTCCGTCCGAGCGTCTCGCCACTGCTCGAACGCGCCCCGAGCGTCCGCGACGCGCTCGACGCTACCCGAGCCCCCGACTGCTGCCGACGTCCGCCCAAGAACCCGCGATCCGATCCGCTTCCCGCCGCCCGAGCAGAACCCGCCGCCGTTCGCCGCAGCCCTCTCTCCGCGGAGTTCCAACGACCGGTGAACGACCGCCCGCGCCATCCACCGTCATTTCCCCCGTGTAGTTTTTTTTTTCTTACTTTTACTTATACTTTTCACTTTTTTTTTTTATTAATACCCCGAAAACTCTAAACCGGTACACTTATGACAAATTTACCTTAAACTATTTTTTTGACGCCAAAAACCCTAAACTGGTATACTTTTGACAAATTTACCCCAAACTGGTACACTTGTGACAAATTTACCATATGTTAGTTTTTATTAAATTTTATTATTAAATTATTAAGTTAAATGACACGTGTCGGTTGACTAGTATACCAATTTAGGATTTTATGCTTTATTTGTCACGCTTATAATTTTTGTGATTTTTTTGTGGTATTAATCCAATTTAGCAAATTGTATATTTGTCACAAATTTACTATTTTTGGGTTTTTTTGCAGTCGAATAAATTAGTTTGGGGTAAAAGTTTAGGGTTTTTTTTATAGTCGTCGGGGTAAATTTGTCACAGTATTCCAATTTGGGATTTTTTATGGTTAAAAAATTAGTTTTTGATAAATTTGTCACAAGTGTACCAAACTTTGGGGTTTTTCAGCATTAACTCTCTTTTTTTTTGTAGTTTAGTTTATTCTTTTTTGTTATGTTATTTTTTTTATTTTATTTGATAGCATTTTTTTAGTTTAGCTATTTAAGTTGTAGTATTGAATGTTAGCCTTCTTGAATTTTGTAGGCATTATCCATAGGGGTTTTGTCCGAAATTATTATAATTACTAATTTGATCCGTTAGACATCGGATCATTTTTTTTTAATTATATTAATTTTTGGGCTTTTTAATAGTATTTTAATTGTTAAATCAATATAATTATTAATTTTATCCGTAAGACTTCAAATTAGATTTTTAATTATTTTGAGCTTTTTGTCGTAATAATTAGGATTAGAATAATCGTTAATTTGACCTGTGAGACAACATGTTATTTTTTTTATTGTTTTAATCCTTTATTTTGTTGATAATTTAGATTTAATATTTATTTAATAATTACTTATCTTAAAAAAACTAAAAAATTCAGAAAAAAAAAATCAAAACTCTGCATGAGCGTGTAGATTTAGTAAATCAGACATGTATGTTTAGTAAATTAGAATTTTTTTTTAGGATTACATTTTTAGGATTGCATTTTTATAAATAAGTTAGGGTTGGACCTAAATAATTTTTTAAAATAGAGTTTTAGATAATTTTCACATATTTTAATTATCTCATTTTTCCCAAAAAAAAAAAATTCTAAGATAGGATAGGGTTTAAGTCAAATTAATCCCTAGAATAAATTAGAAAATTATCCCTTTTTAGATAGATTAATTATGGTTTTTATAAATTCTGAATTTCAATAAAAAAAATACAAAAATACTAGGTGCATGTTAACTAATTTGCATAATAGGTCATGAGGTGCATAATAGGCCAATTTAACTAGAATTTGCATACTAATAAGAATAAGTCATGTAGTTAAAAAATGCATTTTTATAAAAGAATTCTAATTTTCAAGAAAATCCAAAAATATTTTTTTTGGTAAAAGAAAATCCAAAAATATTGCTTGCTTTGTGTGATGCAATTTATTTATTGAATGTTTAGCAATGATTGAGCATTTGTGTGATCACCCCATTGCATGATAGTAATCTAGGTTAAAATAAATCTAAGTCGCTTGCAAAAATATTTTTGAAAATTAAAAAGAAATGGTACCAATAGGGCATTAGAGAAATCTAGTGTAATCAAGTCATCGCACCCTAGTCTCTGGTTTATAGGAGTAAAATAATCATTTCATTCTTTTACTTAGGTGTCTAATCGACTTACTATAAACCGATTAGTGGCGACTCCTAGTTAATAATCTTTTGCATATTAAATATTTGAATCTGAAGTCACGAATTGGTATGGGTTTGGGAGAGCTCGAGCTAATTTTAAAGACTTAGTAATCCATTAACCTAAACTTAGGTGGTAAACCCGAAAATTAGGTCGTGACAGATGAGAAGGCAAGATATCAACCAAAGGCTCCGACTTGTGTATACTCTCATAGCCGTTGCTCTTGGATGCGTCTCATGCAGTCTGCTGATGTGGATTATGCCTGGTGACATGCCCTAGCTGATTTTCATTACTTGCGTCCCAATGTTAATAATGCCATCCGCATTCAGACCTAAGGATTAATTAGAGAATGGTTGCTGTTTCCGATTTTCCAGATGGTGGGGTTTGCTATTTGTGAAGTTGGTTTTGATGGGCATTCTGCCAATGCTGGCTCGGACATGAACTTCTTGTCATGTTGTTATTACATTGAACACCTCTTACGTCCCAAAGCGGAATGTATGATGATAACAAAGACTTGTATTACTTAGTTAAAGGCTTAGCTCAAACATGAACCTTGTGTCATGTTGTTATTACATTGAACACCTTTTACATCGCAAAGCGGAATATATGAGGATAACAAGACTGGTATTACTTAATTAAGGCCCTGGTGCAATCCAGTGAAGTTTGAGAAACAGGGGACTTTTTTCTTCTTTGGCAAGAGAGAAACATGGCAATTGATTCATAGACTTTGAGAAAGAATCGCACTATTATCCTTATTCACATACCTCTCGAGACCTGAATTGTCATTCCGATGTAGTTCGTAACTCAATCCTCACCTCACATCCCAATCTCAGCAATATTTCTACACGCTACCATGACAGTCTCATCGACATTCGACATTTTAGAGCGTGTCTGAGATGCTCCTGTTGATTTTGGCATCCGCGTACAGTACATTTCTGGAGCTATGCCATTGAGTTCATCTGCTTCAGAGAAACGACAGCACGCGAATGAGTCTAGTTATTTGCTCCTGAGCTTCTTAAGTGGCATCCACGTAGGCCTTTTCCTCGAGTTCCTCAAATTAAGGCCATCCTCATCTCGGTTTTGAATCGCAGTGTCGGACAGCAGAGCACAGAGACCTCATTCGACCATCGTGGAAGATCTCACCAGCAGCTCCTGACGCAGGGCAGCTGTGAACCCCCACCGACAAATGTGAACTCAAATTTACGTGCTTAGCCCTTTTTGTCTTGCTCGAGCTGAGTTATCCATGGCCATTGCATCCATGACTCTGGAAGCAAACTCCGCAACGTTTCTTGAACGATCTACTGAAAGCAATGTCGAGGCTTGCTTTTGAGAACCGGTAGGTGAATGTTGCATTATAAGGGATTTCCAAACTCAGAACTCTGAGCGAGGAAGCGTTCAAGAGTTCACAAGGTAGATGCAACATACACAAGGAGGAGTTGCAGTTGAAGGTTGTGTTTTTTTGTCAAATTCCACCACTTGAGACCGGAGTGCCTTTGCTTCGTTCACATTACTCACTTCATACATTAGTAATACGCAGGCTTTGCCATCTCTAGAAGTGGCCATATTGGTTGCTTCCTTGCAGTATATCCATAGGCATCCGCGAGGCGACGCCCTCATTATTCCTCCATCGATGCATGGACTTGTTAGCTATGATTTACACTAGAAGCGTGGTATTATACCACGGGTTAAATTTCTTTTTGAGTTTTAGCTTGCAGTTCTTGATGTGTTCACGTGAGTATATGCAGCTAGTAGTAGCAAGAATTGCGCATGATATCATTTTAGACTTGTACCTCAATAATCTTACCCATTAGAAAAACCGTTGGCTCATATGGTACATAAAGAGTTTGAATCCTTACATTTTATTTTCACATGGAAGGCCTAATTTACATACAAGGAAGGTAGTTGAGACATATTTCATTTTTGAAAGTACTCTGGCACATTTGTCTTGACTCTTGCCGATTTGTTGTGGAATCACCATTTTATAAAGGACAATTTAGCCTGCAGTGCCAATGCTTCCCTTTACTTAAAAGGGACCAATTTCTCAGAGTACTAATATTATGACATCCCTAAATTAACTCATTTAAGATATCGTCCACTTAGCCCGTTCTATATCGAGCCTCAAGGTTTTGTCTTTTGGCATACAGACAGACGCCTTCCCATAAGACAACCCTAGTACACTAGGCAATTGGTGCATCCCATGCAGCTCGGTGCACATCCAAATAAATCCATACCGTGCACATACAAATAAATCCATCAGCTCAACAGTGTTCACTTACAAGCCTAATATGAGAAAGTACTTAATTGAGTCCATTCCACAATAGTCATGTTTCAACGCTCATCGCACCAATTGCATTGCCTAGTCCAGCCATATTCACGGAGGGGGCATTTTTTAAATGCTAGCCACACATGCCACATTACTCAGTAACTATTTTCTCAAGCCAACCTTATAGACCGTGTCACTTAGTTGTTGTTTTGCAAGCCAACCGTACCAATCGCTAGTTGTTTCCCCTTGATTCTCGACCTTTCACACGTTTCGAGAAGCCAAAACCACCACTAAACTCACCACCCTCAAACAAGCTAGATTTAAATTTTTTGATATGACTAGCATCTATTCGACTTGATTTTGAACTCAAAAAATTGAGATCACTATCGACTTGAAAGGATGTTAGAGATAATTAGGATTTCTCTCGAATAATTTCCTTTATTAGAGATATTTTTATAATTTTGTTGATTATCCGTATCTCTCAAATTACTCGTATGTCTCTCTTTGATTGTGCATATTTTGATTGAGATATGACATTATACAGTTATCTAATAAAACATGTAAATAGGCTCAATGTACTATTTTATAAATAAATCTTATACAAAAAATTTCCCAATTTTTATCTTCCGCTTTATTATGCTCAAGGAATATAATGATATTAATTGATTAGGATTTAAATAACAATAGAAAGAAGGAATTTTCTCACAGGGAATACACAACAACAAAACAAAACAAGAAGTCAGTGGGGGAGGAAGTGGCCCCACTGACGTCCATGCAAGGAATGCACCGCTCAAATCGTGTTTTGACTACGTGGATTATTCAAATAAAATTTATTGCAAGTAATGTGAGTTTCCCTTCACAAACGGAAGAAATAAGAAAAACTTAGCCAAAAAATGAAAAGAAAGAATTTCTCTTAACAATAAGCAACAAAATTAATCGGTAGATTTGCACAAAGAGACTTGAGACAGTTTCGTTGGAAGGGTCCTGGCCTAGGGAGGGGTGGTGCCAAGGTTTCCTGGGATGATGTTTGTTTTCCAAAGGAGGAATGAGGGTTAGGCATCCACAGTCTGAAAGATTGTAACAAGGCAGCAATGTTGAAACACATATGGATCCTATTTACGGATAAAGAATCCTTGTGGTGTAGGTGGATCAACTTGACCTTCCTTAAAAGGAAGAGTTTTTGGGTGATTCAACAACCCACCTGTTGCTCTTGGGTGTGGAAGCGAATTCTCCAACTTAGGACTGATTTTCAGTTATCTTTTCTATGGAAGTTAGGAGATGGCTGCTCTGTTTCCTTTTGATTCGACCACTGGCACTTGAGAGGCCCCCTCAACTTAATGTTTTTTGACTCTTTCATCTACAGATCTAGCCTTTCTAGGCATGCGACGGTGGCTGATCTTTTTTCACCTACTAGTCAGACCATGCGAGAAGTTTTACAGTCTTGGGAACATCCCCTTCCCTTTCTAGTGCAGGCTCCCGATCGTCTTACTTGGCAAGGAAACACGTCTGGGTTATTCTTGGTTGCTTCGGCTTAGCATCTCATCAGAAAAAAGAAGCCTCGGGTCGATTGGGCTTCATTAGTTTGGAACAATGCTATAACTCCAAAATATCAGTTCATTCTTTGGCTTATAACTAAGAATCATCTTCCTACGCAAGCCTTACTCTTATCGCATGGCAGGATTGGGGATGCAGTGTGCCCCTTTTGCAAAGTAACTCCGGATTCTATTGATCATCTGTTTTTTCATTGTAGCATTACGGCTAGTTGTGCCTTCTCTTGGGCCGCCAGATGCAACCTTCCTTAGAGGAATGGGACTTGGGCCGACAACCTCTACTGGGCTATAAAGTTTCTATCTGGAAAGGACTTCTATCACTCTATTGCCCGGTTCTCTTTTGGGGCTCTTTGCCACCTTATTTGGAAATATATGAATGAGATTCTCTTTAGGAACTATACCTTCACGCTTCCGGCCGTGAAGAACCACCTTATTAAAGTGGTTAAGGATAAGGCTTTAACCTTCTCAAATGTTGAAGACAACCCAAGAAACAGGAGACTTCAACGTAGCTGGGGGATAGACCCCTGCATCTTCTCTTCTACTCTGGCGCATCCATAATATTTCCAGGTTGGAGTGGTGGTGCAGAATGGCTGCTACTGTTTGTTTCGGTGCTAGCCTTGATTCCTACCGGTTGTCTCGTTCTTTCCATTTGGGCGATGACGTTTTGTTTGGTTTTTGCTGCGGTTGCCTTTGTTTAGCCGGCTAGTTGCCTTCTTTTGTTTTTTGTCCTTTTTGATTGTGGCTGTAGTTGTGCGGCTTAACAGCGTATTCTGCCTTGTTGGCCCTTCTTTGTTCTCTTGACACCCTTCTACTCATTATGCCTTCATTATGAGTGTTTTTTTTTTTGGTGCCGTTTTTGATGTAATTATTGGTTTCAGCTTAATATAATTATCTTTCACCAAAAAAAAAAAAAAAAGTTAATCGGTCTCTTCGTGCATGGGATAGTGGCTAGAGAAGATGCAGTCTGTTCATGCCTGAGACAGGCTTCTTGGCATTTTTTCGAACTTTGAGATTTTCAAAAAGAATCTGACAGCAAATGGAATTCTTTTTTCTCAGATAAGTAAGCAGTTGTAAAGGTGCTAAAACTTATGGAGAGGGATTCGTCTAGCCATGAGTTTAACCTCCAGCCATGAGTTTTACCTAACGGCCACCGCAAACCAAGACAGGACGGTGGATTGTGGGCTACAATTTCCATTTCAAAGAAATGGGCAATCGATTGAACTTTTGTTCGAATATAAACATGGACATTGTTATATTTGCTAACCTAAATTAATTCAACAAGGAAGGTAGAGTTTTTAACCAAAAAAAGAAAATGGAAGCTAGATAAAGAACAATACATACCATGGAATGGAGGTTTTTTTTTTTTTAATAAATAATTTATCACCATCGTTCCTTTATTTTTGTCCAAAAATCAAAATCATCCTTCCATCTTTCTTTTTAGTTAAAAAACATATAGTCCTTCCATTATAATATTTCGCTTATTGTTCGATTTTTGTTGACATGGATCATAGAATATATGATATAGATATTAGTGAATATACATGCCATGCTAAAATACTTATGTCATGTTATATTTGGCTGAAAATTATTATGAGTCAAAAAGGCACCACATCAAACAACATAAGAAAACAAAAAAATGAGAGAGAGAGAGAGAGGACCATCGTTGCTGCCATAGCTGCAAGCTTAGGAGTTTCGAGTTGCAAAGCTCAAGGTCATGGCTGCTTGATATAAGCTCACTGTTATGGCAGCTCAATTGGTGGTCATAAGTGGTTACAACTCGTTTTTTTTTTTTTATTTTATATTGTTATGGATGTTTTGTGGATTTTCTTTAAGTTTATCAGTTCTCTTATTTTGTTTTTATTATGCTCACATTTAAGAAGTTTCACTTAAAGGGATTAAAGGATATCCCAATAATTGAGATTTCCTTCCAAATTTCCCAAAGTAACTAGATGATTAATTTATTCAATTACCTTGGGACACCGTCTCTTTTCCAAGAGAGACGGTACTATTATATAATCATTTTCCCTTTTCAAATCGATAATAAAATTAACAAGGAGGAAGTTTTTTTTTTAATTAATTTATGGATTTTTAATCTGAAGAATCCCGCGGTGGGATTCATAGTTTTCTCAAGTTGTATGGTTTTCCTTGAAAAAACTTGTGGTGGGTAGAGCACGTTACTCCCTATCATTAATATCATTAAACTTTTCCAGTAGGAATAACAAAAGAGGTTCAAGATCCTCTATCTCCGAAGGTGCTTCTATTGGCATTTCAAACGATTCTCCTCCGTCGATGCATGTAAATGAGGCATGCGTCAATGGTTGATATATGTTGAGACACTAATGGTTATGGAAGTATTTTGTTAAATAAAGAACTAACATAAAGTAAAATAAAAAAATCCGAGTAGGCCCCAATCGTTTCGCCAAAAATGTCATTTTCTAAGAAAATGATAGTATTTTCAAGTATTCAACTGAAACTTGAAAATAAACTAAAAAAATATTTTTTGCTGTTTGGTGAGGAAATTAAATTTTTCACGAAAAAATGACTAAAAATAAATTTTTAATTATTTTTGTTTTTCTTTTCTTTCATTTTCCTTTTCCTCATTCTTTGGCCAATGGCCAACCACGACAAGCTGATGACTAGCCACTAACTAGGCCTTGGCCTCACTCAATCGGCGGGCTTGAGCCTCGCTAGATGAGGCCTCTAAGGGGGTGGAACCTCACTTGAGGTGAGCAAGGCTTGGCTATCAAAATTTGGTGAGGCTCCACCTCGCCTATGGTCGGTTGCCAAATATTGTCGTGTCTAGTGGCCAAGGAAGAAGGAAAAAGGAAAGAAAAGAAAAGAAAAATTAAAAAATTAAATATTTTTAAAAAGGGGAAAAAGAAAGAAAGAAAAGAATGCTAGGAGGGCTACAAGTATGAGATAAGAAAAAGTGAGTGGGGAAGATAAAAACATATTCTCCTAATTTATTAATTTTTTGTCGAACGAAAATGTTTTCCTAGACTTGTTTATTTTCCGTAAATCAAATATTGGAAAATCTAAAAAAAAACGTTGTTCTGAAAGTTGTTTTCCTTGTGATACGAAAGCGTTAATAACTATTAACAATAAACTGCCAAAAAAAAACTATTAACAATAAATTTTACTTTTTTAATGGATACAATGACTGAATATGTCCCTAAGTACACATGTCTCCTTTGAAAAGTCCCGTCTACGGAAACCGCGTGCATAAAAATCTGGACACATTAACGAAAAGGAAAAACAAAAATAGAGAACAAATCATGGGGAAGCACGGAGGTGCTAGGACCCGCAATGTTCCTAGTAAAGGCGCAAGTGGGCAGACTTTCTAAGGATCCGATTTTGGCCTTTTGAGGGCTCCCACTTTTTATCTTCATCTCATTAACGGACGAAAACATGGTGGAAAAATTAATAATACACCACCCCAAACGCCCACGCTGGGTCTTTTATTCCTATGAACCTCGTCGTTCATGATACAGCGATCGGCAAACACTTGAAGAACCCTCATTTTCGGGAAGAAAGGGAGAGACTTGGGGAAGGTTAATGGAGAACAACAATCCAGCTGGTCACGGTGGTTGGAGGTAAGCTTTGGCGACCTTAAATATATCTTAAGAGATGTAGCCCAGCTCTGTCACTCAGTTGGAGGATTGCGTGGAAACTCGTGCCAAACTATTGATATCGTTTCCTGTTCCGATCTCTGATCAGCTCGCACTGTATATTTCATTACGTGAATGCCGTTTTATGGCAAAAAAACCTGCACTCTACATAGAACAGGTTGTGGAACTCTGAACTTGGACTGTTAATTTAAGAGGCCCAGCAGGTCTTTCACTTGCCCGTAGAAAATGGCCTGTTTCTTGCATTAGATCGTGAGATCCTATTTGGTAACCGGTCAATTTTTGACTATTTTTGTTATTTTGATCCTTAAAATAATAAAAGAATATAAATCGATTTGGTCAGTTGGCTTATATTTCTACCCCGGGAACAAATAAGTAGACAGAAAATAAATTTGAAACAAAAGCAAGAACTACTTCTTTTCTCCCGAGAATAATTTCTTAAACCAAGTCATTTTCTTTTTTTTTTTTTTTCTCTCTTCTTCTTTTTCTTCCACCTCTAGCCAATTGCTGGGCTCGACAACCGCATCGAAGTCGGGACAGCCCTTTGCGAGGCTCTACCTTACCTAGCCACCAAGAGAGGCTAACCTTGCGGTGACTGGGCAAGGTTGACCTCCTCCGGGGTTAGCGAGGCTCCCTCAAGGCTGGCGAGGTCACCAACTCTCGTCTCTGGCTAGTCGCCTCGGAAAGGCTTGACCTCACCCAACTACCACACGGTTGGCCTTGCCATGGCTGGGTGAAATTGACCTCTGATGGCTAGGTGAGACCGACCTCCCTGGGGGCCGGCAAGGTCACCGGCTACAACAAGAAGAGAGAAAAAAAAATTCAGAAAATCATTTAAAAATTAAAAGAAATTGTACGTTTCAAAAAAATCTGAGGGTTGTACTAAATACAGTCCTATTATTTTTCTGTTCCACTAATAGAAATTTTCTGTAATAATTAAACACGTTTGAATGCTCAGAAATTCGTCCAAAGAACAACATTAGAAAAAACTATTTCTGAACAAAAATTATTTCTAGTAACTGAATAGTTACCAAATACACCCTAAGAGTCGCATCGGAACACCAATTTTAACCATCCAGATTTTTTCATCTGTTTGTTTTTTTCCTTTTGTTGATTGAGATGTTCACAATTACTTGACCATCAAAGAGTAGAAATGGGCTCCACTTAGAACAGAGCATGCACTTAGCAGCATATCCGGTGGATGCATAATGGCTTGTCTCTTGCATTTCTTGGATTGGGGTAGTTATGTTGTACCACCTAGATTTTGTCTACCGTAAGAATGCTTCTTGTAGTCATCGACCCCTTTTATTGTGCGAACTGGCATATTTTCATGATATCCATTTGGTAATTGAGTACATTATGACTCATACCAGGAAGAATCTCTCTCACGTATGCATATATTTAAAATAGCTGAATTTGTCTGAGGAAAGTGAAAGCCATAATAACTGCCATTTCTTTTCTGAAATCCACAAAGTTGTAAAGAATGTAAACCATCTCATGAAGTTACTGGGTGGGGAAATTCTGTCACATAGATAAAGAGACACAACTATATATATATTGTATTAAGAGAAACTCATATCTTATGAAGAACAATGCATTAATTGAAAGTCTTATTAGCTTTTCCTCCTAAGAAAAGATGAGATCTGCTATTAGCTTCACTACTATGTTTCTCCTAGTAAGCCTGGGGACTAACCTGGTAGTCTTGTGCATCTGAGTGGTCTTGTTATGTGAATAATTGTTGTTAGAATGGACCGGGAAAGATACGCAGGTGTTAAGGAGGTACTCCCTTGCATACTGATGCTAATTTTGTCCAAAAGAAGAATTTTACTTAGCCATGGATCAGTACATGGATTAGACTCATGCAATGCATTGGCTCATTAGCTATGATTTGCACTAGAAGCTTGGCATCACAGTGCGCATTAAATTTCCTTTTGAACTTAGATTGGTAGTTTGTTAAAGAAAAAGCTTAGATTGGTAGTTCTTGATGTGTTTGTGTGAGTATATTTGTTGGTAGCATTGAGATTTGCTTGATGTTCGCTGAAGACTCATATCTTAATAGCTTTTGGATATATTATCATCGTATATGATGTAGAAAGAGCTCACAACTGGAGCTTTTGCAACATACTGTCGCCTGACAAATAGTTTTGCTGATTTTAATTCCAAGATATGGAGCAAAGCAAATAGCACAAATTGCTGCAACATATAACCAAAATCTTGATTCCATGGAGGAGTCCTTGCTTCAAGCCATTAGGGACACGTATAGATATATAGGTCCAGCCAATAATACTAGTGCACCAGTCATGCCTATCTATACAGTGGTAAAAAACGTCCAGCAAAAATTAATCTTCAAGATAGGAAGGTAAGAGATGGACCCACAATTTTGACTTGTGTACGCTCTCATCACTGTTGCTCTTGGTTGTGTCGGTTGCAATTTGCTGATATACGTTCTGCTTGGCGAGATGCCTTGGATTTTTGTTCTTTGCGTCCTGATTTTGATAATCCCATCCCTGTTCGAACCCTAGGATTAATTAGAGAACGAACAGTAGACAGTTTTTGGTTTTCCTTGTGTTGTGGTTTACTCTTAGCAAAGTTGGTTTGATGTCCGCCTAGCCGATGCTGGCTGAGACACGAGCCTCATGTTGTATTATTATTATCTCAGCCACCTTATACGTCACAAAGTAGAATGCGTACTACTTAGTTAATTACTTGTAGCAATACTGTGAAATTGGAGAAATAAGGGATTTTTATCTTTGGTCAAGGAGAAACTAGGGAATTGATTAAGTGAATTTGAGAAAGAATCATATTATACTCATTCACTAGTCTTTCTATACACAAATTGACGATTTCGATGTAGTTAAAGACTCGATCCTGATATCCCAACCTCGGCAACACTCTATATACTACCTTGAAATGTACTTCAGGTCACAAAGGAAGCGTGCAATAAGTGAGAGAGGGAAGTAACCAGTCACAAATTCTTCAATGAAAAGATTTACCCATTGGAGAACAAAGCAAATTCACATTAGAAAAGTGAGATGCACAACCTCTTATATGTTGGGGACTGTTTGGAAGAAATAGAAAAGTGAGACACAGTAATTTTGGTTTGATATGAGTAAACTTAGGTAGAGATAGAAGTCAATTTCTAAGAATTATTGTCTCTTTTCAAAATAAAAAAGGGTGGGAGTTAGAGATATCCTGGGAGATGGGCCTAATCCATTGAGATTCAGGGAAAGGAAGTTGCTCTAAGTCCTCAGCCATTATTTTCTTTCTTTGTCAACTTTGTGTTTAATAGAGATGAAGAGTCAACTGGGCACCCTCCAAAGCCAAAAGCATAACACTAGAAATTCCATTTACTTGCACCTTTGTCTTGTTTAATGTAAACATCTGTTCTCTATCCTCTGGTTTTCCTTTCGTTAATTCATCCAGGTTTTTATTCCCCTCCTAGTGACTCAGACCGTAGGACCAGACAATGTACATAGGAGCCACAATACAAAGGTTCGTCATTTATTGGGGAAAAGCCTAAACAATTCAAAATCAAAGAGACAACATCCACATCTCAACTAAAAGTATTTAAATATGTTGAGGGTGAATGAAAACGATAAGATAGGCCGCATAAAGTTACTTTTTTATTTCCTACTATAAAAAGAGTCACACGCATGCATGTGGAAAAAAAAAAGAATTTCCAAGGTATGGAAAGAGTTAACTATATTTAAAAATTAGTTTGGGAAAAATGTTCAAATATTTGTAAGATTTAAATTCAATGTTAGTAAGATATTTAGAGGATTACATCTTAACTATTTTTATAGTATAATTTTGTATATTTTGTGTATTATGTCACAATGATATATTTGCACCCAAAAAAAAAAAAAAAAAGACATAAGCATTATATGAATATTTTTATAAAAGTTTGAGGTTGTTGAGATCATGCATTTGAGAGCTTTAATCCTGGTAAGACCATCAAGTATGTCTAGATTAATAGTAGCATTGAGTTTTGCTCCAAACTGTTAACTACCTAAAAGGGGAAGGGCATAACAAGACACCACACTAGTGTTGATGAACTATAACATATTGTAGAGTTGATTGGCAGAACATTAGCAGAGATGACCTATAAATGATATCTTATGCTAGTTTAACTACGAAGCTCCTGATAGATGTGCTTAGCACAACAAGTTACCTAGTGAATAGATCTCCATCAACCACAATTAGATGCTGGACCTAAGAAACTCTAGTCAAGTATCGTTAGTGATTATTTTGTCTCTTAGAATATTTGGTTGCTTATGTCTTGACCAAGTGAGCAAAGGTAAGCTTGATGGGTGAGCAAGAAAGTGCACTTTATACATGAACCCGCAATTTTTTTGTTAAAAGGAAACAAAAAATAAAAACATAATTTATCACGCGAACTTAAACCTCCTCAAGCTATTATTATCCAAACTTAATTTGATGGTGCACTACCGAAGGTGCACTATGTTTGTCAACCAAATTTTCAATGATGTCTCTCGTTTTTCTATATTTAGCCCAAAAGTAACATTGCCATGGGCCTCTACTATTGTGATTGTGAAGCTATGCATGAGGATGTTTTAGGTCTCTGAGCAAATGATTAATCTGTCATCTAATAAATCCAGTTATGCATTGATTGTGTGAAATCTACAAATCTACTTGTTGCATCCGAGCTACTCGCATAAACAAAATTGAAGTGAAGCATGGGCAAAAAAAGGATAGAAGGTAAGACACGAAAGAGCATTTAGAATTTACTTACTTGCTGGCCTTCTAAAAGCAGAAATGAATTCAACTTCACATCCCTCGCAGAATGCAAGAAATGCCTGGATTTACATGGGAAGAACGAATGTTAATTATTATCTTCATTGGAAGACACAAAGAAAAACTTAAACATAATAGATGGTCCTGCATGTGACTCCAATGGCATTACTGCAATTAGGCGGACTCACTTTATGGAAATGGAGGTAAGTTTGAAAGTGAAGTCATATATTCAAGAAATTTCAGCCACATTTATGACCCAAATGGTCAAATACCTTCAACTCTTTGACAGCAAAAGTCATGTCTACAGGGTTGCTGCTATGAGCATACTGCCCAAACTCTTCCACAGGATCTATCCACAGCTGAGAGTGCAGCAAAGAGTCGTTCTCTGCAACCAGCATCTGCACCAGATATTCTTCTCCATATTCAGTCTAAAAGAGTAAAACTAGCGTCTACCTTTGATAGGATCAATCTAGCTTCAAAGCTCAATGGCTTTCCCACTAACTTCACTTGCAGCATCAGAAGGCATGGAGCTGTATCCATTTGCAGCGAGAGTAATTTCCTGAAGGATGAACGAAAATTTGCAAGCAAGTTCAGATGATGAGGCCTCCTGCAATATTTTCTGGGGCATCATCTCATATCCAGAGATAATTGTTGTACATTGGGGTCCAAATTGCAAGCTATCCAGTATGTTTTCTCAATGCCTACATACATATGACAAAACTTGGTTTAAACCTCATCACATATGCATGAACAAAAACTCACAGTTAGCAAGGTGAGATGAACAAGTACTTCTGCATGGTGCAGCTTCTTATCAAATTAATGCAGGTTTGATAGGCACCAGCCTCTGATTCTATTGCAGTTAGAAAACATAGTGAATGATATGTAGTTAGCATGATTGAGTCAAAAGACTTAAAATGTTAAGTGGCCAACAAAAAGAAGTAAAAGTCCTACACATGGAATCTAATATCCAATAAGTGCCCGCCATCTCTTTATTCCGAATCCATTGGCTTTACAGGTCATATTGGTGCAATGCAAAATCTGTAAGGCAGAGTTCACACTACTTTTGCATGATGAGAAATTAGCAAAGCTAATCCCAGAGGACTCATATGACCTAATTTAGTAACGCTCATCACAGCATTCTGCAGTCATTTTCTCTCAGTGAAAAATGTCAGTTCCAAGACTTCATGCTTTCAATTATTGAGTGTCGCAGAACTCCATACGACACCATCAAAGTAACTAGACAGACCAGGAAAGCATTACCAAGACGGAATAACACCACCCATAGAAGGTTATCCATTGGGTTTTTTCCTATGGTTTCACCATTCGACATTGAATTACCTTATCTGCGAGTACCCCCAATAGTGCTCCTGTCTACAGCAGTGAATTGCCTCTTACAATATAAAGACTTTGAATCACCTTATCAACAGTATTACTTTTTTTCAGTGGACTTTAGATTTGCGCACGCCAAGTTCTAACCACTGGCCACAAGGCCAATCGCACCCTAAGTTAACAATTTTCTGCCTCAAATCCACCGCCGGAAGCTCCACGCACTCAGCAATTGGTGGAAGGACTCTCAGAATTTCTCAATAGGACACCACATCGAGTGAAACGAGCCAACACCTAACACGGATAGCATCTAAACTACTCAGCATCGCTCAGCAGGGCACACGGAGAAGCAACTGCTGTAGCTATTTCACTCGACGTGGATTTCAGGTGAATCACCTGGGAAGGAGAAGCTTGGATGGCGAGGTCGCTGCCGACGCGGAAGAGGCAGGCGACGGAGCGAGCGAAGGTCTTCAAGGCGCTGCCGCTGAGGGTGAACTCCAATTTCGAGGACACTTCGCTTCCCTCCCTCTCTCTTTCTCTCTCGATTTGGATCAGATATTAAAAAGTTACGGTTTCCTTCCTCTTTGATTTTTCTCGCTAAAGAAGGAAGGCAGGAGTAGGAAAAAAACACATTAAACTTTCTAACGAGAATGCACAATAACTAAGCAAAAAACAGGAAAAAAGAACAAACATACACCCCGGCCAACGGGCTAGAATACTCACACCATTGACCTCCAAAGTTAAACTCTACTGCGAAGGACGTCAATAGAGATGATTCGATTAAGTTTTGGGTTAATACCCTGAAAAATCCCAAACCGGTACACTTGTCACAAATTTACCCTAAATTATTTTTTTGACCACCAAAAACCCAAAACCGTATACCTTTGACAATTTTATCCAAAACTGATACATTTGTGATAATTTAACATTCTACTAGTTTTCGTTAAATTTTATTATCAAATTATTAAGTTAAATGACACGTAATAAATGACAAATATACCAATTTAGGATTTTACGCTCCGTTTGTCACAGTTTATATTTTTTGTGATTTTTTTGTGATATTAATTCAATTTAGTAGAGAGTATATTTGTCACAAATTTACTATTTTGGAGTCTTTTGCAATCAAATAAATTAGTTTAGGGTAAATTTGTCATAAATGTACCAGTTTATGATTTTTTATAGTCAATCAGGGTAAATTTGTCACAGGTATAAAGTTTGGAGTTTTTCATGGTCAAAAAAATAATTTGGGGTAAATTTGTCACAAGTGTACCAGTTTTGGGTTTTTTAAGGTATTAACCCTTAATTTTTTAATAATTAAGAGTTCTATCTTCTTTTATTTTATCAGGAAAATCAAATTCTCGTAATTCATTTCTCGCAACCTCACTTCTATAGCATATAGTAGCATCTGAAGTGCATATTTCTAAGTCCATGGCATAAATATGAAAAACCACATGTTGGATGTCCATATAATGAGCTTTTCATATGTATATGAAAAACCTATTCCATCTTCGTTGTCAGACTCCTCCATATTAACAAAACAAAACAAAACAAAAAAAGTCAAATCAAATAAAAAAAAAAGACTAATCATCATGGTGAGCTGTTCAAAAGTGCATCAAGCAATATCAAGGTGCGAGGCAAGTTTTCACAATCAATGTCTCTAATTTTTTTTTTAAGTGAAGTTCATTTACATTCTCATTTCATTGCCAGTCAATAAAATCTAGTTATCATTTTAATTATTGAGCTAATTTTTAAAGAGGGATAGTTGTATAATAACAAAAAGGAAAAAAATAGATAAATAATAAGCAATTCAATAAATATATACCAAAAAAAAAAAAAAAAAAAAACATAGAGAGCGCAATTCGGATTCTTTGGGGAGAAGGGTAGCTAGACTTTTCAAACCAACCCCATCTCACATGGCCCGAATCAGTTAACGGCTCATAAAACTGTAATCTCAGTCCATGCTTCAAACAGGTGAAGGTGGGCTCATATAGAAAAACTTGCCCATTAGAACATCTTAGGGAATGAGTGAGCTTTTCTTATTAAAAAACTCAGGAAATCGAACTGATATGACATCTTCTACTGCTCACCAGGGCATTTATTAAAAAACTCTACAATCCGAAAGTGAGAGTTTTTTAATGGCAATCGTACAATCCGAAAGACAATCCGAAAGTGAGAGTTTTTTAATAGCAATCGTACAATCCGAAAGACAATCCGAAAGTGAGTTTTTTTATAGCATTCGTACAATCAGAAGACAATCCGAAAGTGAGAGTTTTTTAATAGCAATCGTACAATCCGGAAGACAATCCGAAAGTGAGAGTTTTTTTAGGGATATGTTCAGCAGAAATCCTAAAACTTGTGCAGAAAGTGCAATTGAGTTCTAAAACTTACAAAAAGTTCAATTAAGTCCTAAAACTTGTCTAGAAAGTGCAATTGAGTCCCGAAACTTATAAAAAGTTCAATCAAGTCCTAAAACTTGTCCATAAAGTGCAATCGAGTCCTAAAGTTAACACCGTTAAGAAAGTTAACGGAAATTGCTGACGTGGCGCTGACGTCATATTTTAAATGATTTTTTTTTATTTTTCAAATGACTTTTTAAAATTATTTTTTATTCAAAATCTTTAAAAATTAGATCAAAAAATAAAAAAGAAAATATAAATTTATTTAAAAAAGAAAAATCTAAATTTATTTAGAAAAAAAAAACAATTGTTCAAAAAAAAAAAGGCGGTGGACTTCCGCCGCGCCCATCGCGGCGACCGTCGCCGGCCCGGGGTGGCTGGCCCTCACCGGGGCCGGCGACGGCCGCTCGGCCCCCAGCGGGGACGGCGACGTCCCCGCTTTGGGGCCGAGCGACCGCCGTCGCCGCCCGCCGGCGCGGCCTCGTCGGCCCCTCGCTCGGGCCGACGAGGCCGCGCCCGGGCGGGCGACGGCGCCGTCCTCGCCCGGGGCCGAGCGACCGTCGCCGCCCGCCCTAGGCGAGGCCTCGTCGGCCCTCGCTCGGGGGCCGGCGAGCCTCGTCGGCCCCGAGCGAGGGCCGACGAGGCCGCGCCTGGGCGGGTGACGGCCGCCATCCTCGCCCGGGGCCGAGCGACGGTCGCCGG
Organism: Eucalyptus sideroxylon x Eucalyptus melliodora; assembly: GCA_016097485.1. Lineage (NCBI taxonomy): Eukaryota > Viridiplantae > Streptophyta > Magnoliopsida > Myrtales > Myrtaceae > Eucalyptus > Eucalyptus sideroxylon x Eucalyptus melliodora. Next base: position 59,563,486 of record CM027831.1, on the reverse strand, counting down.
CGATGGGCGGCGGCGGCGGAAGTCCACCGCCCTTTTTTTTTTGAACAATTGTTTTTTTTTCTAAATAAATTTAGATTTTTCTTTTTTAAATAAATTTAGATTTTCCTTTTTATTTTTTAATCTAATTTTAAAGATTTTGAATAAAAAATCATTTTAAAAAATCATTTGAAAAATAAAAAAATCATTTAAAATATGACGTCAGCGCCACGTCAGCAATTTCCGTTAACTTTCTTAACGGTGTTAACTTTAGGACTCGATTGCACTTTCTGGACAAGTTTTAGGACTTGATTGAACTCTTTGTAAGTTTTAGGACTCAATTGCACTTTCTGGACAAGTTTTAGGACTTAATTGAACTTTTTGTAAGTTTTAGGACTCAATTGCACTTTTTGCACAAGTTTTAGGACTTCTACTACACATATCCCTTTTTTTTAATAGCAATCGTACAATCCGAAGACAATCCGAAAGTGAGAGTTTTTTTAATAGCAATCCCCGAGTTTTTTAGTAAGTGCCCTGGTGAGCAGTAGAAGATGTCATCAGTTTGATTTCCTGGGTTTTTTATAAGAAAAGCTCACTCCAGGGAATTTTTCATAGTCATGGTCTGCGACAGCCCCACCGTGTTCTCATTTTCAGCCAAGCAAGGAAGAGATTAGCGAGGCAAATTTGGAAGGTTAATGGCGAACGACATTCCAGCTGATCACGGTGGTTGGAGGTAAGCTTCGTCCACCTCAAACATATCTTAACCATCCCAGACTGGATTGCAAGTAAACTAATGCCAAAATCTTGATATCCTTTTTTGTTCTTATCTTTGATCATGTTCGCTGTGTACATTCCATTACGCATGAATGCTGTTTAAGGAACCGGCACTCTAAGTAAATCAGGTGAACTTGTTGATGCCTTCTGAACTCGTACTGTTCAATACTTAAGAGCCAAACGGGGGGTCTTTCACTTGTCAGTAGAAATGGCTTGTTCTTTGCCTTAGATTGTGAGAATTGGATCACAACACCACTTTGTACATCCAGATTTTTTTCCTCTATTTTATTTCTTTATGTTGATTGAGGCTTGAGACAGCTTTTTGTTCTTGACGTTCATGACTCTCAAAGAGCAGAATCAGAACAGAGCATGTACGTAAAGCCATATCTGATGGGGATGTAAAATGGCCCATTTCTCGCATTTCCTGGATTACGTTAGTTATGTCGTGGCACCCGGATTTTGTCTTCTTTTATCTTGCTGATTGATCCAGGTTATTGTTCTCGCTGTTCATATGACTAGACCCTAGCAACAGAGCATGTTGGCTCGTGCTCATATCAGGGTATACTCGGTGTAAATCTGTCAGAAAAGTACGAATGACTCCTGTAGTTATCAACCCTTTTTCTGTGCAAATGGGTAAATTTTAGTGATATCCATTCGGTAATTGAATACGGTAGGACTCACACCAGGAATAATCCCTCTCAAATATGCATACCCTAAAAATAGCAGGTGAGTTTGTCTGAGGAAAGTGAAATTTATATTAACTATCATATCTTTTTTTAATATCGGGAGGTTGGAAAGAAGGTGAGTGTGGAGGACTACGAGTGCTGTCTTCATTTCCTTCCATGGAAAAGAACTTCCTATCTCTTATCATTTTTTTGCGTGTATGTTGTTTCTTTAGGAAACAATTTGTACTCTATGTAAATTAGGTGAATCCATACTTCTTATCGTTTCATTCTAAAACTACTGTATGAGTTGCTCATATGTTCATTTGTTAATCTTTTGATATGCTTATTCTTGATTCTTATTGCTTGAGCTTCTGTGAAAGACAATTGCCTAACAAATCATTTGCTGATTTTTATTCTAAGGAATGTGTTAGATCATGTGGCTCAAGTTAATGAAGATCTTGATTCCCTCGAGAATGCTTTGCGTCAGCTCATCAGGGACAGACATACCTCTATAGGTCAAGCCAACATTTCCAGTGCATCAAGCATTATGCTTATCTGTGAAGTAATCAAAATCATTCGGCAAAAATTAATCTTAAAGATGGGAAGGCAAGATATTGACCCAAGTTTTCGACTTGCCTTTGCCGTGATAGCTGTTACTCTTCAATGTGTCATGTGCAGTCTCCTCATGTGCGTTCTCCTTGGTGACCTACCTTGGCCGATTTTTGTTGCTTGTGTTCTAATGTTGGTAGCCATATTTGTGTTCATCACCAACTGAGGATTAATTGGGGCGATAGTTTGTGTTGTTTATATGTATTTGATTTCCTTTGTAACCTTCTAATGTTGGGTTAAATGTGAAACTCACGTTATATTATTACCTTGAACGCCCTTTGCATAACTTAGTAAAATAAATTATTATGATGATTAGAATTTGTTCTGGTGCAAAGTTCTCTCCATCTAAGAGTTTTTTGAGCTAGTTTAAGCACATCTTGGAAAGTTTACACCAGCCCCTTCCCTATAAGGCAGCTTTAATCCCTTGGATAGAGTGCCAGTTTCAGTTTAAACTATAAGTGCATTTAGATCCATCACTTCCACTTTGGATCGAGTTGCATTGGTAAGATGAAGCTCGTGGAATTGCATTATGGTAAACAGAACTAAGAAATGATGAATTAGAGAAACAGGGCAAAATTTTCCTTTGGGCCAGAGAGAATAGGGGAAATGAGAGTATATAAAAAAGAATCGCACACCCTCATTTAGTATTTTTTTTTTCATTCCGGATTCACGCGTTGTTAGTTTGATAGAGTTTATAGCTTCTTCCTCATATAATTTTCATCACTACCGTTGTGCTTTGGAGATTGGTTTAACAAAATAATTTGATAACTTCATTCATTCATCACTCACAATGTCACTAGTTACTCATCCATGGTCCATGGCCCAACAACAATGATGGTCATGTCCGCATTTTTAAGTATTTTATTGCATTACATGATAACAAATGAGGAATCAAACCGATTGTTATATAGGATCTTAAATTCATGTAAAAAATTGCTTTATTCCCCTATAATAAAAAGAGTCTACACATGCATATGAAGAATATATTTAAATGTGTGGAGAGAGTTAGATATAAAAATAAAAATTAATATAGGAAAAAAATTTAACTTATTGTAAGATTAAACTCGATGCTAGTAAGTAAGATAATTAGAGGATTATATCTTAACTATTTTTAAATTACAATTTTGTCCATTTTATCATAGTATGTCACTATGACATATCTGAAAAACAGACATAAGCATTACTTAAAGATTTTTATTATAAAAGTTGAAATCCTCGTTAGATTTGTTTGTATGCAGTGGTAATTAACCGGCACTCACTCCATGGATAATCGATTAAATTAGCACGTGCCATAAATATAATTTCTCTAGTATGGGCCTAATTGTTCTTAACGTTCCCATGAAGCAGGGGCTTTTGGACCTGGACCGGCCCGCTGCATCGAGGATCGGATCTGTTGCGGGTCATAGAGGACTTGATTTTAAGCTTCGACCCATATAAAATCCATAATCCACGTTCACGCCTTGTCACTTCTCTCACCTGGTGCCGCTGCATTGCTCTCGATCCTCCTCCGGCTGAATTCGGGCAATTCTTCATCCCTCTGCATACGTAGTTTACTCCGGACTGCGAAGCTTTCATGTGGTTTTTTTTTCTTTTTTCTTTTTTTCTTTTGCATATGATCGACTCAATAAATGATTTTGTAAAACGAAAACTGCATTTAACTGGTAACCTCGTGTATCTTGCTTTTGAATGGATCGTTGCATTGTGAAAATGCGGAAAGATCTTGGTGAATTGCAGAACTTAAAAGACTTCAATTAGTTGGCCGGTTCTCACTAGTGTCTTTGCTTTAAGACTCTGGTGATGGAAGGAGTGAAAAGGGACCAAAGTTCCAACGCCACAAATTGAGCACGTCCCAAGCTCAAAATGTGTGCAAATTAGAGGTCTTGGTAGTTCGATCTTCTATCAAATAGAGAGTACATAATTTGTATCCACATCCGTCCGCACTTGGAAGAGGATTTGTACGAATTTTGGAAATCCACTTATCTAAATATAGCATTTATCTGTCAAAATAGATAAATTTATAAGAAAGTAAACAATGAAAATGAGATTAGATAAAATCCACATAATTTGAAATTGATTTTAAAAAAAAAATTAGATAAGAGAAGTTCATTAGCTTTAATTCGTTTACTTGCGCCTTGTCTTGTTTGATCACAAAAAACTCATAAATAATAGTATTGGAACACCAATTTTTGCCCCCAAGTTTTGTTCTCCTACTCTTTTTCTCCTTTTGTTAATATATCCAGGTTTTCATTTTCGATATTCCTTTTGACTCAAACTCTTGGAGAAAACAATGTAATTAGGGACATATTCGATAGTTGTAAATCTATCGAAGAGTAAGATTTATTGTCGATAATCATTGATCCTTTTCCTTAGACGTGGGTTCTTTGTCCTACAAGCCCATGAGTGTTTCCACATATCACACCCGCATCCTTTTCCTTGGACGTGGGCTCTTTGTCCTACAAGCCCATGAGTGTTTCCACATATCACACCCGTTTATTAAAGAAGATACTCTTGTAAAATATGAAGCTCTTTCTTTGGTACCTATTATCAGCTCCAACATTAAATAAATTCACAAAAAAATTAGGAAAATATTTTACTCGATAAATAGAAGGAAACACAACTTCTCATTGAGCCACCTTTTGTGATCCAATATGGTCAACACCAAACCTTCCAAAATTAAGATTCAAATAATAAGTCAAATCGAAAAGAGTAAACCCATTTCCTATCTTCAAAATAAACTTTCAACTCAATCCATTTCTATTTCAACAAATCCTCGATCGAAGTTGCCGCAAATTATAACCCATGAAACTCCTCAAATACAAATGCGCTGTAATCGACAAAACACTAAAAAGAAATCATTCTTATACTCGGTCGATGTCTGAAAATAACGTTAAGTTGTACTGTAATTTGCTTTATTCGTCGCGGTGGCATCTACAGCGTAAAATATTTTTACGAGCACTCACCACACAGCATCTACAGAAGTTGACGTGGGCAGAGCAGAGGAAAAGGGCACCAGACCACATCGCGGCCGCTCAACGATCTCCAAGTGGCAAGCTTGGCTGATGTAAGCGTGTACGTCACCGGCGAGTTTAGCTGATGTAAGCGGTTAGAAAGCCCGCCCCACAAGCTCCCCCTTTCAAGATGCTGGGCTGGCATGCCACTCAACCTCGGGCACGTTGTACAACCTTCAACACTATTCTCATACTGTCCTGTCCCGCGGTACTCTACGTGTTTAGCACGCCCCATTCTCTCTAAATGAAGCCCCTCTCTCTAGCTCCGTTCCTTCATCCATTCTAAAAAGCCCTAAATTTATGACAGTTTTATCAATTCATTTCTAAGCCTTTTTATTTTATTAATTGAGTCATAAATCTTTTGTCTTTTGTCAAGTAAGTACATCTAGTCAATTTTGACTAGAAATTGCTGACGTGAACACCTATTATCATACGCACAGTCAGAATCAGTATGATGATTATATATTCTAGCAATTTGAGCTTCATGCTCTACTCTGTATCTAGTAATTAAAATAAACAAACTAGTCACATGTACGATAATCCTTCGCAAAAACTCAAGTAATTAGGGAAGGTTTTTTACGGCACATGCAGTGAACACATATCTCGAGTATTTTATGTCTTAATACTTTCCTAGTATATAACTTGCATGTGAAATATGAAACATAAGGATTCAAACTGTTTATTTACTGTATAAGACAACGGATTTTCTAATAGCTAAGGTTATCAAGATATGAATTTAAAATGAACATCATGTTTTTTTCTTAATACTACTAACTACATATACTCACACGAACATATTTGTGCATGTTTAAATTCAAGAAGAAATTCAATGCGAGGTATAGTACCATGCTTTTAGTGTAAACTATAGTTGACGAGTCTATGCACCTTCGCAGGAGTACAACCTATATGTGCATTGGGTGCGGGGACGAAGCTAGTCTGTTTTCGCATTGAGTGCATTAGTACGATAACGTTTTATTGATTAGGATCTAATTAATTCTTTTTTATTTATTTTCAATTATAAAAGAAGAATGAGGTGGTGACAATTGCGTCAAATTCTATGCGTAATTCAAATGCAAGACCCAAAAAATGCAAAACATGATATGGATTTTCATGGGTCGAGATAGTAGAAATAAACTATTGGTAGGGTCCACCGACAAATGACAACAAAAACAAAGAAATTATTTTAGGTTGCGCATGATAAAATTTCTGTTTTTTGATTTCTTTATTTCTCTGTTCCCGAACGCGTTTGGGCAATCCGTTTGGTAACGCAAATTGATTTCTCTATTTCTCAAAACAGATTTCTGTTTCAGAAATTGTTTTGGGGGAGAAATCGAAGCTAGAAATTGTAGCTTCTCTCGTTTCAAATAAAAATATAATTTTTTTTTAGACTTTGTTTAAGAAACATGCATGACTTATGTATTTCATTTCATGACTTATGTATTTGAGACTTTATTTATTTATGTTTTTAAGTTGCAATTATGATGATATTATTGCTATAGGCATTCTTCTTTAAGGAATGTCATTGACATGACAACATTTCTGTTTCAAATAGTTTCGAACAGAAATGAATTTTTCTATTTCTATTTCTCGGACGAGTTTCTGAAGAAAAAAATCTGTTTGATAACGATACAAAATTTCTGTTTCAGAAATAGAAACGTTTGATAATTGAATAAAATTTCTATTTCTTAAAACAAAATTTTCTTTTTTTGGAGCAAATGAAATGTACATTCTTACAAATTTCATATGCTTATGAAATCATTGACCCAAATACAAAGTATTTACTTTTTTTGTTTTTAAAGTAAAGTCTCCATTTTTTGCAAAAAAAAAAAAAAAAAAAAATACAAAGTAAGAGATGTTATATCAAATTTTCTAAATTTTCACAAAAAATTCTTTAGCATCCACGTAGATAGGTAATTACGGTCAAACAATATATACTTATCAATAGTCTCCACACAATAGAAAAAAGAGATCAATATGCATTACTTTTGAACATGATAGAAGGTTCCCAAAATTATAGTAGAATGAAGGCGGACAACCATATTCTAATCCCCTTCATGCTAGTGTGTCACGTTGATCGCCGTCACGGTTTACGATATCGAGCAATAGTTTTAGAAATAAACACTAACAAGTGTATTGGGTAATTGTATTGGGTAATTTGCGGCAAATTTTACAAAATTGGCGAATTTTACGAAGTGTAACAAGGACCATTACAAATAAGGGAAATCATCAAGTAAAACATCACATTACAAGAATTGAGATAGGAATCATCAAATACATTATCACAATACAAAAGCAAAGATTGTAAATCCCCAAATACAAAATAATAGAAATACATTACAAAAATTAAATACACAATTTCATGGAATCTCCGGCATATTATGATCCATTGCCATCTTATTGGCAATATTATTTCTAAGCATATTCATCTCAATTTCCTCCTCAGTCGATGTATGACCTACAACCTCATCTTGTACAGGTTCACATGAGTACTCTGGATCTCCATATAAGGAAAAGTTTATATCCCTCCTGTCTTGATCACGGATGTAGTTATGGATAGCACAACATGCAATTAAAACATGTGCTTGCTTTCGAATTGCAAATGCAGGCATGTGTTTCAAAATAAAGAAACGATTCTTTAATGCCACAAATGATCTCTCAATGACATTCCTTAGTGAAGAATGTCTATAGTTGAACAACTCTCTTGCTGTTCTTGGTTGTCTTGCTCTACCCCTATAATCATTTAGATGATACCGTTCGCGTCTAAAAGGAGTTAAGAATCCCGGAATTGATGCATAACCAGAATCTACAACATAGTATTTGCCTATAACAAAATATTCATAAATTAGTAGTGATTTGTAAATACAATACAATCTTAAAGAAAATTGATAATTTTAGAACAAGTAAAAATACCTAGTGGAGGTCGAGGAAATTCCAAGCGAGGAGTCTCGAGTGCCGCCGATAACACCCAAAGAATCGTTGGCAGATCCTTCCCAACCAGCATACACAAAAGTGAATTTCATATCAAACGAACATACACACATCACATTTTGAGTGGTACCTCCTTTTCTGCCTCTAAATGGGATTTGCTTCGACAAAGGTATAGAAGCATGAACATGAGTACCATCAATAGCGCCCACACAATCCTGTCGTTTTATCAAAGACTAATGTTATATAAGATTAGCAATAAAATGAAACCGATATTGTAAATGAATGTATGAAAATCTTACCTTGAAATAAAGTTTATGGTTGGGATCCATAAGAATCTCATTTGGGATCACATCAAAGGAAGGCGGTACGATAATCTCTTTTGCAAGTTTGAGAACTGCTAGCAACACTATAGTGAAGTATTTGCTAATAATTTGTCCCGAATGTTGGAATCTCTCGCATAAAGTTCTATTCGAGTTCTTGTGACAAATCATAAATAAGAACATCCCAATTTGTTCATCTACCTTTATATATCGACTATCTTTCAGCCAACCTCTTGCCTTCATCAAACCACAAAGATTGAGAAAAACGTGTCTCTCCATTCTAAGAGATTCATATATTCTATCTGAATGTCCTTGAAGAATCTCCATCATCCATTCGGGTCCTGACAATATGCTATTCCTAATAGGTTATCTCGAATGCAAAGACATATCCACCGCAACCATGCTCAACCATGCTGTCATAATATCGATATCAAAATCACTAAAGATTACTTCAACCGATTCACCTGTTGCTACTTGATCACTACACATGCTACTTTCACCCCCCTCCATATTACCTATGCCTTCACATGCAAAAAAAAAAAAAAAAGAAAGGATAAACACAATATGTAAGTAAGGAATCTAATAATAATCAACAATAGTCACAAAGTTTTCATAATTGCATCATAAAAAGACCAAAGTATCTCAAATACATAAGTCATAGAGTGAAATAAAACAAAATATATAAATCCATAGCATACTACTCAAGATCTGTTTAAAGAGATTCAAGAAATCCACGTCTCCTTTCAGGTAGCATTGTGATAAAAGCATCTCTCCAACTGGCATGAAGACATGATTGGTTCATAGCTTTGTTGTAAATATTCTGCTCCAAATCAGGCATACTATTTAAGACGGCAACCACGGCTGCTGTGGAGTAGGGGTCTACAGTTGATGGGGCATCTGAGGTCACAGAGCCACTTGTTGATTGAGCCGTCCTGATTTTAATCATTTCTTGAATGGCTTTGCAGGTGTCACTAACATCATATCTGGTACTCTTCCTCCTCCTCTTAGAATTTGGAGTCCTATCATGCTTGTGTTTCTTAAGATTTGAGGTAGTAGTTGTATCAGGTATGAAGGCCTCATCATCAATACGCTGTTCATCAAATTCCTCTGGATCACCTATTGCATAACCACTACCACCATCACCATTGTCACCACCATTGTCATCTCTCTCAGAGGACACTACCACTTCTTCTGCATTTCCTGATGCATAGTTCCCAGTAGCATATGTATCACCAAACACGATACATAAATCAGGATACTGAGGAAACCCTTCATTTCTGAATTTAGCCCATTCGTTATTATTCTGTAATTTATAAAATAATGACAAATGTCAGTAATATAATCAAAGCTTGCAATACAATATGAACAAAATGACATTGGTAAATTGATACCTTGATGTGAGACTCCCACACACTTTGATCATCCACAACAACCTTATTGTTTATATTATCCCATCCAAATCCAGATTGTGACAAAAGTTTCTTGAAACTACTATAATGTTTCTTCGCTTTGTTGACCCTGTTCTTCAACTGAATTACACTAAAGTTGAGTCCCATCCGGCTATTGAATTCGGCATGTATGTTATTCCATCCTGTTTTGTTGAAGGTAGAAGTGGTGCGATTTCCCTTTGTTACCTCTGTTACCAACAAGCTTACAAGCTCATTGGTCAAAGGCTCAGTCCACTTTGCCATACAAACCTCTTTGTGGGAAGCCATTTAACCTTAACTACTTGAGCATCAAATGAACCATATCAATTGGTGTACCAGTTCAAGCTCGTAGACTTTGATATCGATATCACATCAAGCAAAAAGAGAATAATCCTCATATAAAATTTTACAAGCAACCATATATTATAAGCAAAAAAACCATTCCCACTCTCTTGACCTGACATCAAAATCACAGATGAAAATCTGATCTATTGTATGAGCAATTCTTTTAATAATATGGTAACTAGCTAATTACATAGATGTGACATATATTTTCTATGCATGAATCTCCACAAAGATGCCCACATGTATCTTTTTCAAGTGAATTTTCTACCAATTCTTTTAATAATAATGGTTGTGACCATTGCTACCACGTTTTTGCACCTCATAGTAGAAACAAAGGGCGAAAGGAATTAAAAGAAAAAAATCCAAAAGAAAGTTGTTATTTCTTGAACTGCACACAAATTGCTACCAATTTCAGGCCATGAACATTTCGCAGCGATCATGCATTGACTTTTACAAGTTGGTAAATTGTTTTACAAGTCCAAGCTGGCATTACCTCTTAAGGCAAATCCACCGTTCTTTCCTGGAAGTTAAATTACAGCAACTTCAGTATTGCAATCAACAGCCTCTTACAAATACTCCTAACCTGAAGCAGGAGCATAGAAAAATCAGGATGGCTTTGCAGATTGAATGTTGAGAACATCTCAATAGTGTCCAATTCTCATCTAGCTCTACCACAAGCAAAAAATAAACTGCTCCTCATCCGATGAAAATAGCCGATAGGCTGCATCTGCATAAACTTCTCTCGCACACGTCCAATTGCTCGATCCAAGTAATGCTAAGAAAATAGTTGCAGAGGAGGACACGAACAACATGCGCTATGAAATCAACACTCACCGCAGAACTGTCAGAGTCATCAAAACGATCAATTACAATGCACAAACAATAGGGATCGACAAATCGATTATGAACTGCAATGCAGCATTGCTCTCGCCTCAAACTCGAGGCAACCAAAGCGCAATGCAGCAGAGCACACAACAGAGAGAGAAAAAGAAGAATCGCGTCTCGGCCCATCGCTCCCGCCTCAAACTCGACGTGACCAAAGCGCAATGCTGCAGAGAACTCAACAGAGAGAGAAAAAAGAAGAGGAATCGGCACGAACCAGAGAAGGGAGGAGAAGGGCGCGCGGCTGAGGTCGCGGGGCGAGGGCGGCTTTTGGTGAGACGGAGCATGTGACACTCAGATTTTCGGGTTTTAATTTGACTGGATAAATAGGGCTGTTTTGTTCAGTTGAATCCAAGGATGGTGAAATTGGGATGCGAGTGGGCTATACTGATAAGAAAAAGTACCAATTTTATTGATGAAATATTTAATGAAATTATGGGGATCAAATTGATTTGATTCAAGTGGATTAAGGTTCAATTTAGGAAGAAAAGTTGGCAAAATTCGTATGCCCATAAACCCAACTCTTTGAACTACCTAAATGCTTCTAGAAGGGGACATAAGTGTCAAAAATTGAAGAGTGGGAGACAGCTGTTGGTGGCCATGTGTGGCTGACATAAGAGAGAGAGAGAGAGTGAGAGAAAAGAAAGGAAAATTTGGTTTTTCTTCCTCTCCTCTCTCTCCTTCGTCGACGGAACTCCTTCCCCATCTCCTTCTTTTTCTTCAAACCTCCATGGAAGCTGAAGATCAGCGAACTAGCAAGCCGAAGCAGCGATTTCTCTCGGCGCCGATGCAGCAAGCAACCGGAGCCGGAGCCGCCGCCGTCCGCCGTCCTGCTGCCCGTGCACAGCTTCGCCCCTCTCTCCTTCCTCTGGTTCGAACAGAACCGACCAGCAGGAGCAGAAGCAACGATCGGCGTTGCTTGAAGGAGCTGCAGTCGCGCCGCACGCCGCCTCGCCGCCACACGCCGTTCCCGGCCCGCGTCGCCTCGCCGTTCGCCGTCCCGTGCTCCACCTGCCTCGGCCTCTCCCTCGCTCAGCCCTCTGTTTCAGCGACATTTCAGATCTGGTGGAGCTCCGCCGGAGCCGTCCACCCCTCCTCCGGCCACCGTGAAGCCTCGCCTTGGTTCGGTTCGGCCCCTCCGTCCATTTCCGACCCAACCCAGCTCCGAATCCACCTTCCTTCGCCCTTAACCAACCGCGCACAGAGAGTGCAGAAAATGGGTTTGCAGTGAGGTTTTGGCTCGTTTGGGCCGTTTCCCGGCCTCGAACCCGAGCCGTGCTTTGGGAATAATCGTTCCTCGCGTCGCCGCCGTCGGATTGATCCGATTTGCGCGCGATTTGGTGAGTAATCTCACTAATCCCAGATTAGTTGGCTAATTATGCTTTAGGTTGGTTTAGTTTTAATTAATTATGTTTAGGTTGTTAGATTAGAATTAATTAGCAATTATTAGTCAATTGTGATGCGATTTAGATAAATTGATTGTGAAATTAACAAGTAGACGTGGTCTACTATTTATTGGGAGTGTCGCGGGAATTTTCGGACCCCTAATTGAGCTTCAATTTGATGATTCGGGCCTAAGTGAGATTTTTGGCATTTAAATATTAATTTTCGAAATTAAATTAAATAATTATTTATTTTCCGAAAATTCAAGGGAGATGATTTGGAACTGGAATATTATGCTGATGATCGTGGCGAAGTCCGTTTATTTAATCGGACTTTATTTTAAGCTAAATTGAATTTTTAATATTAATTAATTTTCGAAATTAATTAAATAATTATTTATTTCCTGAAAATTTAACTGGGATGGCCCGTGACCGGAAAATTATGCTGATGACTATGGTGAAGTCCGTTTATTTAATTGGACCTTAATTTGAGCTAAACAGAATTTTTAATATTAAATAATTAATTTTCGAAATTAATTAATTAATTAATTATTTTTCAGAAATTAAGATTGAGATGGCCGACGACCGAAATTTCGTGCCGATTGTCATGGCGCAATTCGTTTATTTAATCGAGTTGTAGTTTGTGCTGAATTGAATTATTTATGAAATTGAGAATTATCCTTTAATGGAATAATCTTTGATTATTGATTGGAAAATAACCGGGTGTCGGTTGACAGCACCAAAAGTGTTTTGGTGGGCTGTAGAGAATGGTGGGAATTATGAAAAAAAGGAAATTATAATATTTTGTCTTAGGCCGACCGTGTCCCCACACACGGCTATTTTATCGAGAAGGATATCAGATGTAATGGATTGAATGGTCGGATAGTATACTATATCACCCTACGGCTCGATATATCGCTTAGCGAGAAAGATACTAGTGTACTATATCAGCCTACGGGCGATATATCAGCTTAGCGCGAGCAGTACACTTTATCAACTTAGTGGGAGCATCGGGGGTATACTATAATAGCAAGGGCAATATGTCGCTTAGCGAGAGCAAAGATATACCGGTATACTATATCACCTACGGCGATATGTCGCCTTAGCGAGAGCAGTATACCTTAACCCCGTCGCCTTAGTGCAAGCTATACTATCTATATATCGCCTTAGAGTGAGCAGAGTCCTGGACTATGGTCGGACTTATAGATAGTATTGAATGTGTCGACCAAGCATGGGTCGTAATGACATGTAATCGACTAGGTCGATTGATCATTGCTTGATCTGATGTTGTGAATTGATCAATTGATTGGAAATGACCATGAGATGGTCTGATTGGCTTGTAATCGACTAGGTCGATTGATCGATGATTCGATCTGAGTGTGACTTGATGTGATTCAGTGCTTTGATTTGATGTCGTGGATTGATTGACTGATTAGAAATGACCGTGAGTGGTCTTGTTGGCATTTAATCGACTAGGTCGATTTGATCGATGCTTCGATCCGTGATATGATTGCTTGGGTGCCTATTATGAATTGTACTGACTTGCAGGTGGGATACGAGGCCAAGGTATGTCTTCTGCCCCATGCGTGTATAGGCAGCCTATAGTATAATAGTTTATTAATTGGGCTTAGTGGGGTAGAACTCGCTGAGACGTAGTCTCATCCCAGTTTGGAGAAAAACATTTCAGGACCCCGTTGAGGAGCTGAGGAGGAATCGAGAAGGTGAACTCGGAGGTGAAACCCGAGTAGAAGGACTTTTGGAAGAAGAAGATAATATCGAGAGAGATTTTGAGTATGACTCGAAGGGATTGAGATTTCATCTTCTTTTGTGAACTCCAATTGATGTGAATAGTTATGAAGTTCTTTAGTTGATGTTATGTACAAAAGTTTGGTTATAAATTTCAATATGAAAAATATGGCCCTGCTTTTCTATCCCATCGTTTTATTGTCTGGGGATTTTAACTGCTTCCGCATGTGCTTAAAAATGAAAGGGTCGGCGATACATTGTCCTGGGATATCGCATTATAAAATCGACCAAGTGAGACGGATGTGTGCGTACCTGAGGATCGGGGCGTAACAGAGCAGGAGCGGCTTGGGGCGTCGGTGCTCGAATCTGTTGCAGAGGGCTTCGGCTTCGCAGGGGAACGAGCGCCGGGGGTGCAGAGAAGAGGCGGAGGGCGTTGGTGCTCTGTTGCAGAGGGCTTCGGCTTTGCAGGGGAACGAGCGGCGTAGGTGTAGAGAAGAGGCGGAGGGCGTCGATGCTCGCTGCGAGGGCCGGCCGCAGGGAACGAGCGACGGGGTGCGAGAGAAGAGGCGGAGGGCGTTGGTGCTCTGTTGCAGAGGGCTTCGGCTTCGCAGGGGAACGAGCGGCTTGGGTGCAGAGAAGAGGCGGAGGGCGTCGGTGCTCAGATCTGTTGCAGAGGGCTTCGGCTTCGCAGGGGAATGAGCGCCGGGGGTGTAGAGAAGAGGCGGAGGGCGTCGGTGCAAAGGCGGAGGAGAGGCGAAGGGCGTCGGTGCAGAGGCGGAGGAGAGCGGAGAGGCGGAGGGCGTCGGTGCTCAGATCTGTTGCAGAGGGCTTCGGCTTCGCAGGGGAACGAGCGGCGTGGGTGCAGAGAAGAGGCGGAGGGCGTCGGTGCTCAGATCTGTTGCAGAGGGCTTCGGCTTCGCAGGGGAATGAGCGCCGGGGGTGCAGAGAAGAGGCGGAGGGCGTCGGTGCAGAGGCGGAGGAGAGCGGAGAGGCGGAGGGCATCGGTGCTCAGATCTATTGCTGAGGGCTTCGGCTTCGCAGGAGAACGAGCGCCGGGGGTGCAGAGAAGAGGCGGAGGGCGTCGGTGCAGAGGCGGAGGAGAGGCGGAGGAGAGGCGGAGGGCATCGGTGCAGAGGTGGAGGAGAGCGGAGAGGCGAAGGAGGAGGAGGAGGTAGAGAAGAGGCGGAGGAGGAGGCAGAGAGAAGAGGCGTACGAGGGAGAAGAGTGAAATTAGGTCAGGAGAAATAGAAATTGATTTCTGGAGAAATCAGAAGTAGAAAATTTCTACTTCTGATTTCTCCTTCATTTCTATTTCTGGAATAGAAATCTATTCCAGAAATAGAAAAATTGATAAGTGTTATCAAACAAGTTTCTGTTCCAAAAATTGGTCTGGAACAGAAAAATCATTTCTGGAACAGAAATGATTTTTATCATACACCCCCTAAAAGATCATTTGGGGCATTGAAGAATCGCTTTTTCATTTTGAGGCACATACACTCTCATTTGCACTTCGAAAGCAAGCACATATCGTAATTGCATGTTGTGCCATCCATAATTACATCCGCGATCAAGACAAGATAGATAAGAACTTTTCCTTATATGGAGATCCAATGTACGTGGCTGAACCTACGCAGGATGAGCTTGCAAACATTCAGTTGACCGAGGAGGGAAACCAAATAAATATGCTTAGGAAAACCATTGCCAATAAAATGGCAAGGGAATAATATACCAGAAATTCCATGAAATTGTATTTTCAACTTTTGTAATGTATTAGTATTATTTTGACTATTATTTTGTATTTGAGGATTTCCTATGTTGTTATCTAATCAATTTCTATTTCTAGCACAACTTTCATTTTATTAATTTCGAATCGCTCGCAAATTGCGCCTCCCTCCATGTCAACTAGTACCTAACATAAAATCACTTTGTGGTCTCAAAAGAATGCAAAAAAGTGTAGTGACTTAAACTTGAATCTTGAATGAGGAGAATAAATACATTCACTATTTGCATATTAGCATTTGAAAATACCAAATCTTTTATAGTTTGCATATTAGCATTTTTTATACTAATTACTAGCTTTTATTTACATAAATTGCTAATGTTTTGAAGTTCCTAATTACTCTATCGAATTACCAATATAAATTAAAGTGATTTATCAACTTTTATCAAATTAAATTACCATCATAAGCACCAAGAAGAGTGAGGTAAAAGGATGGGGACAACATGATTCATAGAAATAGAAATTGTTTTTTCTGTTATCAAACGGATTTCTGTTTCGAAATAGAAATTTTGAGTCGTTATCAAACGAATTTCTTTGCTCGTAAACTTGGCTGGGGAATAGAAACTGAGAAATTAATTTCTTGCCAGAAATCAATTTCTATTTAAGAAATTTTATCATACGCAGCCTTAGAGGCTCCCTTACATTTTTTCAAAGCTTAAGTTTTTTCAAAAAGACTCGACAAAGGAACGGAATTTTTTTTTCTCGAGATAAGTAAGTAGTGTTGAAGGTATTAAAAGTTATGGCATAGGGATTAGTTTGGCTATGAGTTTTACTTGAACTAATTTCTATATTGTGATAAATACACCAAAAGTTCTAAAACTTGTCATAAAAATACAATTAAATCATAATTTTCAAAAGGTATAGTAAACTTATAAGAAAAATACAATCGAATCCTACAACTTTCCTAAAGTGCAATTGATGAAATAACTTGATTCAACCAATTTGACAACTTTTGGGGCTTGTAGTTTTATGATTTAATTATACTTTCATGACAAATTTTAGGATTTAATTATAATTTTCTAAAATTTAATGATTCAATTTTATTTGAGTCACAATTTTTAGGAGTTTTAATATACTTATCTTTACCAAATTATAACAAAAGAGGATAAAGATCTTTTACCTCCAAGGTGCTTTCACTGGTGTTTCAACCAATTCTTAAACAAATCACCACGGCTTGTCTCAGTGGCTACTTTTCCCACATAAAAAGTAGGAGGTCCACCTTATTAGGAGGCTGTGGTAGGGATGCTTAATTTTATGTGAGTTTTGATTTTTGTGCTTTGCAAAGAGATGGGACAAAAGTCAAAGAGTTAAAATAGGATAGACCAAAAAAAAAAATCTCAACTGTCAATGCTTGTAAATGAGACTTGTGATACACTTGTGGCTATGGAAGTCTCTCGTAGCCCCGTGGGATAAAATATCCATGTAAAGAAAAAAGAAAAAGAAAACAAAATGATTAATGGCCATCGCCAATGAGTCGTACTTTTTGATGGATTTGCAATGAATGAATATGCCGCTCATCGGCTTTACCAAAAAAAAAAGATGCCGCTCAGCGGATTAGTCTCCGATGGTCTTCGTCATTAGAAAAATCGGGAATAAAATATTTGGAAATATTAATAGAAAGAGAGAAAAACAGGAAACAAATCCTGGGGGAGCAATATCGACAGGGGAAACGAGAGGTCGGTTCAAGATTCATGCTTAAAGTCTTATCGCTTCGAGACTGAGCTTTCAAGGGCCAATATTAAAACTTCTTAATTTGACTCTCAACATCCTTGCACATAAAAAGAGTCTTAAGAAAATTCATGGTCATCCTTAAGCGGTTCATGTATCTAATATTACCGACACTTGCATGGAGCCTTTGTATACGAATGACAACAATCCGCAAACACTTGGAGAAATCACATTTTCAATAAATAAGTGTCCACTGTTATAAAAGTTTAAACCTGACGTGATTTATTATTTTAATATTCTAACACTCTCTACTCTCCTCACGTGTAGGCTGGACTTTGGCCTCAGCCTTAAACGTGATCAATTACAAAGACAAATACATGCTTGGAAAATTTGAAGTCGGGATTTCTTAACTCTTATATTATGTGAGAGTTTTTTTTTTTATTTTTAAGGACCACTGTTAATTATGGTAAAAACTTAAATTTTGATATGAATGTGTGAATAATTATTTAAATATTTTAATAAAAAGGGAGAGAATATGAATAGAAAGCAAATCCTTGGGGAGCAATGTTGAGAAATGGAACGAGATGGCGGTTCGAGATGCATGCTTAAGTCTATTGCGCTACGACATTGACCTTGACCTTTTAAATATTAAACTATTTAATTAAACTCTCAACATCCTTGCATAGAAAAAAATGAAAGAAAGAATAGTCATTCTTGATCGGTTTACGGATCTAAAATTCCGAAGCACTTGCATGAAGTCTCTATGTACACAAGGCAACCATCTACAAACACTTGGAGAAACGACATTTTCAGGAAGAAAGAAAGCGAGAGATTAGGCAAAGTCGGAAGGTTAATGGAGAACAACAATCCAGCTGATCACCACCGGCCGCGGTGGCTCCACTGGATAAGACTCTGTTGATCCTCAACGAAGAGGTGAAGGGTTCAAAACTCAGGGGAGGCGCTAGGTGTATTAAGTGTGACTCAGGGATGGTGGGTCCTCCTGCTTAAGTGTCACCTGGGGGTTTACGGCGTGGCTGTCGGCTACAAGCTGGTTCCTATATATCTTAAGCACTGTGGCCCAGCTCCATTTGGAGGATAGCGGGGAAAACTCATGACAGAATCTTGATAATCTTTGGGGAAATTCATGCCAAAATCTTGATATTTTTTCCTGTCCCTTCCTCCGATCATGTCACACAGTATATTCCACTACGTGAATGCTGTTGTAAAGCGAGAAAACCTACACTGGAGATAAATCAGGCGAACTTGTTCTTAAATTCTGAACTTGTGCTGCTCAACTTACGAGCCCATGGAGAGTTGCCTGTAGAAAATGGCCTGTTTCTCGCATTAGATTGAGGGAGTCGAATCGGAACACCAGTTTGTGCCATCCAAATGTTTTCATCTATTTATTTTCTACTTTTATTGATCGAGATGTTCGTAATGACTCGACTCTCAACAAGCAAAAAGGGGCTCTACTCAGAACAGAGCATGTACTTAGGGGCATATCTGGTGGATGCAAAATGGCCCGTCATTCTCATTCCCTGGATTAGGGTAGCTATGTCCTCCCACCCAGATTTTGTCTTCTATTATTTTGCAAATTGATCCAGGCTTTTGTTCTCTCTGCTTATAATGACTCGACTCTCAGAACAGAGCATGTTGGCTCATGCTCATATCAGAGTATTCTCAGAACAGAGCATGTTAGCTCGTGGTAATATCAGAGTAATAATACTCGTTGGGTGTAAATCTGTCTAAAAGTGAGAATGTCTATTGTAGCCATCAACCCCTTTTTTTTTGTGCAAATGGGTAAATTCTAGTGATATCCATTCCGTAATTGAATAAACTAAGGACTCACACCAGGAATAATCCCACTCAAGTGTGCATACCTTTAATAATGGCTGAGTTTGTCTGAGGAAAGTAATATCCATAATAACTGCCACGTCTTTTTAAAAATCACAAGGTTGACAAAAAGTGTGAATGTTCTTCTAAAATTACTGGGTGGGAAAATTCTGTCGCTTTGATGAAGGGACTCGACTTTATAGTCACTCCGCTTCTTTCTTTTGTTAAGAGAAACTCATGTTGAGAACAATTATTAATTGGAAGTCTTACTAGCTTTTCCTCCGAAGAAAAACGATAAGACCCCCAGTTAGCTTTACTCTGTTTCTAACCGGCAAGTAGGGGGCTTATCTGGTAATTTTGTATGTATGGGTGGTTTTGTTCTGTGAACGTGTTGTAAGAGTAGGTTAGGAAGGGCTATAGGCCGTAAGGAGTATTCCCCGGTACTCTGATGTTCCATTTTGTCGAAAATAAAAGTTTTCACTAGCTTAATTAGTTATGAATCAATAGATGGGTTACATACCTGCAGTACATGCAGAGGTTAGACTCCTGCAGTGCATACTCTTTAGCTATAATTTGCACTGGAAGATTGGCATCATACAGCATCAAATTTCCTTTAGAACTTAAATTGGTAGTTCTTGAAAGCTTTTAGAAAGATTGCCGTCTTATGCGATGCAGTGACAAAATACTGTACACTAACAAGTGATTTGCTGATTTTATTTTCAAGACGGGGAGCAGAGCTGGTTGATCAAATTGCTGCAAGTACCCCATGTCTTCATTCCCTGGAGGGGAACCTGTATCAAGCTATCGAGTGCATGGGTGTTCCAGCCAACACTACCTATGCAAAAATCATGCGTATCTACAGGTTGCTTAAAATCATCAAGTTGGGAGGGCAAGATTTGGATCCAAGGTTCTCACTTGTATCCGCTTTCATTGCTGTTGCTCTTGGAGGTGTCAAATGTGGTCTATTGATGTACGCCTTACTTGGTGACATGCCTTGGCCAATTGTCGTTCTTTGTGTCCTGATAGCATTTGCATTCATCATGAATTAGAGAATAGTAATAGTTTCCGGCTCTCTAGATGTTGAGGTTTGCTCTTTGTGAAGTTGGCTTTTGTGTGTGTCCTAATGCTGGCTTGGATTAGCCTTGTGTTGTACTACTTGGTTAGATCCTAATACAAAAATGTGAAATTGGAGAAACATGATATTTTTAGTTTAGCCAAAAAGAACCATGGGAATTGATTTACAGAATTTGAGAAAGAATCAAATTATCCTTGTTCACTAATCTTCCGATCCACAAATTGCGATTAAGATTTAATTCATAACCCAATCCTCATATTCGAACCTCAGCAATATTGTCCCTACTACATGGACATGTTCTTCAAGTAAGAAATGAAGCTACAAAGGTCGACGTGCTCCTTGACATAAAAGAAGCATGAGAGAGGGAAGTAATCGGCTACAACTTTTTGAACGAAAGACAAACCGATGTGAGAATAAACCGAAATCACATTAGGAAATTGAGAAGCACGACCTTTTGTATGTTGAGGCATATTTGGAAGAAAAAAAAAGTGAGATAGAGTAAACTGGTTCAATATAAGCAAAGACGTATATAGAGGCATGTCAATGACTAAGAATGTCTATGTAATTATATGTAAAAAGGATTAGGGAGCCGAGATTAGAGATGGGCCTGATGCATTGAGATTCAGGGGAAGGAAGGAGCTCCAACTCCTCAGCAATGATTGTTTTTGTTTAGCTGAGAAATGGGTTTTAAACTTAAGCGAAGCCAACTATTTCCATTTTCTTCGTTCAATTTTGTGTGTACTTGAGGTAAAGTGTCAAATGTGGACCATCAAAAACCCAAATGTTTGCTCGCACCTTGTCTTGTTTGATCACAAGAAACTCATAGAGGAAAGCGTTGGAACACCAAGTTGTGGCCCCAAGATGTATTCTCTATTCTTTTTATTATTTTGTTAATATATCCAGGATTTAATTCTTGATGTTCCTAGTGACTCAAACTCTTGAAACAAACTGAATAATTAGGGACATATTCGGTAACTATAAATCTATTGAAAAGTAAGATCTATTGCTGATAAAAGGGTCGTGAATTCTTTTTTCACGAGATACTGCAACAGGGCATGAGTGTCTTGACATATCTTGCCCGTTGATGAAAGAAGATACCTTTTTAATATGTGACGCCCTTTCTTTGGTAGGTATTATCAGCTTCCGCATTAAACAAATTCATTAAAATTAGGAAATAGTTAGCCAGATAATTAGAAGGAAACATAACTTTTCATTGAGACACTCTTTGCGTTTCAATAGGGTCGACACCGGAACTCCCAAAATTAAGATTCAAAAAATAATCCAAATCAAAAGTAGTAGTAAACCCATTGCGTAAGCCGTTTACACTTCAACATACACTCGATCGGAAGTTGCTGTAAAGTATAACCCACCAAACTCCTCAAGAACAAATGTGCCTCTATCAACAAAGCAATACTAGAAATCATTCTTACATATGGGTCCATTTGTTTGATAGAAAATGAATGATTTAAAAAATATATTTCAAGAAGACTAATTATATTGCTCGGAATCGTTCACCAATAAAAAGTATTTTTATTATCAACAATTATTTATTTTTATATATTTTGATGAACAATGAAAATATTTTTATGAGGCTCTTGGGCTTTCTTTGGCCCATTTGAACGTGGATTCTTTACCCCATTTAGAAAAGAGAGATACCGACCTCACATTTGGACGTGGATTCTTTATACCACAAAATGCTCCCATAAATTGTTTCTCAACATATTCATCGCTTATGCATGTCTCTTTTACATATATCTTAAGAATTGATTGAAATACCAATGGAAACGCCGTTAGAGGTAGAGGATCTCCACGTTCTATTAAAAAAGTTTTAGGATATTTGGTTTCATCGGTTTTGTAGAAAATATTTTCTAAAAGAGTTAATACCCTGAAAAACTCCAAACTGGTACACTTGTGACAAATTTATCCTAAACTATTTTTTTGACCACCAAAAACCCCAAACTGGTATACCTTTGATAAATTTACCCCAAACTAGTACACTTGTGACAAATTTACCCTATGTTAGTTTTCATTAAATTTTATTATCAAATTATTAAGTTAAATGACACGTGATAGTTGACTGGTATACGAATTTAGGATTTTATGCTCCGTTTGTCATCGTTTATAATTTTTGTGATTTTTTTTATGGTATTAATCCAATTTAGCATATGATATATTTGTCACAAATTTATCATTTTGGGATTTTTTGCAGTCGAATAAATTAGTTTGGGGGTAAATTTGTCATAAATGTACCAGTTTAGGGTTTTTTTTTTATAGTCAATCGGGGTAAATTTGTCACAGGTATATCAGTTTGGGGTTTTTCATGGTCAAAAAAATAGTTTTGCGTAAATTTGTCACAAGTGCATCAGTTTGTGGTTTTTCAGGATATTAACCCTTTCTAAAATAATTTTATTTTTCTAGCGTTTAGGTTGCTTCGGAAAATGAGTCAACGGAAAATATTTTTCTAGTCAACAGAAAACTTATACATAAATTTTAGGAAAATGATCCTCTTTAAAAAAGATCATTTTCTAAAATATCACTAGACTTTGACACTTGGACTAGAGATTTTGTGTTTGGGCATGGGAACCTCATTGCCTATCCTTAGTCCTTAGCATTGAGCTAGGGCTGGGTCCATCGAGGCCTAGCTCGAGTCCATTGAAGCCAAGCCTAGATCCATCAAAGTTGGGCTTAGGGCCTTGGTGCTCGTGCTTGATCATTGACACTTGAGCCCGGATCCATAGAGGCCAAGTAACCCGAGACCCTTGTGCTCATGCTTGGATCCTCAATGCCTAGGCCAGGTCCATTGAGATTGAGCCTAGGTCCACAAAAATTAAGATGAGGCTAGCTATGGCATTAGAGACTCAAGCATGGGGATGGTTGTCTCAACCCAACCTCAATGGTTGCATGCTCAAGTGCTAAAGACACGAGAATAAGCATCGAGATCCAGGGCTCGGCCTCTATGGACTTGTGGTTGCCTCGAGGCATCAGGGAGCTAGGCACGGACATTGGGGTCTTGGGCCCAACTTCTATAGACCCATGCCTGATTCTCCCGCTACTCATGCCCATGTCAATAGTGCTCGTATGGTGCTTTTCTATATAGGAAATTAAAAGTAGGTTTTCCTTTTCAAAAGACAAAAAATAATTTCCAATTCAATTTTAGTTTCCGGCCAAATTCAGAAAAATATTGTCATAGTTGAAAAAATTTATACTAAGTTTTGAAGTTGACAAAACTTTATGAATCTAACGCTAATATTAAGAACATATTGCTTTTAAAGTGGTATCTGAGGAACTATCGAAGACTTTTGCAAAAGTCTATTCATCCCTAGAAGCACTACCCATTCGATGAAGTCTAAAACGAGATCATGTTGCGAACCAGGAAGAGTGTAGAATTAGACCTATCGATTTGGTGATATAGATTCATAATGAATTCATTATGAAATTATTCTATGTTGTCTAGCTCTTTGGCGAATGATTTTATTTACTTTTTATAAATACGTTGATGGAATCAATCATAAATTGATGAAATCAATCTTGAAGACATGTTCCTTTTTAGGAGGCATCTACTTATGGAAAATCAAGATTCTGATTATATGGGTGATTAGAATCAAGTGGAATTCTATCCCTAACTTCAACGGCCACAAGATCCCTTTGATTGATTTTGTCCAATGGCCTGATTGGAAGAAAGTTTCTTTGGAAATTGCTAATGGCTAGTATGGCGTGAAGGAATATTTAAAGGAGGTCATTCGGTCTAGAAGAGTGGGAATAATTAAAGATTCCGAAGTCTGAAGTTACTCTCATTTTGCTTGTCTTTGTCTATGGGCATTGCAAAGTGTGATCAAGGGAGAAAACACAAAAGAGTGTCTTAGTGAGTTAGAGAGTTCCACCACTAAGTGTATGCTTATGAGTTGTAATCTCTTGATAGTGGAATCTAGCTAGTAGCCTATCAGCGCAAGAGAGTGGATGTAGGCTTGATTTAAGCTAAACCACTATAAAATTCGGAGTTTGGGACACCTGGAGTGCCATAACTTGGCACGGGGGGACACTTAAGTGCCATAACTTCAAAATGGTACACTTAAGTGTCAGTTTCGAACTTAAATGGAACACTTAGGTGCCACTCCGGCAAAAATCTGGTCAAATGGCTGATGTGGCAATTTTCCGACGAGTTTGGTCCAAAACGGCGTCGTTTTGTACGCTGACGTGGCGAGAAAATGCAAAAACGACGCCGTTTCATGTTTGATGTGTAAATAATAATATAAAAATTAATTTAATTTAATTTAAACAATTTTATTTAAAATATTCTAAAAATTTAAAAACCAAAAAAAAAAAAAGGAGGGGGGAGGCCGAAGGAGGCGGCTAAGGGCCGAGCCCTCGCCACCACCGCCTCCTTACCGTCGCCAGGAAGGGCCGGCAACGAGGGGGAGGGTCGGCCAAGGTCGCCGGCTAGGGCGAGGGCTCGTGGCCTTCGCCGCTGGTCGGCCGAGGGCCAGCGACCCCGGCTAAACCTCCCCTCCATCGCCGGCCCGTCCTGGCAATGGCGAGGAGGCGGCGGCGACGAGGGCTCAGCCCACAGCCGCCCCCTTCAGCCCCCCCCCCCCTTTTTTTAGAATATTTTAAATTAAATTAAATTAATTTTTATATTATTATTTACACATCGTAGACATGAAACGGCATCGTTTTTGCATTTTTTTCGCTACATCGTGTGCAAAACGACGCCGTTTTGGACCAAACTCACCGGAAAATTACTACGTCAGCTATTTGGCTGGATTTTCGCCGGAATGGCACCTAAGTGTTCCATTTAAGTTCGAAACTGGTACTTAAGTGTACTATTTTGAAGTTATGGCACTTAAGTGTCCCCTCGTGCCAAGTTATGGCACTTGGGCTATTCTTCTGTCATAAAATTCGTGTACATTTTTCTTTTTCCTTAACTCTTTCATTTATAGTTTGTTGCACACTTTTTGATTATCATAGAAGGTTGGAGTTTCGTGTTTCTGATTCTCATCCAAACTTTGAAAAAAAACAATTATTCTATTTCGTACATATTTGTCATGATTTCTTTTAAATACCTATTTACCCTCCTGTAGGTGTGAATACTAGCTTTATTAGTCATTTTCTAGTAAAATTAGTTATTGGAAAATATTTTTCAGAAATGTCAAATTTTCCACAAAATAGTTGGACACCAATTTGTATCCCAAGATCGTTCTCTATTCTTTTTCTCTACTTGTTAATATATTCAAGTTTTTATTCTTGATGTTCCTAGTAGCTCAAACTCTTGAAGCAGCGGATGTACTTAAGGACGTATCGAGTGATTTTAAATCTATCAAAAGCAAGATTTATTGTTGATAGTTATTGACCCCTTTTTCTTGGACGTGATTCTCAATCCCACAGGATAATCTCACAAGTCATGAGTGTCTTAACGTTTCTCAATTCGTCGGTACATGCCTTATTTACATGAATCAACAATTAAGAATTGGTTACTCTCTGTCAATGCTAGCTTGAACATTTACCTCATGTCCTATTATTGCATTCAAAGCTTGATATAGGATGATGATGATAGTTTTACTCAAAGATCGTGGTGCAATTTAAAATTGAGAAATGATTAAATTGGAGGAATCAAGCAGTTTTTTTTTTGGTTGGGAGCTAGGAGAAAATAAGGGAAATGATTCAGAGTGAATCAAAAAGAATCACATGATCCCCATTCACTATTTTTTTCGTTTTTGGATACACGCACTGCAAGTTTGACAAAGTTTATAGCTCGTTCTTCATACTACAAATTCAACACTCTATATACAACAAAATTTAAACTAAACTAGCTAATTGGATACTGAACTACACACGTAGAGCAGGCTGGACAGGCGTGAGCTTGATTTATCACTTGCCTGCCCACCTGCCCGCTCATGCGATAGGATAACTAACCAGGTTACCAAAGTTATGATTTTATCACAATCACTGTATTTTTTAAGACTGGTTTACCAAAATTACTCGGTAATTTCATTCATACATTACTTGCTAATGTAACAAGGTACTCATGCCTATTCACACCTAGCCCATGGCCAAACAACGACAGCCATTGGTGCATGTTATGGATTTTACTTCATCACATGGGATTAGTATATGACCCAAGCCAATTAAGATTTAGGTCCTTAAATCCATGCAAGAAGTCGCTTTTTTACCCTACTATAAAAAGAGTACACACGTGCATGTGGACAAAAGAAATTATATCTGTGGAGAGAGTTAAATATAAAGATAAATAGTACTATAGGAACAAAAAGTTAACGATCTAAGAAATTAAATTCAAAATTGAGTAAGATATTTAGAGGAATGTATCTTAACTATTTGTAAACTACAAATTTGTCCATTTTCTTTTACTATGTCACTATGACCTACCTAGAAAAAAAGAAGTAAGTATTACATGAATTTTTTCAATAAAAATTTGAGGTTGAAATCCTCATTAAATTCGTTTTTTATGCAATAAAGATTAATCGGCACTCACTCCATGGAAAATTGATTATATTCTTTTTTCTCTATTATGAGCCTAATTGTTCTCAATGATCCATGAGGCAGACATTTTGAGTCTGGACCGGCCCGCACCATCAACGATCGGATCTGTGCCCACAAGCTCTTCCCTATATGATCTTAACCATCAAATAAACCATGTCCAACATCATGGATCTAGAGCGCTATGCGCTAAATGGAAGGATCTTTATCAATGTCGATGAATAAAAAATCACAAATCGAACTATTGAATCAGAAAAATTGGGTGCCCAATACTCAGTTGCTTGATCGAACCAAGCCTTCGCAATTTCATAATCCCTTTGTTGAAGACGTAATTTCATAGATTCATTCGGCAAAAAGAATAGACTAGGCATATAAAGCTATCGCTGGAAAAAGGAAAAATAAGGACCAATGAGATAAAAATAATGAATTTTAAATAGAGTTTAGATTAGAATTCCATAGGAAAAAGAACCCCCATCGGGAAGTGAAATAGAACATGAAACTGCAAACTCCCAAGCGATGGGAGGAGAGTACTAGGACCCTGACTGCATGCCTATTGAAGAATGAGCCGGCAACACTCAGGCCATGGCTTAGTTAAGGACCCACAAGAGCCATAGCAAAAGCGAGTCTTCATAGGGCAATTGTCACTGCTTATGGACCTGAACTTGGGTGATCTATCCATGACCAGTATGAAGTTTGAGTGAAACTAAGTGGAGGTCTAAACTAATAATGTTGAAGAATCAGAATGACACAATTGATTATGATAGCATAGTGAATGGTTCTATCCCCCAAAAAGGGAGGTAATAATAAAAAGTAGTAACCATTTTTGTTTTATTTGTTTTATTTTGGTATTGAAAGTAGTAATTAATTTTAATAGTCAACAACTCATTATTTTATTACAAAAATGTTATGGAGACGGGATTTGAAATTGTGACCTCAAGGTTATGAACCTTGAACTATTTCTTTGCAAACTTGTACTTAATTTCATATGTGGCAATTCTACCAAGATCTCTTCATTAGTTGGGGGAAGAATCCATGGATTTTTTGAGGAACATATCAAGGTAGAATTGGATTTGGTTTGCAATCAATAAGATAGGGATCATCAAAACACCAAACCATCCAATGTAAAGATGATTTTCAGTGTTGGTTATCCAATTACAGAAATGACCCCATAGGCTTTCGCTTTCATGTCTCTCTAAAATTATAGTCATGGGAGCTTTTGTGCATTTTCATTAATCCATGAACAGAGGATCTATATAGACACAGACGACTGAAAATTGAGGCACTGCAAAGTCCATTAAACTTTTGATGCATTTATATTTAATTGTTGGACCTCGAAGAATCAATCTTTGTAATAGTTGTTCTAAGGACAGAACAAACTACTTGAGTAGATAATTTTGTCATTTGTTATAACTAAAAACTGTTAAATATAACCTAAAGATGAGCAATAACACTATACTTTCAAAAGAACGCTGCATTGAACCAATGTGCCATATACTCGTAAACACATTAAAGAGGTTTGGCTTGAAGGTAATCAATTAATTGGCAAATCTTGACGGATTGAGTGCTTGAAAGGAAAGCTGGAGGTTGAGTACTGTTGACACTTGATTTTTAGTTGATACATCATTAAAGAGATGAGTCCAAATTCGGGGTCAATTTTGGGAGATTCGATCGGATGCATTTTAATTTGGTCGATTTGGCGTGTTCAAAGATTAGAAAGCCTAGCTAAGGTGCTTCAACTTATGTAATTCGACTTGGCCCATTTTAAACTAGAGTGCAATTGAAATAATTGAGCTTCAATTCAAATTGAAGCTGTGAGTATAGCTTGTTGCCTCACTTCAATAGGAATTCAATGAATTTGAATATTTTGTGCACAATTAGTTGACTTGAGATAGCCCAATTGCATCTCATTTGAACCGATTCATATGTAAATATTTGATTTCATTTAAATCAGACAAAACCAAAAAATAAAAATAAAAAATAGAACACAATTCGAACAAAAAGTCAACCAGGTCAACCTGGCGTTGACTAGCGTTGACCAGATCTGATCGCGTTGATCGGCGAATTTTTCCGGCCATCTTTTGGCCGGAAAACCACCATCTACCGGCCCACTTTATGGCCAATGCATCTGTGCCCTTAAGTTTCAAATTTCCAATTTTGTTACGGATTTTACGAAATTCGCAAATCGACCCCTCATGTTATGAAAATTGCAAAAAAAAGACCCAAATTAATATACGATTGATCATTATCCATTCATTAAGAATTTATCATGGCCATTGAAATATACATGTGCTCAATTAGGGGTGCTCTTAACAAATTTAAAAAACCAATTAGCTAGGAAGATCCAACCCTATCCAAGGGCTAAGATTTGATCTTGCCTTAAACTATATAACTAATTTTCCCTCCAAAATTGAGGAGGGGGCCATCTTTCCAGATCTACTTTCTCCCACTAAGATTCTCTCTCTAATTCCTCTCCGTTTTTCTTCAAGCTTTGGCAAAAATCAAGCAGAATTCAAGGAAAAGCGGAAAAGTGTTCGCTCAAGAGGTTGGGCAATTTTTAGCATTTATGCCCTCTCCGTGCACTCATTCTCTTTCTAGCAGAACTTTTTCACAAAATCCTCTTTGCAATTCTCTCCACTGAGGCTTTCTTTTTTCTAGTTTTGTTTCATTCGAGCAAGCATTTCAAGAAGAAATCCTCTTATTCTCCCTCTAGCGCAAATAATCCATGGATTTCTTCTCGCCGAAAGACAATGGAGGCTAGCGATTCTGCATTTTGTGGAGAAAATTGATCCAGTTCTCCAACAATCTCCTCGAACTTCATTATCCATTTGAAGGATTTTCCTCTTGCCGATTCTCGCCATCGAAGTTGCTATTCGGCCATCAGAAGTTGCTAGTGTTATGATTTCCAGAAAAATTACAGCAGCAAGATCCAGCTAATAGAATCTAAAGATCGGCGTTGAACAGCTCTTGTATTGGAGTCGAACTCGATATTCTTCACGTCCGGCGATTCCTGAAGCGAGATCGAAGCTAGCAACTTCATTGTTGTTGAAAGGCGAACATCTTCAAAAGTTGACTCTTCGCTAGTTCAATGAGGTAAGCGTGATAAAACTCCTTTTAATAGCGTCCGATGAGGCGAGAGCTTCTCATGTCGAAATACATGATCGACAACGAAGGTTTGGGGCCAGGATGTGTTGCAAATCTGATTAGAATCAATGCTTGAATGATCTGGAGTTGATTATATTTAGATCTTGTGGTTCTGTGGTTTTCGAATTTGGATGGGCATGTTTCTGTTAGGCCGGTTTTGAGATCTTAAATGTTGTTATCTTGCAAAGTTATGAACTAGAAGTTTGATGTATACATCACGATTTTCGAAACGGTAGGTCACACGCCCTAATCAAGCATCATTTGGTTCTCGAAAAACACCTCCGAAGATTAACGATTCTGCAGTATTTTAGGTCTTTTTCGGTTATGATCCTGTTTCGCCTTCTGACTTTGTTATTTTTGTGCCGGCTTTCCTAATCATTTTTTGATAAAATTTTATTCATGAGTTTTGTTCCAAATCATCTCATGCATCTTATGTATTTTTTTCATGATTTTTGGATTTGTTCAACTAGGTCAAATCTACTTAGATCTAGGTTTAGGTCAATCTGTTTCATATCAATCTCTGATTTTGTTATTTTTGTGCTGATTTTTGTGTTGATTTCTGGAACAACTTTCCCCATGAAAGTTGATCATACATATGTTGTGAATGTCTTGTATTTTTTTTTTCAAAATTTTTAGACATGTTTAGCTAGGTCAAAATTACTTAGATTTGAACATAGTTCGATCCCCGCATTTAATCCGAGATTTGTTTTGGTGAAATGAGTCCATAAATGCACCTATTTGAACTCAAATCCTTCATTAAAGTTGAAATACATAATATATATGTTCAATTGATACATGCTTTGCAAGGTTGTTACATTGGCAAAGTGAGTCAATTGCATGCATTAGAGTAAAAAGTACTGCAGCGATATGTGCTGGACATATAGATTGGTCTGTTTTGCCATTTTTGCCACGACTCATGTGATCTTAATTGAGTTTTGATTTCTTAATGAGAAATCTTCATCATCGTATGCTTTGTATATGAGATTTTTTGTAGGATTTATGCATGTCTTAAGGATGGCTGAAGTCATGTTTGTTCTGTAAACTTAATGCTGAAATGAAACCTTGTCATATGTGCATATTTCCATGCTTGTTTGAGTCATCTAAGGATCAAATCTTATGATCATGCCTTCTTGATGATTGAACCGCATGTTGCAAGGTTTGCATATGTGTTTAGGTCATGTCATTTGAATTTCATCTTGCACACTAAATTGTCTCACAAAAAGTGTTTATCATACTTAGAATTCCCAAGCATATTATTAGGAATCATGAATCATCTCATAATGTCATTTAAATTGTATGACATTTTGCATGCCGACTTAGGATTAGATAACTATCCAAACTTTCCATCGCATCCAATCCTAAGTCTCATGTGATTTCTTCATGCCATTTGTGCATTATTTAAATGATTTTAAGGTTTCTTAATGAGTATTTATGTTCTGTTTTTTCGATAATTGATGCAGATACTTTTAGAGATCTTGATTTTAGGATACCAAATTGACCTAGTTTGGACTTGAGCTCTTCTAGGAAGATGCAGGACACACTTAGAAGTTTCTAATGCTGCTAATTTCATGCCAATTGCTCATTTTTTGGACTATTTTCCATTTTTTCAAATCTAGATTACAATCTGGACAAGTGATCAAATTCAGACCCCTGTTCTAACCCCTGTTTGGACAATTCTTTGATATTTTTGTTCCATTTTTTTCTATTTGGAATCTAAACTTGACCTCTTCATGAGACTTGCTTGTCATCATGTTGGCTATGTTGTGTGTAAATTTGATGATTTTTAGACATGTATTAATAGGACAAATCCTTGTGACATTAGCTGAATGTCCTGTTATTTTGACAAATTTCTGATGTGTTGTTACTTGTTTGATTTTTGTAAAATCATATGTATATTGTTTGAGAAAACTTTCTTCATGAAAGTTCTTCATCATCATGTCATGTATGTTAGGAAATTTTTTCATTGCCAAATTTTCGTTTGGTATTGGCCAATTTCGTTGTCCTTACACGCTTGTTCTGAAATTGCCTGTGATTGTGATTGGTGCATGCCTTTGGTAATAAGTGACCCACCGGCGGTTCACTTTCTTGCTTGATCGGTTGAGAAACAAGATTCAAAAGACCAACATGCATGTTTAAATTTCTGCAATGCATGTAACTTTTAGATGAATGGTATGATCGATGCATGATATTGAGGGAAAACCCCTAGGATCACATAGATGGCTTAATTAGGAGACTTATAAGCGTTATTGGTCATGCGAAAATACAATTGGTCAACAATTGCTATAAGTCACAAAAAATGGATTGGGTAGGTGTCTTAGTAGGACCCTCGCATGAAAGACAAAGGCCAACCCCGATGCCTCAAAATTTGACTTTCGTATTGCACTTCCTAAAAATGATTGATTTCAACATGAGGCAGAAGTCCAGCACAAGTGCCATAACTTGGCATGCCGGGACACTTAAGTGCCATAACTTCAAAACGGTACACTTAAGTGCCACTTTTTTTTTTTCGAGTGGGACACTTAAGTGCCACCTCCGGCGACCCTTGCCGGAAATCCTACGTGGCAATATTTTATTATTATTTTTTGCCTACGTGGCTCGCGGAGCTCCAAATCAACATAAAAATTATAAAAAATTAAAAAAAAAAGAGAAAATTTTAAAAATTTTAAAAAAAGAAAATTTTAAAAAAAGAAAATTTTAAAAATTTTAATTTTAAAAAATAAAAAAAAAATTTAAAAATTTAAAAATTTAAAAAAATAAGAAAATTAAAAATAATAAAAATAAAAATAAAAATAAAGGGGGAGGGGTGGGGGGGGGGTCGAGCGGGCGGCTGAGGGATGAGCCCTCGCCGCCGCCCCGCCTCCCGCCGTCGTCGGGAAGGGCCGGCGACGGAGGGGGAGGGTCGGGGTCGCGGCCCGGCCCCCGGCCGACCAGCGGCGAGGGCCGCGAGCCCTCGCCGGATCGCAGCGAGGGCCGCGACCCTCGCCCCAGATCTGGGCGAGGGCTCGCGGGCCCTCACCGGCCCCTGGCCAAGGCCCGGCGACCCCGGCCGACCCTCCCCACTCCGTCGCCGGCCCTTCCCAATGGCGGCGAGGAGGCGGCGAGGGCCCGCGACCCCTCGCCCGGATCCGGCGAGGGGTCGCGGGCCCTCACCGCCTCCCTGCCCGCCGCCGGAAGGACCGGCGACGGAGTGGGGAGGGTCGGGCTGGGGTCGCTGGGCCCTGGCCAAGGGCCGGCGAGGCCGGTTGACCGGCGGCGAGGGCTTGCGGCCCTTGTCGTCGATCGGCCGGGGCCGCGACCCCGGCCGACCCTCCCCCCTCCGTCGCCGACCCTTCCCGGCTACGACGGGGAGGCGGCGGCGGCAAGGGCTCGGCCCTCGCCGCCCGTTTGACCTCCCCCCCCTTCCACCCCCTTTTTTTAAAAAAAAAATTTCTTAATTTTTTAAAACTTTTAAATTTTTCTTAATTTTTTTAAATTTTTCTTATTTTTTAAATTTTTCTTATTTTTTTAAAATTTTTTGAATACTTTATAATTTAATTAATTTTTATATTATTATTTACACACAGACACGAAACGGCGTCGTTTTTGCGTTTTCTCCGCTACGTTAGCGTGCAAAACAACGCCGTTTTGGACTAAACTCGCCGGAAAATTGCCACGTCAGCCATTTGGCCGGATTTTCGCCGGAGTGGCACTTAAGTGTACCATTTTAAAGTTATGGCACTTAAGTGTCCCGGCGTGCCAAGTTATGGCACTCCAGGTGTCCTCACCTCTCAACATGATATCTTGTTTTTTTTTTTATTGTTTTGATGTGTATGCTTGTTTCTATTCATTGTATGCACCTAGATACAAGTTTCTTAAATTAGGTTTAGATTAGGACCTTGAAGATGGAGAAAGCGTGAAGATAATGGAGGTCGATGTCCATTCATTTCCCCGACATATGTCTCAGGTTCCATTTATTGTATAAAACCCTACGAGTTGTGGGTTCTCTCTTTCTCTCATCTTTTTTTCAATTGTGTTTCTCTTTTATATTTTCTAGGATTGCATAATAGATTTATTGCTTTCCTTGATTGTTTACTTACTGTCTTGCAATTTCAATTCCATTGATCGCTCTCTTTTCTTGTTTTTCTAGAAGTAGAATAGAATGAAAATGACCAACCACGCGTGATCACTTCGATGGTGTCGTGTGGAGTTTTGCAATACTCAATAAGTGAAAGCAAGACTGAATTCGCTAGCATTAGTAGAGCAGAACCGGTAGAACGTTATCCATAGGATTTTTCTCCTATGGTTTCACCATTCTGACATTTTCCGCAAGTACCACTGATAGTTCTCCTGGCTATAGCAGTGAATCACCTTAGTCTTATGATATAATGAGTTTCAATCACCCTATCAACAGTATTAGATTCTTTTGATGATTTCGTGTTTACGTATGTCAAGTTCTAATTATCTTAGACAGGGCCAATTGCATCCTAGGTTAACAAATTTCTGCCTCAAATCCGCCGCCAAAAGCTTCATGCACCTGGCAATCGGTTGAAAGACTCTCAAATTTCTTAATTGGACATTGTATCGAGCGAAATGAGCCAATACCTCACACAACATAGCATCAAAAATAAGCATCACTCATCCGGGCACAAATAAGCAACCACATCACTTTTCACTTGATGAATGAAGCTGTGGAACGATTGACATGGATTTCAATGGCTACTGTGAACTTTTTGATTGGAGCTGTTGGTGAGAGAGACAACGGAGAAGAAGAATAAAAGTTGGAAGAAATTGAATGACCTGGGAAGGAGAAGCTAGGATGGCGAGGTCGTTGCCGACGCGGAAGACGCAAGTGACGGAGCGAGCGAAGTTCTTCAAGGCGTTGCCGCTGAGGGTGAATTCCATTTTCTGAGTACTTCGCTTCCTTCTCTGCACCGACGGTACAGATTTTTATGAGGTGGTGGCCGAAAAATTGGCGAAATTGGAAGAGGGAGACGCTTGGTCTTTCTTTGGCTCGGTGAATTAATGATATAACACGTTAACTATCATCATTTGCCCCCAAAGATACGATTATATCACTTATGTTTACCTACGAAAGTATATTAGGTTTTTCATATGTCATTAGATAGCGTGAAATAATGAACAATTTTAATTATTAAAGATAATGTAATTATGATGTATGCAATCGAAGGGAAAGGTGGAAGGTTCAAATCCCCACTTTCTCGGGAGGTGTTGGATGGGGACGAATTAGTTTCAAGTGTGGGTTTCGACTTCTACGCCCTGCAAGAAGCAAGACAAAAGTCTGAGAGTGAAAGTTAGAATATGAGTAGAGTAGAACTAACAAAAAAAAAAAAAAAAAAAATCGAATTAGTTATATCTTCACATAAAAGCTTTTGTTACATATGATATAATTGACTCTTATAGCATCGTTTTTGAATTTTCTCATGATATAAGTGTGAGCTTTTTCAGCGGTTTTTAAAGAAAAATAACAATAATCTGTACCTTTTATTTTCGTCCTTTTTGTGGAGACGTACTAAGTTCTTTTTTGAGCAGTTGGCCGAAGAAAGTCTGATGGAGAGCCATTTCAAACTATGTATCCTCGCTTTTATGGGCTTTAAAGGGAGGCCGCTTCCATATCACTTAAGCCCGGTGCTTAATTAACAGGTAGCAGTTGGAGATCAATTGATGACATCAGACAACATAGAATTAGGATTAAATATTGCAACTCAATCCTAGATTAGTTACTCCCAATCTTAAATACAGATTATCTCATAACATGATTTAACTGCATTTGATATTAACTTAATTTAACTATTACAATAAAATTAGTTAAAGAAAAAGAAAAATATATAATTATAATAGAATATCGAAATAAAAAAATAAAAATTTTCTATTAGAACTATTCATAACTAAAAATATCTTATTTTATTGCACAATACAGTAACCAATGAACTCGCTTCATTTAAAGATGATAATAAAATTAATCAAAAGTAAAAATTTAAAAGAGATAACTTTAAATGTGAAAATGTAATATGAAAAGAGTAAAATAGAGCATCCAATTAAAAGCTCGAAATTGATAGGCCATGCCATATTTACCCCAACTAATTTTCATCTCATAGAAAATTTTAAATTGATACCCTAACCCAAATCTATACTTTATTATGATTCCATCCAATATCTTATTAAAATGAATGTGTTAATACATGTATTGATGAGTAACTTTCATCTGTGACTTGAAATACGTATCAAGTTGGTGTTTAGAATATTGCTAACGTTGGGATATGAGGATCGAGTTTTGAACTAGATCGAAATCGCAATTTGCGTATCGAAGGATTAGTGAATGAGGATCATATTATTCGTTCTCAATCTTTGAATCAATTTCCCCTTTGCTCTATGGCCAGAGGGAAAAAAATCATTGTCTCTCCGATTTCTTTGAATTACATTGGGATCTTAACTAAGTGGGACCGACTTCATCACCATCATCATTATATACTGCATTGTGAATAAAAAGTGTTTAAGGTAATAATAGAATTACATGATGTTCATGTTCGAGTCACACCACAGGCAAGACGCACATCAAAACTGAGCACATTACAACATTAGAAAAATTGAAAACTGTCACCATTCTCTGATTAATCCTTGGATTGAATTCGAATGGGATTATCAATATTAGGATGTAGGGAATGAGAATTAGCCAAGGCATGTCTCCAAGCAAAATGTGTATCAGCAGACTGCACGCGACACATCTGAAAGCAATAGAGATGAGAGCATTGCAGGTTGAAACTTTGGGCCAATATCTTGCCTTCCTATCTTGAAAATTAATTTCCACTAGATGCTTTTGACCACTATGTAGATAAGCATGATGGGTGCACCGGTAATGTTGGCTAGACCTGTATAGCTAATGGCTTGAAGCAAGGTCTCCTCCATGGAATCGAGATGTTCGTTATATATTGCAGCAATTTGAATTCCAAGCTCTACTCCATATCTTCAAATTAGAATCAACAAACTACTTGTTAGACTATAATCTTTTGGAAAAGTTTAAGTTGTGAACTCTTTCGGCATCATACATGATGATAGTTTTTTCAAAAGCTATCAAGATCTTATGAGTCTGCCATAAATATCAAGCGATTTCCATGGCCTCTTAACTAATATACTCGCGCATATCAAGAACTACCAATTTAAGTTCAAAAGGAAATTTAGTTCGTGGTATGATGTCAAGCTTCAGGTGCAAATCATAGCTACTGAGTCTATACATTGCAGTAGTCTAGCCCATGTATGCACTGCAAGAGTGAAACCCATCTATAAATCCACCACTAGTTAAGCTAATAAAAACTCTTCTTTCAGACATAACGTAACATCGGAGTACAAGGGATACCTCCTTCAAACCTACAAACCTTTCCCAATTCACTCCGGCAACACTTAAGCACAAAACAAAACCACCCAGATGCAAAAAACTACCAGTGAAGACCGCATGCTTACCAAGTAGAAACAGAGTAAAGCTAACTGTAGGTCTTATCTTTTCTTAGGGGGAAAACTGTGAATTGCCTTAGTCTTAGGATATAATGACTTTGAATCACCCTATGAACAATATTAGATTCTTTCATTGACTTCAAATTTATGCATATCAAGTTGTAATCATTGTCAACAGGGCTAATCACAAAATTGGTTAACAAATTTCTGCCTCCAGTCCACCACCAAAAGCTTCATGACTTGGCAATTGGACGAAGGAGACTCGAATTTCTCAATCAGACACTATATCGAGCACAATGAGCCAATAACTAACACGGCACAGCGTCTAAACTAAGCATCACTCATCAGGGCACGAATAAGCAACTCCTTAACTTTTCAGTCGATGGATGAAGCTGAGGACTGATTGACATGGATTTCAGTGGCGACCGCAAACTTTTTCACCGTAGTTGTCGGCGAGAGAGACAGAGAGAAGAAGAGATTGATTCACCTGGGAAGCAGAAGCTGGAATAGCAAGGTCGTTTCTCACGTGTGAGAGGCAAGTGATCGAAAGACCACGGGTCTCCGCAGAGGGTGAACTCCATTTTTTCGATTATGCATTGGCCCTTACACCCCTCTGCGACGGCAGAGATGTCGCACTTGAAACCAATTTGTTTATGGACCCAATTTGTCACAAGATAATATATGATGACCAAAGTTGAATAGCGGCAATAGTAAAAGGATCAATTTGTAATTTCTCCCTGTTTTATTTCCAATACATTATTGTTCTCCTTTCTCAAAGAAAATATTAAGTTTGTCCGATATAAAACATTAATCATCTTCTTAATAGTAAACTTCCCAGTCACCTGACTAGTTTTCCATTTCATTTAGAAGAATAGCTAAAGGAAGAAAAGATAATATTAGGGATACTAAGATTATTTTGTTAAATTTGAATTACACCGATGTGATGAGTTGTAAGTAGACATTCAAATAAATCTCACTAAACATCTTAAAAACATAAAACCATCCCCACCAAAGTCAGAACCCCAAGTCTAAATCTTTTCTTACCATCTCGAAGATTAATTTTTGCCACGCGATTTTGACCGTGGTGTACATAAACATGATGGGTGGTCCGGCAATGTTTGCCAGACCGATATGCGTACATGTCCTCGATGGCTCAGAAGAGGGACTCTGTGGAATCAAGATGCTAGTTATACATTCTAGCAATTTGAACTTTGAACCTGCTTCGTATCTAGGAATTAAAATCAATAAGTTCATTGTGTATCAAGCACCATAAGCACCATTTCTAAGGTGCTTCCAACACGGAATATGTCCTGATACTTTTCTCTTATTTGAATCAGATTTTGCCCATGAAATAAGAAATGTAAGGATTCAAACTCTTTAGGCATCATAAAAGATAACAATTTTCCTAATAGCTAGAGTTATCAAGATATGTGTCTAAATTGAAAATCATGCATTTTTCTTATATTTCTATATACTCACATGAACACATCCAGAACTGCAAGTTTAATTTCAAAAAGATATTTGACGCGTGGTATAAATCCATGCTTCTTGTGTAAATCATGGCTAATGAGTCAGTGCATCGTTGCAGAAGTATAACCTATATATGCATTGTAGGTATGGATGATCTATTAGCTGTGGGTGCATTAATGTAATGACGTTAATTGATAAGGATTTAATCAATTCTGTCTGAATATTTTGAGTTAGAAAAAATGAATAAAATTGTGACCAATTTAGGCAAAACATAATACTAGTTCTCCTGGGTCATGGATAGTAAAAATAATTTTCTTTTGGTGGGGTCGTGGGTCAAATAACAAGAAAAACAAATTAAACTTTCTAACAAGAATGCACAATAACTAAGCGAAAAAAAAAAAGGGAAAAAGAACAAACATACACCATGACCAACAAGTTAGAATACTGACACCGTTGACCTCCAAGGTTAAACTCTAATGCGAAGTACGTCAATAGATATGATTCGATTAAGTTTTGAATAATTAAGGGTCCTATCTTCTTTTTATTTTATCAGGACAATCAAACCCTCGTAATTTATTTCCCACAACCTCACTTCTATAGCATATAGTAGCATTCGAAGTACATATTCCTAGGTCCATGGTATAAATATGAAAAATCACAAGTTGGACACCCACGGAGTGAGCTTTATTGGAGTGACCTTTTCATATTTATATGAAAAATCTATTCCATCTCTATCGAAGGTCTATGGAGTGAGCTTTTCATATTTACACGAAAAGCATAGTCCATCTCCATCGGAATCCCAGGTAATAAACAAAAAAGAAAAATTCAAATCAAATAAAAAGAAAGAGTAATCATCATGGTGTGCTGCTTAGAAGTGCATCAAGTGATATCAAGGTCCATTTACAGTTAATGTTTCTAGATTTATTTATTATTATTTTTTTTATGTTAGGTCCATTTACATTCTCATTTCACCACTTGTCGATAAAATGCAGGTATCATTTTAATTATTGAGCTACTTTTCGAGAGGGATTGTTGTATAATAACAAAAAGGACCACAAAAAATAAATAGATAAATAATTAGCAATTCAATGGACAGAGAAAAAAACATAGAGAGTGCAAATCGGAATCTTTGGTGGGCAGATCTTTGACGAGTTGAGGACGTGAAAGAAAAGCTGCCGGTTGAATATGAATATCAAAATCATGATCTGATAATTACAAGTTTGGGGGGCCAGGAAAGAGAAAGAGAAAGTGAAAAGGGGGAAAGAAGGAACATCCGTCTGTCACTCTGCTCATCATTATGTTGTGTCATGCATAATAGTTGCTTCGATTCTCTTTTTCCTCCGCCCTTTCTCAATCTGAAGGCATTTCATTGAAAGAATCTAATACTGTTGAGAGGGTGATTGTAAAGTCATTATATCTGAGGCAATTGACTGCGATAGACAGCAGAACTATCAGTACTACTTGCTGAAAATGTCAAATAGTGAAACCAGAGGAGAAAAACCCTACGGATAAACCTTCTATGGGCGCTGCTATTCAGGTGAAAGCACAATTGCATTCTCTAGCGTAACCGTTATATGACTGTACTTTTCCCTGACCTCCTTCTGTTTCGTTGCATTGAACTACCAAATAACAATAGAAGTTCCAAGTTCTGAGCTCATGTTCGGGACTTGGCACTATTTGTGCTGATTTGAAACTGGAATAAAAATAATATCGTTCTATATACAAGTTCAAATCATCATTGACAGGGCCGATCGCAACCTAGGTCAACAAATTTCTCCTTCAAATCCACTGCCGAAAGCTTCACGCACTCGGCAATCGGTGGAAGGACACTCAAATTTCTCAATCAGACACTGTATCGAGAGAAACGAGCCTGACACCTAACACAGCATGACATCTACACTAACAATCACTCATCAGGGCACGAATAAGCAGCTTTGTAGCTACTTCACACGATAGATGAAGATGAGGAATGATTGGCATGGATTTCAGTGGCGACAGCGAACATTTTGACCGGAGCTGCGGGTGAGAGACGACGGATAAGAAGAAAGAGAAATGTGTGAGAAAATTTGATTTACCAGGGAATGGGAAGCTTGAATATCGAGGTCGTTTCCAACGCGGGAGAGGCAAAGTGATGGAACGAGCGAAGGTCTTCGAGGCGTTGCCGCTGATGGTGAACTCCATTTCTGAGATCTTCGCTTCTCTCTGCGCTGACGGTCAAGATTTTTCATGAGGCGGTCGCTCTAAAAATTGGCGGGATTGGAAGAATGTCGTAATGCATTTCTTTGGGTTCATTAGTATTACTGGAAATTTTTTCATAATATACTCGTAATAGAATTATGAGTTTTTTCTCATTGCAAATATCAGCTATCATATTCACGTTGAAGAGAGGATTTTTCCTATAATATTTATGCGAGTGAACATTTTATTATTTTGACTGACCAAAAAATAAAAAAACGTATTATTATTTTGTATATTGCTTCTTCTCATTTAGCATATTATCAAATTAACTCACAATAACATTAATTTTAATTTCAATTATGATACAATGTCAAATTTTTACAGACTTTTCTAAAAATTACCGATTTATAGCTATGTTTTCGTACTGTATCACTTTTAATGCTTTTTTTTTAAGACATAGAAAGTTTTTCCTCTTCATGGATTGCAAAGCATGAGATGGTGACGTTAGGACTTTTGAGTCGAGGCGATTAGCCTCGTGGATTACATAATGCATTCTTTACGTAAATGAAATCTGTGAACCCCACCAAAATATTAAACACATTTTTCCCCGTTAAGAATTGCCAGGAGTGGAGGATTGCACATGGCAAAAGCGAAAAAAGACAACCGTTGGGTGGACAGTGGACTGAGAAAGACTACTTTCTGGCGATCGCTCCTCCCTGTTATCATTTTCAGGCGAGACAGGAAGAGAGTTAGCGAGGCTAATGTGGAACAACAATCCAGCTGATCACGGTGATCGCAGGTAAGCTTCGGCGACCTCAAACATATCTTACCGAGATTCCATCAGTATGTTGGAGGACTGCAAGTAAAATACTGTCAAACTTTTTATTTCCTTTCCTGTTCCTATTTGTGATCACGTCCACCGTGCGTATCCAATTACAAATGCTATTTCATTGGGGAAAAAAAAAAAAAAAAAACCTGCACTCCACGAAAAATCAGGTGAACTCCCTATGTCCTGTTAAGTATAAAGGAACAAAATATACTGCAGAAAACAAGAAACAGAAGATTTGGCAGTACAGCAAAAGCAGAGGACTTGGCGATACAGCAAATGACTTGGATCGCCAAGTCATAGAGCCAAATCAACGGCAAAGATTTTATAAGGAAGATCAGCCTGGATCGACAATCAATGAACGAGATGATCAAGCAAATAAATGATAGTCAATTAGGTTTTTCTGTTAAGTTGCTGTAATTGGTTTTCCCCTTGTAACCGAGTTCTGTTACATTCCCTGATATAAATACTCTGCGTTGCTTTACATAAGTAAGTTAAGGGAAAACAGAAAGAAAGAGAGGATATGCAGAGAAGATGAGAGCATAAAGAGGGAAGGAAATCAAGATCATCAACTAATACTGAAGCAATCTCTGTATTGAAGTAGAAGATTTGCAGAATAGTTAACAGCTCAAGTTCAAAGTGCTGAAGCAGATCAAGTAAGATTGACCTTGGAAGATAGAACAAAGAAATTGTATTCTTCTTTCTGCATTTCAATTGTACTGAGTTACATTGATTCAATCACAACTCTAGAATACAAATATTCTTCAGAATCGACAGCTTGATCTTGTTTGAGTTCTTCATCTTTCTCATGGTATCAGAGCTCTAGGTTGTCTGTCTGATAGTCTGTTTTGAGCTGGAAATTTGCGGTAATGGCAATCAAAACACCAAAATACGCTTTTCCAATTCACGTAAACATCTCGAACTTTGTTACAATCAAGCTCGCCGAAGATAATTTTCTGTTGTGGCAAGCTCAAATCCAAAGGTTTCTGAAGAGCCAAGATCTCTTTGGTTTTGTTAATGGTGATATTACTTCTCCTCCACGAATATTGCAAAACGATGATGAAGGATGTAATTCAGAACTTGTTAATCCTGATTACGTTGATTGGACAAGAACAGATCAGCTGATATCGTCATGGATTAGTGGGGCTGTTACTGAGAATATTCTGAGTCTAATCATTGGTTTAGAGACATCGTTTGAGGTATGGCAGTCTCTTCTAAAAAGATTTACACAAAAATCAATAGCAAAGGAGTTCGAACTTAGAGGAAAATTGCAGTCCTGTCAGAAACTTGATCAAAACCTATCCACCTATCTCAGAGAATACAAATCTATATGTGATCAGTTGAATGCTATTGGTAAACCAGTGGATGAAATAACCAAAATCTTTGGTATACTGGAAGGATTGGGT
Organism: Eucalyptus sideroxylon x Eucalyptus melliodora; assembly: GCA_016097485.1. Classification (NCBI taxonomy): domain Eukaryota; kingdom Viridiplantae; phylum Streptophyta; class Magnoliopsida; order Myrtales; family Myrtaceae; genus Eucalyptus; species Eucalyptus sideroxylon x Eucalyptus melliodora. Next base: position 59,520,109 of record CM027831.1, on the reverse strand, counting down.
CCAGAATATGAGAATCTTCGAACCACCATATATTGTTTGAAGCCTCAACCCGATTATGATGAAGTTGTAGCTCAACTGGAGAGATTTGAATCAAGGATGAAGACTTACTCCAGAAGTCAGTTTAATCCCAGTTTGGCCTATCTCGGCCAAAGAAAGTCTCAAATGTACTCTAAAGAGAGTATTGATGGAGAATATCTTTCACAACCTACTGGTTTTCTAGCTCAGAGAGGAAGTTATAGGGGTGGCCGTAACTTTGGTCGAGGCAGAACTTTCAGTAATAGAGGACGAGGGTTTGGTTATGTTGAAAGAAACCAAAACTACAGAGAAGATGCAGCAATTCAAGGGCAAGGAGATCAATATCTAAGACAACAGAATGTCTTTCCTACAGCTGCTCAGGGTTTTCGACCTTATGCCACACACTCTCAAAGGTACCAAAACAACAAATCTTATCCTCCTCTGTTAAACTCAAGGAAAAGTTTGCAGGATGAAAAAGATACAGGGGTTGCTAGACTGGAATGTCAAATATGTAAACGACCTGGGCATGATGCTCTCCGCTGTTGGTACCGCTTTGACAATTCCTATCAAGTAGAGGATATTCCAGCAGCTACTCGTCAAAGAATTCACATCGAAGATCCAAAAGGAAGTGAATGGTACCCTGATACAGGAGCTACTGCTCACATCAGTGCGAATCCTGGTATTCTTCATACTTTTTCTAAATATCAAGGCTTTGATACAGTGATGGTTGGTAATGGATCTTGTTTACCTGTTACTCATATTGGTAACACTTACCTAAAAACAGAAGTAAATACATTACCTCTTAACGATGTTCTTATAGTACCAGAAATAAAGAAGAATCTTCTTTCTGTGTCTAAGCTTACTGATGACTATCCTTGCACATTTATCTTTGATAAACTTGGTGTTTATGTAAAGGACAACAATACCAAGGCGACAATTCAGCTCGGAAGGAAGACTAAGGGCCTTTATCAAGTTGATACACGGACTGCAGAAGTCTTTTTCACTCAAAGTCAGAGAATAGTCAATGCAGAAGTTTGGCACCAAAGATTGGCTCATGCCAATACACAAATAGTGGATTATCTACATCATCAGAAACTGATTCATGTTAATTCAGTTCCTTCAAAAATTTGCAGCAGCTGTCAAATAGCAAAAAGTACAGCTCTATCATTTCCTTTGTCAAACTCTATATCAACTTCATCATTAGAAAAGATCCACTGTGATATTTGGGGGCCATCACCAGTAGATTCATGTCAAAAGTTTAGATACTATGTGATTTTTGTTGACAGTTTCTCACGATACAGCTGGTTATATCCAATGAAGTTGAAATCTGAGTTCTTTGATATCTTCACTCGATTCCAGATGTTAGTTGAAAGACAATATAGTCACAAGATCAAAGTCTTTCAAAGTGATGGAGGGGGAGAGTTTGTAAGTAGAAGATTTGCAGATCATCTGCAAAGCTGTGGAATAAAACAACAGCTATCTTGCCCTCACACTCCTGAACAGAATGGAGTCTCAGAAAGGAAACATAGACATATTGTCGAATTGGGATTGGCTATGTTATATCATTCCAAGGTCCCACTGAAGTTTTGGGTGGATGCTTTTGTTACAGCAAACTACATTATAAACAGACTTCCAACACCAAAACTAAAAATGGATTCACCATATAGTAAGATTCATAACACGCAGCCACAATATGATCATTTGAGGGTGTTTGGCTGTGCCTGTTATCCATGCTTAAGATCATATTCAAAGCATAAGTTCGATCCTAGATCACTTACTTGTGTTTTTCTGGGATATAGTGATGTGCATAAAGGCTATAGATGTCTTGTGCCTACTGATAACCGTATATATATCAGTAGACATGTTATCTTTGATGAAACATTGTTTCCCTTCACAAAAACTGTGATCAATGAATATGGTCAATATACTCCTTTGTACAAACAATGGATTGAAGGAATAAAATTGCTTGAATCCTCAAGCTCTGACACGACAAACCAAAGTGTTTCTCATCAGTCAGTAAGAAGAAATCAATATCATCCTACTATGGATAGCTATGACAGTGATCAGATACACCAACATACTTCACCGGCATCAATGCAGCTCCAAGATACTCCATTAACATCAAGGCAAAATGATGCTATTACAGAAACTCGATCTGGTCAGAGTTCTTCATCTTTCTCAATTACTCTGCCTGTCAATAACAGTTCTGACATAGAACAACATACTCTTGATCTATCTTCTTCTCAGAGAAATTTTTGTAATCATCCTATGCAGACCCGACTCAGATCAGGTATTATTAAGCCAAATCCAAAATATGCTTGCTTGGCTGAATATCGAGTCCCTATGGAACCAAGATCTATTAAGTCAGCATTAGCTGATAAAGGCTGGAACAATGCAATGCAAGAGGAGATGAGTGCTCTTTATAGTAATCACACCTGGACATTAGTTCCAAGAACAGCCCAGATGAATGTTGTAGGCTGTAAGTGGGTCTTTAAGACTAAACTCGCACCAGATGGTAGTCTAGAGAGACTCAAGGCTCGTCTGGTAGCCAAAGGATTCCATCAGGAAGCAGGACTTGATTTTACTGAGACATTCAGTCCTGTTATAAAGCATGCTACAATACGCATAGTACTCTCTATAGCTCTCACAAGACAATGGACAATACACCAACTTGATGTGAAGAATGCATTTCTTCATGGAGACTTAAATGAAACTGTTTATATGGAGCAGCCACCTGGCTTCATTCATCCTCAAAAATCAAGCCATGTCTGTCTTCTTCACAAGTCATTATATGGACTTCGACAAGCACCAAGAGCCTGGTTTGACAAATTCAGCAACTATCTTCTTGAAATTGGTTTTGTCTGTAGTTCAGCCGATCCATCTTTGTTCGTGCTCCATACTGGGTCGGATACAGTGCTATTACTTCTTTATGTTGATGATATCATTCTAACAGGAAGTTCTTCTCAGCTTCTAACTGCACTAATCCAGAATCTTAGCCTTCAATTTCAAATGAAGGATCTCGGCTATATTCACTACTTCTTAGGCATTGAAGTGAAACATACTCTACAGACCTTGTTCTTATGTCAAACAAAATATGCAGTCGACCTACTCAAACGGGCACATATGACAGATTGTAAACCAATTTCCACACCTTTGCCACTACGGCCAATTACTCTGACTAATGCTGAAGTTCCTCTGCTAGATCCTATTGAATACAGAAGCTTGGTAGGTGGTCTTCAGTACTTAACTATCACTCGACCAGATCTAGCATTTGCAACAAATCTCCTTTGTCAGAAGATGCAACATCCCACAATGGCAGACTTTCATCAACTAAAACGAGTTTTAAGATATGTCAAAGGAACTGTTCATCTTGGATATTATCTTCACTCCAACAGTTTGACTAATCTCTATGGTTTTTCAGATGCTGATTGGGCAGGTTGTCCTACTACTCGACGATCTACTACAGGATTCTGCACTTTCTTAGGTTCTAACTTGATTTCCTGGTCAGCCAAGAAACAAACTACTGTTTCAAAGTCTTCCACAGAAGCAGAATATCGGGCTCTAGCATCTACAACAGCTGAATTAACCTGGATCGGTTTTGTTCTACGTGACATTGGTGTTCCTCTTACACAAACTACATCATTGTTTTGTGATAATAAATCAGCTATTTCCCTCACAGCCAATCCTGTCTTGCATGCGCGAACAAAGCACATAGAAGTTGATTTCCATTTTGTTCGTGAAAAGGTGTCTTCTGGTTCCATTTCTATCCAACATGTTCCCAGTCATCTTCAAGTAGCTGACATATTTACTAAGTCCCTCTCTCACTCAGCTCATCTGTCTCTTCGCACCAAATTGGGAATGGGATTCATCCCCCTTCCCAATTTGCGGGGGGATGTTAAGTATAAAGGAACAAAATATACTGCAGAAAACAAGAAACAGAAGATTTGGCGGACAAAAAAAGCGAGGGACTTGGCGATACAGCAAATGACTTGGATCGCCAAGTCATAGAGCCAAATCAACGGCAAAGATTTTATAAGGAAGATCAGCCTGGATCGACAATCAACGAACGAGATGATCAAGCAAATAAATGATAGTCAATTAGGTTTTTCTGTTAAGTTGCTGTAATCGGTTTTCCCCTTGTAACCGAGTTCTGTTACATTCCCTGATATAAATACTCTGCGTTGCTTTACATAAGAAAGTTAAGGGAAAACAAAGAGAAAGAGAGGATATACAGAGAAGATGAGAGAATAGAGAGAAGGAAATCAAGATCATCAACAACTGCTGAAGCAATCTCTGTATTGAAGTAGAAGATTTGCAGAATAGTTAACAGCTCAAGTTCAAAGTGCTGAAGCAGATCAAGTAAGATTGATCTTGGAAGATAGAACAGAGAAATTGTATTCTGTTTTCTGCATTTCAATTGTACTGAGTTACATTGATTCAATCACAACTCTAGAATACAAATATTCTTCAGAATCGACAGCTTGATCTTGTTTGAGTTCTTCATCTTTCTCATGTCCGACTCTCGGTTGCTAGCCCTATACCGAACTTGTACCTGAGTTTCTGTCCGAGCCTGTGCGGGTTTCAAGCTTGAACCCGAGTTTCGTCTGAGCCTGTGCAGGTTTCTAGCTGTGTACCCAGCTTGTAGTTGGGTTTCGGTCCGAACTCATGCCCGACTCTCCTTTTCTAGCTCCGTACCGAGCTTGTACCAGAGTCTCTGTCTGAGCCTGTCCAAGTTTCAAGCTTGAACCCGAGTTTCGTCTGAGCCTGTGCAGGTTTCTCTCTGTGTACCGAGCTTGTAGCTGAGTTTCGCTCCAAACCCGTACCCGACTCTTGGTTTCTAGCTCTGTACCAAGCTTGTACCTGAGTTTCCATCCGAGCCTGAGCAGCATCTAAGCTTGCACCCGAGCTTCGTCTGAGCCTGTGCAGGTTTCTAGCTGTGCACTGAACTTGTAGCTGAGTTTCGCTCCAAACCCATTCCCGGCTCTGGGTTTCTAGCTCTGTACAGAGCTTGTACCAGAGTTTCTGTCCGAGCCTGTGCGGGATTCAAGCTTGAAGCTAAGTATCTGAGTTTCGTCCGAACCCATGCCCGACTCTGGGTTTCTAGCTCTGTACAGAGCTTGTACCTGAGTTCCAAGCCTGTGCGGGTTTCAAGCTTGTAGCTGAGTTTCTGTCTGAACCCATGCCTGACTCTCGGTTTCTAGCTCTGTATGAGCTTGTACCTGAGTTTTGGTCCGACCCATTTCCGAGTCTGGGTTTCTAGCTGTACGGAGCCTGTACCTGAGCCAAGTCTCGATTTCTAGCTGTGTACTGAGCTTGTACCTTAGTTCCGGGCCAAGCCTTTGCGGGTTTCTAGCTCTGTCCCGAGCTTGTTCCTGAGTTCCGGTCCGACCAGCTCAGGAGTCTCAGCCTGAGTCTCGATTTCTAGCTCTGTGCCGAGCTCGTACCTAAGTTTCGGGTCCAAGCGTGTGCGGGTTGCTAGCTCTGTACCAAGCTCGTTCCTGAGTTTCGGTCTGAACCCGCAATTAGCTCTTACTCTGTTTCTGCCCGGTAAACATGGGGGCTTACCTCATAGTTTTTCTAGTTCTCTGACGTTACATATTGTCCAAAAGAAGAGTTTTCGTCAGTTTAATAGCCATGGGTCAATAGGTGGTTTACACTACTGCAAAGCATACACAGCTTAAGACTCCTGAAATGCAAAGACTCATTAGTTACGATTCGCGCGAGAAGCTTGGCATCATACCGTGCATTAAATTTCCTTTTGAACTTAAATTGGTAGTTCTTGCTCTGTTTATGCGAGTATATGGGTAGTAGCATTAAAAAAAATGCCTGACGTTCATTATAGACACGTATCTTTATAGCTTTTGACAAAACTATCCTCGTATATGATGCAGAATAAGCTCACCACTTGAACTTTTGCTAGAGACTGATGTCTAACCAGTAGTTTGCTAATTTATTCCAAGATATAGAGCAGAGCATGGAGCTCAAATTGCTGCAACATATAACCAACATCTTGATTCCTTGGAACGGTGCTTGCTTCAAGCCATCAGGGACATGTATAGCTACACAGGTCCAGCTAACAATATTGGTGCACCCATCATGCTTATCTACACAATGGTTAAAATGCTCCGGCGGAAATTAATCTTGGAGATGGGAAGGCAAGATATCCACCCGACGGTTCAACTTGCATGTGCTCTCATTGCTGTTGCTCTTGGATGTGTCTCGTGCAGTGTGTTGATATACATCCTGCTTGGTGACATGCCTTTATTGATTTTGGTTCCATGCATCCTGATGCTGATAATCCTATCCGCATAAGAACTCAAGGATAATTAGGAAGTGGTGATAGTTTTTAATTTTCATGATGTCGTGATTTGCTCTTTGTAGAAGTGAATTTGGATGTGCATCCTTTGATGGGGGTTGGACATGAACCTCATGTTGTGCTATTATTACCATGAACATATTTTACATATAATGGGATGATGATGAAGATCATGGCACAACTTAGTTAAGATCCTTGTGCAATACAATGAAATTGGAGAAACACAGGATTTTTTTTCTTTGGCCAAAGTGAAACAGGGAAATTGATTCACAGAATTTGAGAGAGAATTATAATATCCTTATTTACCGATCTTTCAATGCAGGAATTCCGAATTGAGAGAGATTAATATTAACTAGAGATTTATTTATTTGAGAACAAGGTCAAATCACATTAAAAAAAGTGAGATGCACGACCTTTTCTTTATTAGGGGCATATTACGTGAATTGGAATAAACAGTAGATAGAGTATGTATGCGGATCAAAGGTGTTAGCTGGTATAGAGTAGAAACCACCCGAATGCCGAACAATTGTCCCACGCGCAATACTGATGTATAGTCCACTTGTATCATGTACATATATAGATATGAACTATAGCAAAGTTAAATATGTCAAACTAGTTCACATCAATCGATCAAATATGTAATGATAGTTAATTTCATATCTAGAAGCAAAACACAAACACACACATGTTATGAAAGCGCATTGACACCATTATCACACAAATACACGATTAACCCAGATCAAACTTCGTTAAGTTCGTATTCCAACTGCATATTCTCGCGTCTATGTCCAACTACGTATTATGTGCTCATCATATAAAAGATAATTGGATGCATAAAATTATATATTTCTTTCCCACAAATTCGATCAACGTGAATCTGAATATGGCAATTGAAACTCCTATTGTTGATGTGGTTGGTTGGAGTGTCGGGAGATTTCCACAGATAACAAGAGAAAAAATTCCAAAAATAAAATAAAAACAAAGGACATGACAGGGGTTTCTCATTTGGGAACCATCGCTGAGGCCCTCACGGCGAAGGTTGTCATCTTGCTCATGGCGAAGGTTGTTAGCCGCAAGCAAGGGCCGTTGGGCCGCTGGCCATGGCACAGTGGTGTCACCTTAACTCCATTGTAACACTCACTTAGTACAACTCAAATCTCGATATCCATAAGTCAACAAACAATAAAAACCCTACTAACTTTTTAATTACCAACATGGATGATTCCTTAAACTGCACAGGATCATTTAATTACGTTAAAGAACTAAGTGAAACAAACATTCCCATGCGTAATGGAAGAACATTGCAGTTTTATTTTTTGCCAGCGAAGAGCAACACACTTGAAAAACAAAATTCTAAAGTCACATCGGAGAGACATCGGAGATATGAAGGTGAAGCTGGAAACAGAGAATGAAGTGCAGAAGAATCAAATTGACTAGAATCGGGCAACTTACAGCCAGTTTCCTCCTGTTTTTTTTTTTTTTTTTTTTAAATCTTCTTATGGTCAAATTGAGAGGATCATTTAGTGGATGTGTCGCCGGCTTTTGTTGATGCCATTGACCTCGACGGCGAAGTGGGACGGTGGGGCCGCCAACTTCAACCCTAGGCCATCTCTCTTCCCCAATTGCTGCAACATACATCCAATGTCTTGATCAACTCATCACAGGCATTGCTCCAAGGTCCTACCAACATTAGCGGTGCACCTGTCATTATGCTTGCGCAATGATTCAAATCATTCAACATAAATTACTCTCCAAAATGGGAAGGTGAGATATGAACCCAAGTTTGCAACTTCAATCCACTCTCATTGCTGCTACTCTCATATGTGTCATGTATAGTCACTTGATGAACATTTTTTCTTGGTGACATGCGTTGGCCAATTTTTATTGCTTGCATCCTAATGTTGGTAATCCCATTCGTTTCTTCACAAATGAAAGGATTAATTAGCAAACAGCTATAGTTTCCGGATTTCAATGTGGTGATGTGTACTTTATATGAATTTAGTTTGCTTGCAACCTTCTAATGTTGGTCTGGATATGGAATTTATGTTGTATCATTATCTTGAACACCTTTTACATCTCCAGAGTAGATTATATGATGATGATTGTTAAGATATCCGATCACTTTTCTGTAGAATTTTTAAGCTCTACATATATAGGTGGTTTCGCTATACCTATAAGTTTAAATTTTAGATTAGACATTTTATCAATAATTACAATTCATCCAAATTCAATTCAAAATTAAGAGATGATGAAAAGTATAAGCACCTGATTAAGAATGTACGCCATTCTAGATCGAAATTCTTAATAATTTGAATCATCCTTTCATACGATAGATTTCAGAAAATCGAAACTTTTTCTTTTTGGGATGACAAGCCTCAGAATATGCAATAATAGGCAATAGAATAATACACCCAGAAGACAAAAGTCCATCATCTGTTTTTTTGGGGGAAAAAGCCTAAAACATTTATGATCAAAGAGAAAAACATCGCGCGACTAACAATATGAAAATACGTTGAGGTGAATAGAAGTCCAGATGGGAAAGTCAAACATAGGAAAGAAACCATGTCCAAGGTCCAGACATCATTCCACCCTCCACATATGAAAGCCCCAGTTTGACGTCACACTGCTGCGTCATTTACCATCTACAAGTAATACGTCATGCAAAATCATCTTCTTTCTCCTCTTCTAGATATACTGCTCATCATATCACTATTTAATCGCTTGGAGTTTTGCACGCTAAAACTTCACCTTGGAATTTACATCTCCATGCATCCCCAAGTATAATTAATAGTTGATTTTAATTTCCTAGGTGTGGAATAGAGCATGGAGCTCAAATAGCTGAGGAATACGACTCACATAAACCATATTCACTATTCTTTTGTTTCAAACACACAGATTGCGAGTTTGATATAGTTCGTAGCTCGTTCCTCAGATTATTATTATTATTATTATTATTATTGTGCTTTTGAGACTGGTTTACCAAAATTACTTTGTAATTTCGTTCATACATGAATTGGTACTGTCACAAGGTACTTATTCTTTATGCACGGTTGAACAACGACAGCCATGCGTGTAAAATAACAGACGAATCAAGCTGCCTGATATTTAGGCTCTTTTAAATTCACACGAAACCTACTATAAAAAGAGTACAAGCATGCGTGTGGAAAAGAAATTTTAATGTCCAGAGGGAGTTAAATATTAATTGATTATAAGGTTTAAATTTAATTTTGTCCATTTGGTTATATAGTCACTGTGATATATTTGAGAAAAAAGACATAAGCATTACGTGAAGTTTTTTCGTAGAAGTATGAGATTGAAATCCTCACTGGATTTATTTTCTATGTAGTAGAGTAACCGACACTCGCTTTGCGGAAAATTGATTAAGTCCTTGTAGCATGGGCCGTTTTCTCTAGAATGGGCCTAAATGTTCTCAATGTTCCCGTGCAGCAGGGAATTTGGGCCTGGCCTGGCCCAAAGCATTGAGGATGGGATCTGTGTCGAAGTGACGGAGCATAGAGGACTAGGTAGCAAGACCGATATCTTGATATGACACGATCTGACACGACACGATTACGATTACGTGTCGATACGTCGTTCTCAAAAATAGAGAATTTCGACATGTTGATATATACATAATAATTATTATTTTTATGATTATTTCAATCAAATTAATTTGAATCAAATTCATAAATAAATAAATAAATAAGCCTAGAATGAATATACACTAAAAACATTAATCCGACATTTATTAATATCATTCGTTTCAATTTTGACAAATTTAACTCTATTTCAATAATTCACAAAACTTGGATAAAAAACAAGTGATCCATATTCTGGACTCGCATTTGCTAATGACCGGAAGCCAAGATTCCTTAGAATCAAGATGTTGATTATACAGTGCACCAATTTGAGTTCCATGCGCTGCTCCATATCCTGGAATTAAAATCAGCAAGCTACTTGACAGTTAATTCATCAAGACCATAAATACGAGCAAGACCATCACCTACTTATAGTACTATACCAATATTTACAATCTTTACTTCTCTGTAATAGTGCTCGATATGGAAGTTGTGAGCTCTTTCTTCATCGCACGAGACAGTAATTTTTCTAAAATTTATCGAGATATGAGTCTAAAATGAACATCGAGCAATTCTCTATGCTACTAACTGATATACTCGCCCAAACACATCAAGAACTACTGATTACATTCAAAAGAAAATTTAATTTGCAGTATGATGCCAAGCTTCTAGTGCAAATCATAGCTAATGTGTATATGCATGGCACGAGTCTAGCCTACTGCGGGAGTGTGACCCATGTATTTATCCACGCAGGCACACAAAATTACGAGGTAAGCCCCCATACTTATCAGGTAGAAACAGAGTAAAGTTAACTACCGATCTTTTCGTGGGAGGGAAAGCTAATAAAACTTCCAATTGTTCGACTTTTTTTAATTATGATTATCTTGACAAAACAAAGAAACAAAAACTTCCAATTATTCGATGTTTTAATTATAATTATCTTGACAAAACAAAGAAACAGAGTTTACATACGGTCATGTTTTTTCATCCATCCGAAAGATTCCCACCAGGTAACTTAAGGAGAAGGTTCACATTTTCACCAACATTGTGATTTTTGAAAAGTAAATGCCAGTTGTTATGGCATTTCACTTTCTCCAGACAAGCTCGGTCGTTTTGATGGTATTCATACTTTGAGACAAAAACTCAGCCGATATAAGCAAGAAAATCACTTTGTAGCTCAATTATGTAATTTATGTTCCATGACTGAGATTCGAATGAACAATTCTCACAAAAATGCACTATGGCTAACGGCTTTAAAATGCAAGGCTAACGCTGTTTGTCTGTCGTTTTTGCTTTTGCCATGTGAGACATTCTAACGCTGTTAGCCACGGTGTAGTTTTTTCAATTTAATAATACATTCTAACACCGTTTCGATGGTGCTCATGCTTGAGACAAAAGCTCAGTCTTCATAAGCAAGAAAATCACTTTGTAGCTCCATTATGTTCCATGACAGAGATTCGAATGAACGATTCTCACAAAAGTATACCATGGCTGACGGGTTCAAAATGTCGCAGGGCTAAAGGGAAAAAGACAAAAACCCACGGTGTTTGTCTTTCTTAAGCCGCGGTGTTTGTCTGTCTTCTTTGCTTTTGCCTTGTGAGAAATCCTAACTCCGTTGCCACGGTGTATTCGTTCATATTAAGAGTACGCAAAGGCTGAAAACTGTAAACGATGACCTCTGGGGACAGCCAGTGAGGCAAAGTCGAAAGATTAATGGCGAGGAGCAATCCAGCTGATCATGGCGGTCGGAGGTAAGCTTGGTTTGAGCATATCTCAGCCACTGTACCTAGCCTCCACTGATAAGTTGGAGGATTGCGAGTAAAATCATGCCAGGATCCTGATATCCTTTCCTGTTTCCATCTCTGATCATGTCCACTATGTACGTTCCATTCCATTATGTGGGTGCCATTTTATTGCCAAAAAAAAAAAAAAAAAACTGCAATCTACGTAAACCAGATGAACTTGTAGACGCATTCTGAACTTGAATTGTTGAAAACTCGAGAGCCCAATTGAGAGGGTCATGCCTGTAGAAAATGGCCTGTTTCTTTCATTTCTATTCTTTTTCTTCTTGCTTTTTCTGTTCTCGATGTTCATGATGACTCAATTCTCACAACAGATTGAGGGCCCTAGTCAGAACAAAGCATGTACTTGTTTCTCGCATTTCCTAAATTGGGTAGTTATGTCGTAGCTTCAGTGGAGGGAGATTGTTTCTTGTAGTTATTGACACTTTCTCTTCTTCTTCTTTTTCGTGAACTGGTAACTTTTCATGATATTCATTTGGTAATTGAGTATAGCTGGATTCAAAGCAGCTATATGCTGCATTTGATTCAGTTTTGCAAATGAGCTTTAAGTGTAATGCCAATGTTAAGAGTCAAATCTATTTAGAGAAATACAAATTATATTTGGTTAAACCTCTTTGTAAATGGACTTTAAGTTGAACGTGTGTTTGACCAAAAACCTTTTGTAATGGGTTTTTTGTATATTATATATATTTTCAAAAAATGGATCAAACCCTTTGCCAGACTAGCAAAGGGCTACCTCTGTGAGGGTCTCTTGACCCAAGCGGTGCTCGTCCCAAGCAACCGTCGCCTAGGTCTCACCGCCTCGGGAGGCCCTCGCCTAGGTCTCGCGAGGGTCATGCAAAAGCGAGGGCAACGGTTGCTTGGGTCATGACCACGTCGTGCGACCTCAAGAGACCCAAGTGGTGGTTGCCTGGGGTCGCGTGCTACCCGGGTCAAGTGACCCTCGTTGGAGGTTGCTCAACCTCGATGACCTCAACTGATGGTTACCAGCACCAAATCTGGCTCTTTGATGGCCGTAGCCTTTCGTTGGTCTAGCGAAGGGTTGTCTCCATTTTTTTAATAAAAAAAATTAACCAATGACAAAATCGAAAATTTGAAAATTGGTGAGGATAGTTTTGGAAAGAAAAAAGTAGTTTTAGCATTTGGCCAAATGTTGAAAGTCCAATGCTAGTCCCTACTAGCATTGGGTTTTAAGCCTTCCTAAGGCCAAAATTTGGCCGAAAGCTCATTTAAAACGACTGTCAAATCGTCCATCATTTCCCTAAGGGGCTTTGGGAGCCGAAAACCCCTTGGAAATGCAACCAAATGCATTCATAATCCCTCTCACACCCTTAAAATGGCTGAGTTTGTAGGAGGAAAGTGAAATGCAAAATTAACTATCATTTCTTTGCAAAAATCACAGGGTTGAAAAGAATGTGAACCTTCTCCTAGAGTTACTGGGTGGGAAAATTCTGTCATGTTGATGAAGAGACACTATTGTTTCTTTCTTTTGTCAAGACAAACTCATATTAAGAACAATATATTAATTGAAAGTCTTAATTGCTCTTCCTCCTTAGAGAATATTAGACTTGTGATTAGCTCTTACTCTGTTTCTACGCAGTTAGAATGGAGGCCTATGTGGTAGTTTTGTGCGTCTGGGTGGTAATGTTTTGTTGGTTAGTGATGTTACATGTTAGACGGGGATGGGAAAGGTTTGTAGTGTGAAGGAGGTATCCCATATCACTCTAATGTTACATTTTGTCCAAAAGAACAGTTTTCATTAGCATAGTTAGTCGTGGATTAGTATATAGGTTACACTCCTGCAATGCATGGACTCATTAGCTATGATTTGCACTAGAAGCTGACTTCATATCGTGCATTAAATTTCTTTTGAAGTTAAATTGGCAGCACTTGATGTTCACCGTAGACACATATCTTGATGGCTTTTGGGAAAAACTATCATCTTATATCCTGCAGATTCAGCTCACAACTTGAGCTTTAGTAAAAAATAGTCGTCTAACAAGTATTTTACTGACTTTAATTCCAAGACATGAAGCAGAGCATAGGGTTGAAATTGCTGCTGTATATAATCAACATCTTGAATCCATTCAGGAGTCCTTGCTCAAGCCATCGGGGACATGCATAGCTATATAGGTCTAGCCAATATTGTCGGTGCACTGGTTATGCTTTTCTACACCGTTGTCAAACTTGTACGGAAGAAATTAGTTTTCGAAATGGGTAAGCAAGATATGAATTCAAAGTTTTGACTTGCGTACGCTCTCATTGCTATTGCTCTCGGATGTGTCTGGTGTAGCCTATTGATATACATTATTCTGGGGGACATGCCTTGGCTGATTTTTGCTCCCTGCGTCCTGTTGTCGATAATCCCATTCGCATTCATTGCGAATTAGAGAATGGTGATAATCTTTAGTTATCCTGATGTTGTGGTTTGTTCTTTCTCAAAGTTAGTTTTGATGTGCGTCCATCCGACCAATGCTAGCTTGGATATGATAGTTTTGATGTGCGTCCTGCCAATGCTGGCTTAGATATGAACCTTGTGTTGTATTATTACCTTGAACCTCTTTTACCGTGCAAAACAAAATTTATGATAGACTATGTTACTATTTAGTTAATATCCTGGTGCAAAACAATGAAATTGGAGAGATGGTGGACCTTTTTCTTGTGGCCCGAGAGGAATAGGGGAGTTGATTCAGAGAATTTCATAGAGAATCACGTTATCTTTATTTTTGTTTAGTTGAGAAGAGGTTTTAAGCTTAAGCAAAACCAACTATCCCATTCTCTTTGTTCAATCTTATGTGTAGTTGAGATTAAGAGTCAAATGGGGACCCTCAAAAGCAAAAGCAAATCACAAGAAATTCCTCTTACTCGCACCTTGCCTCGTCTGATCCCAAGAAACTCATGGACGGCGGGTAGGAGCACCAATTCGTATCCCCAAGATTTTTTCTCTATTCTTTTTCTCTTTTTGCTAATGTATTTAGGCTTTTGTTCTTGATGTCCCTGCTGATTGGAAAAGTATCAAAAAAGTTTTAAACTTATTACATTAATATCAATACAATTCTAAACATTTCAATTGCATCAATTTAGTCATAAACTTTTTTACATTAATATTAGTTGAATTTGTCCAGCCAATTTATGAGAAATTGTTGACATGGATGTCAATTTTCACGACTAGTGCTGACATGGACATTTTTATATGATTAATTTTAATCATTTTTGGTATTTTTTAGTTAATTTTTTCCTTCTTATTTTTCTTTTCTTTTTTCTTCTTTCTTCCTTATCTTCCTCCACCCACCTCCGACCAGCCAGGGCGAGGGCTGGGACGTCCTCACCAGCCTTTGGCGAGGACCGGTGAGGGCTGGGTGAGGCCACCCCTCACCAGATCCAGCGAGGGGACCCTCGCCCAGCCCTTGCTAGAGGTCAGCGAGGGCTGGCCTCGCCTAGACGAGGCCCTTCGCCTTCTGAGCGAGGCCACCTTTGTCAAGCGCTACGACGGTTCGTCTCCCTCCCTCCTCTGGATCGATCTTATTTTTTCAGTCTCTTTCTGCTCCTAATGTCTTGACTCCATCTGGGTCCTTGCTGCGCTAGTCAAGTTTGGATAATTTTTGGAACGTTTCTGATCCTGAGATCGATATTTCGTTCTCCATCTCATCCACGGTGTTGATGTCGACTTGGGTTTTTTTTTTTTTTTTTTTTTTTTTTTTTTTTTCTTTCTGGGTCTGATGATTCGGTTTATTAGGGTGAAGTAGAGGGTCGACCGTTTGGGAGTTTTCTAAGTTGGGAAATGGTGGGGGTGCTTCATCTAGGTTGTCGCGTATGTGTAAGATTGATCGAAATTTTGGCTGTTTTGAATGTGACAGAAATGGTTGAGGCGATGAAGAATGTGGCAAAGCTCGATGTCGAGCGGACGGTGGAAGAGAGGAACCTGCTCTTGGTCGGTTACAAGAATATGACCGCACGCGGAGGTTTCGTGGAGGATTCTCTCTTCCATCGAGCAGAAGAAAGACCTGGATGACGAGGGGCCTCGTCCAGGTGAGGCCGGCCCTTGCACTCGCCAGCAGCCAGCGACCTCCACCGGCTGGAGCTGGGTGGAGGAAGACAAGGAATAAAGGAGAATAAAGAAGGCGAAAAAGGAAAGAAGGAAAAGAGAACGAAAAAAAGAGAAAAAAGGAAGAAAGTAATAAAAATGCGAGAAAATAATTAAGAAAATATAAAAATATCCACATCAAGACCAATCGTCCCTAGGTAAGGTGATTGACATCCATGTATAAATTGGCCAATAGACTTAATTTATGTTAATATAAAAAAAAAAAGAGGTTTAAGATTGAATTGGTCTCTATGTTAGCAATTTCCAACATAAATTGATTGGATGGATTTAATTAGTATTAAAATAAAAAAGGTTTAAGATTAAATTGATTTTTTAAAAGATTTAAAACTGAATTGATATAAATATAATAAGTTTAGGATTTTTTTAGCACATTTCCCCTAGTGATTCAATCTATCGGAGCCAGCAATGTAATTAGGGACTTATTCAGTGATTGTAAATCTATAAAAAAAAATAATAAGATAAATAATCGTCCCTATTTTTAGGGACGTGGAATTTTTGACCCGCAAGATACTCCCACGGGCCATGAGGGTCTCGACATATCACAATAACTAATACATGCCTCATTACGTGATACAACGGCTGCGAATTGCCCGCTTTCTACCAGCGCTGGCTGGAACATTATATCATGACAGATTTGATCTCTAAACTAAACCTAGGTCACAATTTCACAATAAATTCCATATTTTCCATCCAAATGTTGACAGAAAGTGCTAACCGAACACTGGAGATGAACACGTGGCACTGGCATGCAAATCACTACTTAAAACTTGAGGGGTAGTTACAAAATTGGTACCTCCACTAGTAGTACTCCTATTCAGTTTTGGTCTTTGAATTTTATATTTATCGCATATTTGGTTGGTGGAGTGTTGTTGAATTTTGATTTTAGGTTAACTGTCGTTTTTTTTTTTTCCAAATGCAAACAAAAAATGCAAACGAGGACGGAGGAGTTCGAATCCCGCGGCCGCATGGGATCTTAAGCGCAACATCGGGATGGTGGGTCATCCGCTAGCGTCGCTCCAGCATTTACCCGTCGGCTGCCATCTGTACGAGGTTTCCTAGGTATAAAAAAATAAAAAAATGCAGACGAAGAGCTAAATATTAATATGTGGCATCAACGCATTAAAGTAGTGCAAAACTGCGGGCACTGGCATGTTGCAGAAAATAACTTGTTATGTAGTTCGACACGTTCAACAAAAAAAAAAAAATTGTTGGTTTTAAGAACGCTTCGACTGATGCGTTCACTATAACAAAGTACATCTGCAAGAATTATCCACCCGGAGTGAAAGAAAAAAGCTCGTGTTGTTATACCTTATATAAATTATGCTATAAATTATGTAGGTCCATGCAATAATTAAATATCCACTTGTTTCAATTAATTCTGCTTAAAATTCTAATGTTCTGATTAACTTCATGATCTTTTTCCCTTTTATTGTGAAAAGATATCCATCTTGACGTATGGGAACCCTAAATTTTCATAAAAAGTGAAACGAACTCTAAAATTGAATAAGCAAACCTACATTTCTAAGGTGCTTCCAACAAGAAATATGTCTTGATACCTTCCTCGTATGTAAATCGGACCTTGAATGTGAAATATGAAATATAAGGATTCGAACTCTTTAGGCATTGTCGCGACCTATTTTTTTGGGTGCACCACCTAAAACTAGGTTAATGGACTGCTAAGCTTTTAAACTTAGCTCGGGCTCTCCCAAGCCCATACCAATTCGCGACTTAAATCCAAATTTTTAATATGCAAGGTTATTAACTAGGAGTCGCCACTAATCGGTTTATGGTAGATCGATTAGACACCTAAGTAAAATAAATGGAGATTTATTTTACTCCTACGAACTAGAGACTAAGAGTACGGGGACTTGGTTACACTAGAATTTTCTAATGCCCTTTCGGTACCATTTCTTTTTTAATTTTTCAAAATGTTTTTTGCAAGCAGCTGATTTATTTTAACCTAAATTGCTATCATGCAAATGTGGTGGCCACACGGGTGCTCATCCATTATTAAAGCATTCAAATAAATAAATTGCATCACACAAAGCAGGTAAACAACTTTTTTGGATTTTCTTAAAAATTAGAATTCTTTTATTAAAAATGCATTTTAAAACTAAATGACTTAGTTTTATTAATATGCAAATTCTAATTAAATGGGCCTACTATGCAAACTAATTAACATGCACCTCATGACCTAATTTCACTAATTAACAAATTCTGATTAAATGATTCTATTATGCAAACTAGTTAACATGCATCTAGTATTTTTGCATTTTTTTTATTGAAATTCAGAATTTATGAAAACCCTAATTAATCTATCTAAAAATAATCTTCTAATCCATTTTTGGGATTAATTTGACTTAAACCCTATTCTGTCTTAGAAGACTATTTTTATTTTTATTTTTTTTTAAAAAGAGGATGAAAATGTGCCAATTATATCTAAAACTCTAAAAAAAGGCTATTTAAGTCTAATCTTAACTCATTTCTTTTAAAATATCTAAAAATGCAGTCCTAAAAATATTATCTAAAAATGCAATCCTAGAAATATAATCCTAAAAATTTGATTAATTAAACCTACGTGTCTATTATATTAAACTTTAATGTCCTATATGCTCATGCAAATCTTTTTGAATGTTTTGATTTTTTGATTTTTGATTTTTGATTTTTTTTAGCCTTTTTTTTAAAGCTGAATAATTGTTAAACAATGGTTAAATCTAAACAATGAATATAATCACTAAATAAAGGATCAAAATAATTGAAAAAATAACCTGACGTCTCACAGGTTAAATTAACAATTATTCTAACCCTGATCATCACAACAACTCAAAATAATTAAAAATCTAGTCCGAAGTCTTACGGACCAAATTAAATAATTATTATGATTTAACAATTGAGATTCTACAAAAAAGCCCGAAAATTAAAAATAATTAGAAAAATGGTCCGATGTCTCTCGGATCAAATTAATAATTATATTAATTTCGGACAGATTCCCTATGGATAATGCATACTAAATTCACAAATATTAACATCCAACATTACAAATTAAATACCTAAACTAAAAATTAGGTCAAATGAAATACACAAAAAGATAACATAACAAATAAAAAGAGTAAAAGAAACTAAACTATAGATAAAGTAAAATTTAAAAAAATAAATAAATAATAAAAACTACCTAAGGGAATCGACGGGGAATGGCGCCGGGCGGTCGTTTGATCGGTCGTCGGAACTCCGGCGGGGGAGCGGCTGCGAGGGAACGGCGGCGGGCTCCAACTCAGGGAAGCGGCGGAGTCGGCGCTGGGTCGCGAGTCACGGAGCTGGGTCGCGGGTCGCTGGGTGGCGGCGTCGGCTGCGGTGCGGAGCTCGGTTGTGGGATCTCGAGCAACGGGCGGACACGCCGGTGACGGTGCTGGGCTGCAGGTCGCGGTGGGCCTCGGTGGCGATGGCAGAGGCGCGGTGGTACGACGCGGAGGTGCGGTGGCCAATACGAGGGAATGCGGGTGCGGCGTTGGCGGCAAGGCGCGGCGACGGTGGGCGCGGCTCCGATGGCGTCGCGGCGGTGCTCGTGGTGGCGCAGCGGCGAGCGGGCTTCGGGTCGCGGGCCTGCGGTGGTTGGCGGATGCGTGGTGGAAGGAGGCCGTCGGCGTAACCCAGAGACCGAAGATGCAGGAACCAGTAAAGCAGCAAAAAGAACCCTGGAGAAGATGAACAGTAAGGGTCTTGTCAATTATTATTATTTTTTTCTCTTTTTCCCACTTCTCTCTCACTTCTATTCGCACGTATTCCCTGCTGACTTTTGTACTTTTTTGACTTTTTTCTCTTCTAAAGCTTTGTCCTTTTGCTCTCTCAAAGAACGAAGGAGCAATCCATTTTTTTTATCCCCCAAAACCGAAGGAAGGCCTCTCGCCTTTTTGCTCTCCCTCTCCGAATTCCTTCCCTCTTTTCACGAAAATTTCAGCGGATTCTCTCTCAATTTTTTTTCGCACCTCAGAAAATTTTTCTGAATTCGTTCCCCCCGCTCACGAAAATTATGGCTCCTTTTATAGTGATTTTCAGATGGCCATTTTTATAGCAATTTCCGACTTCCTATCTTCTGTTACATTAAATCGCCCCGCAAATCGGAACGTGATTTCGCAATCAGCTCAATCCCGCTCGATTTCTTCCATTTTGCAAAATTCTTGCCTCTTATTCACTTGATTTTTCAATTGTTTCTGCATTTATCAAAATCAATACTCATCAATTTCAAACTTCCATGCATAATCAATCAAATCAATTTTCCCCCTTTTTTTCCTTTTATTTGTTCCAATGCAATTTTTATTTTCTTTATTTTCCTAGATTTGCTAAAAATAGGAGTCAACAGGCATCATAAAAGACAACAATTTTCTCAATAGCTAAAGTTATCGAGATATGAGTCTAAACTGAACATCATGCATTTTTTATTATATTTCCATGTACTTACATGAACACATCCAGAGCTGCAAGTTTAGTTTCAAAAAGATATTTGACGTGTGGTATAAATCCATGCATCGTGTGTAAGTCATGGCTAGTGGGTCCGTGCATTGTTGCAACAGTAAACATGCACGCGCTTTGTAGGTAGGGACGGCCTGTTTTAATAGTGAGTGCATTAATATAGTAACATTATTTTGAGTTATAAGAAAATGAATAAAATTGTGGCGAATTCAATCTAAACATAAAATGAGTTCGCATGGGTCATGGATAGTAAAAGTAATTTTTTTTTTTTTGGTGGGGTCAAAGGTCAAATAACAAGAAAAACAAACTAAAATTTCTAACAGGAATTCACACTAACTAAGCAAAAAAAGAAAAAAAAAAAAAAAGGGGAAAAAACACCATGAGCAATGGGTTAGAATACTCACACCATTGGCCTCCAAGGTTAAACTCTACTGTGGAGGAGGTCAATAGATATGATTCAATTGAGTCTTGAATAATTTTTTTTTTTCTTTTTTAGTAGTTGAATAATTAAGAGTCCTATCTTCTTCTATTTTTCTAGGAAAATCAAAACCACGTGATTCATATTCCGTGACCTCACTTCTGTAGTCTGTAGCTTATGGTAGCATTTCATGTGCACTTACTCCTAGCTCCATGGCATAAATATGAAAAACTGCACGTTGGAGGTCCATAGGAGGTTTATGAAGTGAGCTTTTCATACAAAAAAAAAAAAAAAAAAAAAAAAAAAATCACTCCCTGATAATAAACAAAAAAAAAATAAAGCAAAAAAAAAAAAAAAAACTAATCATCATGGTGAGCTGCTCAGAAATGCATCAAGTGATACAGAGTCCGAGGCAAGTATTCACAGTTAATGTCTAGACCATTTTTCTTGTGTTAAGTGCATTTACACTCTCATCTCCTCGATAAAATTCAAGTATTATTTTAATTATTGAGCTACTTTTTATAGAGGGATGGCTGTTGACACTTGAATTTCAGTCGCCAATTCAAGTGTAGCAAGAAAATAACAACGAAAAATAAATAGACAAATAATAAGCAATTCGATAAACAAAGAAAAAAAATAGAGAGAAATTCGGATTCTTTGGTAAAAGGAGTACCTAGACCTTTTAAACCAACCCATGTCACATGGTTCAGATCATCTAACGTCCCATAAAACTAAAAATCTCAGTCCATGCTTAAACCAGGTTAAGGTGGGCTCATTTTAAAAAACTCGCCCGTTAGACTATCTCAGGGAACGAGCGAGCTTTTCACAGACAGCTCATATTTATAAAATAAGTAAATAAATAGATAAATATATAAATAAATAAAAGGAGGGAGCTTTTCATTGGCATTCCATGGTGGGAGCTTTTCATTGGCAGCTCATGTTAAATAAACATAGGAAATCGAACTGGGAGGGAGATTCTCATTCTGTGGCAGCTCATGTTAAATGAACACAGGAAATCGAACTGGGGAGGCAGCTCTTGTTAAATAAACGCAGGAAATCGAACCGGGGTCCCAGTTCGCTGCCAATGAATGAGGATCTCCCTCCCAGTTCGATTTCCTGTGTTTACCGAATGAGAATCAAACTGCAGCTGCCTATGAAAGGCTCCCTCCACGGAATTTTTCTTAGTTAAGTTCTGTGACGGCGCCACCCTGTTCTCATTTTCAGCCAAGCAAGGAAGAGATTAGCAAGGAAAATTTGGAAGGTTAATGGCGAACTCAAACAATCCAGCTAATCACGGTGCTAGGAGGTAAGCTTCGGTGACCTCAAACACATCTAAAACAGCCTAGCCTCCGTCTGCAAGTTGGAGGAATGCAAGTAATATAATGCCAAAATCTTGATATCCTTTCCTGTTCCTATCTTTGATCATGGTTGCTGTGTATACTCAATTACGTGAATGCTGTTTAAATCGGGTGATTGTTAATGATAGTGACCGGTGATTCCACCTCTCTCCGCTCGAGAGCTTTCCCTACCTCCTATGGTAGCTGCCCCTAAACCCTAAATTCCACCCGGCTTTCTTTGTCTGAAAAACCCTAAAAACCCAAAACCATGAATGCTCTTTTCGGTCAGCTTTATGTCGTCTTCCTTGGCTCGCTGATTTTATCTCCTTGCTAGCGGGTCAGCTTCCTTTCGTCTTTTCCATGCTTTCGCTGAAGAGAATGACGTCTTGGAGGATTCATCATATGGGGCGGAAGGATAGATAGCTTCTTGGGATCGCTGAAGATGCCGATGCTTTGCCGTTGCTTCCTCGCCCACTTTCGGTGAGATTTCTTTTGGGGCTGTCTTGGAGTTTCTCTTACATAAGGCTTTCTCCCGTAAAATATAGTAGGATGGCTCGATTCGAGGGGATCTCCGCAACGGAAGGAAGGCAAAACATGGGTCAGGTCTGAATTTCGTATCCGGCTCTCCTGGTGTTTTCTTCTCTGCTGTTTTATTGGGAATTTTAAATGGATGAATCTGGGGAAAAAGACTGTCGCCTAGCCTTATTGTGTAAGAGGCTTGGGAATCTGAGAACAGAGGTGGATGCCCCGCCTCGGGAAAGAGTCATTTCAGCAGAGATACTAGATGAATGCAAACGCACGGTGTTTGGTAAGCTGTATTCGGGAGGAAATATAAATTACCAGGCTTTTATTTCTACTATGACGAGAGCTTGGAAGGTTGATTCCCTGAATTTTGCGCAACGCGAATCTGATATCTTATCCTTTACCTTTGAGTCTGAAAGGGACAAAAACAGAATATTAGTAAACAGCCCATGGTCCTTTGCGAGTAATTTACTAATACTTAAACCGTGGGAGCCAAATAAACCTGCGCAATGTTACAAGTTTACAAGCTGTGAATTTTGGGTTCAAGTGCATGGTCTCCCAATCGAATGGTGTAGTGAAGAGATTGTGTCTCTTGTTGCCCAACAAATAGGAGGGGTAAGGGAAGTAAAAGTGGAGAAAAAAGGAGTGGCGTTTCAGAAGATGGGGAGAGCTAGAGTTGATTTGGACCTGGAAAAACCTTTAAAACCAGGTATCTTATTTAATCTGGGAGAAGAGAAGGTTTGGTTGGATTTTAAGTACGAGAGGTTTCTGTGGAAGAGTTGGGCACTTTACAACCAACTATGAAGAAATCCCATATGATGTGGAAAAAATTGAAGATAGAAAGAACAACAAGTTTAACAATTGGCTAAAAGCAGAGGTGAAAGAAAATAGCCCTTTTTGGGAGTTATTTTATGATGACAAGGTGGATGAAGACGAGGTGGAACCACAGGAGGACAGCGTTATCTCCTCTCATGATACTCAAATTGTTATATTCACAGGAGAGACAACTGAAGGCAAAAATTCAGCAAAAACACACTCTCTAAACGGGGCACAAATGGATGTAAACTTACCTGACATCCAAATGGAATAGCAACAGGAGAAAGAAAAAGGCATCATGAATGTAGATGAACAAGTACAACAAGTCCAGCAAGCCGTAATCTCCTCATCCTGGAAGAAAAAAACAGGTTTAAAGAAGGAAAATATGATTGCGAAAAGTTGCCCAGCAAAGAAGTTAAAGAGATACACTCCTTATCACCCTTCTTTTATTGACTTGGCCAGTTTGGATGAAGCAACTTTGCATGATACTCCTATCAGTCTTTCAGAAGAAACCAGGGGAAGGGCTTTGGTGGCTAGCCCAAATAAGCCACCGGTTCACAAATGAGAGCGATTTGCTGGAACTGTCAGGGGTTGGGCACACCACTGATAGTTTAGAATTTGAGAGCCTTGGTGGCTTAGGAAAGGCCCAATTTAATCTTGCTTATGGAAACAAAAAACAAAATAACAGTGGTAGATTGTCTTAAAAGAAAACTGAAGTTTCAAAACAATTTTGTGGAGGAACCGCAAGGCATTGTCGGGGGGTTGGCGGTGTTATGGAATGAGGAAATGGCGGTGGAAGTGGAGTTCATTTCTCAATAAATGATAAATTTGACATGTTTTGATTATGAGAGTAACATAAAAATGCCGCTAAGTTGTATACATGCTCCAAACATATATGGGGAGAGACTACAGCTATGGGAGAAACTGAGACAGATTGCATCTTCTAATACACTCCCATGGGTGTGCATGGGAAACTTCAATGAAATACTTTATTATTGGGAGAAAAAGGGAAGAAGAATGGCAGAAAGATCTCGAATGCAGGCGTTTCAAAATTGTATCCATGACTGTTCGTTAATGGAAATTGACTGTAAAGGGTGTGCATTTACCTGGTCTAATAATAGAGAAGGGGCTGATCTGGTTAAGGAGAAACTGGATAGAGTATTCTGCTCGATGGATTGGCGGGTTATGTTCCGGAGGCTGAAGCTTTTGCCCTACCAGCTGTGGGGTCCGATCATAGTCCACTCCTTGTGGTAAGCAGTGCTGAATCTGTCAAGAAACAAAAAGATTTTAACTTCGAAGCCTTTTGGGTTGAAGATGGTGAATGTAGGGAGATAGTTAAACATGCATGGCAATCTCAACCTTGCATCCAAGGAGGCTTGAGAGACAAATTACTTTCTACCAGCCAAGCATTAAAAACATGGAGCAAAAAGAAATTTCCCAATAATAATACCCGCATTACAACTTTAAAGAAAGAGCTCCAAACCATCACCAACAGCCACAGGAGCGATCAAGCCACAAGCAGAATCAAGAGCATAAAAGAAGAGCTGGAAACTTTATGGCGCAGAGGGGAAATGTATTGGGGTTTGAAATCACTGATCAATTGGCTTCGTTGGGGAGACAAAAATACCAAATATTTCCATGCAACAACGATCCAACGGAGACAAAAAAAAAGAATTCATATGCTGAAAAATGCAGAAAATCAGTGGGTCAGAGATGAAAACAACTTCAGCACCTCACCATGTCTTTTTTCAATGAGTTATATACCTCGGTAGGTCCTCGCAACTACACTCCCGTCCTAGACCAATATCCTACCTTAATTGAAAATGATATAAATGACTGTTTAGTGGCGGAAGTAACTATGGAAGAAATTCGTGCTGCTGTTTTCCAACTAGGAGCTCAAAAAGCCCCTGGTCTAGATGGTTTAAATGAACTTTTTTATCAGCACCACTGGGATATAATCAGTCCCGATGTCTTAAAGGAAGTTCAAGGTTTTTTTCTCTCGGGGGTTTTGGATCCAGCCCTTAACAGAACGCATATTACTTTAATCCCAAAGGTTCCCCACCCGGAGAAACTTGATCAATATCGCCCTATCAGCCTATGCAATTTTGCCTATAAGATTATTGCAAAAATCTTGGCAAACAGACTAAAAAGATGGCTGCCTATGCTGATTTCAGGAGAGCAAAGTGCTTTTGTTAGTGGAAGACAAATTCAAGACAATATTTATATCGTACAAGAGGTGTTGCATCAATTGAGAAAGAGGAAAAGAAAAAAGCACTTCCAAGCGGTGCTAAAACTTGACATGAAGAAAGCTTACGACAGGATTGAATGGGATTATCTAGAAGGTTGCTTTCTGAAAATGGGGTTTTGTGCTAAATGGGTTCATTGGATAATGCAGTGTGTTACCACAGTCACATTCAATATCAAACTTAATGGGGAACCTCTTCCTGCTTTCACCCCCACCAGAGGCATTCGACAAGGAGATCCGCTCTCACCCTACCTATATATTTTGGTAGCAAACAATTTATCAACTTTGATGGGAAAGGCACTACAAGAAGGCAACATCAAGGGAATCAAGCTGAACAGATTCTGCCCTACTTTAACTCATTTGTTATTTGCAAACGACTCGGTTTTTTTCTTAGACGGCTCTATCCAGGAATGTCAAAACGTTGCAGCTGTCATCAACCAATATTGTTATGCCTCAGGACAAGCTGTTAAATAAATCAGGGATTCTCTTTAGTAAAGACTGTCCACCTTCATTAAAGGATAATATGTGATATAGCTAGTATGAACAAAATAAAGGAGTTAGGGAAGAGAATAAGAACACAAGATTTATAGTGGTTCGGCTTAATCCAAGCCTACGTCCACTCTCCTACGCTAACAGCCTTCTTGGTGGATTCCACTATGCAATCAACAAGAGATTACAACTTCGAGTGCAAACACTTAGTAGATCACACTATCTCACTAAGTCACTCTCTTGGTATTTCTTTCACGATTACAAACGTTTAAGCTCTCAAGAGACAAGTATATGATCAAAAGTCGCTCGTACTTTGGAATTATAAATTCTACGCTCCGTCTCTTACTTGCGCATCGGTCCATGATCTCCTTAAATACTCCTCCACTTCCAAACTACCCGTTGGACAGCATCCCGGAGAATCGTCTTCCAATATACCCATTGGACAGCTCTGTATCTAGAAGATTTGGTAGCCGTTGAGTGACAAAGGTAGAATCCCAAATTGATTCCGATCGCCCATACAAACGAAATCTTGGTTTCCATAAGTAAAGCTTCTTCGTATAGAAAATTCTTGTCTTCAAGATCCAATCGTCAATCAATTAGATTGAATCAATCAAATCAATCTTGATGTGGAATCCAAACCAGATCACTAGCCGTTGTATGATTGGGCTTGAGTTACGATTCATCGAATCTGGATGTAAAGTCTGAGTCTGTAGACTTTACGATATGAGTCTTGAGACTTTACAATCTGGGTTTGTAGACTTTACGATCCGAGTCTGTAGACTTTACGATATGAGTCTTGAGTCTCGGCGGTCTTCGAGACTTTGACACGAAGTCTGGAAATCTTCGAATATACTCGGACATATGTTACGTTCGTCTTCCTCGTCATCTTCCGACTTTGATAAAATCCTTTAGATGTTTTATCATCTCGCATGGTCTATTACTCAACCATCAAACATGTTAGTAGCCTTTGATTTATTTTGTCATCTTCAAAACATCATAAGGGATTTCCCTAACAATATGAAGAGAGAATTAAGGGTACCAGAGCTAGAATGAGCGGGAAAATACCTAGGAATCCCATCTGATTGGGGAGCATCAAAGAGGCAAGTGTTCGAGTGGATTCTGAATCGGATCAACATGAAATTAGAGGGCTGGAAAGAGCAACTTATACCAAAAGCTGGTAAAGAAATTCTCTTGAAAGCAGTGGTGTAGGCGGTACCACAATATGCCATGTCAGTTTTTAAAATCCCAGTGTCAATTTGCAAGGCCATAGAGAAAAAAATAGCCAATTTCTGGTGGAAAAATAGTGATTCAAATGCTGGTTTGCACTGGAAACGATGGGAAATCATGAAGATGAGGAAAGATAGAGGAGGAATGGGTTTAAGAGATTTACTCACTGTCAATAAAGTCTTATTGGGGAAGCAAGCTTGGAGGATGGTTAAAAATCCAAACGCGTTATGGAGTAAAATTATGAAAGGACTGTATTTCAACTGTTCAGATTTCTGGCATGCTGATACTGGTTGTAATCCTTCATGGGGATGAAAAAGTTTGCTTATTGGTAGAGAGGCTCTTGCGGATTCAGTCAAATGGTCGATAGGCAATGGCGAATCTGTTAATATCAGAACAGACAAATGGCTGAAAAGAGGCTTAATAGGAGGGCCGACAAATAGAAATGATCCCCAAAAAGTTTCGGAGCTTATCCTATCGGGAACTCAAAAGTGGAATGAACCGCTGCTAAGAACTCTCTTTGATGATCAGACCACACAGGAAATTCTTGCAATACCAATAAACGGTCCTTTTTTCAGTGATGAATTATTATGGACGGGCACAAAACATGGGTCTTTTACAGTCAAGAACGGTTATAACTTGCTAAGAGACACTACCACAGAAAACAAAGCAAATGAGCACCCTTCCTCTTCATATCAAACTCCAACAGCATTATGGAATGCAATTTGGCATATGAAAACCAGCCCAAAAGTGAAGTTATTTGTATGGCAAGCTTGCCAAAATGCACTACCAACCAAGGAAAATCTGTGGAAAAGGAAAATCTTACCTAATCCGCTGTGTGATATTTGTAAAACCAAGGTCGAAATGGCCAAACACACCCTTCTTCTCTATCCATGGGTTGCTGGAGTATGGAATCGCTAGGAAACTAACCTGCAAATTAATGCACAAGGAGTTAAGCGAATAGACGACTAGTTGGTCAAATCGCAAGCAAGAAACCGCACCTCCCTTCTCTGGAAACTATCGACAACCTCCCGTGGGTATGGAAGGAGCGCAACAATTTTATCTTCGAGGAACCAAACCGAGGTCTGCAAAGTACTAGATCTAGCAAGATCTCAGCAAAACAGCTACCAAAAATGGGGATGTGGAGATGAACCAGCCGAAGAAATTGCAGAAGAGAAGAACCCACCTACCTGCCGAGCTCCGAAGACCGGCTGCCTCAAGCTGAACGTCGACGGGTCGCTGGGGGAAGAATCGACGGAGGGAGCGGTGGCCTATGTCGTCCGGGACTCCTCCGGCACTCTCTTAGACGGCTTCATGAAAACGGTATGGGTGGAATCGATTCTACAGGTTGAAACCCTAGGAGTTCTCGAAGCCCTAAAATTTCTGAAGGAGAAAGCACTTGAGGAAGCTGTTGTAGAAACTGACAGCAAACTGGTGGTCAACGAATTGAAGCATGAATAGCAACTTCAGTCAAACACACGTGGGGCGTTGAAGGAGTGCCGCTTACTGCTTCAGCAGATGCCGTGAGTGGGCCTGGCCCACTGTCCAACCTCTGCTAACTCAATGGCCGACTGGGCCGCTCGCCACCATCGAATGAAGACACTTCCCCCGAATTGGCGAGCCTCCCCTCCCCCAGGCCTTTGGGCTCTCCTATGTGTTGACGCCCCGGTAGTGGGCCTTCGTGGTTTTCCGCCTATGAAATAAATAAATTTCTCTTTTCGACAAAAAAAAAAAAAAGAGTAAATCAGGTGAACTTGTTGATGCATTCTGAACTCGTACTGTTCAATACTTAAGAGCCCAATTGGGGTCTTTCACTTGTCCGTAGAAAAATGGCTTGCTCTTCGCCTTGGATTGTGAGAGTCGGATCAGAACACCACTTTGTACATGCAGATTTTTTCCTCTATTTTTTTAATTTTTGTCGATTGAGGCTTGAGACAGGTTTTTGTTCTCGATGTTCATGATGACTCGACTCTAAAGAGCATAAATGGGCTCTTCTCAGAACAGAGCAGGTATTCAGAGCCATATCTGATGAATGTGTAAAATGGCTTGTTTCTTGCACTTTCTAGATGTGGGTAGTCAGGTTGTATCACTCACCGTTTGTCTTCTATCATTTTGTCGATTGATCCAGATTTTGATTCTCAATGTTCATAATGACTTGACTCAGAACAGAGCATGCCGACGCGTGCTCATGAGAGAGTAATATTCAGTGGCAAGAAGAAGGAATGTTTCTTGTTGTCACTGCCCTTCTTAATGCGAATAATTGAATACAGTTGCTCTCAAGTATGATTCACGTCAAAATGGCAGATTTTGTCCGAGGAATGGGAAATGCTGTAATTAAGTGTCATCTCTTTTTTTGGTAAAGAAGTGTCATCTCTTTTTGATTAATCATGAAGTTGTAAAGGATGAGAATCTTCTCCTAAAGTTACTGGGTGAGAAAATTCCCTCACATCATTGATGCCTGCACGCGACTGTATATATACTATGTTTCTTTCGTTTGTCAAAAGAAACTTGTATTAAGAGCAACGTATTAAGAGCAACGTATTAATTGAAAGTCTCATTAGCTTTTCCTCCTAAGAAAAGCTGAGACCTGCAATTAGCTTTACTCTGTTTCTATCCGGTTAGCATGGAGCCTACCAAGTAGTTTTGTGCATCTAGGTGATCCTGCTGGATAAGTACCGTTAGAGTGATTCTTAGGGAGGTAGCCCCTAGTACTCTGCTATTATTTTATTTTATTTTTCCCGAAAAGAAAGCTTTCACTAGCTTAATTGGCCGTGGATGAAGGGATGGTTTACACTCTCGAGTTGCATACATAGTCTAAAATCCTGCAGTGTAGAGTCCTGTTAACTATGATTTGCACTAGATACTTGGCATCATACCGCGCGACAAATTTCCTTTTGAACTTAAATTGAGAGTTTTGGATGGACTATCATCTTATATAATGCAGAAAGAGCTCAAAACTCGAGCTTTTGCAAAAAATTGTCACCTAATACGTAGCTTGTTGATTTTAATTTCAAGACGTGGAGCAGAGCTTGCACATCAAATGGCTATACAATTATCCCACGTCTTGATTCGCTGGAGGATCACCTGATTGAACCCCTCCAGTACACATATGTTCCAGCCAACACTACCCATGCAAAAATTTATGGGGATCTACATAGTGCTCAAATTTTTCATGATGAGAAGGAAAAATATGGACTAAAGGTTCCGACTTGTATTCACCGTCATTATTCTCTCAAATGTGTCAAGTGTGGGCTATTGATGTACATTCTATTTGGTCTTTGGATGTTGTGGTTTGCTCTTTTTAAAGTTTTTTGTTGTTTGCTCGAACATGATGCGAATTAGACAATTGTGATGGCTTCTAGGTCTTTGGATGTTGTGGTTTGTTCTTTTCGAACCTGTTTATTGTTTGCTCAGACATGAACCTCATCTTGTACTATTATTACTTTAAGCTATTTTTACATGACAATGCTTTGATTTTATCACTATCATTGTGCTTTTGAGATTAATTTACCAAAATTACACAGTAGTTCAGATTTTCATACATTACTTGCCAATATAACTAGGTACTCATGCCTAGTGCATGGTTGTGGGCCGAAAACAATGGCCATTTGTGCATGTTATTTAATTTACTACATTACACACAATAATAACACATGAACTAATCTGATTGAGATTCAGGTTCTTAAATCCATGGAGTTACTTTTTTCCCCTATTATGAAATGAGTACATGCATGAATGTGCAAAAAGAAAAAATTAATAATAAATTTATGGAAGGGAAGTCAAATATAAAAATAATATTAATATAATTAAAATAAATTAAATGATTGTAAGATATATGTTCAACGTTAATAAGATATTTAGAGGATTATATCCTGACCATTTTTAAACGAAAATTTTGTCCATTTGTTCACAATGCTATATCTAAGAAGAAGGCAAGCATTTCATAAAGCTTTTCTATGAACGTTTGAAGCTGAAATGCTCGTTGAATTCCTTCTCTATACAGTAGAGGTTAACCGGTACTCACTCTACGGAGATTTGATTATATTCCTTCTTCTAACGTGGGCCATAAACATATTTTCTATAGTATGGGCCTAATTCGTTTTCTAGCATGGGCCACTCTATGGAAATTTGATTAAATTACTTCATGAGAATATGGAGAAGCTCATCTCCATGAACACAGTTTCAGGACTTTATTTCTACTGGCTTTTCCATGGAATTGGCCCGAGATTATTCTTAGGGTGGAAAAAAGGAATACTCTAACTCTTCCATCTATGGCCACAAGTTTGCAATCTTAACCATCAAATACACCATTTCCAACATAATGAATCCAGACGCTATACACCCAACTGAAAGGCCTTTACAATTGAAGTACTGCAGAGTCCATTGAACTCTTGAGGCATTGACGTCTGGTAATTGCACACTCAAATAATCAGTGCTTGTAATAGATGTTATAAGGACAAAACAGACTGCCTGCATAGATTAGTTTGTTAGTTGCTAAAAGTAATAACTATGACGCTATTCTAGCAAGATAAGCAACTGATATTGTACCTTCAAAAGAAGGTTGCATTGAATCTCTGCGCTAGATACTATATAAATATATCAAATATATCAAAAAGGCAAGTAGATCTTGAGGGATTTTAACATCTTAATATGATATCTACAAGTAAGAAGGTGATATTCATTCCAAATTAGCACAAATGGTGCGGATTGCCAAACATGAGCTTATAAATCGAAACTTCGGGAAACTTATCAAAAAAGTCCTAAGTCTATTGTAATTTTTCCAAATCAGTCTAAAATGTTTTTTTTTTTTTTGTCAATTCAATCCTATACTCTTTGCAATTGTGTTAATTCAGTCTATTGTGGCAATTTTGACTGGTCGGCACTAATGTGGACACCGGTTGGCCGGTCAATGCCGACATGGCAATGTTTGAGTAAAATTTTATTTTATTTTAATTTTTTTTCTTCCTTTTCTTGCTAGTTTTCTTCTTGTCTTCCCCCACAATGACTAGCAAGGCAGTTGCGGTGGCCTCTGCAGTTGGTGAGGTCATGGCTATTGTTGCCAAGGCCTTTGCCCAAACCTTGGCAATGGCAGCCATGGCCTTGGTGGCCACGGGCAAGGGCCCTTTCACCCGTGGTGAGGCTAGCCTTGCCCAGTTTAGAGTGAAGCTGCCTCACTCGCGGCCCCCAAGACCCCCAGCCCATGACCCCCAAGCCTCACCTAGATTTGGGCCACATTGGGCAAGGGCCATGACCCTTGCTAGCGAGGGCTTCGCAGCCCTCGCCAAAGCCTCATCGGTCACTATGGAGGAAGAGAAGAAGAATAAGAAGAAAAAGAAAAAAGAAAGGAAAAAAAACAAAAAAGTATCAATAAAAAGTTCACAAAAAATAAAATATTATTAAAAAAATTTCAAGTTAGCGTCTGCTTGCTAATGAATGGACTGAATTGATATAATTGCAAAAGGGTTAGAACCAAATTGGAAAAAAAAAAAAAAAAAAAAAAAAAGAAAGAGGTTTAGGATTTTTTGGATAATTTTCCCTTGGAACTTCTAGTGGTATTTGGTATTTAAATGCAGTGAAGCAAAAGTATATGACGAAAAAGTATGGTCATTTAAGAGTTATGCAAGCGACAATCCTGAATGTTTGCAAAACTGCATACTTTACCACCAAGGAACTAGACAAACCATGAAAGCATTATTGAATGACAGCACCCATAGAAGGATATCCATAGGTTTTTCTCTATGGTTTAACCCTTCGGCATTTTAAGCGACAGCACTAATGGATATGCTGGCTATAGCTGTGAATTTACTTAGGCTTAGGATGTGATGAGTTTGAATTACCCTATCAACAGTAGTAAAATCTTTCAATGACTTCAGATTTATGCACTTCATCGTCGACTGGGATAATCACAACTTTAATTCGTAAAGTTCTGCCTCCAATCCACCACCAAAAGCTTCATGACTTGGCAATTAGTTGAAGGAGACTCAAATGTCTCAATCGAAAACTATATCGAGCGAAACAAGCCAATACCTAACACACCATAGTGTTGAAGCTGTGCATAACTCATCAGGGCACGAATAAGCAACTGCTTAGCTTTTCACTCGATGGATGAAGCTGAGGAGTGATTGACATGGATTTCAGTGGCGACCGCGTACTTTTTGACCGGAGTTGTGGGTGAGAGAGACGGAGAGAAGAAGAAATGTGGAAGAAATCGATTCACCTGGTAAGGAGAAGCTGGAATAGCAAGGTCGTTTCTCACGTGGGAGAGGCAAGTGATCGAGCGACCACAGGTCTCCGCAGAGGGTGAACTCCAATTTTCCTATCATGCATCGGCACTTTCACCCCTCTGAAACAGCAGACATGTTTGCACTTGAAACCAAGAAATTAGTACCAGAAAAGAAAAGTCAAAACATATATTAACCATCAAGTTTTGCACTGATAGTTTTAGCTGGCATACTTAGCTAGTATCTTGCATCAAATTTGATAAATAAACCATTTATCATCTGAACTTAGAACTCCTTAAGCTAATATTATACGGACTTAATTCGCAGGTGCACTATATTTCATCAACCAAATTTTCAATGGCAGTCTCTGAGCTACTTGCATAAGAAAAATCGAAGTGAAGAATGGAAAAGTAATGGATAGAAGGTAAGATACAAAAGTGCATTTAGAATTTACTTACTCGCAGGCCATCTGAAAGTACAAATGGATGTCAACTTCACATCCCTCACAGAATGTAAGAAATGCCTGGAATTCCCTGAGATGAACGAAGGTTAAATAGTATTGTGTTCACTGGAAGACACAAGGAAAAACTTCAAAATGATGGATGGTCCTGAGTATGACTTCAATAGCATTACAGCAATTAAGTGAACTCATTTTATGGCAATGGAGATAAGTTTGAAAGTAAAGTCATATATTCAAGAACTTTTAGCTGCATTTATGACCCAAATGTCTTAATATCTGATATAATAGATGACGACTAAGACCAAATACCTTCCACTCTTTGACAGCAAAAGTCACGTCTACCAGGTTGCCTCTATGAGCATCCTGCACAAACTCTTCCGCATAATGTATCCACAGCTGAGTGCAGCAAAGAGTTGTTCACTGCAACCAAAATCTGAACTATGATATTCTTCTCCATGTTCTATCGGAAAGAATAAAACTGGCGTCTAATTTTGGTAGGATCAATGTGGGAGAAGTACACTATCAGTGCCATAACTTGTGTACGGCACTCACTTTGGTGCCAAAAATTCCTGTCGGATCACTTAAGTGCTAAAAAGTTTGAAAAACGCTCACTTTGGTGCCAACTCCGATCGGGTTGGCTGGAAATCCGACGTGGCACTTTTTTATTAATTTTTTAAGTTGATGTGGCTCGCCGGAGAGTATAGTCAGCATTTAAACAACAAAACGACGCCGTTTTGTGTCTTTCCCCCAAATTCAAAACCCTAAATCCCCAAACGACGTCGTTTTGTGTCGTTTTGTTCCCCGAACAGAACTATCAACACCAGCAACGCCGAACCAGCAACACCAGCAACGCAGAACTAGCAACACCAGTAGTTTTCCATAAAAGAAACCACGCATTCGCCTTCGACCTCCCTCAGTAGTTTTCCCCCATTTTCAATCACCTTGTCAACCTTTCAAATCCCCGAATCTCAGCCCCACCACCGTCTTTTCCCAAGGAATATTGTTGGGCATAGAGGAAGCGGGAGCTCGAAGAATCTCCAGAAGCACAAGCGATCCGGCCAATGGTAGCCACGAAGATCTGGAACGCCACGGAGGTTGTTGGCGAAGCCAGCTACTACGAAGGCGGCGGCCGTGGCCCCGCCATCCCCTCCTCCGCCCTCATCGTCAACACCTCCCTCTCTCTTGGGATTTTATGTTCGTTTTTTTTTTTCTTTTGTCTTGCTGTGGCAAGCAACTACGATGGAGGCCGAGGGATGGTGGCCAAGCAATGGCCAAGCAATGGTGGCCGAGGGACGGCGGTTGAGCGACGGCAGCCAATCAATAGCGAACAAAAAAACCTTAATTTCAATCTCCAAATAAATAAATAAAATGGCATCGTTTTTGTGAGGCCATCCACGTAGGACGCCAAAATGACATCGTTTTCTTAAGGAAGACGGAAAACAACGTCGTTTAAAAGGCTTCTCGATTTTTTTTTTTTTTAAATATAAAAGCCACATAATCATTTTGGCCAGAATTTGTCGCCGATGGCACCAAAGTAATCGTTTTTCCTCCGATTTGGCACTTAAGTGATCTGACGGA
This sequence comes from Eucalyptus sideroxylon x Eucalyptus melliodora, assembly GCA_016097485.1. Classification (NCBI taxonomy): domain Eukaryota; kingdom Viridiplantae; phylum Streptophyta; class Magnoliopsida; order Myrtales; family Myrtaceae; genus Eucalyptus; species Eucalyptus sideroxylon x Eucalyptus melliodora. The sequence goes on along the minus strand of CM027831.1, from coordinate 59,484,516 downwards.
AACTTTTGGCACCAAAGTGAGTGCCATACACAAGTTATGGCACTGATAGTGTACTTCTCCCAATCAATGTAGCTTCGAAACTCAATGGCTTTCTCACCAAATTCTCTCGCAACATCAGAAGGTATGGAGCTGAGTTCAGTTGCAATGAGAGTAATTTCCTGAAGGATGACCAAAAATTTGCAAGCAGGTTCAGATGACAAGGCCTCCCTAAAATATTTGCTGAGGCATCTTTTTCCATCCAGAGATAGTTGTTGTACGTCAGGTCAACATTTCAAGCTATCCAGTATTTTTTCTTAATGCCTACATACGTATGACAAGACTTGGCTTAAACCTACACGTGTATGCATTAACAAAAACTTGGTTGGCGTAGTGACCTAAACAAGTATCTCTGCATGGCACAGCTTCTTATCAAATTAACACAGGATTGACAGGCGCCAGCCTCTGATTTATATTGCATTTAGAAAACATACTGAATGACATTGAGTTAACATGATTGAGTCAAGGACTTAAAATGGTAAGTGGCTTAGAAAATAGAAGTGAAAGTGGTAGACATTGGAATATAATTTGACATAAACTTCCTACTGTTATTGTGAATCCGTCAGCTTTATAAGTCATATTGATGCACTGCGAGTTCACGCTGCTTTTGCATGACGAGAAAATGGACGGGCTCATCTCCATGGGCACATATGACGCAATGATGCTTATCACAGCGGTTTGGAGTCCTTTTCCACAATGGATATGTCATTTTCAAGATTTCATTTCTGCTGATTTTTACATAGAATTGGAGCGTAGTATTTTTCGGAAGAAAAAGGAATCCTCTAATTCTTCCATCTATGCCCACAAGTTTCCAATCTTAACTCTGAAAACACCATTTCCAACATTGTGAAGTTAGAGCACTATGCAAACAGCTGAAAAGTCTTTACTGTTGAAGAGCTGCAGAGTCCTTTGAATACACCGGGAGATAAGGTTACGAGAGCAAGCCCCTCCCTAATTTATGATGCACGTCTGGTAATTGCACACTCAAATAATCAAATGTTTGCAATAGGTGCTTGAGGACAGAACAGACTAACTACACATATTAGTTTGTCAGTCGCTTACAACTGTAAACTAACAGATATATTAGAAAGATGAGCAATGACACTAAACCTTCAAAAAGAGCGCTACATTGAACCTGCGTGCCATATACTATAAACGCATCCAAGAGTTTTGGCCTGAAGGTAATCAAATGCTAGGTAGATATTGACGAATTGAGTGCATGAAAAGAAAGCTGGAGGTTGAATACGAATATTAGCATCTTGATAAGAGATCTACAAGACAGAATGTTATACCCATGCAAAAATCAATATTATTTTTATTCCAGTTTCGAATTAGCACAAATAGTGCCAAGTGCTGCCCACGAGCTTAGAACTCAGATTTATTTGGCAGTTAAATGCGACGAAGCAAAAGGAAGTCATGGAAAAGTATGCTCATATTAGAGTTATTCAAGCGAATGCAATCGTGCTTTCACTTATTGAGTGTTGCAAAACTCCATGCAACACCACCAAAGTAACTGGACAAACTGGGAAAGCATCATCAAGACAGACAGCAGGACCCAATAGAAGTTTATCAATAGGTTGTTCTCTTATGGTTACCCCTTTCGACATTTTTTGCGCGTACAACTGATGGTTCTCTGGGCATTAGCAGTGAATTGCCTAAATCTTATCATATAACGACTTTGAATCACCCTATAAACAGTATCAGATTCTTTCAATGACTTCATATGTATGCACGTCAAGTTCTAATCCTCGTAGGTCAAAGAATTTTCTGCCTCAAATCCACCGCCAAAAGCTTCGCGCACTCGGACACTGTATGGACCGAAAGGAGCCACTACTTAACAAAGCATAGCATCTAAACTATGCATCATTCATGAGAGCTCGAATTAGCAACTTCTTAGCTATTTCACTTGATAGATGAAGCTGAGGAATGATCGACATGGATTTCAGTGGCAACTTGCGAACTTTTGACCGGAGCTGTGGGCGAGAGAGAGCCGAGAAGCATGAATGGCGAGGTCATTCCCGACGCGGGAGAGGTGAGTGATGGAGTCAGCAAAGGTCCTCAAGGCGTTGCCGCTGAGGTTGAACTCCATGTTTTTCGTTGGCGCACGTGCTTGGGCTTTGGTACGGTAAAATGAAAAGCGCGAAGGAATTAGGTGGTGAATATGAAATCAAACGAGGTGGAATGCATCATGCATGTTTCCGTAATTTATTTTTTGGCCATCCGATTATTATAGTTGATCGTTTTTCTATTTAGTAATTTTTTAAGGAGAGCCTTTTTTTTTTCCTTTATGTTGACGTTTGTTGACTTATTTATGCTATTTTATCAAATGCTTTTGAGTTAGTTGAATCTATCCCTTTGAGCACAATAATAATCCAATCTATCCCTTATGTTGAGGCCAGCCTCGCCCAGGCCCTTGGCAACCGCTGCCATGGCCTTGCCAATCGTAGGCGACGCCGCCTTTGCCCACGGCAAGGCCACAGAGAGGCTGGCCTTGCCCAAATCTGGGCGAAGCCGCATTGCCCACGGCCTTGGCGAGGCCTGGCGGGGGTTGCGAAGCCTTGGCCGACAGTGGATGAGGAGCTGCTAGTGGCAGCCACTACGGGAGAAGAAGGTCAAGAGGAAGAAGATAAAAAAGAAATGGAAAAGGAAAAATAAAAAGAAATAAATAAATAAAAATATTTGAAAAAATGAAATTATTTAAAAATTGTCACATCAACCCCAGCCAGCATCCATGTTAACGTTGACCAGCCAAATTTGACCAAATGGATTGAATTGATATCAATGTAAAAAGGTTTAGGATTATTGGTCAAATTGTAAAGTTTAGAACTGAATTGATATAAATGCCATAGGTTTAAGACTTTTTTGGTACTTTTCCCACTGTAGAATGTTCGGTTCATTTTTTTGGTAAATGAAAGAAGCAAAGTCACACCATGTCGTGTAAAAATATTTCAATAGATATTCTCATTAATTGATATAACACGTTAACCACCTTTTTTGGCCCCAAAGATAAGATTATATCATCTGATGTTTACTGAAGTGAGTTTATTAGCTTTTTGATTTATCATTGGATAGCACGAAATAATAAAAAAAATTTAAGTATTAATTATAATATATTCATAAAAGAGCTAATACAAAAAAAAAAAAATTAAATTGAGTGTTAATTCTAGCACTAATTTTTTTTATTGTCTCGTAAAAAAAAACAACTTTAGGTCGAGTGATAATTCTGGCTTCATAAAAAATCATAAACTTTTACCTTTATCCCAAGTTCGGCCCTCGTCATTAACTCTTTGTTGAAGTCAATCTTGTTTCAAGAAAAAAAAAAAGATTTTAGTTGTGAGCTTAGCAGATTTCAACAATGTCTTTTAACGGGCGATGGTCTACAGTTCTAGATTATAATAAAACAAAGAAGTCTAGATCTTTTTGACTTAATGATGAAGTTTAGGAGATGATGAACAACTTCTCCGTCATTCTCCAAGCTCTAGTTCAGAGAGCTCTAGTTCAAAGAAGAAGACAATGCTGTAAATCCAACTAGCAAGTGCACATGGATTTATCACACTCTCTCTTTCCCTCTTTAACTTTATAAAAATATTTTTTTTATAAAAATTAAAATTAAAATTATCTTTTATATTTCATTTTTTTTCATTTTTTTCTCTTTTTCCTTTCTTCTTCGTCCTTCCTTAGCCAATGGCTAGCACGGCAATGGCGACGACCGATTAGGCGAGGCATGAGCTTGCCAACTAGCCTAAGGCAAGCTCAAGGTCATCGACAACGGTGAGGCTCGAGCCTCGCCGATTTGGCGAGCCTCGAGGTCGCCGACGTTAGGCTTGCTTGATCTCTTCAATTTGTGGCCTTGCTAACGACCGGTGAGGCTTGGGCCTCACCAATCTAGTGAGACTCGAGTTCGTTGACATTCGGCGAGCTCAAGCATGTCAATTTGGCGAGGTAAAGGCCTTGCCAACGTTTGGTGAGGCTTGATCCTAGCCGATCTAGCAAGACTCAAGCTTGTCGGCGTCGAGTGAGCTCAATCTCGCTAATTTGGTGAGGGCGAGGCCTTCCCGACAATTAGTGAGGCTCGAGCCTAGTTGATTTGGCGAGCCTCGAGCTCCAGCTCGCCTATGGCCAATCGTCGGCCAAAGAAAAAGAAAAAAAAAGAAAAAAATTTAAAATTATATTTTAAATAATTAAAATAATTAAAATTTGATTTTTAAAATATAAAAAAAATTAAAAAAAAAATAAAAAGAGTTAAAGAGGAAAATTTAATCTTATATTTCATATCAACTGGAAAAAAATTCTAATTTATTTTCAAATTTTAGGCAAGAACCAAAAATATTGTAATTTTCTTGAAGAAATACTTCTTGGAAAATATTTAAAAACAAACGAAGGCTTTTTTAAAGTTCACTAAATTTGTGTTGCATGAAAGTGTTTTAGCAATACCATTTTTTTTAAAAAAATCATAAAAAGTAAGTTTTCTTAAATTTAGTTAAATGAATTGGGTATGAGTTGGAAATATATCGGGTTAGGTATATATCAAAAAATTTGCACTATGATAAATGAATCATAAATAGGTTAAATGGGTCGATTTGGGTCGGGCCATTTCTGATCCGACCCAACCCGACCCAATCCGTTTCACATGTCTAATCAGGAGGGCGTTAGTGGGTTGGATACCATACAGGTCGAAGATGATTAAGCAACATCGGTTGTTGAGATTTTTTTTATTATAAGAAGGAAATCACGAAGCCATCGCAGACTAATGGGAAATAGGGACCCGGAGGAACTGACTCTGAGAACGCCCCCCGTCTCGCCTACTTTTTGTTTTTATCTTCAGTGTCATCATCAAACCTCCTTCAGAACCTGTTCCTTTGTAGCTCTGGCTCCAAGCCTCTTCTTCCGAAGCTCTTTTCCCTCCGAACTTGTTCCTTCTACACTCTTGATCCAAGCCTCTTCTCCTTCCGCAGCTCTTTTCCCTCCAGCTCTTTTCATTATCAGGAAGGAAGAGACGAGGCAAATTCCGAGGTTAATGGCGACCAACGGTCCAGCAGACGACGGTCGTTGGATGTAAGTTTCAGCGTCCTCAATCATGTATTAACTACGTTAGCCCAGCCCCCATCTGTAAGTTGGAGAATTGCAAGCATGAGGAGGATCGTCCTCCATGGAGCATGAGGAGGATTCTCCTTCGTGGAGCATGGATCTCCATGGAGCATCCTCATCCACCATCGAGCTCCATGGAGCGCCATGGAGGCCTCCATGGCGCTCCATGGAGCTCGATGGTGGATGAGGATGCTCCATGGAGATCCATGCTTCATGCTCCATCCATGGACCTCTCCATGGACTCCACACTCCATGGAGCTCTATGGTGGATGAGGATGATCCATGGAGCATGAGGCTCATCCGCCATTGAGCTCCATGGAGCGCCATGGAGCTCCTCCATGGAGGATATGGAAGATGTCCATGGAGGACCTCCATGGCTTTCCATGGAGCTCTATGGTGGATGAGGATGATCCATGGAGCATGAGGCTCTATGGTGGATGAGGATGATCCATCGAGCTCCATGGAGGAGCTCGATGGTGGAGGAGCCCCATGGAGCAATCCATGCTCCACGGAGGGCCTCCCATGGAGGAGCTCGATGGTGGAGAAGCCCCATGGAACAATCCATGCTCCATGGAGTGATATAGCTAGTACGAGAACCTAGAGGGGGGGTGAATAGGTATATAAAAAATTTCCTTGAAGATTGCACAATATTTAAACAGTTAAAGGATTTGCAACAGTTAAAAAATCAATCGCAAGACTGAGTAAGGGAAAGAGAGGATTGAACACTCGGTTTATAGTGGTTCGGCTTGATTCAAGCCTACGTCCACTCTTCGCACCGACAGCCAATTGGCTGGATTCCACTATGATCAAAGAGCTGTTACGTGTTGATCTTCCTTGATTTCTAGGTGTAGATGATCTACCACACTCACTCAAGGTGTCACCAAATATAAACACTCTCTCGTGTATACAATTTCGCTCGAACCGTATCGACTAACAATCAAGGTTCTTCGACTGAATTTTTCTATCATTCACACACTTAAAACAACTAGAACGTCTTCCTTTTATACTCCTTTATGCCATCATAGCCGTTGGCACTTACCAAAGGAATTCCTCAAATCTACCCGTTGGACGGAATCAATCAAGAAGATCATCCGAGCTATTTAAGGAATCTCGATGATAGCCCATCAATCTGTTCGCCCATACAATCAGGATCTTGGTTTCCAAGAATAGAACATTCCAAGATTATTTCGTCGACCATCGGATCTTCAATCGATCTTAGATGAGAATCAAAGAATCCGAAATATTTATCCAACCAAAGAATCTTTTCCAGAGGATAGGATCGAATCCTCAACCATTTACCTAGGCTTTGGATTTCCTTCGTCACTTGGATTAGAAAGACTGTCAGTGAGAATAGACTTAAGTCTTGAGTCTTGAGTCTTGAGAATACAAAGTCTTCAGACTTTACACTGCCGGTCTCCGAACATCCAGACTTAGACTGAAAGAAACGTTTTGTCAGCTTCAAAATATTCTGGAAAGATTTCTCCAACATGGAGGGCCTCCCATGGAGCGGTCCTCTCCATGGCGCTCCATGGAGCTCGATGGTGGATGAAGATGATGGATGAGGACCCTCCATGGAGCATGTGTTAGGGAAATCCCTTATGATGTTTTGAAGATGACAAAATAAATCAAAAGCTACTAACATGTTTGATGGTTGAGTAATAGACCATGCAGATGATAAAACATCTAAAGGATTTTATCAAAGTCGAAGATGACCGAAGACCGAACGTAACATATGTCCAGTATATTCTGAAGATTTCTAGACTTCGTGTCAAAGTCTGAAGACCGCGACTCAAGACTCATATTGTAAAGTCTACGACTCAGATTGTAAAGTCTACGACCCAGATTGTAAAGTCTCAAGACTCATATCGTAAAGTCTACGACTCAAACTTTACATCCAGATTCGATGAATCGTAACTCAAGCCCAATCATACAACGGCTAGTGATCTGGTTTGGATTCCACATCAAGATTGATTTGATTGATTCAATCTAATTGATTGACGATTGGATCTTGAAGACAAGAATTTTCTATACGAAGAAGCTTTACTTATGGAAACCAAGATTTCGATTGTATGGGCGATCGGAATCAATTTGGGATTTTACCTTTGTCACTCAACGGCTACCAAATCTTCTAGATACAGAGCTGTCCAATGGGTATATTGGAAGACGATTCTCCGGGATACTGTCCAACGGGTAGTTTGGAAGTGGAGGAGTATTTAAGGAGATCATGGACCGATGAGCAAGTAAGAGACGGAGCGTAGAATTTATAATTCCAAAGTCTGAGCGACTTTTGATCATATACTTGTCTCTTGAGAGCTTAAACGTTTGTAATCGTGAGAGAAATCCCAAAAGAGTGTCTTAGTGAGATAGTGTGATCTACTACTAAGTGTTTGCACTCGAAGTTGTAATCTCTTATTGATTGCATAGTGGAATCCAGCCAAGAAGGCTGTTATCGTGGGAGAGTGGACGTAGGCTTGGATTAAGCCGAACCACTATAAATATTGTGTTCTTATTCTCTTCCCTAACTCCTTTATTTTGTTCATACTAGCACTCTCAATTGGTATCAGAGCCAAGTGCTCGGTTTATAAAAGTGTTTTTACTTTTGAGCTAAAGATTCTTTATGGCTAGTATATTGGCACCAGGTCTTATGGAAGGGCAAAGCAACACAAGGCCACCATATTTCGATGGAAGAAAATACAAGCAGAATGGCCAGAAAAGAACAAAAAAGGAGAAGATGATGAGCAAGAAAATTTATGCTTGATGGAACATTCAGAATCTGAGTCTGACTCAAACACAGACTCGGAATCAGAGTCTGACTTAGACACAGACTCAGAATCCGATGAGGAAATCGAGGAAATAAAGGAAAAGAAGAAGTTGGTAAGGAATGTTTTTAGGCAATAATTCTCATATTTGATATATCATTGATTGATTCGGATTTTATAATGATCATTTGTTTTATTGAAGAAAGAATCGCATGATTTGTTTTTGTGATTCGAAATTTAATTTGATACGTGTGATCATTTTTGATATCATGCTTAAAGACAAAAGAATTTATTTGGTTTGATTTTATACTCTCAGATTTGATTTAATACATGCAATTATTTGAGATAATTCAAATTATTTTGTCTAAATTTATGCTCTCAAATTGTCATATTTTGCAAAGTAAAAATCCGATTCTACGTTATACTAATTTTGCAAGATATTTTTTTTGAGATATTCAAGGATTTTATTCTCTCTGATTTTATCGTACTATGACTAAGTGAGAATTTATTTTTCAAAATATCATTGTGCATAATATTCTTTCTTTGAGTACTCTGTTATGATGAATTAAGAAAGAATATTTGATGATTATATATTTTGCTCTAACGTCATGGAAGGATCCAAATTGATGGATACCAAAAAGGGAAATGAGTTGATTGCAGGAAATTCAATAAGGCAAGAATGATTACAAATCTACGCAGATTTTGGTGCAATCAGAAAATATCTCTTGCGACAATTGCAACAATTGCTCCTATTCGCAAATATTGTCATGATGACAGGGGGAGAAATCAAATCCAAAAGAAAAGGGAAAGAATCGTGATCATCTCAAAAAGGCAACAAATTGAGGGGGAGCTTTGATCAATTATGGAAAAATCTTTTTTGATTGATCGTGATCTTGTTATGAAAAGAAGGAAGGTAAATGTGTTAGAATTGTTAAGATCTACAAAATCCGGTTAGTGCATATTTTATTACATTTTGTCATTAACAAATCTCTTAGTGATATTATCATTTTATTATGACAAAAATGGTACGTAAATTTTATGATGCATCCGTGATTTTCATTGGATATTTCCTGATATATATATATATATATATATATATATGATCGAAGTGAGCTATATTGCATATCTTTAATATTCGACTTGCTTTATAAAAGCTGATTTTTGGAAATTGTGATTCATGCAAAATATTTGTTATCATTCTCTACGTGAATCCATTATTATCACTTTTTGATTATGACAAAAAGGGGAGAAGAAATGAATATGCATATGTGCTGATTGGTTGATATTATTTATTGCATAATATTGAGCTGTGATTATTTTTCTATATATTCTTATGCTCAATCTATTTATCTTCTGATATCCTTTGATTTAAAAGTATGTTTACAAATCTGCATATTCAGAGATTGTTTTGTCATCATCAAAAATGGGGAGATTGTTAGGGAAATCCCTTATGATGTTTTGAAGATGACAAAATAAATCAAATGCTACTAACATGTTTGATGGTTGAGTAATAGACCATGCAGATGATAAAACATCTAAAGGATTTTATCAAAGTTAGAAGATGACCAGAAGACTGAACGTAACATATGTCCAGTATATTCTGAAGATTTCCAGACTTCGTGTCAAAGTCCAAGACCGCCAGACTCAAGACTCATATTGTAAAGTCTACGTACTCAGATTGTAAAGTCTACGAGACCCAGATTGTAAAGTCTCAAGACTCATATCGTAAAGTCTACGTACTCGGACTTTACATCCAGATTCGATGAATCGTAACTCAAGTCCAATCATACAACGGCTAGTGATCTGGTTTGGATTCCACATCAAGATTGATTTGATTGATTCAATCTAATTGATTGACGATTGGATCTTGAAGACAAGAATTTTCTATACGAAGAAGCTTTACTTATGGAAACCAAGATTTCGTTTGTATGGGCGATCGGAATCAATTTGGGATTTTACCTTTATCACTCAACGGCTACCAAATCTTCTAGATACAGAGCTGTCCAATGGGTATATTGGAAGACGATTCTCCGGGATACTGTCCAACGGGTAGTTTGGAAGTGGAGGAGTATTTAAGGAGATCATGGACCGATGAGCAAGTAAGAGACGGAGCGTAGAATTTATAATTCCAAAGTCTGAGCGACTTTTGATCATATACTTGTCTCTTGAGAGCTTAAACGTTTGTAATCGTGAGAGAAATACCAAAAGAGTGTCTTAGTGAGATAGTGTGATCTACTACTAAGTGTTTGCACTCGAAGTTGTAATCTCTTATTGATTGCATAGTGGAATCCAGCCAAGAAGGCTGTTATCGTGGGAGAGTGGACGTAGGCTTGGATTAAGCCGAACCACTATAAATATTGTGTTCTTATTCTCTTCCCTAACTCCTTTATTTTGTTCATACTAGCACTCTCAGCATGAAGCATGGAGCATGGAGCTCCATGGAGCATCCTCATCCACCATCGAGCTCCTCCATGGAGGTCTATGGACCATGCACTCCATGGACTCAATGGAGGTCCTCCATGCACTCCATGGAGTCCATGAGCATGGATCACTCCATGGGACTCCTCCACCATCGAGCTCTCCATGGAGCTCGATGGCGGATGAGCCTTCTGCTCCATGGATCATCCTCATCCACCATAGAGCTCCATGGAGCGTGGAGTCCATGGGGAGGTCCATGGATGGAGCATGAAGCATAAATCTCCATAGAGCATCCTCATCCACCACTGAGCTCCATGGAGCGCCATGAAGGTCCTCCATGGACATCTTCCATATCCTCCATGGACTCCATGGAGCATGGATCGCTCCATGGGGCTCCTCCACAATCGAGATCTTCCATGGAGGACCTCCATGGCGCTCCATGGAGCTCGATGGCGGATGAGCCTCATGCTCCATGGATCATCGTCATCCACCATAGAGCTCCATGGAGTGTAGAGTCCATGGAGAGGTCCATGGATGGAGCATGAAGCATAAATCTCCATAGAGCATCCTCATCCACCACTGAGCTCCATGGAGCGCCATGAAGGTCCTCCATGGACATCTTCCATATCCTCCATGGACTCCATGGAGCATGGATCGCTCCATGGGGCTCCTCCACAATCGAGATCTTCCATGGAGGACCTCCATGGCGCTCCATGAAGCTCGATGGCGGATGAGCCTCATGCTCCATGGATCATCGTCATCCACCATAGAGCTCCATGGAGTGTAGAGTCCATGGGGAGGTCCATGGATGGAGCATGAAGCATAAATCTCCATAGAGCATCCTCATCCACCACTGAGCTCCATGGAGCGCCATGAAGGTCCTCCATGGACATCTTCCATATCCTCCATGGACTCCATGGAGCATGGATCGCTCCATGGGGCTCCTCCACAATCGAGATCTTCCATGGAGGACCTCCATGGCGCTCCATGGAGCTCGATGGCGGATGAGCCTCATGCTCCATGGATCATCGTCATCCACCATAGAGCTCCATGGAGTGTAGAGTCCATGGAGAGGTCCATGGATGGAGCATGAAGCATGGATCTCCATGGAGCATCCTCATCCACCATTGAGCTCCATGGAGCGCCATGGAGGTCCTCCATGGACTCCATGGAGCATCAATCGCTCCATGGGGCTCCTCCACCATCGAGATCCTCCATGGAGTGCATGGCGGATCTCCATGACATTCCATGGAGCTCGATGGTGGATGAGGACCCTCCATGGATCCATCATCGAGCATCCATGGAGCTCATGGTGGATAAGAATGCTCCATGGAGCTCCATGTTCCATGCTCCATGGAGGAGGATCCTCCTCATGCTCCATGGAGGATCCTCATCCACGATCCTCATCTACCATCGAGCGCCATGGAGAGGACCACTCCATGGGAGGCCCTCCATGGAGCATGGATCGCTCCAAGGGGCTCCTCCACCATCGAGCTCCTCCATGGCGCTCCATGGAGCTCGATGGTGGTTGAGGATGGTGGATGAGGATCCTCAATGGAGCATGAGGAGGATCCTCCTCCATGGAGCATGGAACATGTATCATGCTTCATGGAACTCATCCACCATCGAGCTCCATGGAGCACCATGAAGGACCTCCATGGAGCATGGATCGCTCCATGGGGCTCCTCCACCATCGAGCTCCCTGGAGATCCTCCTCCATGGAGCTCGATGGTGGATGAGGGTGCTCCATGGAGCTCGATAGTGGAGGAGCTCCTGGAGCCCTTCATGCTCCATGGAGGAGGATGAGCTCCATGGAGCACTGCATGGAGCTCGATGGTCGATACTCCATGGAGCACGATGCACCATGCTCCATAGAGCGCCTCCTCCAGGAGCATCCTCCTCCATGGAGCTCCATGGAGGATGACGGCATCCTCCTTCCCGATCCTCTTGGACTATTTGTTTAATTCTCATACCAGGAATAATCCCTCTGGAGTACGCATACCATTAAAATAGCTGTGTTTGTCTTAGGAAAGTGAAATCCATAATAATTGCCATGTCTTTTTGAAAATCACGAGGTTGGAAAGAAGGTGAGTGTGGAGGACTGGGAATGTTGTCTTCATTTCCTTCCGTGAAAAAGAACTTCTATCTCTTATCATGTTTATGTGTGTATTCTATTATGTGTATGTTGTTTCATTAGGAAACAATCTGTGCTCCGCGTAAATTAGGTGAATCCGTCCTTTTTAGTGTTTCACTCTTAAACCGTGGTACAAGTATGAGTTGCTCATATGTTCTATGTTAATTTATCAATATGCTTATTCTTGATCCTTATTATTTGAACTTCTGTGAAAGATGATTGTCTAACAAGTGATTTGCTAATTTTTATTCCAAGGAACGTGTTAGATTGTTTGGCTCAAGTTAACGAAGATCTTGATTCCCTTGAGAATGCTTTGCGTCAGCTCATCAGGGCCAGGCATACCTCTATAGGTCCGGCCAACATTTCCAATGCACCAAGCATTATGCTTATTTGTGAAGCAATCAAAATCATTCGGCAAAAATTAATCTTCAGGATGGGAAGGCAAAATATTAACCCAAGTTTTCAACTTGCCTTAGCTGTGATCACCGTTGCTCTTGGATATGTCATGTGCAGTCTCCTGATGTGCGTCATGCTTGGCGACTTGCCTTGGCCGATTTTTGTTGGCTGCGTTCTAATGTTGGTAGCCACGTTTGTGTTCATCGCCAACTGAGGATTGATTGGGGCGATAGTTTGTGTTGTTTAAATGTATTTGAGTTGCTTGGTAACCTTCTAATGCTGGGTTGGATGTGAACCTCATGTTATATTATTACCTTGAACACCCTTTGCATAACATAGTAGAATAAATTATGATGATGATTAGAATTTGTTCTGGTGCAAAGTCCTCTCCATCTAAGAGTATTTTGAGCTATTTTAAAAATATCTTGGAAAGTTTCCGCCGGCCCTTCCCTATAAGGCAGCTTTAATCCTTTTGCTGGAGTGCCAGTTTCAGTTTAAATTCTAAGTGCATTTAGGTCCATCAATTCCACTTTGGATCGAGTTGCATTGGTAAGATAAAGCTTATGGAGTTGCATTACCAGTAAACAAAACTAAGAAATGGTGAATTAGAGAAACAGGGCAAATTTTTCCTTTGGGCCAGAGAAAATAGGGGAAATGAGAGTATATAAAAAAGAATCGCACACCCTCATTTAGTATTCTTTCATTTCGGATTCACGTGTTGTTAGTTTGATATAGTTTATAGCTTCTTCCTCATATAATTTTCATCGCTACCGTTGTGCTTTTGAGATTGGTTTAACAAAATTATTTGATAATTTCATCATTCATCAATCACAATGTCACTAGTTAATCATCCATGGTCCATGGCCGAACAACAATGATGGTCATGTGCGCATTTTTATGTATTTTATTGCATTACATGATAATAAATGAGGAATCAAACCGATTGTTATATAGGATCTTAAATTCATGTAAAAATTGCTTTATTCCCCTATAATAAAAAGAATTCGCACATGCGTATGAAGAATATATTTAACTTATTGTAAGATTAAACTTGACGCTAGTAAGTAAGATAATTAGAGGATTATATCTTAACTATTTTTAAATTACAATTTTGTCCATTTTATCGTAGTATGTCACTATGACATACAAACATAAGCATTACTTAAATATTTTTATTATAAAATTTGAAATCCTGGTTAGATCTGTTTGTATGCAGTAGTAATTAACCAGCACTCACTGTATTAATAATCGTTAAATTAACATGTGTCATAAATATAATTTCTCTAGATGGGCCTAACTGTATTTAACGTTCCCAAGAAGCAGGGGCTTTTGGGCCTAGACCGGCCCGCTGCATCGCGGATCGGATCTGTTGCGGATCATAAAGGTCTCGGATTTAAGCTCCGACCCATATAAAATCCATAATCAACGTTCAGGCCTTGTCGCTTCTCTCACCTGGTGCCGCTGCATTGCTCTCGATCCTGCTCCGGCTGAATACGGGCAATTCTTCATCCCTCTGCATACGTAGTTTACTCCGGACTGCGAAGCTTTCATGTGGGTTTTCTTTTTTTCCTTTTGCATATGATGGACTTGATAAATGATTTTGTAAAACAAAAGCTGCATTTGACTGGTAACCTCGTGTATCTTGCTTTTGAATGGATCATTGCGTTGTGAAAATGCGGAAAGATCTTGATAAATTGCAGAACTTAAAAGACTTCAATTAGTTGACCGGTTCTCACTAGTGTCTGTGCTTTAAGACACTAGTGATGGAAGGAGTGAAAAGGGAGAGTTTCCAAGTTCCAACACCACAGATCAAGCACGTCCCAAGCTCAAAATGTGTGCAAATTAGAAGTCTTCGTAATTCGATCATCTATCAAATAGAGAGTACATAATTTGTATCCACGGGCGTTGTTCACAACCGAGGATACAAAGCTAGCTTGTGATTGTGAACAGCGCCGTAAGGCGTCCTAGTTTCGTAGTGGACTTTTCACCCATCCTCACTCATCCCAGTTGCGAGTGACTACTATACTAGCTTACCCAGCGGTACCTAGAGTATGCAAGCATACCCTGACATGGAATCTACTTTCCCCACTATATGGCTCCCAAATTCCCTGTCTATTTTTATTTTCCTAACAGAGAGGGAATACAGAGGACAACACGAAGTCTCCCACCCCAAGGCGGATCTTCCACCTGTTTTCTCCTTGAGCCTTTTAAGAACTTGTTTAGGTCTAATCATCTATCAAATAGAGAGTACATAATTTGTATCCACATATGTCCGTACTTGGAAAAGGATTTGTGCAACTTTGGAAATCCACTTATCTAAATATAGCCCGTATCTGTCAAAATAGGTACATTTATAAGAAAGTAAATTATGAAAATAAGATTAGATAAAATCCATATAATTTGAAATTGATTTAAAAAATTCAATAAGAGAGAAGTTCATTAGCTTTAATTTGTTATTTTATTGTTCAACAACTTTTGTTCTCGATCTTACAATTCAAATAGATTTAACTATGGATAGGAAGATATGACGTTTAGTTTTCACTTAGCCGTTAAAATTTGAAGAAAATATCAATTGAAAAATATAACATAGAATAAAGAAATCCATATACTTCTAAAAAATAAAAATTGAAATTGTAATGAATCTAAATGTAAACAAATTCTTCTTTTCTGATTTTCCTATTGTGCGAGTACCAAAAATTTCTATTATAGGTCTTTTTCAGCAAGATTTGATGTCTAAACTTTCAGCCACATTTCGTATGTCTGGTTTAACAAGTATTCTTACTATGCCCGCTTGATAACAAGCCCAAATAACATTATGCCAAAATTGGTGACACTGATTAAAAAAACAAAAAAGAATAAAAAACAAATGTCAAAATGTGTTTATTAATAAACACATGTCCAACATATAAATCGATACATGTGAAGGGCGTTTACAATATATGTCCGCATAAAGTGCATATCACATAAGTAGTTCATAGTATTATAAGTAACAATTGGTCGTTGCAATGCACATTATGTTATTTGACGCCAAAATCCAATAATACGGATAATGAGAAAATACGTGACTTGCTCCTGAGAATCCTTGACCTGGTAACACTGTTTTAGTGTCTTTAGAATTCCCTTTCCTGTTCCGGTCCGACAACGAGGACGCTGCCCTGCCCTTCTCCTGCCGTGGAAGGACTTCAGCCTGTGGTGTGGTCCAACCCATGGGCGGAGTCGCCCTCATCTCCGCCATTGCTCAGTGCTCCCTAGCACCCTGCTGCTTTGCTGGGCTTTACCCATCCCAGGCATGGATGCGGGCTTACAGGCCAAGATGGTTCGATCGAAAGGGATAGAGGTCGGGCCGGGGCTCTGCGCTCTTTCTTTCTGTGTGGGACGATGCCGGGGGAGCAATTGTCACTAAATGATCACCCTTAAGTATTACTTTCGAGAATCTAGTCCATTTGGACTAGGAGAAGAGTTACAGCACTAGGCCAAATTGTCTTCCATAAAATGTTAATTACAGAATAAATGGGCAATAGTCATGAGTGTGAGTAAAAGCTATGAGATTAATCACATTAGAATCACATGTGCAAGTTTTCATCTTTGATAACTTCTTTAAATTGTGTCAACTAGCATATTAATTGGGCCCTTATTGACCAATTTCTGCCTGCATTTGGAAGGATATATCTGAAATTGGGATCAAAAGTCGGGTAAGGACTAATTAGTCGTAAGATGAAGTACGAGAACCAAAATTAAACATCGACAGTAATGGGGAACATTTTGTAATATCTTTTGCATGATTATTTTTTCATTCCATATTACTGCCGCTTGCATACCTCCGTTAGCATATTCCCTTGGTCGGTCATTGAAATTTTTCCTAAAATGATAATTAGTGAATATTTTATGGACCCTATCTATGACAAGATAAAGTATGGACCAATTAAATAGTGGCAATAATACAAAGATCGTTTTTTGTAATTTTTCCCAGATATATATTCCAATAATTTTATGCTTTCATCATCTCAATGATCATTGCTAATTTTTTATTCGCTGTAAAACATTAGTCTATTCATTAATAGTAAACTCACAAGTCGCGCGACTAGCTTTCTCTTTCAATTCAGAATACTCAAGACTATTTTGAGTTGCACTAATATGATAATTTGTAAGTAAATATTTATATAAATCTCTCTAGATGTTATTAAAAAAAAAAAAATCGTCGCCACCAAAAATAGTTGTAACCCTAGGTCCAAATTTTATCTTCACATCTCAAAGATTAATTTTGCTGGACAATTTTTACCACGGTATATATAAGAATGACATGTGCTTAGGAAATGTTGTCAGGTATGGGTATATATGATGATGATGTTTTCAATCCTCTGTGGTGCAATTCAAAATTGAGAAACGATACAAAAGATTATGCACCTGACTAAGCAATCGTCTTATATTGAGATTCCTTATAATTTAAATCATCCATCCTTGTAATAGGTTTTGGAAAACCGACGCAGCTGAACCTTGTTTGGATGAGAAAAATGGGAATATGCAACAGCAAGGTGTAGGATGATATGCCCACAACTCAAAAGTTCATAATATCTTTTTGGGAAAAGGCCCAAACAATTAAAACCAAAGAGATAACAGTATGCCACTAACAATATTCAAATATGTCGAATGCAAGAGCACAAGGTGGAAAAGTCACGTACGACAAGAGAGCTTCTAGACGGTCCAAACCACAATCAATTCACACTTTAGGGACCCTCTCGGGCATATAAACTTTACATACTACGAATCGATTTGTATGACCGTAGTTGGTTCCGTTACTGACAAAAAGAGTAATTGATTGCAACCCTCCCATTTTCTGGAAACAATAGACTCTTGGTGGCGGCGTGAATATTTCGAGGCCCAAGACGCAATTTGCATTGTCAAAAGTCAATCCTAGCAAATCGAAACGCCAGACCCATTTTTCTCCAAGTCCATTTATAGTCAAAGACTCAAAGCACAGCTCACTCAACATTTTCTTTTCTTGCTCAGCCATTATGAAGGGAAAATTGTTCAAATTATCCTAACCATATTATACAACTAATTCAGTTTTAAGTTTTTAAATTTTGCCAACTTAGTCCTTAGTCCTAAATATTTTGATTGTGCTAATTTAATCATAAGTTTTTAAATGATTTTGGCAAAGTAGTCTTTGGCAACTCAGTAAGCGACAGTCGTCTTACGTGACGCAATTAATATTAACATGGATAATTTTTTTATTCTTTTTTAAATTTCATTTATTTTTATTAATCTTTATTGATTTTTTTTTCATTTCTTTTTTTCCCCTCTCTTTACATAAAGCTAGTGGGCCGCAAAGCCCTTGTTGGCCATGGGCGTGGGCGAGGGTCATAACCCTTGCTGTGGATGGAAAGCACATCGCAAGCCCTCACCCAAGGCCCAACGAGGGCTGTAAACTCTTGCTTAGTGGAGCGGAGGTCTCTGATAGGGCTGCTAGCCTTGTGTAAAAACAGAGAAGAAAATAAAAGATTGAAGACAATAAAAAATGAATTTTTTAAAAGTTTAAAATTATCTACATCAGAACCGATCATGTCACATGGAACAAGAGGCGCTAAGTAGGCTACTACATTAGTAATATCCGGCCTAAATTGGTCGGAAAGATTAATTTGGCAATTTGTTAAAAGCTTTATGCCTAGTTTGGTAATTCGTCAAAATTTTAGAACTAAATTGACATAATTTGAAAGATTTATGATTGAATTGCCGAAATTGAAAAATGAAGAGTTTTTTCAATTTCCGAGAGAGGACAAAAGAGAACCAAGAAGACGAGTTAAAACAAACATAAGAGGGACTTTAGCGATATAATATCCAACAGTAGCAAATTTTGACCATGCATCATACAGCGATTTGCTGAAGCAGAAAAAAGAAGGCACACCTTTTGCACAAAGACGCCATCGGTACCATTAGGAAATTGTTTAGGTGCAAACCAGACATTTTGGGGAAAAAAAAAGAAGATAAAACAAGCAAAAGCCCGTGCAATTGCAACTGTGCCCGTTGGACACTATCGTAGGTGTGACATAATCAGCTTTTACATGGGCCCAAGTACTATGAACATTCCATGATACAATCACTTATATGTACATTGGGCCTAATTAAATTGGCTCACTTCTCTCGAATCGAGATGCAAAGGCCCACATCTTATGGCCCACTAGGTAAAGCTCATAGTCTATCTCTATAAATACAAAGATGTTATAATTTCATTAAAACAATTTTGTCCAGGAACAAAAATCTACGGGGAAAATTTAAAGTTAAGAGGAGAGACATTCGTTTCCCCCCAAGTTCGCGGATGCACCCCTTTGATTTAACAGCTCCAATTCCATAACCTACCTCACCCAATTCGTCACTTCCCATTTTCCTCCTATTGTACCACATCACAGCCGCTCCATGATCTCCAAGCAGCGAGCTGAGCCGACTTTTGAGAAATGGCCAGTTTAGCTGATGTAAGTGTTTACATCACCCATCCTCCAAGCTCCCCCTTCCCACTTGCTGGGTTGGCGAGCCACTCAACCTTGGACTCGTCTACAACCTTCAACGTCCAATCCTCAATAAGTAAAACCCCTCTGTCTCTCTTGCTTCGTCCATTCGCCCAATCGAATGTCTGAGGTAACGTTGATTCTTTTTCCCATTTCGAAAAGAGAGAGAAATGCTGACTCACAATTAGACATGAATTCTTTATTCCACAAAATGCTCCCACGGATTATAAGCATCTCAATATATCTCAACCGTTGATGTATGTAAAGTTGCTAATGCATGCCTCATTTACATGCATCATTGTTAAGAATTGATTGAGATATTAACAAAAACACTTTTTGGGATAGAGGATCGGCATCCTCTTTTTCAGGGATAAAATTAACCTCTAATTTTTTAATACGATAAATGACTAAACGGATAGCCAAAATTTAGGTTTCAACAATCCAAACTCTTTTAAGTGCTACGGAAGGTCAACAAAAAAGAAAAAGTACTTCAGAAGACAATGATTGTTCTAATACCTATGGTCATCAATGAGTTGTGGTCCCCCTCTCTTGCGTAGACAGATAAGACACGCAATTGTCTTTCGCCCAAAATGACCGTGTTAAGATACTACGGAAAGACAATTGTTTTTCTAATATCTGTGGCCATCAACGGGTTAAGGGTCCGTTTGGGAACCACTTTCCAAAGCCCTTTGGAGGCCTAAAGATCCTTGGGCAAATGCCAACCCGTTTGACAAAAAATTTTGAACCCTTATCCTCCAAATGCCAGCCCTGTGAAGGCCGAAAGCCCAAGGCAGGTGAAGACCTGCCTTGGGCTTTCGGCTTTTTCGGCATGCCCATGCCTCGCACTGTTCACATTTTTTTTCCAAAATTATCCTCACAAATTTTTTGATTTTCCAGGTGCGTGCCCTTGTCGAGCACTGTTCATCTTCTCCGGGCATAGAGGGACGCCGCAACCTAGGCAATCGTCGTCGGAGATTCGGGCGACCTCCGCGAGTCGCAGATCTGGTGGCCAAACGCACGCGGTCGTCGGGGACCGTCGCCTGCCACATCGCGACCTCCGCACGGAGCTCGCCGGGGTCACGCAACCCATCTAGTCGCAGTCTAGTCACAACTAGATCCGGTGTCGGAGGCTCGAGCGACGACCGGATCCGGGTAGCGCGACCTCGCCGCCGTCACGCAACGCCGCCGCGACCTAGATCTGAGGGCGGCGAGGTCACGCGACCCTGCCGCGACCCAGATCCGGGGCGGCGAGGTCCTCCTGCGACCTCGACACCCCGAATTGAGGTCGCCGGAGGTCGAGGCAGCGTCGCGCGACCTCGCCGCCCCAGATCCAGGGTCGCCTGAGGTTGAGGCGGCGTCGCACAACCTCGCCGCCCTTGATCCAAGGTCACCGGAGGTCGCGACGGCGTCGCACGACCTCACCGCCCCAGATCCGGGGTTGCCGGAGGTTGCCGGAGGTCACCGACGATCGCCGGCAGTCACTGCCCTTGCCGGTCAATTTTTTTAAATTTTTCTTTTGCTAATTTTTTTTTATCACAAAGATCCTTTGTAAATGTAATTCCCAAACACTATTTTGTTCAAAGTACTTCACAAAGGGGTTTTCAAAGTACAATTTACCAAACACGGTTGCATTTTGAAAAACACCTTTAACTTAAAAGGTCTTTGCATTTTCCCAAAAACCTTCCTCAAAAGTGGTTCCCAAACGCACCATAAGTTCTCCATTTCCTATCTATTTATCTTATTTGCCTGCATAGGAGGGAACCTCTCTTTGGTCTACAAATATGCTTGACTTGCATGACTTCATGCATGTCCGAAAGACATATATTTATCTTATTTGCCTACATGGGAGAGAACCTCTCGTTGGTCTACATATATGCTTGACATGCATGACTTCATGCATGTCCGAAGACTGTGGCGAGTATTTTGTAAAAGAAATTGAAAATTAAAAATTTAATTTATAGAGGGGAGGAGATCGAATCTAAGTACAAAACAGGGTAAAAAAAGAAAACTATAGCTAGGCAAGTCTACAAAAACTTCGAAAAAAAAAAAAAAAAAAGAGCCTATGAAAACACCCGCCCGCTCTTTTGTCCTCGAGCAGTGTTTTTATTATTATTATTATTATTATTATTATTATTATTATTATTATTATTTCGTGCATCAGTTCACCTCCACTCGCACAACGCTCCTTGTTTTTGGTTATGCAGCAGCTTCTGTTCAGCCCCGGAGACTTCCTCTGCCTTAATATATTAACAAAAGCTGCTTTGAGAGTCTTAATTACGCGTATGCAACATAAGGGTTAATTAAACTTACTTATTAGCTGGTATCCCCATCATGCAAAAAAAATGTTAAGGCATGTTTGGCTGGACTTTGGGACTCCCAAATTGGGAGTACTTGAGACTCTTTTGCCATCGCCAAAAACATTACTAATTTTTTTAAGTAATGAAAGAACCCACACGACTCTTAAATGTCGATGGTTTATATTTTCTATAACTTAGAATGCTTAAAAATCACTTCGAATGCATAGTTAATACAAAAAAAGTTATAAAAGAAAAATCTTAAACTTATTGCAATTTTTCCATTATTTAAAAAAAAAACAAGAACGTTTTTAGTGATGGCAAGAGGGTCTTAAGTACTCCCATTAAGTCCAGCCAAACATGCCTTAACGTTTTCTTCGCATTATGGCGGTACCGGCTAATAAGCAAGTTTAATTAACCGGTGCACGAAATAAAAAAACAACACCCAAGAACAAAAGAGCGGGCGGGCGTTCTCGTTGACTTGACCCGCTACAGTTTTCCTTTTTAACTCGGTGTTGCGGGTCAGAAAATGTTCAGTTGTTTGCTCTCACCACTCATCAATTGATGTGGCGAACATTTTTTTTGTTCGATCCAATTACAGCTTGACACATATTTGTTGATATGAAATTAAATAAAAAAATAGAAATTCTCTCATTCCACCACTTTCTCTTCCTCTTCCGTTCCTCCTCCGTCCACACCTCTTGAGCTTGGCCTTCGCATCTCCCGCTATTGCCGACGTCAATGCTCTGTCCAAGCCAACTGCACAGCCAAACCGAGTCACCCTCTCCGTCGTCTCCCTCAATTTGTCTTCGGCTTCAACTTCCTCCCAGCGTCTGTTCGTCTTCGTCTTCGGGTCACTAGCCAGATTTGGTTGCTTCATCTTCTTGCTATTACCATGGCTCCAGATCTGGTCTTCAGCTTCGTCTTCCTCTATTTGTCTTTGGGTTTGCCTCCATTTATCTGTCTGTCTTCAACTTCGTTTTTCATTGTTCGTCTTCCTCAATGCCTGAATGCGTTCGGCCATGGATGGCCAGATCTAGAGATTTGGAGAACGACGCCAGGGAAGGTGATGACAGCCATGGACGAAGGACGCAGTCCCAAATCTAAAGGTTGGAGAAAAATAGAAAAAGATTGAGTCGGAGAGGCCGCTCGAGCCGACCGCGAGCGATGCCAAAAGGGGTCCTTCATCATCCATGGCCTCAGCTTTGCTTGTCCATGGCTCCAAGGCATCTTATTTACAGATCTGGTGACCGCGAATCATCCATGGCCGCGAACCTTGACGGCAAGCCCCAAATCTCCTCCATGGACGAAGGGTGCAACAACCACGATAATGCGAAGGGCTCAAGGATGGAGGTTGTAGCGGCGTGGGTGGTGGCAACGATCATGCTGGGGCGGTTCATGGTAGAGGAAGAAAGAGAAACAAAGTTTTTATTTTTTGCAATTAATTTGACATCATCATACACGCGTTGAGCTACTGTTGGATGAGAGCAAAAAATGCTCGTCACGTCAACTGATGACGTGATGAGAGCAAACCACTAAATATTTCCTCTAGTGGAGAACTTAGATTCGACCTCATTGTCTTCACTTCCCATATCTCTTCCCTTTTTTTTAAAATTAGATTTTAAAATAGAGCAGGGACTCTCTCTTGAAGAGAGGACCTCCCATTAATCTACAAATATGTTTTGCTCAACTCACAGCCTCGCAGCAAGTTTTAATTTAGACAAGGAAGGAAAAGAGTAATCACTCGGAACTCGGAGGTTAATGGCAAACAACAATCTTGCCAATCACAGTAGTTGGAGGTAAACATCAACAGTGAGCTGCAACATCTCTTCACTATTATAGTCCACCCTCCTTCAATAAGTTGGAGGAGGACTACCAATAAAATCGCGCAGTCTTGATTTCCTTTCCTGAAAAGGAACTTCCTATCTCTAATCGTTTTCCCTGTGTGTGTTCCATTATTTGCATGTTGTTTTGTTCGGAAACAATATATACTCTACATAGATCAGGAGAACTTGCTGTTTCTATTGTTGCATTCGGAAATCATTGCCCCATTTTTCTTTATTTTGTGAATTGATTCGTGTGTTTATTCTTGATCCTCATCATTTGAACTTTTGTGAAAGACTGATTGTCTATCCAATAATTTGCTTATTTAAATTTCAAGAAACAAAGTAGAGCATGTGGCTTAAATTACTGCATAATATAATCCATAGCTTGATTCCCTAATGAAGGCCTTGCTTCAACTTGTCAGGGACAGGCATAGCTCCTCATGTCCAGCCAACATTCCCAATACACCTGTCATTATGCTTGTTTGTGCAATGACCAAGATTGTCCAACAGAAATTACTCTCTGATGTGGAAAGGCAAGATATGGATGCAAGGTTCCAACTTGCGTACACTAATTGCTCTAGCTCTCGAATGTATTGTGTGCAGTCTATTGATGCACATTTTGCTTGCTGAAATACCTTGGTTGATTGACGTTCCTTGGGTCCTACTATTAATAATCCTATTTGCATTCATCATGAATTAAAGGATTAGTTAGTGAACGGTGATAGTTTCCGATTTTCTGATATGGGGATGTGTATTTGATATGAATTTCATTTTGCTTTGTAACCTTCCAACACTGGCTCGAACATGAACTTCATGGTGTATTGTTACCTTCGACACATTTTACACCACAAAGTAGAAAATGATAATGATGATGATTACAATCCCTTTTGGTGCAATTCAAAATTGAGAACTAATGAAATTGGAGGAAGAAGGGAATTTTTTTTAGGGCTAGAGAGAATAATTGAGAGTATATAAGAAAGAATCACATGATCTTCATTCACTATTCTTACGTTTCTGGTGTATGCATTGCATGTTTGATATAGTTTATAGCTTGTTCCGTTGGAAATTTCCTATAATATGGGCTTACATTAATTAATTGATTTCCTATTTTAAATAATCAGGTTAATGGATATTCCAATATTTGTTGAACCTAAAGTGATTTGATTGAATTGGATATTGGCATCTATTGATAACGGGCCTAGTTGAGCAGCAAAGTATAGGTAATTGTGTTTAACTGAAGCCCGTAATGGGAATGGTCTAATTGACACGCAATTGATTAGGGTTTGCTAAGTCCCCTCTCTAGCCTATAAAAGGGTAGGTTATACCTATCAGTTGCTTTAATCACATTGAAAGCTACTATACTGAAATAGGTCATAGAGAGGAAGATCTGGTATTCCGATAGATTCCTGATTATCAGAGTAATCTACTTTCCTGTAAGTGAAGCAATGGCTCAAACAGGTATGCTTTAATTCCGCTATATTTATTGATCGGTGTTTTACAATCATATATGAATCCGATTCTTCTTGATTAATTAATTATTCGTGTGAATAATTTTCTACATGTGGTATCAGAGCTAGTCATATATGATTGTAGAACCCAAATTTTATCTTTTTATGGACAAATTCGAAATTTTCCTCTTTGAGTCAAATATGGGCATTATCTTTCGTGTGGATTTTTTGCTTAATTGATCCTGAAACCATAGGGCTTTTGTTCTACATGTCAAGATCTTTCCAACCATATATAATTTGTATAATTTCGTTGAGAATTGAGAGAGAATTTTAAATTTGAAATTCTAGGGTTTATAATTGAAAAGTTCTAGAATTTTCAAATTACTTGTTCGTTGTAAATCGTTGCATGGGTATTGTTATGTATGTGTTTTAGCATCCTTTGTTGCATTAAAGTAAGCCCCCATCTTCCTCTCCATTCTCTAGATTTCGAAATCTTAATTTGAAAAAATCATTGCTTCATGTTCGTTCCTTCAGTGACATGATTGTTTTGGCGTGATCGTTTGATAATCGATTTGGTTTTTCTCGGATGGGTTGGTATGGGAGGGGTACGAGTATGGATTTGGATTGCTTTGCTATCGATAGCCTCTTATGCGCATGTTTCGCATTCTTGTTTCGGTGCAATGACCCTGTTAGATGCTGACATTCGGCCTTTTTGGATGATGGGTTTGCGGAGATTCTTTTGTTTTGTGAGCCTATTCAAGGGTTAAGTTGATCTCTTGAATCATAAGTTTTTTTTTGTAAGTAATGTTCTGGAAACTGTGGAATGAAGGGTCTTCCTTCTTTTATGCCCTGGGGCTATGTTTATGGGGGGAGGAGCTGATGGTGTTTGTTTAATTGAATAAAAATAATGCATTCACATTGAGTAGATTGGACATCAAAATTATATTTTCTAATGATCCATGCATGAAACGCCGGAAACCCACCGACGACGAGCACGTCCGATTCACCGCGTGAGAAGGACAGTGTGATTGGGCGCGGTCCCACGCCCCCTCGCGAAACCCTAGGGCTCCTGTTTCGAGTGTCAGGGAGTTGGGTTTTTCTTTAGTTCGGATTCAATTGGAATGTAATTCATTGAGGTGGTTCTTTGTTTGCAATGTGGCATGCGGATGTGGATTTACTTTTGAGTATTGTTCTTCTTTGGCACTTTAATGCTGCTGGGACTAGGGATTTTATTACTTCAGGTGGTTTTGCATGAGAATAAGTGGCATGCTTGCCGGGGATTTTGATTTGTGTGTGAATTGAGTGTATAATTTGATAATTCTTTATGGGATATCCGTTTTGGCTGAGCAGTAGGGAAAAGTAGTCGGAACAATGGCTTCTTGAGTAGTTCTGGTTTTGTGTGAGGCGTTTGTAGTTAGATGGAAGCAGATGATTCCGTGGGAATCGGAGGCCGTTAGTAATTTTTTTTTTTTTTTTTTTTCGTTGTGGTGATGGTCTTATGGTTTTTTTCAGGGTTTGGAGATTCTCTTAATGATGTAAAGTTACATGAGTTTTGGATTCTAGGTGGGGTGGCAGAGGCCAATTATGGTTAGGTCATGTTAGCCAAAAAAAAAAAAAAATTGTGGGAAAAATTGTTGCTTGATAAATGCAATATGATCTTGGGAAGCACGTATTATAAAGTGCTTCATATTATTTGATGAATTTTGGGCATAAATTTTATTGAAGTTCCTTATTGATAAAAATTAGTATATACAATCACCTGCCCAAAGGGGGTTATTGTGTATATTAATTTGAAAATTGCATGAAGATAAATTTCAAAATTAAAAGATGGGGATGTATGACTCAAAAAGATTTATTTGCCCAAATGGGATAATTTTTTTGAAAGTTATGTGTAATTCCCCTCTATAGATATATTAGAGATGAATGATGGGGATGTGTGACTCAAAAGGTTTATCTGCCTAAAGGGGATAAATTTTTTAGAGTTATGTGTAATTCCCCTCTATGTTGAGATAATTGAGATATATAATTTAAAGGATTTGTCTGCCCAAAGGGGATTGATCCTTGAAAATTATATGTAATTCTCCTTTATCGTCTCTATATATTAATATCATGAAGATGTATAATTTAAATGATTTGTTTGCCCAAAGGGGATGGATCATTGACAAGTATGTGTAATTCTCCTTGTTGTTGCTTTATAAACTTCATGCTGTGAAAAATAATGATGCATTATACACTCTGCCCAAAGGGGAGTTTTTAATGTATTATTTATTTTTGTTGAATTACTTATTTCCCATAATTGATCTGATTGCATTATGTGTGACAAACAATTATCTTTACTATAAACAACAATGCCGTGGTTGAAATGTTAATTGAATCAAATATTATATTGTTAATGACTTGGTAAAAAAGGGGAGGCATTGTGATTGAGAATATTATAACTGAGTCCATGTTGGCTAATCCTCTAACAAAAGGCTTATGACCCATTTTATTTAAAGAACATATAAAGAATATGGGTGTCTTAGATTCTTTTGATTTCTTTTGTTAGTGGGAGTTATATAATTTGTATTTCTAGATATTATAGTTATATGCAGATTGATAATGCTTTTATAATGTTTATTAAAGCATTTATTTTCAATGATTGTTATTATTGATTCTATTGTTATCCTTTCTCCTGTTGATTGAGAAATGGAAATATAAAACAGTATCTTTAAACAAATTTTTAGTTTAAAGATGACTGGTGTCACCGATTATGAGATCTCATGTTGGATTGTGACATAATTGTGCAATTTCATGTTGTTTAGAAATCGCACCGAGGCAATTTCATGTTGTTTAGAAATTGCGCTAATACGCTTTCATGTTGTTGAGAAATTGCATTGAGGACCGATAAGAACGAGTGTATATTTTGATCGCATGTTGGCACTATTTTTTACTACACTACTAGGCCCATAATCCATGAAAATATAATGCTTATTATATGTGATTATGGAAGGTCATGTGTTGTGGTATTTTCTTAACACATTGATCTCTATAGTCCTATACTGAGGTTATATAGGATTGGATTGGTTTAAGATGTCGTTATTGGAATATTATTTTTTAAAGTTGTGGCCACATAAAACAAAATTTTCAGTTATTAACCCGATAGTGTCGTTTTCAATATAAAATCTTTTACAAAATAAAATAAGTTAATTAATGAAGCCCAAGTGGGAGAATGTTGGAAATTTCCTATAATATGGGCTTACATTAATTAATTAATTTTCTATTTTAAATAATTGGGTTATTGGATATTCCAATATTTGTTGAACCCTAAAGTGATCTGATTGAATTGTGTATTGGCATCTATTGATAACGGGCCTAGTTGAGTAGCAAAGTGTAGGCAATTGCGTTTAATTAAAGCCCGTAATGGGAATGGCCCAGTTGACATGCTGTTGATTAGGGTTTGCTAGGTCCCCTCTCTAGCCTATAAAAGGGTAGGTTATACCTATCAGTTGCTTTAATTCAATTGAAAGCTGCTATACTGAAATAAGTCATAGAGAGGAAGATATAGTATTCCGATAGATCCCTGATTATCATAGTGATATACTTTTCTATAAGTGAAGCAATGGCTCAAATAGGTACGCTTTAATTCCGCTATATTTATTGATTGGTGTTTTACAATCATATATGGATCCGATTGTTCTTGATTAATTAATTATTCATGTGAATAATTTTCTACATGTTCCTCACTTATAAACTTAGCAATCTTTATGCAACAAAATTTAAGCTAAAGTAGCTAATTGGATAGATCACAAATTCTAAATAGTGTAAGATGGACAGATATAAGCTTGATTCATCACTTGCTTGCCCACACACACAACACCAACCCCCCTTCCCTCCTCCCAAATAAGATAATTAACCCAAATTGTGTCAAATTCTAAGCATGATTCAAATGCAAGACATAATATGAGTAATCATGGGTCAAGGATGGGAAAAACAATTCTATGGCGGTCAAAAGTCAAATGACAATAAAAACAAATTAAAATTACTTGCTAGAAAACACAGCAACTCAGCAAGAAAAGGAAGTCGGTGGGGACAAGACGATTCCGAGGCACTTGCAGGAGTGTAATCACCTACTGATCCACACCTGGCCTGTCATTTAGGATTAAATTGGTTTTATTAAAAAAATTATGGCTAAATTGATAGTACAACAAATTTGGTATTTTTTTGGATGAGCTTTATGAGAATTTGGAGTTGGTGATGACAAGAGAATTAAATATAGAATTGTCATTTGTTTTTTTTTTTTTTTGGTGACTGAGGAACCACCGGAGATCACCTTTCGAGAATCACATGACCTTCCAATGCTCGGTAGCATCGTCGGACCTCACCGCAAACCACTATTTAGACGTAAAACCTCAGGGGAGCTGGTCCAGTAATCCACCCTCGGGACCCCTACTTAAGTCATGGAATATAATGAAAGGGTTTGAACTCTCGATCTTGGCAATAAGGGAGAGCACCCACACTATCTGCGCTGCCCATGAGTGGGTGAATTGTCATTTGTTCAAGAGGAGTAAAACAAATAATTGTCTTTTGTCCAAGAGGACCAAGGGATGAAGTCTCCCCTCTCCTTAGGAAGAAAATTAAACAAATAGTTCAAGAGGAGTAAACCAGTAATAGTCTTTTGTCTGCCCCCAGTAAACAATTAATTTTTCTTTTATACGCTTGACTCAGGCAGACTCAGGCAGATGTCAGGTATACGTTTAGTCTCAGGAGGAGTCACCTGCCTGAGTCAGCCGTGTCAGAGACAAATTAATGGTTTACTAAGGAGAGGGGTTCTCTCTCCCGAAGGGAGGACCTCCTAATATGCTTGCTCAACTCGCAGCCTCGCAGCAACTTCTACTTCAGACAAGGAAGGAAGAAGGTAATCACTCAAAACTCGGAGGTTAATGGCAAACAACAATCCTGCATATTACTGTAATCGACCAAGATTTCTACTTGCGTACACTCTTATCTTTGTTGCTCTTGGATGGGTCAAATGCAGCCTGTTGATATATTGTTTGGCAACATGCCTCGGCTGATTTTCATTCCTTGCGTCCTAATATTGGCAATCACATTTGGGTTCATCGCTAAATAAGGATCAACTGCAGTAGCTTCCTGCTTTCGATTTAGTGATGTGTACTTCACATAAATTTTGCTTGACTGTTGCCGGTTCAGTAGACCTCATGTCGTATTATTACCTCTTACACCCATGACATCACAAAGCCAAATAAAATGACAATTGTTAAAGTAATATGCCATGCATAATTGTTTTATCTTCCCTTCTTCTCCATTTTCCATTTTATTTCTCTGGTCATGTAAACTATGTATCAATGTGAACATGAAAATTGTGATCCCGAGCAAGAAATGGACACAGGGTTCGGATTTGTGTGCAGTCTTATTGCTCTTGCTCCGAATTGTGTAGCGTGCAGTTTGCTAATATACATTCTACTTGCTGGAATGCCTTAGCTGATTTTCGTCCCCTAAGTCCTAATGTTGGCAATCCTATCTGCATTCATTAAAGATTAAAGGATTAAATAGCTAACAGCGGTAGTTACCAGCTTTCCGAATGTGGTTATGTGTATTTTGTATGAATTTTGTTTGCTCTGTAATCTTCCACTGTTGGCTTGGAAATGAACCTCATGTTGTATTATTACCTTAAACACCTTTACGTTAGATAGCAGAATGGAGGATGATGATGATGATGATTAGGATCCTTTCTAGTGCAATTTGAATCGAGAAATATGATGGAATTGGAGAAATAGGCAAAAAAAAATTTCTACTTTTGGACTGGAAAAAAATGGGAAAAATAATTCAGAATGTATTGGAAGGGATCACATACTTTTCATTCACTATACTTTCATTTCGGATACATGCATTCCGAGTTTGATTTAATTTACAAGTTGTTCCTCATAGTCAAAACTTAGCAATCGTCAAACAACAAAATTCAAACTAAAGTAGCCAATTGGACAACTGACAAGCTCTAAATAACTCTTTCAATCAGATTACACACGTAAAGCAAAGTGAACAAGAAGAAGCTTGATTCATCAATTGCCGCAAGCTGGTCTGATGAGATAGCTAACTAGATTAAGAAAGCTCTGATTTCATTGATAGCATTTTATTTTTTAGACTGGCTTACCAAAATTACTTGGTAATTTAATTCATATATTACTCGGTACTGTCACACGGTACTCATGCCTTGGGTGTCATGTGTTTAAAACTCTTCTTTTGCACAAAATATGACATCAGACTACGAGGGGATAATCCATTTGCACCAACAAACCTTTCCCAACCCACTCTAACAATGCTTATTCACAAAACGAAACCATTCAGACGCACAAAACCACCGGGTAAGCCAAGCCTCCATGCTCACCGGGTAGAAACACTAACAGAATTTTCAGGTAATACATCATTCTAGATATGAGTTTCTATCGACAAAAGAAAGAAACAGAGTGTGTGTACACTCATGTCTCTTCATCTATGTGATAGAATTTTCCCACCTACTAACTCAAGGAGAAGGTTCACATTCTTCCTCCAAAAAGGAAATGATAGTTCTTGTGGCGTTTACTCTCCTCGACATACCGACATACTTGAACCATTTTAGGGCCCGTTTGGTTTGGCTTTGAGGAAATGCCATTGGAAAAATGCAAATACCTTTAAGTTTAAGAAGTTTTCCGAAATGCTAGACTGTTTGATAAATTATAACTGAAAATTATTTTAGGGAAATGCAAGACTGTTTAATAAATATATATTTGAAAAGCCCTTTAATGTGACCAAATTAAGTTTTTTAGTTTTAGTATTTTTAAAATTACAAAAAAGAAACAATGATTATATAACATTTTACATTTTCATGTTGAGAGTAATGCAAAAAATATATATTAGTAAATTTATTTAAAAATTATATTAAAAGAATTTGATTATATATTAGATGCAAAGCTCAACTTTTGGCCTAGAGTTCTTTTAGGTTTGTTTTTAACTTTGAATAATTTTTTTTTAAATTATTGTACTATTAATCATCTTCGTTAGTTAATGATCGTTCTTATGTATTAATAAAAAGTTGGGCTATTGATTGTCAAAAGATAAAAATGACAAAAAAAAAAAAAAAGAAAGATGAACCCAACATTTGCAAAGGGTTTTTTTTTTTTTTTAGATAAAAATAAAATCCGATGAAACTCTGTCGTTGATCAACAGCGGTTGGGGTGTAGGGAAGATGATCGATTTTTTTAAAAAAAAAAAAAGAAGTTAACGGATGAATAGTAGAGGTGGACTTGTATTTTCGAAATGCTAAAAGCCCAAAGTAGGTCTTGGCTTTCAACATTTCAAAAGCCAGCATTTGGCTAAGGACACCTCTCAATGCTAAATTAAACACCTAAATTTTTTCCCAATGGACTTTCGGGGCTGAAAGCTCTTTAGGAATGCTGAACCAAATAGGGCTTTAATGGATCAAACTTGAAAGGGATTATTTCAGCTAATAATCTTATTGTATTCAATTATTAAATGGATATCATGAAAATTTATCAATTCACACTGGAACAAATTTTAAAGACCACATTATATATTGAGATAAAATTGAGGAATTGTAATGAATAAATTGAAAATTTAGAAATCATATTATATATTAAATTAAATTTTAAAAATTATTTGTGTCATTTATCCTATACGAAGAACTCACTCCATAGAAGATGTACCTTTGCCGTGGTCTTCTATTTTTGCCACCAGTTGAGAAAACCACGTGTCTGGGACCCAAGAGAAATCGGTTCTTTAGGATGGAATTCTTTTTGGCAAAAGTCATCCTCTGCCGTCTGCTGTCTGCTATGAGTCCTCTCCTGTCTGCTATGGGCCATAGCAGACAGGAGAGGATGACTCATACCAGACAGAAGTGGAGTTCCTTTGCCATGGACATGCATAGCAGACAGGAGAGGATGCGATGCATAGCAGACAGGAGTGGAGTTCCTTTGCCATGGACATGCATATGCGATGCATAGCAGACAGGAATACATGCATAGCAGACAGGAGAGGATGCATAGCAGACAGGACTCATAGCTGACAGGAGGGGAATTTTAGTGCCAAAAGGACTACTGGGACCCATATGGGAGAAAATGGTCTTTGGAGTGAGTTTTTCATATATAAGTATGAGCACATCGCCAAGGTCTGCGACAGTCCCGTTCTGTTTTCATAGTCAAGCAAGAGACTTAGCGAGGCAGAGTCGGAAGGTTAATGGCGAACAACAATCCAGCTGATCACGGTGGTCGGAGGTAAGTTTCGGCAACCTTAAACATATCTTAAATACTGGAGCACAGTTGTCAGTGACTTGGAGGATTGTGAGTAAAATTATGCCACAATCTTTATGTTCTTTCTTGTTCCTATCTCTGATCATGTCCACCGTGGATATTCTATTACGTGAATATTGTTTTACCAGGGAAAAAGGACCCCTGCACTCTACGTAAATGCGGCAAAGTTGTTGTTGTATTCTCAAGTTATATTGCTTGACACATACAGAGCCCAATTGAGAGGGGGCATCTTTCACTTGCCTGTATGTTTCCTCGCATTTCTTAGAGAGCATATTGGGTTGTACCCATAAGAGAGTATATTCAATGGGTGTAAATCTGGCGAAAAGTGAGCTTGTTTCTTGTAGTCATTGACCTTTTTTGTGCGAATTGGTCAATTTTCCTGATTTTCATTTTCTAATTGAATAGAGTTGGATTAGTAATAGGGAATAATCCCTCTCAAGTGTGAATACCACACTATAAAAACAAGTGAAATGCCATAATAAACTATCGTTTCTTTTTTTAAGATCGTAAAGTTTGAAAGAATTATGAAACTTCTCTTGAAGTTAGTGGGCATGAAAATCATATTAAGAACAAAATAAAAATTGAAAGTCTTATTTGCTTTTCCTCCAAAGAAAAGACCTACAATTAGCTTTCCTATGTTTCTACCTAGTAAGCATGGTTTTCTTTTTTTGGTTAAAGGTAAGCATGGCTTTTTTTTTGGTAAGCATGGGGTTTACCTTGTAGTTTTCTGCGTGTTTTGTTTTGTGAACAAGTGGTGGTAGAGTGGATTGGGAAACGTTTCTAAGTGTCAAAGAGACATGCTCTAGGAGATCTGTCGCTGACTAGATCACCACATTAGAGATTCCAGCCAAAATTAATTAGATTGACTACATTAGAAATTTGTCAAAAAATTTAGAACTAAATTGGTCAAATTAAAAAGTTGATGACCAAATCAATCGCCGTACAATAGATTTAGTATTTTTTGAGATGATTTTTAAGAGAATTTGCATTTGATGATGACACGAGAATTAATCATATGGTTGGAGAGGACTAAACATAGAATAGTCATTTGTTCAAGAGGATAAAACAAACGATTGCATCTGGTTCTCCACGTTTGATGATGACAAGAGAATTAAACAAATAGTTCAAGAGAAGTATGCATCGACCCTATAGTCCAAGCTCCAATAACTTGGAGGACTGCGCGTAATCATGCAATCTTGTTTCCTTTCCTGAAAAAGGAACTTCCTATCTTCGATCATTTCCTCCAGTGTTTCCATTAGTCGAACGCTGCTTTGTCTACTATGCATAGATGAGGTGAACTTGTCCATTTCAACGTTATGTTTGGAAACCATTGCCTCATTTTTGTTTACTTCATTAGTTGATTAATATGTTTATTCTTGATCCTCATTGTTTGAGCTTTTGTGCTAGACTGATTGTCTAACAAGTAATTTGTTGATTTTAATTTAAAGAAATGGAGTAGAGCATGTGGCTGAAATTGCTGCATAATATAATCAACAGCTTGATTCCCTGGTAGATGCCTTGCTTCAACTCATCAGGGATTGGCATGGTTATTCAGGTCTAGCCAACGTTATAGGTGCACCTATCATTATGCTTATCTGTGCTGCAATCAAGATTGTTCGGCAGAAATTACTCTTCGAGATGGGAAGGCAAGATATGGACACAAGGTTCCAACTTGTGTACAATCTAATTGCTGTAGCTCTTGGATGTGTTGCGTGCAGTCTATTGATGTACATTCTACTTGACGAAATACCTTGGCTGATTGACTTTCCCTGGCTCCCGCTGTTACTAATCCTATTTGCAATCATCATGAATCAAAGGATACATTAGTGAACGGTGATAGTTTCCAATTTTCTAATATGGTGATGTGTATTTTATATGAATTTGGTTTTGCTTTGTAACCTTCTAATGCTAGCTTGGACATGACCTTCATGGTGTATCGTCATCTTGAAAACGGTATTAGTTTCCAATTATCTGATATGTGATGTGTATTTTATATGAATTTGGTTTTTCTTTGTAACCTTCCAATGCTAGCTCAGACATGAACTTCAAGTGTATTGTTATCTTGAACACCTTTTACATCACAAGGTAGAATATATTATGATGATGATTACAATACTTCTTGGTGCAATTCGAAATTGAGAAATGATGAAATTGGAGAAATAAGGCAATTATTTTTTTTTTGGCTAGAGAGGAAATAATTTAGAGTATATTGTAAAGAATCACATTATTCTCATTCACTATTCTTACATTTTTACTTAGCAATTTCTATGCTGCAAAATTTAAGCTAAATCAGCCAATCAGTAGCTCCCAAGTTTTAAGTAGAGCAAGACGGATAGGTAGAAACTTCACTCATCACCCCTGATAAGATAATTAACCCGATTTTCAAAGCTCCAATTTGATCACTGTGTTATGTTTTTTATACTTGTTTACCAAAATTACTTGGTAATTTCATTTATACATTACTTGACGACGTCTCAAGGTATTCATGCCTAGTGCATGGCTGAAAATCGATAACCATGTGTGCAAAACTACATCAGACAAACCAAGCCAATTGCTATTTAGGTCCTTAAATCCACACGGAAAGTAGCCTTTTTTTTCTACTGTAAATACAACACATGCATAATTGTGGGAAAAAAATGTAAGGTGACTGTTAAATAGAAATTAAATGATTGTAAAATTTAAATTCAATGTTAACTTTTAAAAATGGGCGTCATTATTCTCAATGTTCCAATGCAACAGGGCATATGGGGCTGAACCGGCCCGCCACATCGAGGATTGGATCTCTTTAAGGTCATGGACTAACGCGAGCTTAGAGGACTGTTTCATTTAAAATATAAATTAAAGTAAACTCAAAATAAACATTATCCACAAATTCAATTATCATACAAAGTCAATTTTTATACATATTTTTCTGAAAATTGCCGATAAATAGCGCCTATTCTCATACCGTATAATATTTAATCCTCTTTGGAAGACGTAAAAAGTCTTTTTCTCTTTGGGACTAGCCATGTTGAGGTTGACACTTTTAGAGTGTGTTTGGTAACTATATTATTCTTGGGAACAATTTCCGCTCATAAATGATTTTATTTATTTTATTATGTTTCTTGGAACAATTCTTGAGCATTTGTAGGCACTCAAAACTTTTATTCCTAGACTGAGGCTTGCAGTGGCTAGCCACAAATTTTAGGTGAGGTTGGCCTCACCCAACCACAAGCAAGGTTGAACCTCACACAGTGGGGCCCGAGTCATTATAAATGTATTATAGTCGACTCCCGATCGCGTGTGGAGCCACAGCGAGGACAATGTGCTCCCAAGGAGGGAGAATGTGACGGCCCAAGCGCGGGGGCGCGTCTCCTGTCCCACATCGCTTAAGAGGGAGTCCTGGGGCTAGTTTATAAAGCTTATGTCCCTCTAATCTGTGTGACGCGTTTTAAAGCACTGATGACTCAGTGTCCAAAGCGAGCAATATTACACAGTGGAGCCTGGGTCGTTACAAATCATGCCAGGGTGACGCCAACCTCGCCCCACCTAGGGGAGGCTTGGCCTAGCCCAAATTTGTGAGGCAAATGAGCCACCGGCGATGATGGGTAACTAGTTGGGAGGAAGAACAAGAGAGAAGGAGAAAAGAAGAAAGAAAAGAGAAAAAAAAAAATAGATTGGGCTTGATTCTAAAATTGTTTTCAGAACTTTTTTTTTCTTTATTTCTTAATTTTGTTCTAAATCTATTCCTGCAAAAAAAATTATCATCGGGAACAAAAAAATTTACCAAATGAATTTCTATTCATTTTTTTATTTCCTAAAATAAAAGAATAGAATTGGCCACTGTTGAGCAAGTTAACAATCAGATCCTTAGCCGATGGCCATTTTCTCCATGCTTTATTTATTTATTTTTCTTTTATCTTTAATAATGCAGCAACGGGTAAAAAGGGGAAATGAGAACCTCTGGAGACAGCCCCATCCTCGCTCTCAATTTCAGGCAAGAAAGGAAGAGGCTCGACGAGGCAAAGTCGGAAGGCGAATGGCGAACAACAATCCAGCTGATCACGGGGTGGTTGCAGGTAAGCCTTGGCGACCTCAAGACATATCTTGACCACTGTACCCGGCCTCCATCGGTAAGTTGTAAGGTTGGAGTAAAATTGCGTCGAAATCTTGATTTCCTTTCCCATTACTATCTCTGATCATGTCCACTGTGGTTTTGTGCATCTGGGTGGTTTTGTTTTGTGAACACATGATGTTAGAGCGGTTTGGGAATGGTTTGTAGGGGCTAAAGAGGCATATTCTAGTACTCTGATGTTGCATTTTGTCCTAAAGAAAAGTTTTCGTTAGCTTGCTTAGCCGTGGGTGCATGGATGGTTTACACTTCTGCACCTAAAACTAGGTTAATGGACTACTAAGCTTTTAAACTTAGCTCAGGCTCTCCCAAGCCCATACCAATTCGCGACTTAAGATTCAAACATTTAACATGCAAGATGTTATTAATTAGGAGTCGCAACTAATCGGTTTATGGTAGGTCGATTAGACACCTAAGTAAAATAAAGGGAGATTTATTTTACTCCTACGAACCGTAGAGACTAAGGGTTAACTTGGTTACACTAGAATTTTCTAATGCCCTTTCGGTACCGTTTCTTCTTAATTTTTCAAAATGTTTTTTTTTGCAAGCAGCTGATTTATTTTAACCTAAGTTACTATCATGCAAATGTGGTGACCACACGAGTGCTCATCCATTATTTAAAATATTCAAGTAAATAAATTGCATCACATAAAGCAAGCACTCATTTTTTTTTGGATTTTCTTAAAAATTAGAATTCTTTTATAAAATGCATTTTAACACTAAATGACTTAATCTTATTAATGTGGAAATTCTAATTAAATGGGTCTATTATGCGAACTAGTTATTATGCACCTTATGACCTAACTTTACTAATAAATTCTAATTAAATGATCATATTATGCAACTAATTAACATGCACCTAAATTTTTGTATTTTCGTATTTTTTTTTTATTGAAATTCAAAACTAATAAAAACCCTACTCAAGCTATCTAAAGTAATTTTCTAATCCATTTTTGGGATTAATTTGACTTAAACCCTATTCCGTCTTAGAAAACTATTTTTTTTTTATTTTAAAAAATTGAGAATATGAAAATGTGCCAATTATATCTAAGACTCTAAAAAAGGCTATTTAAGTCTAATCCTAACTTATTTATTTTAAAATATCTAAAAATGCAGTCCTAAAAATATTATCTAAAAATTTGATTAATTAAACTACATGTCTATTATATTAAACCCTAATGTCCTATATGCTTATGCAATTTTTGAATATTTTGATTTTTTTGATTTTTTTAGTTTCTTTTTAGTTTTTCTTTAGGTTGAATAATTATTAAATTAGGGTTAAATCTAAACAATTAATATAGCCACTAAATAAAGGATCAAAATAATTGAAAAAATAACCTGTCGTCTCACAGGTTAAATTAACAATTATTTTAACCCTAATCATCACAACAACTCAAAATAATTAAATAATCTAGTCCGAAGTCTTACGGACCAAATTAAATAATTATTATTATTTAACAATTAAAATTTCACCAAGAAGCCCAAAATTAATGTAATTAAAAGAATGATCCGATGTCTCTCGGATCAAACTAATTATTACAAAAATCTTGGATAAAACCTTAAGGATAATGTCTAAACAATACAAATAACTAACATTAATATACCATGATCTAACTTAAATAATAATAACAAGACTTAAAATATAAACAAATAAATAAATAAATAAAATAAAATAAACCACCTAAGGCTCAAGAGAGGACAGTGGCGTCGGAGGCGGTGTGGTGGCGCGGCGGCTGGGTCGGCGAGGAGGGCTCGCGGGCTGGTGCTTCACCAGGCGTCGGGTCACGGATCGGGAGCAGCAGAGCTCCGGTGTCGGGGACTCAGGGCGGCGCGGCAGTCGCTGCTGGCTTCGGGGCGGCAAGCAGCGTGGGTCGGGAGCGATTGGCGGACAGCTGGAGGAGCGGCGGTGGTTGACGGCTCAGCTACCGGCACTGGGTGGAGGTGCGGTAGGCTCAGTTGCAGCGAGGTAGTGTGCAGCGATGGTCTGCGCTTCGCGGCTCCTGGGCTGACAGGGGAGGACGTCGGGTGCTGCAGGCTGGAGTCACGGGAGGAGACTGAACAGTTGCTGCAGCAATGGTCGTTGCAGCAGGTGTCGGGACGAGCTCGCTGGTGCAGAGGTGCGGTCGTCGGGCGTCAGGCACCGGGTGAGCAAAGGCGGTGGCGTCGGTCTCCGGGCAGAATCGTGGGGGGTGCTCGCGGCTGTGGAGTTCCGGCGGCAAATGCTGGTGGAGTTGAGCGGCGGTGCGAGCAGGGGATCTCGGACGAGGGTGGCCGGCTGCTGGTGCGTTGATGTGTGCAACAAGGGAAGAAGACAGTGAACAGTAACTGTCTTTTCACCTCTGTTTTGCTTTTTACTTTCCCCCCTTTCCTTCCTTTTGTGTTTTCTTTCCTTCTCTCGACAACTCCACGGACGGCTCCTTCTCTCCCTTCCTTTTTCTTCTTTTTCTAACTTTTCTCTCTCACACGACACTGTCTCTCCTCCTCTGTACTGCCCCCACTGAACCGAAGACTTGCCCTCTTTTATAGAGGAAAGACTCAAAATCGTTGAAGATTTCCCGATATCTACTCATCTTCTCAACAAAAAGTGGCTCCAAAAATCAAACGGTTAATTTTTTTAAATTTTGAAATGAGAATATATTTTCAACAACAAAGATTTTCAAAAAAACCGAATTTTATTTAATTTATTATTATTTTTAAAATATTAGGTGTCAACAAGTGTGTCACGTGCGGTCTCCTCATGTGCGTCCTACTTGGTGGCCTGCCTTGGCCGACTTTTGTTGCCTACATTCTAATGTTGGTAGCCACATTTGTGTTCATCACCAACTGAGGATTAATTGGGGCGATAGTTTGTGTTGTTTATATGTATTTGATTTCCTTGGTAACCTTCTAATGTTGGGTTGGATGTGAAACTCTTGTTATATTATTACCTTGAACACACTTTGCATAGATAGCAGAATAAATTATGATGATGATTAGAATTTGTTCTAGTGCAAAATTCTCACTAGTTAAGAGTATTTATTTTGAGCTAGTTTAAGCATATCTCCGGAAATTTTCCACCAACCCCTTCCCTATAAGGCAGTTTTAATCATTTTGCTAGAGTGTTAGTTTCAGTTTAAATTCCAGGTGCATTTAGGTCCATTACTTCTACTTTGGATTGAGTTGCATTGGTAAGATAAAGCTCATGGAGTTGCATTACCGGTAAACAGAACTAAGAAATGGTGAATTAGAGAAACGGGGCAAATTTTTCCTTTGGGCCAGAGAGAATAGGGGAAATGAGAATATATAAGAAAGAATCACACACCCTCATTTTAGTATTCTTTCATTTCGGATTCACGTGTTGTTAGTTTGATATAGTTTATAGCTTCTTCCTCATATAATTTTCATCACTACTGTTGTGCTTTTGAGATTGGTTTAACAAAATTGTTTGATAATTTCATCATTCATCAATCACGATGTCACTAGTTACTCATCCATGGTCCATGGCCGAAGAACAGTGACGGTCATGTGCGCATTTTTATGTAATTTATTGCATTACATGATAATAAATGAGGAATCAAACTGATTGTTATATAGGATCTTAAATTCATGTAAAAAATTGCTTTATTCCCCTATAATAAAAAGAGTCCGCACATGCATATGAAGAATATATTTAAATGTGTGGAGAGAGTTAGATATAAAAATAAAAATTGATATAGGAAAAAAAATTTAACTTATTGTACGATTAAACTCGACGCTAGTAAATACATAATTAGAGGATTATATCTTAACCATTTTTAAATTACAAATTTGTCCATTTTATCATACTATGTCACTATGACATATCTGAAAAACAGACATAAGCATTACTTAAAGATTTTTATTATAAAATTTGAAATCCTTGTTAGATTTGTTTGAATGCAATAGTAATTAACCGGCACACACTCTATGGATGATCGATTAAATTAGCACGTGCCATAAATATAAGCTCTCTACTATGGGCCTAATTGTTCTTAACGTTCCCATGAAGCAGGGGCTTTTGGGCCTGGACCGGCCCGCTGCATCGAGGATCAGACCTGTTGCAGGTCATAGAGGACTCGGATTTAAGCTTCGATCCATATAAAATCCATAATCCACGTTCACGCCTTGTCGCTTCTCTCGCCTGGTGTCGCTGCATTGCTCTCGATCCTCCTCCGGCTGAATTCGGGCAATTCTCCATCCCTCTGCATACGTAGTTTACTCTGCATACGTAAAACGAAACAAACGAAAGCTGCATTTAACTGGTAACCTCGTATATCTTGCTTTTGAAGGGATCATTGTGTTGTCAAAATGCGGAAAGATCTTGGTGAATTACAGAACTTAAGAGACTTCAATTAGTTAGCCGGTTCTCACTAGTGTCTTTGCTTTAAGACACTGGTGATGGAAGGAGTGAAAAGAGAGAGTTCCCAAGTTCCAACACCACGGATTGAGCACATCCCAAGCTTAAAATGTGTGCAAATTAGAAGTCTTCGTAGTTCGATCATCTATCAAATAGAGAGTACATAATTTGTATCCACATCCGTCCGTACTTGGAAGATGATTTGTGTGACTTTGGAAATCCACTTATCTATATATAGGCTGTATCTATCAAAATAGATACATTTATAAGAAAGAAACGATGAAAATGAGATTAGATAAAATCCACATAATATTTTAAAAAATCAGATAAGAGAGAAGTTCATTAGCTTTAATTTGTTATTTTATTGTTCAACAACTTTTGTTCTCGATCTTACATATGGATAGGAAGATACGATGTTTAGTTTTCACTTAGCCATTAAAATTTGAAGAAAATATCAATTGAAATATATAACATAGAATAAAGAAATCCATATACTTCTAAAAAAATAAAAATTGAAATTGTGATGAATCTAAATGTATACAAACTCTTCTTTTCTGATTTTTCTATTGTGCGAGTACCAAAAATTTCTATTATAGGTCTTTTTCAGCAAGATTTGATGTTTAAACTTTCAGCCACATTTCGTATGTCCGGTTTAACAAGTATTCTTACTATGCCTGCTTGATAACAAGCCTAGATAACATTATGCCAAAATTGGTGACGTTGATAATAATTTAAAAAAAGAAGAAAAGAATAAAAAACACATGTCAAAATGTGTTTATTAATAAGCACGTGTCCAACATATAAATCGATACATGTGAAGGTGCATTTACAATATATGTCCGCATAAAGTGCATATCACATAAGTAGTTCATAGTATTATAAGTAACAATTGGTCATTGTAATGCACATTATATTTATTTGACGCCAAAATCCAATAACACGAATAATGAGAAAATGATACGTGACTTGCTCCTGAGAAGCCTTGACCTAGTAACCCTGTTTTAGTGTCTTTAGAATTCCCTTTCCTATTCTGGTCCAACAACGAGGACGCTACCCTGCCCTTCTCCTGTCGTGGAAGGACTTCAGCCTGTGGTGTGGTCCTACCCATGGGCGGAGTCGCCCTCATCTCCCCCATTGCTCAGTGCTCCCTGGCACCCTGCTGCTTTGCTGGG
The DNA here is from genome assembly GCA_016097485.1 of Eucalyptus sideroxylon x Eucalyptus melliodora. Taxonomy (NCBI): domain Eukaryota; kingdom Viridiplantae; phylum Streptophyta; class Magnoliopsida; order Myrtales; family Myrtaceae; genus Eucalyptus; species Eucalyptus sideroxylon x Eucalyptus melliodora. The sequence goes on along the minus strand of CM027831.1, from coordinate 59,441,680 downwards.
CTTTACCCGTCCCAAGCGTGGATGCGGGCTTACAGGCCAAGATGGTTCGATCGAAAGGGATAGAGGTTGGGCTGGGGCTCTGCACTCTTTCTTTCTGTGTGGGACAATGCCGGGGGGAGCAATTGTCACTAAATGATCACCCTTAAGTATTACTTTCGAGAATCTAGTCCATTTGGACTAGGAGAAGAGTTACAACACTAGGCCAAATTGTCTTTCGTAAAATGTTAATTCCAGAATAAATGGGCAATAGTCATGAGTGTGAGTAAAAGCTATGATACTTAAGAATAATCATATTAGAATCACATGTGCGAGTTTTCATCTTTGATAACTTCTTTAAATTGTGTCAACTAGCATATTAATTGGGCCCTTATTGACCAATTTCTGCCTGCATTTGGAAGGATATATCTAAAATTGGGATCGGAAATCGGGTAAGGACTAATTAGTCATAAGATGAAGTACAAGAACCAAAATTAAACATCAACAGTAATATGGGGAACATTTTGTAATATCTTTTGCATAATTATTTTTTCATTCCATATTAGTGCCGCTTGCATACCTCCGTTAGCATATTCCCTTGGTCGGTCATTGAAATTTTTCCTAAAATGATAATTGGCAAATATTTTATGGACCCTATCTATCACAAGATAAAGTACGATGACCAAAATTAAATAGTGGCAATAATACAAAGATCGTTTTTGTAATTTTTCCCGGATATATATTCCAAAAACTTTATGCTTTCATCATCTCAATGATCATTACTAACTTTTTATTTGATGTAAAACATTAGTCTATTCATTAATAGTAAACTCGCAAGTCACACGACTAGCTTTCTCTTTCAATTCAGAATACTCGGACTATTTTGAGTTATACTAATGTGATAATTTGTAAGTAAATATTTATATAAATCTCTCTAGCTATTATCAACAAAAAAAAATCGTCGCCACCAAAAATAGTTGTAACCCTAGGTCCAAATTTTATCTTCACATCTCAAAGATTAATTTACAATATTTACTACGGTATATATAAGAATGACATGTGCTCGGAGAATGTTGTCGGATTGGTATGGGTATATATGATGATGATGTTTCCAATTCTCTGTGGTGTGATTCAAAATTGAGAAACGATACAAAAGAATATGCACCTGACTAAGCAATCGTCTTATATTGAGATTCCTTATAATTTAAATCATCCATCCTTGTAATAGGTTTCGGAAAACCGACGCAGCTGAACCTTCTTTGGATGAGAAACATGGGAATATGCAACAGCAAGGTGTAGGATGATATGCCCACAACTCAAAAGTTCATAATATCTTTTTGGGAAAAGGCCTAAACAATTTAAAACCAAAGAGATAACAGTACGCCACCAACAATATTCAAATATGTCGAATGCAAGAGCACAAGATGGAAAAGTCACATACGACAAGAGAGCTTCTAGACGATCCAAACCACAATCAATTCGCGCTTTAGGGACCCTCTCGGGGCATGTAAACTTTACATACTACGAATCGATTTGTGTGACTGTAGTTGGTTCCGTTATTGACAGAAAGAGTAATTGATTGCAACCCTCCCATTTTCCGGAAACAATAGACTCTTGGTGGCAGCGTGAATATTTCGGGACCCAAGACGCGAGTCGAATTGCCAACAGTCAATTTTAGTAGATCGAAACGCCAAAACCATTTTTCTCCAAGTCCATTTATAGTCAAAGCATAGCTCACTCAACATCTTTTTTTTTTTTTTTGGTAATTGCTCAGCCATATGAAGGGAAAATTCAAATTATCCTAACCCTATTATACAGCTAATTCAGTTCTAAATTTTTTAATTTTGCCAATTTAGTCCTTAATCTTATGACAACTTACTAATTCAGTCCTTAACCTTTTGATTATGCTAATTTAATCATAAGTTTTTAAATGATTTTGGCAAAGTAGTCTTTGGCAACTCAATTAGCAACAATCGTCTTACGTGACGCAATTAATATTAACATGGACAAATTTTTATTTTTATTTTTATTTTTTAATTTCAATTTTTGTAATTAATCTTTATTGATTTTTTTCATTTCTTTTTTTTCCCCTCTTTTTACATAAAGCTAGTGTGCCGCAAAGCCCTCATTGGCCATGGGCGTGGGCGAGGGTCATAACCTTGCTGTGGATGGAAAGCACATCACAAGCCCTCACCCAAGGCCCAACGAGGGCCGTCAACTCTTGCTTAGTGGCTAGCGGAGGTCTCCGATAGGGCCGCTAGCCTTGTGTAAAAAGAGAGAAGAAAATAAAAGATTGAGGACAATAAAAAATGGATTTTTTTTTTAAAGTTTAAAATTATCTACATTAGAACCGATCATGTCACATAGAACAAAAGGCGCTAAGTAGGCTACTACATCAGTAATATCTGGCTAAAATTAGTCGGAAAAATTAATTTCGCAATTTGTTAAAAGCTTTAGGCCTAGTTTGGTAATTTATCAAAATTTTATAATTAAATTAACATAATTTGAAAGATTTATGGTTGAATTGCCAAAATTGAAAAATGAAGAGTTTTTTGGACATGCTCAAAAACCAACGATGTTTGAAATGATTTGATGGAAAGCACTCTTTCCCACAACCAATTATGGTGTTTTTCATGTTGATCGACACTCCACCGATGAAGAGACCTTCCTTTAGGGTACTTTAACAAAGAAATGACAGCACCAGCGTGGCCCTAATATTGCATATGGGTTAGAATCTTACCATAGAACAGTCAGACGATTGAAGTTGGCTTATTTGATGGGGCAATTTCTCCAAGAGGGGACAAAAGAGAAGCAAGAAGACGAGTTAAAACAAACATAAGAGGGACTTTAGCGATATAATATCCAACAGCAGCAAATTTTGACCATGCATTATACAGCGATTTGCCGAAGCAGAAAAAAGAAGGCACACCTTTTGCACAAAGACGCCATCTGTACCATTAGGAAATTGTTTAGGTGCAAACCAGACATTTGGAAAAAAAAAGAAGATAAAATAAGCAAAAGCCCATGCAATTGCAACTGTGCCCGTTGGACACTATCGTAGGTGTGACATAATCAGCTTTAAAATGGGCCCAAGTACTATGAACATTCCGTGATCCAATCACTTATATGTACATCAGGCCTAATTAAATTGGCTCACTTCTCTCGAATCGAGATGCAAAGGCCCACAAATTATGGCCCACTAGGTAAAGCTCATAGTCTATCTCTATAAATACAAAGATGTTATTATTTCATTAAAACAATTTTCTCCAGGAACCAGAACAAAAATCTACGGGGAAAATTAAAAGTTAAAAGGAGAGACATTCGTTCCCCCCAAGTTCGCGGATGCACCCCTTTGATTTAAAAGCTCCAATTCCATAACCTACCTCACCCGATTCATCACTTCCCATTTTCCTCCTATTTTACCACATCACAGCCGCTCAATGATCTCCAAGCGGCGAGCTGAGCCGACTTATGAGAAATGGCCAGTTTAGCTGATGTAAGTGTTTACATCACCCATCCTCCAAGCTCCCCCCTTCCCACTTGCTGGGCTGGCGCCACTCAACCTTGGACTTGTCTACAACCTTCAACGTCATCCTCCTAGAGTCCAACGTATTTAGCACGCCCAATCCTCAATAAGTAAAACCCCCCTCTCTCTTGCTTCGTCCATTCGCCCAATCGAATGTCTGAGGTAATTTTGATTATTTTTCCCATTTCGCAAAGAGAGAGAAATGCCGACTCGCAATTGGACATGAATTCTTTATTCCACAAAATAATTCCACGGATTATAAACATCTCAATATATCTCAATCATTGATGTATGTAAAATCGCTGATGCATGCCTCATTTACATCCATCATTGTTAAGAATTGACTGAGATATCAATGGAAACACTGTTTGGGATAGATGATCTGCATCCTCTTTTTCTATGCATATTTGGAATGTTTCATGACATCATGTTCTATTTGTTTTGCGAAATTTACTTTCTAAAATAATATTTTCCTTATTTTCAGCCTTTGGATTACTTAGGAAATTGAGTCAATGGAAAATTTTTCTTAGCCAATGGAAAATTAATATTTAAATTCAAGAAAATGATTTCATATTTAAAAAATCAAAGATAAAATATGACTATATATTGATACTTTAATCAAAGACTCTGTGTTTGGGCATGGGAAATTATTGGCTTTTAGATTGGAAATTGGGAATTAGAGCATTTCCTAGATCCTTTCTTAATATGTTCTTTCCCATATTTTAGGGATTTTGTCAGTATGAGATTGCATTATTTCCGTAATGTAATTAACTTGTCAAGTTAATTATTGTGTACCGGAGTGAGATTGGACGAATAAAATTTAATCAGCAACATAACTGAAATCGACACTTCTTTTGAAGTTCTATTTATTCGTTGAATGAATCTCTCTCTCCTTTTATAGTGTTCAATTATATTTTATGTTGGAAAAACCATATTCCTCATCTCAAGTTTTGATTGGGCAGAGAAGAGGGAAGAAGGGGTGATGAATCAAACTTTCTTCCACCTCCATATTGCTAGGATTGCATTTTTGTCTTTTCGTGGTATAAGGCCGTCGATTAAAAGAATTGGAGAAAGAATCACATTAGATGTCGATGACTAAGATTATACATATGTTCTATATGTAAAAATGGTGGGAGAAGAGAGATTTTCTGGGAAATGGGCTTGAACAATTGAGATTTAGGGGAAGGAATTCGCTCCAATTTATGATCCTTTGGCTTAGCCGTTAAACCAACTGCCTTTGTTCAACTTTTTGGGTCCAAGAGATGAAGTCTCAAAAGGGAACCATGAGAAGCCAAAGGCAATCCCAAGAAATTCGAATTTATTATATGCACTTGCATCTTGTCTTATTCAATTTATTATAAATATTATTTATTAATTTATTCACTTAATTTATTCAGAAAATTATTTAATTATTTTTATTATCAAAAATAATTTTGTCTAAATATTTTTGTGGACAGCAAAAATATTTTCGCTCATTTTTTTTTGTAAGCGATCGTTTTAAAAAAATATTTTTCAAATCATTTATTTATCATAAAAAAACCTAAGTATCATTTTTTTTCTAATATAAGTAAGTAGTTGTAAAGGTACTAAAACTTATGGAGAGGGATTACTCTGGCCATGAGTTTTACCTATACTAATTTACTAAATAGATATGTAGATCTACTTTTTAAAGAAGTGCCTATGCTTTGAAGGAGCTTCCATTGCCATTTTAACCAATTCTCCACTAGGGATGCATGTAGATAAGGCATTTATCGATGGTTGAGGTATGTTGAGATATTACCATTTGGAATAAAAAATTCACATCCAAAAAAAGAAAGGATTAATGACTATTTAAATCTTACTTTTTGGTGGATCTACAATGACTGAATATGCTTCTAAGTGCATATTGTCTGCTCTGAGGGCCTCTGCCATTAGAAACCACGTGTATAGAAATCTAGATATATTAACAAAAAGAGCAACAGAAAAATAGACAGGGTAACCTTGGGTTCAAATGGGTGCTCCGAGTACGACCCTTGACGTTCAAGGCAAGGCGCAAATAAAGCAGACTTTAAAAGACGATTTAGCCTTTTCGCTTTCGTCACTTCCGCGGGAGAGCCCACGTCAAATATAAAAAAGTAAACCCGGAATTTGTTAATATGAGCTCAGCGGGGGAGCGAATGTGTGAGATCAGCGGCGGCGGCGAGGGGGGAGGAATTTTGTTAATATATAAGATCAGCGCAGACGTTTTTCTGTCGGGGCATTTCCTTAGTCCACGTATAAAAGCTCGGCTCGGCTCGGCTCGGCTCGGCTCGGCCTGGCCCCGATATGAAAGCTCTCGGTACTAGGCAGGCACCCATATAAAGCTCGGCACAACCCAAATAGCCAACCCGCCCCCCGAGAACTCTGATCTCACATTCCCCTGAAGCACTTTGTTCGTTCAGAAGACAGCAATCTGCAAACACTTGAAACCACATTTTTAGGAAGAAAGAAAGGGGGAGATCAGGCAAAGTAGGAAGGTTAATGGAGAACAACGATCCAACTGATCACGGTGGTGTTCGGAGGTAAGCCTCAGCAACCTCAAATACATAAAAAAGCACCGTTAGCCCAGCTCCGTCTACAAGTTTAAGCATTCTGAGGAAACTCATGGCAGTATCTTGATATTCTTTCTTGTTTCTATCTCTGATTCATTACGTGAATAATGTTTTGTGGTGAAAAAACCTGCATTTTAGTCGTTCGATGTACTGTTCACGTAAGAGCCCAGGGGAATCTTCCACTTGCCTGTAGAAAAATGGCTTGTTTCTCGTGTTAGATTGGGAGAGTCGGATTGGAACACCAATTTATACTGTCCAGATTTCTCCATCTGTTCATTTTTTCCTTTTATTGATTGAGATGTTCATAATGATTCAACACTGAAAGAGCAGGAGTGGTGGGAGTGGGCTCTGCTCAGAGCAAAGCATGTACACGGGCATATCTGGTGCAGGCAAAATGCCTTCTTGTAGTTATTGACCCCCCTTTTTAAGTACGAATTGGTAGATTTTCATGATATCCATTTGGTAATTGAATACAGTAGGACTCGTTCCAGGAATAATTCCTCTCGAGTATGGATACCATTAAAACAGCTGAGTTTGTCTGAGGAAAGTGAAATCCATGTTAATTGCCATTTCTTGTTGAAAACCGCGAAGTTATAAAGAATGTTAACCTTCTCCTAAAGTTACTGGGTAAGAGGGAAAGTTAAAGAGACACGTCTGTTTATGAACTCCGCAGCTTTCTTTTGTCAAGAGAACACCATATTAATTGAAAGCCTTCTTGGCTTTTCCTTATAAGAAAAGAGAAGACATTTAGTTGGCTTTTCTACTCGGTAAGCAGCGGCTTACCTGGTAGTTTTGTGCATCTAGGTGGTCTTGTTTTTGTGAATGTGTTGTTAGAGTAGGTTAGGAAAGGTTTATAGGTGTTAAAGGAGGTATCCCCTCGTACTCTGATGTTCCAGTTTGTCGAAAAGAAGAGTTTTTCACTAGCTTAATTAGCCTCAGATCACTAGACTCTTGCGGTGCATATATAGGTTAGAGTCCTGCAATGCATAGACACGTTAGTTATGATATGCACTAGAAGCTTGGTGTCATACAGCATCAATTTTTTTTTAGAACTTAGATTGGTAGAGTTCTTGAAAGCTTTTGGAAGGACTGCCGTCTTATGTGATGAAGAACTAGCTCAAAACTTGAGCTTTACCAAAAGACTGTACACTAATAAGTGGTTTGCTGATTTTATTTCTTAGACGTGGAGCAGAGCATGCGGATCGAATTACCACAATTCATTTCCTGGAGAAGATCCTGCTAAAAATTGTGATTTTTGCCATTGGAATCATGGGTATTCCAGCCATCACTAACCTTGAAACCATCGTGTGTATCTACACAATGCTCGTAATCGTCGGGCAATTACTAATCCTCAAGATGGGAAGGCAGGATATGGACCCAACGTTCCCACTTACATTGGCTTGCATTGCTATTGTTCTTGGATGTGTCAGATGTTGTTTGCTGATGTACATTCCATTTCGTGTCATGCCTTGGTCGATTTTCATTCTCCGCGTCCTCTCGTTGATGAACCCATGAGCATTCATCGCAAATTAGAGAATTGTGACCATTTTTGATTTTCCTAATATTGTGGTTTGCTCTTTGGTAAGTTGGTATTTATGTGTATTGTGCTTATGCTGGTCAAGACATGAACCTTGTGCTATACTGTTATTACCTCGAACATCTTATATATCAAAAAGAATATTATGTGATGTGATGTAGATAATGCTACTACTTAGTTAAGATTCTAGTGCCATACAATGAAGTTGGAATAATAGGTATTTTTTTTTTCTTTGGCTAGAGATTATTTAATCTTTCAATCCACGAATTGCAATTTAGACGTAGTTTGTATCTCCAATCCTCATATCAAACCTCAACAATATTCTAGGCACTATCTTGACCTGAATTTCGAGTCACAAATGAAAACCACTAAGCCCGGCATAAAAGAAGCATGCAATATGTGAGAGAGGGAAGTAACTAGCCCCAAATTCTTCAACGAAAGATTTACCCATTTGAGAACAAAGCGAAATCACATTAGAAAGGGGAGATGTGCGACTTTTTGTATTTTGAGACATTTGGAAAAAACTGAAAAGTGAGATGCAATAATCTTGCTTCAATCTGAGTACAGACATATATCAATAGACGTTCATGACTAGGAACTTCTTGTTTTTTGAATTATGTGTTAAAAGGGTTGGGAGACAGATTTCCTGGGAGACGGGCCTGATCCATTAAGATGAAGAGTCAAATGGGGACATCAAAAGCCCAAATCAAATCACAAGAAATTCTGTTTGCTTGCACTAATGGAATACACTTGGATTCATAGTAGGAATGATTCTTCTCAAGAACAAATACTTTTTTTGTCTAAGGATAGTAAAATGCTATAATAACTGTAATTTCTTTATAAAGATCACAGCTTTCGAAAGGTTGTGCTAAAGTTACTGGGTGGGAAAATTTAGTCACATTGATGAAGCGACACCACCGTAGAAACTCAAGCGTTATTAAGAACAATGTATTGATTGAAAGTCTTATTAGCTTTTCCTCCTAAGAAAAGATAAGACCTGCTATTAGCTTCACCACTTTGTTTCAGCTCGATAAGCATGAGGGCTCGCCTGGATTTGTGCGTTTGAATGGTTTTGTTTTGTGAATAATAGTTGTGAGAGTGGATTGAGAAAGATTTGTAGGTGTTAAGGAGGTACTTTCTTGTACTCAGATGTTGCATTTTGTCCAAAACAACAGTTTAAATTAGCTTAATTAGCTGTGGATTGATACATGGGTTACACACCTACACTGTGGACATAGATTGGACTCCTGCAATGACTCATTAGCTATGATTTGCATTAGAAGCTCGGCATCATCCCACGCATTAAATTTCCTTTTGAACTTATATTGGTAGTTATGGATGTGTGTGTGCAAGTGTATAAGTTGGTAGCATTGAGATTTTCATTGTTTTATGTGGTAGACTCATATCTTGATAGCTTTTGGATATTCTGTCGTTGTATATGATGCAGAAAGAGCTCAGAACTTGAGCATTTGCAGCATAACGTCGTTGTTGATTTTAATCCCAAGATATGGAGAAGAGCATCTAGCTCAATTTGCTGCAACATATAACCAAACTCTTGATTCCATGGAGACGTCCTTGCTTCAAGCTATCTAGGGACATGTATAGCTATATAGGTCCAACCTATAATACCAATACACCCGTCATGCTTATATATATAGTGGTTAAAAATATCCAGCGGAAATTAGTCTTTAAAATGGGAGGGCAAGATATGGAGTCAATGTTCCGACTTGCGTACGCTCTCATGGTGGTTGCTCTTGGTTGTGTTGGGTGTAGTCTATTAATGTACATTCCGCTCCGTGACATGCCTGGGCCAATTTTTGTTTTCTGCGTCTTGGTGTTGATAATCCCATTCCCATTCCAACTCGAGGATTAATTAGAGAATGGTGATACTTTTTGATTTTTCTAATGTTGTGGTTTGCTCTTTGCAAAGTTAGTTTTCATGTGTGTTCATGTCTATGCTGGCTCGAATGCAAGCCTTATGTTGTATTATTATTACCTCAGACATCTTTTACATCACAAAGCAGAATGTGAAATGATGATGAAGACAATTGTATTGCTTTGTAAAGATCCTGGCGCAATACTTTGAAATTGTAAAACGAGAGTTATTTTTTCTTTGGCCAGAGAAAACTAGGGAATCGATTAAAAGAATTTGAGAACGAATCACATTATCCTCAATTACAAGTCTTTCAGCACACGAATTGACGATTTCGAAGTAGTTCATGACTCCATCTTGATATTCCAAACTCGGCAACACTCTATATACTCTTGACAATATTGACATGAAATTCAAGTCCCAAAGGAGACATGCAATATGTGAGAGAGGGAAACAATTGGTTACAAATTCTTTAATGAAAAGATTTCCCCATTGGAGAACAAAGCCAATTCACATTAGACAAGTGAGATGCACAACCTCTTGTATGTTGGGACATGTTCGGAAGAAATAGAAAAACGAGACACAGTAATTTTAGTATGATAAATATAAAGACGGAAAGAGATAGATGTCAGCGTCTAAGAATTATTGTTTCTTGCTATAATAAAAGAGGGTGGGACTCATAAGTATCCTCAGAGATGGGCCTACTCCGCTGAGATTCAAGGGGAGGAAATTGCTATAAGTCCTCAGCAATTATTGTCCTTGTCAACTTTGTGTTTAATAGAGATGAAGAGTCAACTGGCGATCCTTTGAAGCTAGACGCAAATCACAAGAAATTTTGTTTACTTGCACCTTTGTCTTGTTTAATATAAACATCTATTCTCTATCCTTTTGTTTTCATTTTGTTAATTCGTCCAAGCTTCTATTCCGTTCCCAGTGACTCAGACTACCGGACCAGACAATGTACTTCTGGGGCCACAACCTATGAAGCACGGACACGTTGTACATGCTTCCGTGTCGTGTCCGACACATGTCGGAGCGTGTCGGACACGTCAACACGCTCGGACACGGTCGGACACGTGGTCAACACGTGGTCAACGCGTGTTGGATTTTCCGACACGCAGTCAACTTTTATCGACACGCGTGTCGACGCGTGTCCAGAACACTGATGAAGGGTGGAGGTGAGGGAGGGCGAGGGAGCAGAGGTCGCGAGTGCCGGCGAGACGGAGCAGAGGCAACGAGCGCCGGCGAGACGAAACCACGAACGGACCACCGCGACGGCGAGAGACGGCTAGAGGAAGAGCCGAACAGAGAGAAAGAAGAGAGAAGACAAACTCCCGCCGGCGAGACGAAGCCACGAACGAACCACGGCGACGGTGAGAGACGGCCAGAGAGAGGTGAGGGCGGCCATTGTTGCGATGGATCGGCGACGAGAGGAAGAGGAGAGGAGGGAAGGGGGTCGTGCGGCGCGGTGAGGAGGATAGGAAAAGGAGGGCTCGCGGCTCGCTAGGGTTTTTCATAAAGAAATCCAAAAAAAAATAATAGAGGAGGTTTGATGGCGTCGTGAGAGAGAGAGGGGGGGGGGGAGGGAAAACGTAAAATAAACATGGGTGTGGAGGGAAAAGGACGAAGGAAAGAAATAGTGGATTTTGGGGATTTTTTTTTAATCGGAAAATTAAATAAATGAAATTAAAAAATGATTTCGAAAAATAAAAATATTAAAATTTGAATAATGATACTTTTTGGTTATTGTAGAAAATCATGAATTTATTTAAATAAATTGATTCGAATTTCTTATTAATTTTTAGTTTCATCAATAACTTTTGTTAAAATTAAAAAAATGTTTCGCATTAATTATGAATATATCTTTTGAATTTCAAATGAATTGATTTGTTAATATTATTAGTATAAATTTATTATAGGCTCTTTTTTAATTAATTAATCAAATTAATTAAAAATCAAAATATTCATTTGATATATAACGTGTCGTAATGTGTTGGAATTCTCTATTTTTTAGAAATGAAGTGTCGAAGTGTTATGTCGTGTCGGACACTCGTGTCGTATCCCGTATTGGTGCTACATAGGCCACAACACAAAAGTTGTCACATATTCTTCTGGGAAATAGCCTAAAAAGTCAAAATCAAAGAGATAACATCACATCATAACTAAAGATGCTTTTAAATATGTCGAGGGTGGATGAAAGCAATAAGACCGGTCGCATAAAGCTGCTTTTTTTAAAATATCTTCCTTCTATAAAAAGATTTACAGGCATGCGCGTGGAAAAAAGAATTTAAAGGTGTGGAAAGAGTTAAATATATAATTGAAAATTGTGAAAAAAAAAGTATAAAAGATTGTAAGATTTAAATAAAATGTTAGTAAGTAAGATATTTAAAGATTACACAACTATTTTTAAATTACAATTCTGTCCATTTTATCCTACTATGTTATAATAATATATCTAAAAGAAGACACAAGTATTACTTGAAATTTTTTTAAATAAAAGTTGAGGTTGAGCTTTGATTCTAGTAAGACAATCAGATATGTCCGAATTGATAGTAACAGGAAGTTTTGCTCAAAACTGTTAAACATATTCTGCAATGAGGAGAGCATATTGAGACACACATTAATACTAATGAACCGTAACATATTGCAAAGTTGATGAGTAGAGCATTACTAGAGATGGTTTATAAATACCGTCTAATATTAGTATGGCTAGGAAATTCCTCGCAATTGCACTTAGCAGGACGATTTACCTATTGGATGTTGGACTCCCAAGAAATTATAATTAGGGAGGGTTATTGATTATTTCTCTGTGGTAAATGAGTTTGTGTTTGAAAATTCCTGGTAGAGTTGCCAAAAGTACAAGTAGAATTGGTATTATAATAAGGTTTGTTGGTATGGTGAAGTTCAAGTAAGTCACGGACTTGGGAGAAATTTGTTGTGGTTGATCCTATGAAAAGAAGCAGCGAAATTCAAATTCCAATGTAATGATTATTAGTTGACTCAAACGAGGAGGGAATCCTCTTAACTCTTCCATCCATGCCAACAACTTTGCAATCCTAACAGTCAAATATGCCATTTCCAACATAATGAACTTAGAGCTCTATGTGCACAATTGAAAGGTCTTTACCGTTGAAGTACTATAGAGTCCATTGAACTTTTAATCCATGTCTAATTACTTGATCAATGTTTGGAATAGGTGTTCTAAGGACAAAACATATTGCTTTCTTAGATTATTTTGTTGGTTGCTTACAACCATAAACTGACAAATATACCCAAAAGATTAGCAATGATACTATACTTTCGAACAATGCCGCATTGAAACTGTGCACCAATTACTATAAACACATTAAAGAGGTTTGGCTTGTAGGTAGTCAATTGATAGACAGATCTTGACGAATTGAGTGCATAAAAGGAAAGCTAGAGGTAAGATTCGCGTACAATCCAAATATGATAAGTACAAGTAAGAAGTGCTAAACATGAGGATAGAACAGTGAATTTCATTTGGTAGTTAAATGCGGAGGAGGAAAAGGAAGTCATGAAATGACTGGTTACATAAGACTTATGCTAGTGCATGCATTCATACTTTGACTTATCAAATCTAAAGCATATGTAGACTAAATTAGGTCAAAAATTGTCCCTCGTTTGCTTGATGGAGGAAAAACATCTTTGTATTATGGTGGAGTGATTACTTATGATCATGACATAAGTGCAATCTAATCAACTTAGCAACGCAGTTCAATTCGAACTGGAAATCCCAACCAGTGTTGCAAACCCCATATAACACCATCAAATTAAGTTAATTCATTCGCCAACCAGAGAAGCATTATCAAGTCAGGATAGCATTCAACCATAGATGGTCATCGACCGGGCTTTTTTCCCTATGGTTTCACCATTTGGCATTTTCCGCGAGTAGTGCTTATGATTTTCCAGCTTCAGATTTATATCCACCTTATCTTCTAGTCATCTTCAACAGGGCCAATTACTAACCTCAACTAAAAAAGACGTGGGGGCTGATGTGCGTGCTTCCTGCTTTGGTTTTGATTTGCATTACTAGCGATTCTTTATAAAATATCCATATGCGTCACTTTCAATGAAAACTTTTGCTGTTTGCAAGCTTGCTAAACTTACTCAAAAATAAAATAGACCTTCATTATACTCAAAACAAAATCTTGAGTTTGAATTAATTTGATATATTCTTAATGTTTTTTCTTTGTCCTATTCTAATTCTCAACTTACTCTCATATTTTTGCTTTGCCTCTTTTCTCATTCGTAATTTAATTGAAGAAAACTCACAATAACATTATTTCTAATTTCTATTATAATGCAATGTCAATTTGTCGCATGCTTTTCCATATGTAGTTGATATATAAAGTCTGTTACCGTACCGTATAGTATTTGGCCCTATTTATAAAGGCACAGAAGGCTTTTTTTATTCGGGGTTGGTCAAGCATTAAATGTTGGGAATGAAACATTGCTTGGTGGCGGTTGCTACGTGGTTTATTATTTTATTTTAGAAACACTGCAAAGAGTAAAAAGCTGAGAACGACGACCTTGGACGACCAACTCGTCTCATATTCGCCACCCTCTCCGTCCCATAATCGGGCAAGAAAGGAAGAGACCTAGCGAGCCAAAGTCGGAAGGTTAATGGCTAACGAAAATCCAGCTGATCTCGGTGGTCGCAGGTAAGCTTCAACGACCTCAGACCGAATCTCAATTACTGTAGCGCAGTGCTTAAAATCATGCCAAAGTCTTGGGATCCTTTTCCCCTGTTCCTATCTCTGATCATGCCCACTGCGTATGTTACTTTACGTGAAAGCTGTTTTACTGGGAAAAAGCATGCACTCTACGTAAATCCAGTGAACGGGCTGACGCGTTCTGGACTCGTACTGGTTGACGCGTTTTGGTCTATTGAGAGAGGCGTCTGTCACCTGACGGTACAAAATGACCCAGTAGATTGATCCAGGTTCTTGTTCTCCATCTTCATAAGCCTCATAACAGGGCGTAGAACAGGGCGTGGGCCTTACTCAGAACAGAGGATGATGGGTGTTACCCATAACATAGTATATTCAGTGGATGTCGTCGAAATAGTAAGATTGTTTCTCGTAGTTATTGATCCTTTGTGTGCGTGAATTGGCAAATTTTCATGATATGAATTTGGAATGGAATTCAGTTGGATTCATAGCAGGAATGATCCCTTTTCAAGTTTGAATGCCCATTAAAACAGCTGGGCTTGTCTGAGGAGAGTGAAATACCATGATAATTGTCATTTCTTTTTGAAATTCAGAAAGTTGGGAATGATGTGGACCTTCTTCTCAAGTTACCGGGTGAGAAATTCATTACATTGATGGAAGAGACACGACTGTATATCCACGGTCTCTTTCTTTTGTCAAAAGAAACCCATGCTAAGAAAAGAGAGACCTGCAATTAGCTATACTCTGTTTCTACCCAGTGAGCACGGAGGCTTACCAAGTAGTTTCGTGCGTCTGGGTGGAGGCTTTGTTTTGTGAACAAGTGTTGTTAGAGTAGGTCGGGATAGATTTGTAGGTGTTAAAGAGGTATTATCCCCTTGTACCGTGATGTTACATTTTGTACATAAGATGGGCTATACACTCCCGCAGTCCAAACATAGGTTAGACTCCGACAATGTTGCAATAGAAGCTTGGCATCATGCCGCCCATTAAATTTCTTTTGAAGTTAAATTGGTAGTTCTTGATGTGTTTATGCAATTATATTAGTTAGTAGCATTGAGAACTGCTTGATGTTCATTGTAGATTCATATCTAGATAGCTTTTGGAAAAATTGTCCTTTTATAAGATGCAAAAGAGCACACAACTTGAGCTTAAGCTGTCGTTTAACAAGTAGTTTGTTAATTTTGATTCTTAGACATGAAGCAGAGCATGAAACTCAAATTGCTGCAACATATAACCGGCATCTTGATTCTCTGGAGGAGTGCTTGCTTCAAGCCATGAGGGACATGTATGGCTATACAAGTCCAACCAACATTAGCGGGGCACCAATCATGCTTATCCACATGATTGTCAAAACCGTCCGGCAGAAATTAATTTTCGAGATGGGACGACAAGATATAGACCCAAGGCTTCAACTTATGTACGCTCTTATCACGGTTGCTCTAGGATGTGTCTCGTGCAGCTTACTGATGTACATGCTGCTTGGTGACATGCCTTGGCTAATCATCGTTCCTTGCATCCTGATGTGGATAATCTCATCAAACCCGAGGATTAATTAGAGAATGGTGACGATTTTCAATTTTCCTCTTGTTGTGATTGGCCCTTTGCAAATGTGGCTTTGATGTGTGTCCTAGCAATGCTGGCTTGGACTAGAACCTTGTGATGTATTATTATTACCTGGAACATCTTTTATATCACAAAGTAGAATAAATGACGATAATAAAGACAGTTGAAAATATGTCTCGAGTTTGAACTGAAAATTTATTTTAAGTAAGTTTTTTGGTTAGAGCAGATTTCCTAGTTTGATTAAGTTTTTTTGAAGAGTTTTTTTTTTTTTTTTTTTTTAATTTATGGATTCAAATACATTAAATGTAAGTGGGGGGGGGGGTGTCCACGCCTTATGTAAAGAAGTAAGAGCAGGCCTATTCATGAATTACACCATGTAGCAATTGAGAATATCGAAACGGATTAAATCTTGTGGGTTAGACTCTTTCTATTCATTTATACGATCGAGAGATTGTTTTATGAAAAATTATTAAGGTTAAACACTATGTGAATTATTGAATATAATTGAGAGTTATGAAACACGAGAGTAGTTAAGTAATTTGATTATGGTTGTAATTTCTGTCATATCACATTATCCTCATTTACTGATATTTCGATACACAAATGACAATTTTGACCATGGTCATAAGTAGGTCCTCATATCCCAACCTCAGCAATAATCTGCACACTATCTTCACATGTACCCCAATTTAAAAATGAAAGCAACTAAGCCCAACGTACTCCTTTACAGAAAGGAAGCATGCATGTAATAAATGAGAAACGGAAGTAACCGGCCACACAAATTCTTCAACGAAAGATTTACGTATTTGAGAACAGAGCCAATTCACATTAGGAAAGTGAGACGCACGACTTTATGAATGTTGAGGCATAATTAGAAGAAACAAAAAAGTGAGACAGAGTAATTTTGCTTCAATATAAGTATAAATATGTAATTGGGAAAATTACCAAAAAAAGTCCTAAACATATTGCAATTATATCAATTTAGTCACGTAAGTGTACGTGTTAAACAAGTAATATAATGATGAGAAAAAGTATCGTCCCACGGAAATCGATGATTAATAAATGAATTAAATACTAAAATAGACTAATTCTAAAATTTATCTAATAGATCAAAATATAATTAAGAATAAATTAAAAACGAAATTTGTAAACAAAAAGCAGTAAATCGATCAGATAAATATGTTAGAGCATCCGATTTCACCATAATCACTAGATATGAACTTCAGATTGTTGTGAATATAAGAACAATATCAAACATGTAATAGCAGAATTTCCTAATCTATTTACTATCCTATCTCTAGATATAACAAACCTACTTAGCTTATTAATCCACTATATCTCTATGTGAATTAAAATAAACATGAGTACATTAAAAATTATGAATATTCCCGGCTTACAATGAGTCTTTTGGATAATCTTATCACCGAAAGCTACACGAATAACGCGGTATATCTCTATCCACGTTTGATTCATGGTTATATATTATAATGAGCAATTGCATATTATCACTTCTCAGTCTCAAACATGCACATCAGATCATTCAAGTGGTGACCAGTCACTCAGAAGCATTAAGTACAATAATATATAATTCACATGAATGAAATCAATTGTAAAATATAAAAATCATGAAATTCACATCATCATGGTTAGGCTACATCGTAGCCCTAACAAAAGAAAATTAAAACATAGTAGAAGAAAAAAAAAAATATAAATCAAACCCAGCATCTTGAATCAAAGAACAAGAATTCTGTTATCACTTTTGTCTTCTCTTCAAAATACTTGAAAAAACTCTCAGAAGAATGAAAAACGATCTAACAAAAACCTAGCTGCTCTCTCTTGTTCTCCTATTTATAGGATATATCCAAAATATCTATCTCCCAACGCTTGCAGATAATATTAGGGAACAAAATCAAGAATTTCCTGATTTGATATCCATCTTCCACTGCTGCTTTTATTTGAATTCCTGATAGTTTTCATTCTTTTCCTTATCCTCTCCATATCTCATTATTCTGGATAAACAAGGAAAATTCAAATAATCAGAAAGAAATCCAAATATTTTCTTATAGATATTGCATTAATTGTTACCTAAAATAGGTAAAATAACTCTATTTTTATAGAGTTATTATTCGACCAACTAGAGGAAGGAGGAGGAGAAGGAAATAATTAAAAAATTCAAAAACATTAAAAATATTATTAAAAATTATTTACGTCCATATACGGTCGATTGTGCCAAGTTAGCTGACCGCACTCAATTGACAAAATCTAGCTAGACGGAAAGAATTGAATTGGCACAAAGTGAAAAGGTTTAGGACTATATTGGCACTAACAAAAGGTTTATGACTGAATTGATATTAATAAAAGGTTTATAACTAAATTGACACAACTGCAAAAGGTTTAGAGCTTTTTTAACATATTTCCCTAAAAAAGTATGGTTATGTAAGAGTTATGCAAGTGAACATAATCGTGCTTTCGCTCATTGGGTGTTGCAAAAAGCCATACAACACCAATCAAAGTAACTGGACAAACCAGGAAAGCATTACCAAGACTGAATAACAGCACCCATAGAATGTTATTTGTAGGTTTTTTCCTATGGTTTAACCATTCGGCATTTTCTGTAGCATTGATAGATCTACTGGTTAAAACTGTGAATTACCTTAGTCTTAGGATGTAATGACTTTAAATCACTCTATCAATGGTATTAGATTCTTTCATTGACATCAGATTTATGCACGTCAAGTTGTAATCATTGTCGACAGGGCTAATCACAAAATTGGTTAACAAATTTCTGCCTCCAATCCACCACCAAAAACTTCATGACTTGGCAATTGGATGAAGGAGACTCAAATTTCTCAATCGGACACCATATCGAGCAAAATGAGCCAATAACTAACATGGCATAGCATCTAAAATAAGCATCACTCATCAGGGCACAAATAAGCGACTCCTTAGCTTTTCACTCGATGGATTGAAGTTGAGGAATGATTGACATGGATTTCAGTGGCGACCGCGAACTTTTTGACCGGAGTTGTGGGCGAGAGAGACGGAGAGAAGAAGAAATTGATTCACTTGGGTAGGAGAAGCTGGAATAGCAAGGTCGTTTCTCCCGTGTGAGGGGCAAGTGATCGAGCGACCTCAGGTCTCCGCAGTGGTTGAACTCCATTTTTTCAATTATGCATGCGCCCTTACACCCCTCTGCGACAGCAGAGATGTCGCATTTGGAACCAATTTGTTTATGGACCCAATTTGTCACAAGATAATATATGATGACCAAAGTTGAATAGCGGCAATAGTAAAGGGATCATTTTGTAATTTTTCCCTGGTATATTTTTAATTCATTATTGTTCTCTTTTCTCAAAGATCAATATTCATTTTTGTTCGATATAAAGCATTAATCGTCTAATTAGTAGTAAACTTGCAAATAACCTGCTTATCAAAAAAAAAAAAAAAAAAAAAAGAAGAAGAAGAAGAAGAAGAAGAAGAAAAACTTGCAAGTCACCTGACTAGTTTTCTATTTCAATTAAAAGAATAGCTGAAGGAAGAAAAGATAATATTAGGGATACTAAGACTACTTCATTAAATTTGAATTACAGCGATATGATAAACTAAAAGTAAGTATTCAAATAAATCTCACTAAACATCTTTAAAAAAAAAAAAAAAAAAAAAAAAAAAAAACACCCCCACCAAAAAGTCAGAACCCCAAGTCCAAATCTTTTATTTTTCCATCTTGAAGATTAATTTTTGCCGTGCATGATGGGTACTCCGGCAATGTTTGTCTGACTGATATGGGTACATGTCCTTGATGGCTCAAAGTAAGAACTCCCCCATGGAATTTATACATTCTAGCAATTTGAGCTTCGAACTTGCTTCGTATCGAGGAATTAAAATCAATAAGCTACTTCCTTGTGTATCAATCACATTTCTAAGGTGCTTCCAACACGAAATATGTGTTTGGTACTTTTTTTCGTATTTAAATCAGACCTCACACGTGAAATATGATATGTAAAGATTCGAACTCTTTAGGCATCATATTAGTCATCATAAAAGACAACAATTTTCCTAATAACTAAAGTTATCGAGATATGAGTCTAACTTAAACATCATGAATTTTCTAATATCTCCATATACTCACGTGAACGCATCCATAACTGCAAGTTTAATTTCAAAAAGATATTTGACGTATGGATAGTAAAAACAATTTATTTTTTTTTTTTGGTGGGGGCAAAGGTCAAATAACAAGAAAAACAAATTAAAATTTCTAACAAGAATACACAATTTTTTTTTAATATTTTGTGTATTATATCACAATGATATATTTGCACAAAAAAAAAAAAAGAGAGACATAAGCATTAGATGAATCTTTTTATAAAAGTTTGAGGTTGTTGAGATCATGTATTTGAGAACTGTAATCCTGGTAAGAAAATCAAGTATGTCCAGATTAATAGTAGCATTGAGTTTTGCTCAAAACTGTTAAATACGTAAAAGGGGAAGGGCATAGAGAGACACCACATTAGCGTGAGTGAACTATACATATTGTAGGGTTGATTGGCGGAACATTAGTAGAGATGACCTATAAATGATATCTAATGCTAGTTTAACTATGAAGTTCTTGACACATATGCTTAGCACAACAAGTTACCTAGTGAATAGATCTCCATCGACCACAATTAGATGCCGGACCTGAGGAACTATAAGTATCATTAGTGATTATTTTGTTTCTTAAAATATTTGGTTGCTTATGTCATGACCAAGCAAGTAAAGGTAAGCTCGATGGGTGAGCAAGAAAGTGCACTTTATACATGAACCTGCATTTTTCTTTGTTAAAAGGAAAGAAAAAAAGAAAAACGTAATTTATAATCCGAACTTAAACCTCCTTGAGCTATTATTATCCAGACTTAATTTGAAGGTGCACTATGTTTATCAACCAAATTTTCAATGATAGTGTCTCATTTTTTCATATTCAGCCCAAAAGTAACATTGCCATGGGCCTTTATTATTGTGATTGTGAAGCTATGCATGAGGATGTTTTAGGTCTCTGAGCAGATAACTAACAATCTGTTATCTAATAAAACCAGTTATGCACTGATTGCCGAAATCTACTTGTTGCATCTGAGCTACTTGCATAAACAAAATTGAAGTGAAGCATGGGAAAAAAAGGATAGAAGATAAGATACAAAAGAGCATTTAGAATTTACTTTCTTGCTGGCCTTCTAAAAGCAGAAATGAATGTCAACTTCACATCCCTCACAGAATGCAAGAAATGCCTGGATTTCCATGAGATGAACAAATGTTAAATATTATCGTCTTCATTGGAAGACACAAGGAAAAACTTCAACATAATAGATGGTCTTGAATGTGACTCCAATGGCATTACTGCAATTAGGTGCACTCACTTTCTCGAAATGGAGATAAGTTTGAAAGTGAAGTCTTATATTCAAGAAATTTCAGCTGCATTTATGACCTAGATGTCATGATATAATCAATAACAAATAAGGTCAAATACCTTCAGCTCTTTGACAGCAAAAGTCACGTCTACTAGGTTGCCGCCATGAGCATATTGCCAAACTCTTCCACAGGATCTATCCACAGCTGAGAGTGCAGCAAAGAGTCGTTCTCTGCAACCAGAGTCTGAACCAGATAATCTTCTCCATTTCAATCGAAAAGAGTAAAACTAGAGTCTACCTTTAGTAGGATCAATCTAGGTTCGAAACTCAACGGCTTTCCCACCAAATTCACTTGCAGCATCAGAAGGTATGGAGCTTCATTCAGTTGCTATGAGAGTAATTCCCTGAAGGATGAACGAAAATTTGCAAGCAAGTTCAGATGATGAGGCCTCCCTACAATATTTTCTGGGGCATCATCTCCTATCCAGAGGATAGCTATCCAGTATGTTTTCTTAATGCCTGCATACATATGACAAAAACTAGGTTTAAACCTCATCACTTATGCATGAACAAAAACTCACAGTTGGCGAGGTGAGATAAACAAGTATTTCTGCATGGTACAGCTTCTTATCAAATTAATGCAGGTTTGACAGGCGCCAGCCTCTGATTCTCTTGCAGTTAGAAAACATACTGAATGATATGTAGTTAGCATGATTGAGTCAAAAGAATTAAAATGGTTAGTGGCCAACAAAAATAAGTAAAAAGTCATATTCATGGAATCTAATATTCAATAAGTTCCCCCCATCTCTTTATTCCGAATCCATTGGCTTTATAGGTCATATTGGTGCACCGCAAAATTTATAAGACAGAGTTCACATTGCTTTTGCACGATGACAAATTATGTTGAGAAATTAAGTAGATGTAAAAGTAAAATAATCACTTTATTTTATATAAGCAATATTGCAAACTCTTTACACACACCACTCTCATACACCTCTCACACCTCACATGAACACAATTTCTTGCACACACCCATTCACTCTTTCTCACTCTACACTTCACGCCACCTACTCCCACCCACTCACACTCACGTACACACCCCCACACTTTACGTACACACACTCCTCACACTTCTTACACTTTTCCACCCAAGACCCCTATCACCCTACCTCTCAACTCTCTCGTACAAGACACACTTCCTCCTATTTATAGGCTACAAAGTCGGTGGAGTCCACGGACAAAATGGTTGAAAAAAATCTGGAGAGAGAGGGAGAGAAAATTCTGGAGAGGGAGAGAAAAATCTAGAGCAACAGAGAGAGTAATCTGGAAAAATCCAAAGAGAGAGATCTAGAGAATTCTAGGCTGAGGGAGAGAGGCGGTGCTTTTTCAACAAATTAGAGAAGCTAATCTCGGTGGAATCATACGACATGATTTAGTAATGCTCATCACAGCATTCTTCAGTCATTTTCTCTCAATGAAAATGTCAGTTTCAAGACTTCATGCTTTCAGTTATTGAGTGTCGCAAAACTCCATACGACACCATCAAAGTAACTAGACAGACCAGGAAAGCATTAACAGGATAGAATAGCAGCACCCATAAAAGGTTATCCATTGGGGTTTTTTCCTATGGTTTCACCATTCAACATTGTCCACGATTATCCCTGATACTGATAGTGCTCCTGTCTATAGTAGTGAATTGCTTCTTACAATATAACGACTTTAAATCACCTATCGGCAGTATTATATTCTTTCAGTGGACTTCGGATTTGCGCACGCCAAGTTCTAACCATCGGCGACAAGGCCAATCGCGCCCTAAGTTAACCAACTTCTACCTCAAATCCACCGCCGAAAACTCCACGCGCTCGGCAATCGGTGGAAGGACTCTCAGAATTTGTCAATCGGAGAGCGTATCGAGAGAAACGAGCCAATACCTAACACGGCATCATAGCATCTAAACTACTAAGCATCGCTTAGCAAGGCGCACGAATAAGCAACTGCTGTAGCTATTTCACTCGACGTGAATTTCAGATGAATTCAAGGAGAAGCTTGGATGGCGAGGTCGTTGCCGACGCGGAAGAGGCAGGCGACGGAGCGAGCCAAGGTCTTCAAGGCGCCGCCGCTGAGGGCGAACTCCACTTTCGCGGACACTTCGCTTCCCTCTCTCTCTCGATTTGGTCGCTGAAAGATATATGTGATGGCGACCAAATTAAAAAATGTAAAGCTACAGCTTCCCTCTTCGTTGATTTTTTTCGCTAAAGAAGGAAGGCAAGAGCGGAACGAGTACAGAAGAATCCCCTCAAGATCATGAAAATGACATCCTGATTATTTTTTTCTTGAAAAATGGAAGGAGAAACAAAGTCGCTTCATTAAGAAATTCAAAAATTTGAATAACTCCTCTTATCTATTAATATACTACTAACTCTATCCCTCAAACTAATGAAATCGGTTTCTTACGTTATTTGACGTCTATGTGAATTCAATATCTACCTCGCCTGCAAAAGGGCCTATGGGTTATGACCCTACTTAGAATTAACCTAACTTAATAGGACAATTGTGCCTTATGAAGAAATAATCGTGGTATAAAAAAGAGCTGACGATGTCTTAAATACTCCACTTAGTGTAGAAGTACATGAATATTTTTCAACGACCAAATTAGAAAATGAGAAGTTACGGTTTACGTTGTTTGACGTCTCTGTGAATTCAATATTTGCCTTGCCTGCAAAAGGGCCTATGGGTTATGACCCTACTTAGAATTAACCTAACTTAATAGGACAACTGTGCCCAATGAAGAAATAGTCGTGGTATAAAAAAAGAGCAAACGATGTCTTAAATACTTCACTTAGTGTAGAAGTACCTGTATATTTTTCAACGACCAAATTAGAAAATTAGAAGTTACGGTTTATGTTGTTTGACGACTATGTGAATTCAATATCTGCCTCGCCTGCAAAAGGGCCTATGGGTTATGACCCTACTTAGAATTGACCTAACTTAATAGGACAACTATGCCCAATGAAGAAATAGTCGCGGTATAAAAAGAGAGCAGACAATGTCTTAAATACTCCACTTAGTGTAGAAGTACCTGTATATTTTTCAATGACCAAATTAGAAAATGAGAAGTTATGGTTTACTTTTAACATGCATTTTACATTGGTGCACATGCTCGGGTTTTGCTATGGTAAAAATGAAACGCATAGAGGAATATGCAGCCAATGTGAAATCAAATGGAGCGGAATGGAAAATTCTATAATTTCTTTATGTCGAAGCTTGTTGACTTATTTATAATATTTGATAACACACTTTTGAGTTAGTTGAATCTAACCCTTTTGAGTACAACACTAGTATATCCTTTCTGATCTTAAGTCAACTGCCGAATGTTCGATTCATTTTTGGGTAATTGAAAGTAGGGGTCACTGAGCTCGTCACGTATCAGGAGAGGGCGTTTGTAGGGGAGGGCATATTTATCAGAAGGGATTACACGTGTGATGAGTAGTATAGGAGGAGAAACATGAACAGGTCGAAGATGATAAAGCATCATCGTGGAAATTCTTTTATCGAAGAAAACGACGTCCATCCAAAGGTGAACAGCTCGCAATTTTTAGCTTTCTATTATTTAATGACCCCACTAAGTCGGCCAAAATCTGTTTCCTTCAAAAATCTTGCTTCAGACCTCGACCTCGACCTCTACACCTCTTTTCATTTTCAGAAGGGAAGAGACGAGGCGAAGCCCGAGGTGATGACGGTGGTGGTCGGAGGTAAGCTTCGGCATCCTCGATCTTATCTTAATTACCCTCAGCCCCGTCTCCGTCAGTAAGTGGGAGGATTGCGAGTAAATCATGCGAAAATCTTGATTTACTTTCTCGTTCCTATCACCATGCCCATTGTGTATATTACTTTATGCGAATGCTGTTCATCGAGAAAAAACCTGCACTCTACATAAATCAGGTGAAACATGATGACGCAAAGATCAAACAAATTAATCTTTGCGTCATCAAGTTTCACAAAAACACAATTGATTGTTTACTCCGCAAAACCGCTGCGCCATGGTACAGAGAGTTTGATACAAAACTCGTGCGTCAGGTACAAAGAGACAATTAATTGTTTACTCCTGGGCTATTTGTTTAATTCTTCTCCGAAGGAGAGGGGGCTCTCTCCCACAGAGAGGACCTCCCATAGGTCTACAAATATGTCTTGCTCAACTTGTAACCTTGTAGCAAGTTTTAATTCAAACAAGGAAGGAAGAGAGTAATCACTCAAAACTCAGGAGGCGAATGGCAAACAACAGCCCAACCAATCACGGTAGTCGGAGGTAAGTATCGACCGTCAATCGCAACATTTCTTGACTACCGTAGTCCGACCTCCTTCAATATGTTGGAGTACCGCAAGTAGAAGCATGCAGTGTTGATTTCCTTTTCTGAACAAGAACCTCCTATCTCCCATCATTTCCGGGTGTGTTCCATTACTCGAATGTTGTTTTGTCTAGAAATAATTTGTGCTCTGCATAGATTAGATGAGCTCATCCTTTCTAATGATGCATTGGGAAACCATCGCCCAGTTTTTCTTCATTTTTGATCCTCATTATCTGAGCTTTTGTGAAAGACTGGTTATCTAACAAGGAATTTAATGATATTCATTCCAAGATATGGAGTAGAGCATGTGGCTCATATTGTTGCGGAATATAATGAACAACTTAATTCCCTGATGGAGGTCTTGCTTCAACTCATCGGGGATGTGCATAGCTCTACAGGTCCGACCAACATTCACGATGCACCTATCATTATGCTTATTTCTGCAGCAATCAAGATCGTCTGGCAAAAATTACTTAGTGAGATGGGAAGGCAAGACATGGACGCAAGGTTCCAACTTGCGTATGCTCTAATTGCTCTAGCTCTCGGATGTGTTGCGTGCAGTTTGTTGATGTACATTCTGTTGGATGAGATACCTTGGCTGATTGATTTTCCATGGGTCCTACTATTGGTAATCCTATTCACGTTCATCACAAATTAAATGATTAATTAGTGAATGGTGAAAGTTTCTGACCTTATGATGTAGTAACGTGTATTTTATATGAATTTGGTTTGCTTTGTAACCTTCCAATGCTGGGTCGGACATAATAACTTCATGATGTATTATTACCTCGAACACCTTTTACATTAAAAAAATCACGTTAAATTATGGGCAGACTTCTTTTCCCACCCCTTATGTGCCTAAATCCGCCCAACCTTCTAGAACGCTGAGGTGGAATGAGCTCTAACAGAATTTGGAATCATAATATATACACATTGGGTCGATCACGGAATAGAGAGGAGAATCAATACGCACCTCGGATGAAGCGTGCGAATTCAGAGAGGATAGAGAGCAACAGGGCTCCTCTCTACCGTCAACGATTATCAATCACCACCACCCACCCGCCGTAACATCACCTCCAATCGTCCGTCGACCAGCCATATCAAGCTCAGCCACAGGTGCAGCAGAGCACGATTTCTACGGGCCAAGCTCAGTGAGATTACTCTCTCTCGGAGCCATTCTTTTGGCCAATTTTCCTTTTTCCGCCAACTCCGGTCCGTTCCGATTGCCCGCCACCACCATCCTCGTCATGTCCGAGCTACACGAAACGTCCTCTGTTCTGCCCTCTTTACTGATCGAAATGCACAAAGAGCTCGGCTCTTGCTCAATCCTTCTTCGCTGGTTCCGATCATTAGTACATTACTTTAACCCTCAGTCTTGAAATCAAGCACATTTTATCAAGTATTCCAAAAATGAAATATGTTTTAATACTTCCCTCGTATGTAAACCGTACGTTGCACGTGATGCACGGGATGTAAGAATCTGAATACTTTAAGTATATCAGAAGAGCATGTTTTTTTCTAGTATCTACGGTCAGCAAGATGCGAGTCTAAAATGAACATCACACATATTTCATTATACCACTAGCTACGTATACTCACATGAACAAGTCAAGAACTACAACATTTAAATTCAAAAAGAATTTTAATGTATGGCCTTTTGTAATATGGCATCGTTGCTTAAGTATATTTTATATCTGCATCATAGCGGGGACGAAGCTAGCCTATTTTCAGAATGGGTGGATTAATATAATGATGTTAATTGATCGGGATTTAATTAATTATATTTAATTATTTTCAGCTAGGATAAGTGAATGAAATTGTGTCAAGTTTTAAGCATAATTCAAATGCAAGATCCAAATATGCAAAACATAATATGAGTTATCGTGCATCGAAGATAGCAAAAATAGATCAATGGTAGGGTCAAAGGTCAAATATCAAGAAAAATAGAGTAAAATTGCTTGCTAGAAAACACGACGACTAAACAAACCTACTGGCAATTCCGAGGCACTTGCAGGAGTGTAATCACCTACGGATCCACGATTAATCAGGTAAAACGAAGATTCGTCTTTCGATAAAATGTATTCTACGAGTAAGGTTTATTGCAAGTCTTATCATTTCTGAGGAGGAAAAGTTATGAGACTTTCAAATCAAAGTCACTATTGATATAAGAATTTCTCTTACAAAAGAAAGAAACGAAATAAGCTTGGGCAAAAAAATGGATTTTTTTTTTCTTATCCAAAGAAAGCAAGAGAGTGAAGGTGCACTCGTGCCTCTTTCATGCATATGATAGAATTTTTCCACCACATAACTTCTCGGCAATATTAATGACTGTATTCCACCGTTTCACAACACCACCAGGGAGAGAGTCCACCTCTCCTCAGGAAGAGAATTAAACAAATAGTTCAAAAGATTTAAACAAAAACTTGACGGTAGAATTTTCCTAAAAGTCATGAGCTTATTGTATGTTGACTAATTCATTCTAAATATTTTGACAATTTTTTAATATAGTCTAATTGTCCAATTTTCATTAGACACGTCATATTGTTGGATGTGTCACGGAGGAAATTCAAGGTTGACTGAACTATTACGTGAGTGATTTCGATCAAAGTTGACTAGATGGACTGCATTGGAAATTTATCAAAAGATTTAGGATGAAATTGATTAAATTGAAAAGTCTGTAATCGAATTGACTATCGTACAATAGATTTAGTATTTTTGTGGATGAGTTTATATAGAATTTGGCTTTGGTGACGCAAGAGAATTAAACATATGGTTCAAGAACATTAAACGTAGAATTGTCATTTGTTCAAAGTGGAGTAAACAAATACTTTCTTTCTTCCAGGAGGACCAAGGGATTAAGTCTCCCCCCACTTTGGTTTTTCGGGCCGCAATTGGGACCACAAAAAGTATCAGTTTAATTCTCTTCCCAAGGAGAGGGGCAGCAAAAACTATTTGTTTAATCCTTTTTCTAAGGAGAGGGGGTCTCTCTCCGAAGAGAGGACCTCCGGTCTCCCATGGGTCTACTACAAATATGTTTCGCTCAACTTGCAGCCTCACAGCAAGTTTTACTTCAAATCTGGAAGGAAGAGAGTAATCACTCAAAACTCTGGAGGTCCATGGCAAACAACAATCCAACCAATCACGGTAGTCAGAGGTAAGCATCGACGGCGAATTGCAACATCTCTGAGGAGGATTGCGAGTAAAATCATGCAGTTTTGATTTTCTTTCCTGAAAAAAAGAACTTCCTATCTCCGATTATTTTCCCTATTTGTGTTCTGTTACTAAACAATCTATATTCTACATAGTTTAAGTGAACTCGTCCGTTTCAATGTTGCATTCTAAAATCATTGTCCAGTTTTTCTTTACCTTGTCAATTGATCCATGTGTTTATTCTTGATCCTCATCGTTTGAGCTTTTATGAGAGATCAGTTATTTAATAAGTAATTTGCTGATTTTAATTCTAAGAAATGGAGCAAAGCAAGGCTCAAATTGTTGTAGAATATAACCAACAACTTGATTCCCTAGTGGAGGCCTTACTTCAACTCATCAGGATGGGCATAACTCTACAAGTCTAGTCAACATTACTAGCACACCTATCATTATGTTTATATGTGCGGCAATCAAGATCATGTGACAAAAATTACTCTATGAGATGGGAAGGCAAGATATGGACGCGAGGTTTCAACTTGCTTATGCTCTGATTGCTCTTGCTCTCGGATCTGTTACGTGCAATCTATTGATGTACATTCTGCTTGATGAAATACCTTGGCTGATCGACATTCCTTGGTTCCTACTATTGGTAATTGTATTTGGATTCATTGCGAATTAAATGATTAATTAGTGAACGGTGGTAGTTTTCAACTTTATAATGTGATGATTCATATGAGTTTGGTTTGCTTTGTATCCTTGCAATGCTAGTTTGGACATCAACTTCATGATGTATTATTACCTTGAACACCTTTTACATCACACAGCTGAAAAAATTATGATGATGAGTACAATCCTTCCTAGTGCAATTCGGAATTGAGAAATGATGAAATTGGAGAAACATGACAATTTTTTCTTCTTTGGGGCTAGACAGTAAATAATTCAGAACATATCTTCATTCACTATTCTTTTGTTTTGGAGGTACATATTGTGAGTTTGATATAGTTTATATGCCGTTCCTCATTTATGAACTTAGCAGCCTCTATGCAGCAAAATTTAAGCTAAAATAACTAATTGGATAGCTCACATGTTCTACGTAGAGCAAGATGGACAAGTCCAAGCCTGATTAATCACACGCCCGCCCCCCCATAAAATAACTAGCCCCACTGTCGAAACTCCATTTTGAGTACAGTCAATATGTTCTTTATACTGGTTAACCAAAATTACTTGGCACTTCCATTCATACATTACTTGGTTATGTCACAAGGTACTCATGCCAAGTGCACGGCTGAAAATTGACGGCCATGTGTGCATATTATGTATTTTACTACATTAAATGAATCAAGCCCATTGATAATTTAAGTTATTAAATTAATGCGGAAAGTTGTTTTTTTCCCTACTATAAAGAGAATACATGAATGCTCGCTGAAAAAAAAATTAAATGTGCGGAGAAAGTTAAATTTATAGATATTTAAATGATTTTAAGATTTAAATTCAATGTTGGTAATATAGAAATTTCAACGTTTATAGCTTTAACTATTTTTAATAATTATTTTCTCCATTTTGTTTTGTTATGTCACTATGATATATCTGAAAGAAAGACATGCATTACATGAAGTTTGTTTGGTGAAAGTAGGAGGTTGGAAATCCTCGTTGGACTTGTTTTCTATACCGTAGAGATTGACCGGGACTCGCTCCATGAAAAAATCGATTAAATTCCTTTTTATTCTAGCATGGGCCACAAATATATTTTCTCTAGTATGGGCCTCATTGTACTGGAATCTGTGGCTGGACCGGCCCGCCTCATCGAGGATCGCATCTCTTTCGGGTCATAGGCCAATGCGAGCTTAGAGGACTGCAACTTCCATTTAACATAAAAGCTTCCCATCTCTTTATTATTAACCTGTGGGCTTCGAGGGTCATATTGGGGCACTGCAATATCCGTTTGACAGATTTCACGCTGCTTTTTTCCATGATGCGACTATGGAGAAGCTCATCTCCACGGGCGCATACAACATGACGATGCTTATCATGGCATTTTGCAGTCATTTTTCTCTCTATGAACACTTCAGTTTCAAGACTTCATTCCTGTAGGAGTGCTTTTTCATAGAATTGGAGAGAGTTATTTTTAGGGGAAAAAAGGCATCCTATGACCCTTCCATTTATGCCCACAATAGTTTATAGCTTCTTCCTCATATGATTTTCATCACTACCGTTGTGCTTTGGAAATTGGTTTTAACAAAATTATTAGATAATTTCATTCATTCATCACTCGCAATGTCACTAGTTACTCATCCATGGTCCATGGCCAAACAACAATGATGGTCATGTCCGCATTTTTATGTATTTTATTGCATTACATAATAATAATTGAGGAATCAAACTGATTGTTATATAGGATCTTAAATTCATTAAAAAAATTATTTTAGTCCCCTATATTAAAAAGAGCCCACACGTGCATGTGAAGCATATATTTATATGTGTGGAGAGAGTTGGATATAAAAATAAAAACTGATATAAGAAAAAATTAAAATTATTGTAAGATTAAATTTGACGCTAGTAAGTAAGATAATTAGAGGATTATATCTTAACTATTTTTAAATTACAATTTATCCATTTTATAATAGCATGTCACTATGTCATATCTTAAAAACAGACATAAGCATTACTTAAAGATTTTGAAATCCTCGTTAGATTTGTTTGTTGGCAGTAGTAATTAACCGGCACTCACTCTATGGATAATCGATTAAATTAACATGTGCCATAAATATAATTTCTCTAGTATGGGCCTAATTGTTCTTAACGTTCCCATGAAGCAGGGGCTTTTGAGCCTGGACCGGCCCGCTGCATCGACGATCGGATATGTTGCGGGTCATAGACTCGGATTTAAGCTCCGAGTGCACTTTGTTGCAGCGGACATCAGCCTCATTTCCATGGAAAAAATTTGGGAGAGGAACTCAGTTTTCATTCTCAGAAAGCTCTTGGCGATTTCGCATTTCCTCACTAAACTCATGCTCTTTCTTACTTTTCTTTTTTTAATCCTAAAACTACGGTTCAAAATCAATGAAACATGATAATAGGCAAAAAAACACAGTGATCATGCTGTTTGGCTGCGTTTTATAAGGCTTTTGGGAAGAAAATTTTGAGGTAAGGCAAATGACTTTAGGTGAGAGTTTTTTTTTTTAAAAAAACATGCAAGTAGTGATTGGTAAAGCGTAATTTAAAGATATATTAGGAAGCAACTTTGATTTAAATACTATTTGGAAAAAATAACACTTGTAAATGACTTTTGCTAGTTTTTTTTCGTCCTAAAAAAAAAAACCTCAAACCTTCGCCGGTGAGATACATTTGGGCAGATGTGGCCCCGTCCAAAGGCCCTGTGAACCCAGGCGACTGTTGCTCAAGGTCGTGGGCCAACAAATGTAAATGCAATAGTGGAGCTCCTTCGTCATCATTGCAGAACGTAGAAAAGGCCGGTGAATTCGTGTGGTCCAGAG
This sequence comes from Eucalyptus sideroxylon x Eucalyptus melliodora, assembly GCA_016097485.1. NCBI lineage: Eukaryota > Viridiplantae > Streptophyta > Magnoliopsida > Myrtales > Myrtaceae > Eucalyptus > Eucalyptus sideroxylon x Eucalyptus melliodora. The sequence goes on along the minus strand of CM027831.1, from coordinate 59,409,573 downwards.
CTTATATTCGTCTCACGTCCCCTTCTCTTCCCTTTCTGTCCCGCAATTCTCACTGAGGCAATCGACTCTCTTTGTCAAAATATTTCGTTAATTTTCACAACAATCTCTTCCCTTTATGTATTTGATCAATATACGTCAAACATATCAAATGGATGAGTTCAGCCAAATAATGATCTGACCTAAATTGATTCATTTTTATGTAACACAAATTTAATAATCCATATTTGATCCTATCCGTATTTTGCTAAAATACTTTTACGTTAATTCAATGTAGAAAAATACATAATCCACGTTCACGCCTTGTCGCTTCTCTCGCCTGGTGCCGCTGCAATCCTCTCGATCCTCGTCCGGCTGAATTCAGGCAATTCTTCATCCCTCTGCATACTTAGTTTACTCCGGACTGCGAAGCTTTCATGTGGGTTTTTTTTTTTTTTTTTCTTTTGCATATGATCGACTTGATAAATGATTTTGTAAAACAAAAACTGCATTTGACTGATAATCTCATGTATCTTGCTTTTGATTGGATTGTTACAGAACTTAAAAGACTTCAACTAGTTGGCTGGTTCTCACTAGAGTCTTTGCTTTAAGACACTGGTGATGGAAGGAAGACTCTAAGACACTGGTGATGGAAGGAGTGAAAAGGGAGAGTTCCCAAGTTCCAACACCACAGATTGAGCACGTCCCAAGCTCAAAATGTGTGCAAATTAGAAGTCTTCGTACTCCGATCATCTATCAAATAGAGAGTACATAATTTGTATCCACATCTGTCCGCAGCTGGAAGAGGATTTGTACAACTTTGGAAATCCACTTATCTAAATATAGCATGCATCTCTCAAAATAGATACATTTTTAAGAAAGTAAACAATGAAAATAAGATTAGATAAAATCCAGATAATTTGAAATTGATTTAAAAAAATTAGATAAGAGAGAAGTTCATTAGCTTTAATTCGTTATTTTATTGTTCAACAACTTTTGTTCTCGGTCTTACAATTCAAATAGAATTTAAATATGGATAGGAAGAGATAACGTCTAGTTTTCACTTAACCATTAAAATTTGAAGAAAATATCAATTGAAAAACATAACATAGAATAAAGAAATCCACATACTTCTAAAAAAATAAGAAATTGAAATTGTGATGAAGCTAAATGTATACAAACTCTTCTTTTTTTATTTTTTCTGATTTTTCTGTTGTGCGACTACCAAAAATTTCTATTATAGGCTTTACCAAAAAAAAAAAAAAAAGAAAAAAAGAAAAAAGAAGAGAAGAAGAAGAGAGAGAAGAGTTTCTATTATAGGTATTTTTCGGCAAGGTTTGAAATTTTAAACTTTCAGCCACATTTCGCGTGATTTTTCTGGTTTAATAAGTATTTTTACCATGCCCGTTTGATAACAAGCCCAGATAAGATGATGCCAAAAGTGATGACACTGATAAAAAAAAGAAAGAATAACAAACACATGTCAAAATATGTTTATTAATAAGCACATGTCCAACATATAAATCGATACATGTGAAGGTGTGTTTACAATATATGTCCGCATAAAGTGCAGATCATATAAGTAATTCATAGTATTATAAGTAACAATTGGTCGTTGTAATGCACATCGTATTTATTTGATGCCAAAATCCAATAACACAAATAATACTATTTTAGTGTCTTTAGAATTGATGACCTAGCAACAATTCTCACTAAATGATCACCCTTAAGTATTACTTTCGAGGATTTAGTCCATTTGAACTAGGAGAAGTGTTACAACTCCAGGTCAAATTGTCTTCTGTAAAATGTTAACTCCACAATAAATGGGCAATAGTCATCACAAATACGCTAGTCCGTGAGTAAAAGCTATGATACTTTAGAATAATCATATTAGAATTATATGTGCAAGTTTTTCATCTTCGATAACTTCTTTAAATTGTGTCAAATAGCATATTAATTGGGCACTTATTGAGCAATTTCTGCCTGTATTTCAAGAATGCACAAGTTTTTCGTCTTTGATAACTTCTTTAAATTGTGTGAACTGGCATATTAATTAGGCACTTATTGAGCAATTTCTACCTGCATTTGGAAGGTGGATATATTTGAAATTGGGATCAGAAGTCGGGTAAGGACTAATTAGTCGTGAGATAATGTACTAGAACCAAATTTAAACATCGACGATAATATGGGGAATAATTCGTAATACCTTTTGCATAAATTATTTTTAAATTCCATATTAGCGCCGCTTGTATACGTCCGTTAGCATATTCCCTTGGTCGGTCATTAATTTTTTTTTTTGGTAAGGTGGTCACTGAATTTTTTCCTACAAGATAATTGGCGATTATTTTATGGACCTTATTTATCACAAGATAAAGCATGATGACCAAACTTAAATAGTCACAATAATATTATAATATAAAGTGATAATAAGAGCGGAGAAGGCAGTGAAAATGATCCATTGGCCCCGGTGACTGATTCCCACATGCTGGTCAGCGCACGCCACATCGTGAATAGCTTCACCAGCATCTTCACGTCTATTCCTCGTGCGGTCTAGTTTCACCATATCTTGATTCATGATTTGATCGACTATGACTTCATTGTAGCAAAAATAAATCTTTAAAATTATTGGGAAAATATGACTTCGAATAAGGTAGAACAATAAAGTCGGATCTTTAGAGTACTCAAGTCGGACTTTGAGGCGTAATATCAATTTCTTTAAGAATTTATTTGCCCCACAAAGTTGCTAATGGTCACCGGCAAATTTCCTCTAGGATACAATAAAGTCTCAAATGAGAATACTGTAGAGACAATTGACTAAAGATGGTACCATAAGAATTGTTTATGTGAGGTCAAGTAATAATCTTGGCCATCCTTTGATGAAGGCTTTACCAAGACATATGGTAATAATGAAAGGGCATTAATTAATTAATTAGCATAATCAAGTCACCGACCCTAGATTTTTTGATTGCGTAGAAAGTGAAGCATGCTCCCACATTTCACTTGGTCTCTAACCGACCTTAATAGGTTGGTGGCGGCTCCTTTTTTAGTAAAATTTCATAGCATTAATTTGAAAACTTGACGTTGTGCGAGGTATGGACTTATGAGAGATCACGTCTAAATCATGGACTGTTAGGCCCATCTTTTTGGTAATACCCTAAAATATATCCTCTTCTTCCGAGGGTAGGATGCGACGTTATTCAAGTTAGATTAAAAACTTTAAAAAAATACCTAAAATCGTATTAAAAAAAACTGCGAAAAGAATAAAAAAGGAGAATGGAGTGCTCGTCAGTGGAGCTTCAACCACTGCCACCCACTGTCAAAAGGGTTGATGACCTCCACTAACCTTGGTAAGGATGGCCGCCCTTAGACAAGGGTCAACAACCTTCAATAGATCTGGGCAAGGACGCCTAGATCTAAGCAATGTTGATCCACATAGGGGGTTGGCAACCATTGCCTACCCTAGGCAAGGCCTCATGGACCCTAGGTGAGGCCTCACTAGCCTAAGGCGAGGGCAGGCGAGCCTCACCGATCCTTAGCAAAGGTTGCCGACTCTCGTCTAAGGCCAACAAGGCTTGCTAGCCTTGAGCAAGTGCTGGCGAGGCTACCCAAGGTGAGCGATGGTCGTCTGCCTGTTGTGAGGGCGGACATCATTAAGGCTTAGTGAGGGTCATTGGCTCTTGTCTATAACCGGCGAGGCCTCACCCTCACCTATGGCTAGCGGAGGTTATCATTCCTTTCAATGGTGGGTGGCATCAACAAAAGCTCCATCAGTGAGCCCTACATTCTCTCTATCTTCCATTTTTTTTTTCATAAGATTTTGGGTTTTTTTTTTTTTTTTTTAGTTTTTAACCTAATATAAATAATAATTGAATACAAATAATAATAATATATGCCACATAGGAAATAAAAATATTAAAATGCCACGTCAATATTTTCTATTAATCAAATTGATAGTGTTAATGGAAAAATTGATTGTACTAATTTAGTAATTTTTAGGATTTGATTATAGTTTTTATAAGTTTTAGGACTTAATTGTACTTTTACGATAAGTTTTAGGACTTTCAGTGAACATTTTTTTTTTTTACTTATTGACCTTGGACCCTACCCAAAATTTATTCTTAGTGTAAAAGACAAAAAATACCAAGTGACACATTTACTCCAAACTTTTTTGTGACACTAAAAACACCAAATTTATACCCACCCCAAGCTTATACAGTGTGACACATTTGCCCAAGACCTCTTTTGGTAATACTAAAAATCTCAAACTTGTATCAATGTGACACATTTAGCCTAAAAATTTAGTGTTACAGAAAAATTTGAAGTTTTTGGCGCCACAAAAAGAAAGTTTGGGTAAATATGTCACACAACTATAAATTTATGATTTAGTTTGGGGTAAATATGTTACACAGTACAAATTTAAGGTTTTTTATATAACAAAAAAAAAAAAAATGTTTAGGGTAAGTTTCACAATCGGCAAAGTTTAGAGTTTTTGGTTAGTTTTTCCCTTATTCTTATTATCCTCAGCCCACGCTTTGCATTGCATTTGGATCATGCTTAGAATTTGACACAATTTTTGACATTCCGCTCACTTTTTATAACTAAAAATAATAAGATAGAATAAGTGAAATCGTGATAAATTAACACCATTATATTAATGCATCCACACGAATAAGTTATACTCCTGCAATTATGCATAGACTCATTAGCTATGATTTACACAAGAAGCATAGTCTTATACTACGCAATTAATTTCATTTTCTATTAAAATTGCAGTTTTGGATGTGTTCATGTGAGTATATGCAATTAGAATTAAGAAATACACATGATGCTCATTTTGGACTCCTAACTTGATGATCTTAATTATTAGAGAAACTATATTTCATGATACTTAAAAAGTTCAAATCTCTACATCTCATATTTCACGTGCAAGCCCCGTTTTACACACGAGGGAAGTATTAAGACATACTTTGTTTTTGGAAATACTTGGGAAATGTGCTTAATACACGAGCCGTAAACAACTTTCCTAATAAATTAGGCCTTTTTGAAGGCCATCATACGACAATTAGCTTATTGATTTTAGTTCCTATGCACAGAGCATAGCATGGAGCTCAAATTGCTAAATGTATGACCGGCATCTTTATTTCATGAAGGAGTCCTTGCTTCAAACTGTCAGGGATAGGGAGAATTACCAAAAAAGTCTTAAATCTATTGCAATTGCGCAAATTCAGTCCTAAACTTTTTTTTTTTGGGCTAATTTAGTTCTAAACCTTTTACAATTGTGCCAATTCAGTCCATTAGGCCAAAATTAGTCGGCCGATGAACGCCGATGTGACAATTTTTAAATATTTTTTTTCAAAATTTTAAATATTTTTTTTAAAAAAAATTTTAATTTTTTTTCCCACCTTCTTCTTTCTCTGGCCGGGTAGAGGCGAGGGCTGGCGAGGCTCGCCCTCATCGGCCGGAGGCGAGGGCTAGTGAGGTCGCCTCGCCGACCATTCGCGAGGGCGAGGCCCCGCCGATGAGCTCGACCCTTGCCAGATCCAGCAAGGCCTCGCCCAACCAAGGCAGATGACTCCCAAAGGGTTGGGCACTGGAAATTGTGGCCAGCCGTTAGTCGAGACACGGCTCGGCCTCCCCAATTTCTCTCCCTCTTTGCCCTATGCTTTCGGCGATCCGACCGACCGAGATGGTGGTGCTGCTGGCCTCCAGCCTCCCCAACTGCACAACCACGACGATGGCAACGACGAGAGTTCTAGAACATGAACAAAAGAAAAGGTTGAGCGAACTATGAATAGAAAGGAGCAAAGGATGGCTGGAGGTGTTCCCACCTGGCACGGCGATCGGGCTAAAGCTAGTTCTCTTGCTCGAGAAGTCTTTTTTCTCCAAATCTCTCTCTCAACCACGATTTCTTTTGCCTCGAGTCTCGGCTGCAATGGTGGCAAGGAGCCTCGCTGGCCACTAGCAAGGTCGACCCTTGCCTTGGTTGGTGAGGCCCTACCGGATCTGGCGAGGGCCAAGCTCACTGGATTTGGTAGGGCCTCGCCCTTGCCAGCGGCCAGCGAGGCTGACCTCGCCGGCCCTTGCCTTTGGCCGACAAGGCTGGCCTCGCTGGCCCTCGCCTCTGGTCGATGCTGGCTAACCAGCCAGAGGAAGAAGAATGTGGAAAAAAAAAAGAATTAAAAAAATTCAAAAAAATAAATAAAAAATATTATAAAATTGACACATCAGCGTTTGTCGGCTAGCGGTCCCCCGCCGGCCAGCTAATGTTGGCCGGGTGGACTGAATTGGCACAATTATAAAAGGTTTAGGACTAAATTGGCCCAAAAAAGTTTAAGACTGAATTGACACAATTGTAATAGATTTATGACTTTTTTGATAATTCTCTCAGTCGAGACATGTAAACCCACTCGATTCAACCAACAGTGCTACTTATTGTACATCATGATCAAAATTATTCGGTAAAAATTAATCTTTGAGATGGAAAGACAATATATGGAAGTGGGGTTTTGACTTCTTCTTCTTCTTCTTCTTCTTCTTCTTCTTCTTTTTTGGGTATGGATAGTTTTTTTTTTTTTTCCAGTAATTATTAGCGAGATTTATTTATATATTCACTTAAGTGTAACTCAAAATTTACAAAGTAGTCTCAATATATCAAGTATTTTTTCTTCTTTAGCTGTTCGTTTCAATTAAAATAGAAAACTAGTTGCATGACTTGAGAGTTTGCTATTAATTAATAGACTAATGTACTGCATCGAATAAAAAATGAATAATGATTTTTAACAAAAGAATGCATAAAAGTATTGGCAAACATATTAGGAGAAAATCACAAAAATGAGCTCTATACTATTGCCACTATTTAAATTTGGCTGTCATACTTTATCATGCGACAAATTGGGTTCATAAACTAATCTCTGATTTTCAATATATATATAACCATCCAAATTTCATTGGCGTATGCTAACGAAGCGTCAGAGGTACACAAGTGGCGCTAATGTGGAATGAAAAAATAATTATTCAAATGATATTACAAAATGGTTCTTATATTATTGTCAATATTTAATTTTGGTCCTCGTATTTTACAATGGACTTAGTCCTTAACCCAGCTTCAATATCCAGATTTAAGATATTTTCTTCCAAACATAAATAGTAACCCAGCTTCAATATCTCGATTTCAGATATTTTCTTCCAAACGTAAATAGAAATTGCTGAATAAGTGCCAAATCAATATGGCAGTTCACACAATTTTAAGAATTTATCATGGATGATCCCCGTGCAGAGAAATTTACACATGTAATTCTAGTCAGGCTTTCCTTAGAAATCCAATAATGTGCTTTGCTCGGGCACTACCGCATTTATCATAACTATTGCCCATTAATTGTGGAATAATCATTTTACGAGGACCAATTTAGCCTAGAGTTGTAACCCTTTCCCAAGTTCAAGTGGACCAAATTCTTGAAATTAGTACCTTAAGGGATGATCTTTCCGCGATAATTACTCTAGGCAATCGATTATAAAGACCTTAAAACAACGTCAGCCAGTCAACTTTTCCCATGAGCAAGCCACGTGTCCAACTGTGGTTGTCTGCAGCTTCTTCTTTTTTTTTTTTTAATAAAAAAACATTAAAAGATTACTAAACGGCAAACATAGAACAACCAAATTGTGGGGCCATATACTTTTGATATGTGTATAGACTATTGCATTTTGCACGTGTAACTAGTATATGCAATAAATCCATACTAAGTTTAAAGTTCGTTATATTATTTTGCGTTGCCCGTGTGGATACTCCATCGAACCTTCGAGATATGTAAAATAGTTGCGAAAAATCATCAAATTCCTCATTTGGCCAGAATCGTGGCACCTCATGCTATATGATTTTTATTTCTCTTTATTATAATTTTTTTCTATCCACGTTTCTTTTCATTTATCAGAAATAACAAAAACATGTAACTTCTTGCTTTTCTTTGCTGAGTAATCCTTTGAAGAGGAGGAAAAATCAACAAAGATAAAGAAGGATCCTTGGGTTTTCTTTTTCATTGGTAGAGTTCGTCTTATTTTTTTATGAAGTTTTAGAGTTCCTATACCTCAAATTGGATATTCTTTCATGAAATAGAAAAAAAATTAATGAAGTTACTCAAAATATTAGAATTTTATACATGATTAATTGTAATAATTGGACATTTAATTATCTGGATGAACCAACATAATTTATAGCATATATACAACACAAAAGAACTTTTCTATCCCATAACAAAAATCAATATATTAAATTAAGTGGCATTAGTGCATTTTCATAATCACCATTTTTTCTATTACATAAAATTCGTATAAATGTACAAATTGATAATGAATGCAGCTGTCTAGCCATGCTTAAAACTAACTTATTATTTTTATTTTCCGAAGTGTCAAACTACATAACAAGTTAATTTTTCGCAACGTCATGCGGATGACCACTGTTTTGCACTATTAATTATGTACCTCACAAAAAAAAAAAAAAAAAAAAAAAAAAAAGGACCGTCAGCGCAGAGAGAAAAGCGAAGAACTAAAAAATGGAGTTCAATCTCCGCGGCAACGCCTTGAAGACCTTTGCTCGCTCCATCACATGCCTCTCCCGCGTCAGCAACGTCCTCGCTATTCAAGTTTCTCCTTTCCGGGTTAATCGATTTTGCCCACATTTCTTCTTCTGCTTTTCCGTCTCTCTCACCCTTAGCTCCGGTCAAAAAGTTCGCGGGTCGCCCCTGAAGTCCATGTCGATCATTCCTCAGCTCATCTATCAATCGAAAAACCTATGTCGTTGCTAATTCTTGCCCTGATGAGTGATGCTTAGCTTAGATGCCGTGCTGTGTTAGGTATTGGCGTTGTATGGAGTTTTGCAACGCTCAATGAGTGAAAGCACAATTGCGTTCGCTAGCATAACTCTTGCATGACCATAGGTTTTCATGGCTTACTTTTGCTTCGTTGCATGTAATTACTGGATAACAATCGAGGTTCCAATTTCTGAGCTCATGTTTGGCATTTGGCACCATTTGCGCTGATTTGTTGTGTACAAATATCATCTTTGTACTTGTGGACATTGTTCATAAGATTATGAGATTCTTATAAAACCTCCAGCTTTCCTTTCACACACCCAATTCGTCAAGATCTGCCTACCACTTGATTATCTTCAGGCCAAACCTCTTTGATATATTTACTGTATCAATACAACCTTCTTTTGAAGATACGTTGTCAATGCTCATCTTATCGGAAGAATTTGACAGTTTGTAGTTGTAAGCAACTAACAAAATAATTTGTGAATGCATTCTATTTTGTCCCTAGAACATATATTACAAACATTGATTATTTTAAGTATTGAATTACCATACATCAATGTGTCAAAACTTCAACGGACTCTGTAGTGCTTCAATGGTGAAGGCCTTTTAGTTGTTCGCATGGTGCTCTAAATTCATTATGTTGGAAATGTTGTATTTTATGGTTAAGATTGCAAACTTGTGGGCATAGATGGGAGGGTTAGAGGATTCCTTTTTCCCTCTAAAGATAATCTCGTTCCAATTCCATTAAAAAACTCCAGTAGAAATAAAGTCCTTTTCTGACGTGTTCTGACGTGTTCATTGAGAGAAAAATGACTGCAAAATGCTGTCATAAGCATCGTCACTTCATACGTGCCCCTGGAGACGAGCTTCTTCATATTCTCATCATGGAAAAGCAGCGTGAAATCTGTCATACGGATATTGCAACGCCCCAATATGACCCTTGAAGCCCGTAGGTTTATAATGAATAGATAAGAAGCTTTTACATCAAACGGATGTTGCAGATCGCTAAGCTCGCATTAGCCTATGGCCTGAAAGAGATGGAAAAAATTATCCAAAATTCTTAAACCTATTACACTTTTATCAATTCAGTCATAAAACTTTTAATTTTACCAATTCAACCCTAAACATTTTCACTTCTTGCCAATTGAGCCTATCTGGCCAATTTTGACAGGAAATTGCTGACATGGACAGCCGATGTAGAGATGACAATTTTTAATAATATTTTGAATTTTTTATGGTTTTTTTCTCCTTTTTATTATTTTTCTTTTTTATTTCTTTCGTGGTTTTTGAGCAAGGGCCAACCAGGGTTGTCGGTCGACCCTCGCTAACCACAAGGGAGGCCCGGCAACCCTTGCTGGCCATAGGTGAGGGCCAACTGACCCTTGTCGACCCTAGGCGAGGGTGTCGAGCCCTTCACTAGCTTTGGGCGTGAGTCGCAATGCCCTCACTAGATCTAGCCAAGCGAGGGCTCGCTAGCTCTTGGCAATCCCAGGCAAGGGGTCCGAGTGAGGTCGCCGAGGGTTGCCGAGCACTAGATTTGGCAAGGGTGTCGTGGGCAATGCCCTCACTTTGGCCAGCAAGGGTTGGCCGGCCCTATGGTTGGCGAGGGTCGCCGACCCTCGCCTGTGTCCGATGATGGTCGGCTGGCCACCCTCACTGGCCAAACCCCAAACCCCCCAAAAAAAATCAAAGAAAAGTAATATATATATATTCAAAAAGTTATGAAAATATCATTAAAATATTATTAAAACGTGTCATGTTAGCACCGGCCATCCACATCAGCAAATTTTGGCTAAAATTGGCCGAATAGACTCAATTGGCAATAAGTGAAAATGTTTATTATTGAATTGGCAAAATTGAAAGGTTTAAGAATGAGTTGACAAAAATGAAATACATTTATGAATTTTTTGACAATTTTCCTAAAAGAGATGTGATCTTCGATGAGGCAAGTTGGTCCCGCCACAGATTCTAGAACAATTAGGCCCATACTTGTTGAGACCTACCCTTCAATATGGAGGGAAATAGGTTTAGAAGTATTGCCTAAAGGACAGGCTTATGACACATGATTTAGACTGGGGCTCTCCCAAATGCATACCTCACACGACATTGGAGTGTTCAATGTTAACTCAATTTGATGCTATGAGAATTTCCTGATGAGGAGTCGCCACTAATTTATTGGGGTCGGCTAAAAACCAAGTGAAACATGAAAAGTGTACTTCACTTTTTATGCAACTAGAGAATCTAGGGTCCCTACATTAATTAATCATTTAGTGCCCGTTTAACACTTAATCTTGTTCATTCAAGTAGTTTGGGTTGATTTTAAATCTATCTACTAACATATGAAGTAATCATGCGGGTACGCAATCATTATAATAGCAATCAGCAAGTAAGAAAAACGTTAAATAAATTGCATGGAAGAGTGAGGATCTAACATTAACAAATTGGGGGTATGCCGAATCTAACTAAGCTAAAAGAAAATCATAATCAATGTATGGAAGGTGCACAATCAAGAACGTTCATATCTAAGAACAAATGAAACCTTATGGTATAACTCTGAGGGCTTGTTTAATTTTGAGCACAATTTTAAATTGATCATATTCAACATTTTAAAAGAAAACTATCCAAAAACTATTTTTTTAAAGCTTTTTCTATTAAAAAAATTGGAAATTTTTAATTTTTTAATTAATAAACCGAATAGAGGGACCCGGCCAGAACATGGGCTGCACTTATACTCACGGTCTTGGGCCATGGATATGAATGGGCTTATAATAAAAAAAAAACCATTCGAATAGGAAAGCACCAAGCCCATCTCTTTGCAACTAAATGCACTAAGCCCATCTTACTAAAAAATCTCAGCCCAAGCACATCTAAGACTAAAGCTAGCCCGAACTTACTTAAATCACTTAGGCCTAAAACCCATCGAGTCTAATTAAGCCCAAAGTGCATTAAACCAAACCAAGCCCTCTAACTCCAATACCATTTCCCTTTGTTTGTTTGTTTGTTTTTTTTTTTTTTTTTTGTCAATCCTATTCTATTCATATTCTAACTCTCACTCTCAAACTTTTACCCTACCTCCTTGCAGGGTGTGGGAGTCGAAACCCACTCTTGAAACTAATTCATCCCCACCCCAACCCCCCTAAGAAGATGGGGATTCAAACCCCCCACCTCCCCCTTCCAAGTTGGAAAAAGTCCATTTTTGCTTACTTAATTTCTCCTCGTTCATCCGCCCTTCCTCCTACACTCCTCTCCTATCCCACAACTTCAAATTTTGTTCTACACTTCATGACCAACCGGGAACAATTTCAACCAATGATTCATACCCCAAAGCCCCAAAACATGAATGCGTACAGTTCAGTCGTTCATCATTAAACCTCCAATTAATGAACTTCTCTAGCCATCGGATTGCCGTTGTAGGCCACAAATCACGAAATGCAAAACAAAGTAAAAGATGGTGTAAGAAAGCACTTGATTGTGGAAATAACTCGAGAATTGATTAATGTGATGTAATCCGCCTTCTAATGATAGAAGGAAATGAAATCAATTTGCATAGAGTTTTTGATGAGCATCTTGTCAAACAAGTTATATCCGACCGACTGGGAACAAACCAAAGCCATCTAAAAATGAGACTCATTGCCTAAATCAAACTAGGGCATCCAACGAAGTGCAAATCAATGAAAAGCATCTCATTAGCCGAAATGAACAGAGCTACTTTGACTTCATCTAGAACCGGATGGACCAATCGGATTCGTGGGAATGAGCATTTAATTGCGGAGATTGTTGGAAGATCTTAGAGTCGATTTTGATTATAATTTGTTCTAGTGAATCTTTGATTAGTACAGTAAATAGGAAATTCTAAAATTCTGATTCATGTATATTATTTTTCCTATTTTAGTCTTTCGTTCTTACACATTATAAATGTACAATGTAACAGCATACAAAATACAATACATAGAAACATTTCCCAAATTTCTTTCTCTTTTCTATCATGGTATTAGGGCCCTTGCATCCTGGCCTAGCTTCCACAACTTTCTGAATTGCCATCGTTTTTTTTATTTTCTAGTCTGTTGTTGCACATCCCTTCCTGCAGAACAAAGCAACAAAGCGATTAGGAATTCAATCCGATACCATGGCAAAAGATAAGAATGTTATGAATCCCTCAACGGAGGATTCATCACCCCAGGATCAAATAATCTCATCCTATAATCAAACTAAATCGACTGAAGAAGGGTAGTTGACCAACAATGTCTCTGCTCTTGCTCTTGCTCCAAAGACAGTTTCCTATGCCAACCTCGGCCCTATCCCGTGGTACCCCGCACAATGGACCACTGGGCCTAGACAGATGTGGGCCCAGTACCCATATGGGATCGACCTGAATGATGAGTCAGGTCAAATGGCTGTGGGTCACAGACTCGAGTTCATGTCGGGTCAGAGAATAGAACCTTACCTTGTTCCACATGGACCGCCGCCTTACCTATTTCTGTTCAACGGCGGTCGATCGGAACTTGGAGATCCGCTCTACACACTGCCGGTAGACGGACTGGAGTTACACCTAATCAGCCACCAGCTCACTTAACCGGCGAACTACCATTCTTGGGCTCGGGATCCCCGGTGAGCGCTCGTCACTAAGGCCAAGGAGGGCTTCATCGAGAGAATAGTGCCCAATCCGATGGACGAGCGAATGTAGAGACATTGGCAATGCTACAATCAATTGGTACGCACCTAGATCGGGAACTGCTTGGCGCCCGATGTCACCGCCAGTCTCCCTTTGATAGAAGACTCAAAGAAATTCTGGGATAACATACAAGAGATGTATGGGAAATCAAATAGGGCAAGGCTTTTTTCGTTGATACAAGCCCTAACCGAACTAAAATAGGGCAACCTCTTGATCACAGGCTGTTTCAACCGGTTGTTGGCCTTGTGGAACGAGATTAAAGCAGCTGAAGACAAATTGGAAGGGCCGGAGGCCACTCTCCAACAATACTATGCAATCAAGGAGAAAGAAAACGCCACTAGATTTCTCCTTACCTTGAATGAGTCATACACTACATTTCGATCGCAAATCCTTGTGATGGATCCCCAACCACCACTTAGGCAAATCTTCTAGTTGGCCATGTAGGAGGAAAACTAGTGGGTTGCCGCGACTGAACAAGCTCGGGTCAGTGAAGGAACAGGCTTCGCGGCATTCCCATCCGGCCTCGTTTTGACAGAAACGGTCACCGAAGCCAGGGGTTCTCGAAGTCACTAGACAGTCGAGGGGAAGAGGCTTTGTGGCTGTGGCGATAAGAAGTGAGGAAGACAACCCTAGGGTTTCACAGATGGACAGCTAGGATCGCAACTCTGGATCGAACGGCCTGGATAAAAGTGTTGGATCTAATGGTTGAGGGAGACGTGTTGGATCGGATAGGCTGGATCATTTTTCTGGAGTGGACTGCTTGGATCGACACGTGCGATCAGACGGTTTCGGTTGGATGAATTACTCATATGAATCGGACGGTTGGCATTTTGCCACGTCAGCACTAGTGTATAAAGGATCGTATGGCGCACGAAATGCCACGTTAATAGGGAAGGTCTGTGGGCAAAATTCAAAAATTAAAATAAATATTGTGATTATTGCAAACGTCCACACCACACTATTGATACATGTTGGAAATTACATGGGAAACCCAATAATAAAAAGGAAAGAGAGTCTTCAGTCTATCGGGTTTTTGTACAGAAGAGTGGCGGAACATCTCAGCAGACTATCACCCAAGAACAATATGAAAATATCGTGTAAGCTTTGAGCCAACTCAAAACCGGTGACACTAGTGCAGGATTCTCAGGTACTTTTCTCCATAAAAGAAATTCATTATCTATTGATGCATGGATTATTGATTCAGGCGCAAGTGACCACATAGTTTGTAATGAGCACTTATTTTCTCATGTCCATCGAAACCCATAATCTCCTATTACTGGTGCGTCTTCCAAATGGGAACATTACGTATGTTACCAAAATCGATACTGTACATTTTGGTTAGAACTTTGTCCTTAAAAATGTCCTATACATTCCAAATTTTGAGTTTAATCTTCTCTCTATCTCAAAAGTATGTATGGACAATTCCTGTAAAGCCATATTCAATTTCGAAAATTGTATCTTTCGGGACCTTTTGACCGAAATGGGCTTGGGTAATGTGGCAAAAGGGCATTATTTTTGGGTCAATTCCCCAGGAGATTTAGAATTATTGAATAAAAGCATTTATTGTAATACAATCAGTTATAATACAAATCTCCTTTTGCATTAACGATTGGGTCACAGTGCTCAATTTCCCCATCCAAAATGCTCCATATGTCCTTTAGCCAAACAAACTCGAGCATCTTTTCTAGTTAGTACATCTCGAGCCAAAAATCTTTTTTCATTGCTTCACATGGACATCTAGGGTCCCTATCATACTCCTCATTGCGATAGATCTCACTACTTTATTACAACCGTTGATGACTATAATTGTGCCACTTGGTTATATCTTATGCAGTCAAAGAGTCAAACATTTACTCATTTATCAAATTTCCTTTCCTTAATTAGGAATCAATTTGATAAATTTGTACATCAAATTAGTATAGATAATGGGCAAGAATTCTTTACTTTTGATTGCATAACGTTGTTGACTACTCATGGGATACTCCATGAAAGTTCTTGTACTTATACTCCACAGCAAAATGGAGTTGTTCAAAGAAAACATAGGCATCTCTTAGAAGTGACCCGTGCACTCAAATACCAAGCCTCAGTCCTTAAAGGTTTTTGGGGAGATTGTGTGGTCACAGCTACCTATCTGATTAATCGCATGCCAAGTCGAATTCTTCATGGTAAAACCCCATTTGAAATGCTTTATAAGAAACAACCGGATAATAGCCATCTTAGAGTATTTTGTTGTTTATGTTATGCAACAAATGTGGGTCCTCGAGATAAAAGAGTCCCTGTGCAACACGATATATTTTTATGGGATACCCTTCTCTTCAGAAGAGTTATCATGTCATGGAGTATTTTACAGGGCATTTCTTTATTGGTAGAGATGTTATTTTTCATGAAGACATGTTCCCTTTCAAAGAGAAGCCACTTTCATCACAAGACACTTTATCATAAAACAATCGGTTTCTTTTGTCTAATGAAGATTTATCGTTAGTGCCTGGGTTTCTTATGGCGCCTCAATTCTATATGACACCAGCACCAATGGAATTCTCAAATCTTGAAATGGAATTACCAGCTTCATTTGAGGAAGTCTCTCCACTTACTTCAGCAATGGACACAACAAAAATGCATGTTGAATCATCCATGGCCTTTGAGAATATGGTTGAGCTACCTCGTCGTTTTGGAAGATAGACTTGCCCACCTACGTGGACTAAAGACTATATATGTTCTCCTATTCCATCCTATGTTTCCTTCAATCGGTTATCAGCAGAACATATGTGTTGTATCAGTTGAATTTTTTAGAAGAACATGAGCCATCTTCATTCACTGAGGCAGCGAAAGATCCCAAGTGGTGGCGTGCAATAGAGTTCGAACTTACTGCACTCATGGAGAATCATACTTGGGATGTTGTTCCCTTACCACCGCATCAAAAACCGATTGGATATAAATGAGTTTACAAGATCAAGTTCAAATTAGACGGTTCCATAGAACACCACAAGGCTAGGTTGGTAGCCAAAGGCTTCACTTAAAGAGAAGGTATTGATTATCATAAGACATTCTCTCCAGTCGCAAAGGAAGTTACCATCCAATCTTTTTTATCTGTTGCAGCTATATGCAATTGGTCCTTACATTAGATGGACGTCCACAACGCCTTCCTTCATGGTGATCTAGATGAAGAGATCTACATGGACCTTCCTCAAGGATTACGCAGACAAGGTGAGTATCGGGTATGTCGTCTTCGCAAATCCTTGTATGGATTAAAACAAGCATCTAGATAATGGTATGCCAAGTTTACTGCTGCATTAACCAATATAGGTTTTCAACATTCCAAGCATGATTATGCTCTATTTACATGAAATGTGGGAAGATTATCAATTTATTTGTTGATATATGTTGATGACATATTAGTTATGGGAAACAATGATTCTCATGTTGCAAGATTCAAGGAATATTTGCCCTCCACTTTTCACATCAAGGATTTAGGACCTCCCAAATACTTTCTTGGCATTGAAATTGCCAAGTTTGATAAAGGAATTTCCCTTAGTCAGAGGAAATTTGTTTTGGAAATCATTTCTAAAGCAGAGTTATCAGGTTGCAAACCAGCAATAATTCCTATTGAACATAATGTCAAGTTGACAACACGAGTATGATCTCAATTCTTCTTCATCAAATAAGGATCCATTGGTTAGGGATCCATCAGGGTATCAACGACTTGTTGGAAAGTTGATATATCTAACCATGACAAGACCTAATATATGTTATGTAGTACAAATACTCAGCCAATTCATGCATATGCCAAAGGTGTCACACATGAATGCAGCCTTGAAAGTTGTAAGGTACTTGAAGGGATGCCTGGGGCTCGATATATTTCTATCTCGTGAGTGTGATATGGGGATGACAACATTTTGTGACACTGATTACGCTACTTGCTCGATGACTAGGAGATCAATCATCGGTTTTTGTATTAAATTGGGAAAGTTGTTGATTTTATGGAAGACAAAGAAGCAATCTATCGTGTAATTGTTATTAGCTAAGTCAGAATATCGAGCCATGGCAAAAACTACTTGTGAAATAGTCTGGATACAAGGACTTCTTTCAGATTTTGGAATACAGGTTAGTGGACCAAGTGAATTGTTCTGTGATAATGATGATGCACTTAAGTTAGTAGCAAATCCAGTTTTTCCTGAGAGAACAAACACATAGAAGTTGACTGTCACTTTACTTGTGACAAGATAAAAAAAGGGAGTTCTCGTAACAAAGGGCATCAGAACAGTGGATCAACCTGCAGATATTTTCACTAAGCCGTTATGCCAAAGACAACACAAGTTTCTATTGAGTAAGTTAGGTGTCCTCGACATATATAGGCCACCAGCTTGAGGAGGAATGTTGGAAGATCTTAGAGTCGATTCTGATTATAATTGGTTCTAGTGAATCTTTGATTAGTACAGTAAATAGGAAATTTTGGAATTTTGATTCATGTATATTATTTTTCCTATTTTATTCTTTCATTCGTACACATTATAAATGCACAATGTAATAGCATACATAATACGATATAGAGAAACATTTTCCCAAATTTCCTTCTCTTTTCTATCAAAGATCCCTACCTAGCTCGGAGAGATCGTCGTGGTAGAGGACCCGGAGCATCGCCTCCATCGTCACCGCCCGCATCGGTGTTTCCGGCCAGCAACGGGTGAGTTTAGCTCTTAATCCTTTGATTAGTCTTTAAACTTGCTTAGGGTTAGTTTAGTTAGATTTAATTCCTAGTTTAAGTGATTTAATTAAGTTGCCTTATTAGCCCTAAGATAGGTGGTTGGATAGATGAATTAGATTAGTCTAGCTTAATCTTGCTTTATTTGCTTAATGTGGTTTATGTGGTTAATTAAGTATGCTTGGCCCTAATTAATTGATGGTTCCTTTAATTAATGATTTTAATGATTTCAATTTAATTTATAGTTTATTAAATTCTAGAAAATTACTATTCATGCGACACTATTCACGATGTATTGTTCACGTTCACATTGCGATGCACGTTTGTTCATCCATAATGCGAAAAGTGTCTAAACTTCATATGTGCTGATTCTATAAAAGAAATGAATGTGAAAATGCATGGGCATCTACATGAATTGAGTGATGATTGTGCAATTGTGTGGTGATTGGAAATTTGGTATTTATTCAGAAAATCCCGGGTGTCGGGTTTTGACACCGAAAATGGATTTTAAGTATTATATCGGCTTGTGGGGTTTGAAAAGGAAAGTATCATTTTTTTGGTTCGAATTAATGTGTGCCACGCACGACTACTTTCTCAAATGTTTTTAATATGAAGGAAAGAGGCCGGATTACTATTTTATTAGGGCATTTGAGTGAAATGCAAAGTGTCCTGAGCCGGGAATTGTCGTGTGTTGATTAAGAGGAAACCATCACGGATGTTGAGCTGGACATGCCCCCCATATGGGATGCCCACGCAATGGACGCCGGTCGCAGTAGAGGCTGGGCCGATTGGACCGATGCGTCCTTCGAGAATGCTGTCAACGTAATGATGAAGCCGTGCTCCAAGGGGGAGACAATGCTCCTTTAGGAATGCCGTTGACGTAGTGATGAAGCCATGCTCCAAGGGGAGATGATGCTCATTTGGGAATGCCATTGACATAATGACGAAGCCGTGCTCCATGGGGGAGAGATGATGCCTAACATTAATGTCAGTAGATAGCCGAATCAGTGGTAGGCTACACCCTTGAGTGGCAGTGAATAACAATTGGAATGCATGATTGTTTGAGTTGATTAGGTTGAGACCCCTATGATTAATCGAGTGGATAAGACGTTTCAATTGTTGTATGCATTAAATATATGCATGATGTTGTTGAACTGTGCTAATGTGCAAGAACGCATGAGAATCATGGCATTTGTGATTTCAGTCATGCACGAGTTAAGCACATTGTTTATGATACGCACGCATAAACCGATAACATGTAGGATGTGGCAATGGCCATGTGAGATCGCTTGTGATGCGACTCATATGTAATTGATGAAATATATCATCTAATAGCCATGTGCATTGTGTGTATCGTGCTGAATTATAACATACAGGGTATGGCATACCAGGTAAGGTTGTATGCAAATCGACTATTGGTTGTTGCTTGTGGTGGGGTAGTTTTGGATAGATACCCTGAGTTGAGTTGGTGTACTAACCAGGGCTTAGGGGTGGAACTTGCTGAAATTTATATCTCACTGGTTATTAAACAACCATTTTCAGGTCCCTAGTGTGAAGAGCCAGGAGATCGAAGCGGAAGGGTCAAGAGCATAGGTGGCTCAGTAGTTCTTTATGACATAGGCCTTCTGTATAAGCTTGAGGTATTTATAAAAGTGCATTTGATTTGAAGTTAGTTGTCCTACTTTTCTATCCCATGTTTGTTGTTGTCAAGGGATTAGTTAATTCGCTTCCACATGTACAATAAAATGAAAATAGTCGGTGACGAATCCTAAGAACGTCGCGAAATTCTATCAACCACCGAGGGTTGTGCACGTGCTTGAGGTTTGGGGTGTGATAGTGGAGGCAAGGCTTCTGGCTGACGGTGAGGTTGTGATGGTGAGGGAGCGGCACAGAAGAGCAGAGACCGAGCCGCGACTGCGATGGAAGGCCAGTGGTGAGGTTGCAACTGCAAAGGAAGAAGGGCCAGAGGGCTAGAGGCTAGGGGACAAACTATAGTGATGAGGCAACTGAGAGAGAGTAGAGATCGAGAGGGAGAGGGTCCTACAAGGAGGAGGAGGAGGTAGCAGTTAGGGTTTGTGAGGGAGGAAACTCAAAAAATTAAAAAATGGGATTTGATGGGACTTTGGCGTGATCCTTTCTTTTTTGGAGGGAGGGGAGGTGGGGTGGACAGGAGGGTGTTCAATTTTCAAGAAAGAAGTGACAAGTTGGGGAAAGGGGGGAGAAGAAACGAGGAATGAAATAAATTTGGGGGTGGGCGTTGGGGGTGGACCGGGGACTTTTTTTATCAGAAAAATAAATAAGGGAGGCTAAAATTATTTCGAAAAATAAAAGTACTATTGTTGAATAATTGTAAAAAATCATAGATTTATTTAAATAAGTTGATTCTAATTTCTTGTTAGTCATTATTTTCATCAATAATTTTTGTTAAAATTAGAAACATGTCCCCAAACATGGATACGCATTAACTATGAATGTCTTTCGAATTTCCTATGAATAGATTTATTAATATTATTAGTGTAAATTCATTGTAAACTCTTTTTATTGTTATTTATTTAATTTTGAATTTGAATAATATTAATTAAAAAAAATATTCATCTAATATACCACATATCCCAACATGTCGAAATTCTCTATTTTGAGAAATGACATGTTAGCGTGTCACGTGTTGGTATCACGTGTCAATGCTACTTAGGATAGAACAGAGGGAAAGCTAATTGCAGGTCTTATCTTTTCTTTGGAGCAAATAAGGCTTTTGAATTAATATTTTGTTCTTAATATGAGTTTCTCTTGACAAAAGAAAGAAATAGTGTATGTACAGTTGTGTCCCTTAATCGATGCGATAGAATTTTCGCACCCACTATCTTTAGGATGAGTTTCAAACTCTTTCCGACTTCATGATCTTCAAAAAGAAATGATAGTTTATTATGGTGTTTCACTTATTTTTAAAATGGAGTTCACACTTGAGAAGGATTGTTCCTTGTTACCAATCCAACTCTATAGCATCGGCAGCCATTTTTTAAATCTATTTGCCATAATCTTCAATAAAATCTTGTATGCGAAGTTGCAAAGGCTAATACGGCGATATCGGCATGTTTTTATGGATTTGGTGT
Organism: Eucalyptus sideroxylon x Eucalyptus melliodora; assembly: GCA_016097485.1. NCBI lineage: Eukaryota > Viridiplantae > Streptophyta > Magnoliopsida > Myrtales > Myrtaceae > Eucalyptus > Eucalyptus sideroxylon x Eucalyptus melliodora. The sequence goes on along the minus strand of CM027831.1, from coordinate 59,388,309 downwards.
CTTCAGAATAAGGGTTCCATGAGTTCTATTTAGGGCTAGTTCTAAAACCCCTGAGCAAAAAAACCCCCTGACTTTTTCAAAGATGTCCTTGTTGATTACATCCCAATGTTGTTTATATAATATTCCATTTAAGCCATCTAGACCATGAGCTTTTTGTGTACCTAGTTGAAAAACAACACCGTGAACTTCTATCATGGTTACTTTGCCACAAGATGTACAATTATATCATTTCCAACTAATGTGGGGCATTGATCTAGTACCGTTGACAATTTCCTAATGAGGTGTATAAATCTCTGAAAAATGAGATGGTGAGACTCTGAAGATGTTGTTTATCCCTTATCCAAAGCTCTTCCATATTCTTCAGCATAGTAATTTTGTTTTTTTTTTTTTGTCTCCTTTGGATAGTTGCTACATGGAAATATTTCGTATTTTTATCTCCCCATCTCAACCAATTAACTCTGGATCTTAACTCCCAAAACATCTCCTCTCTTCTCCATAAAGTTTCAATTTCCTCCTTTTAAGGGGCCGAGCCCGACTAGTGTTTTGATCTGGTTTACATTATTTGTTAGGGATTGTAACTCTTATTTAAGGGCATTTATACGAAGATGGTTATTTGGAAATTTCCTTTACTCCATTCTCCTAAAGCATGGGTTACGGCCTTCATTTTGTCCCTCAAACCAGCTTCATCTAAACTAAGAGATTGCCATGATTGTTTAACAACTTCTATACATTCAGCATCTTCAATCCAAAAGGCTTTAAATCGAAATACTCTTCTTTTCTTAATAGGTTCAGCACTACATGCAAGTAGTAAAGGCAGACTCGACAATTGGGAGAGCATACGCTTTTGCTTAAGGGAACATAAGCCTCTAATCTAAATTGCACATCATGCTATCCAACTTCTCCTTAACAAGGCTAGCCCCCTTCCCTATTGTTTGACTAGGTAAAAGCACACTCTTTACAATCTATTTTCATCAACAAATAGTCATTTAAGCACTTTTGGGATAGCTTTTAGCCATTCTATTTCCCACCTTTTTTCCCAATGATAGAGTACTTCGTTAAAGTCCTCCAAACGAACCCATGGTAAAGCATTGATACACTCATCTACATCATTTTTTCCCGCAAGTTTAATCTCTCCCAAAAAAAAAAAAAAATGGGAGCATGAACGCAAGTGACCTGCATTTTTTTCCGGCTATCATAATATTCATACACCAAATTTAACATTTCCTAGATTCCACTACTACTTCCTCACTCTAAAGAGCCGCTAAACCCCTTGCAATTCCTATCGAGTTCTCCAAAAAGCTATATTTAAATTCTAATGTGAGAAGTCACATTTTCTTGGTTTTTAGTCTCTATTAATATAGCCAAATCGTGCCTTTTGTGACCCGTAATGGCTTGCAAGTTTTGGACTGTCGGTGATGTGCCCAACACCCGACAGTTCCAACACAATATCTTCATTTGTAAACCGTTGGTTTTTTAGGGCTAGCCACTATAGCCATCTCGTGGTGTCTCTTGAAGTTTGGATTCATCAAATTCAAGCAACTCTATAGAGGTAGAGTTATAAGGATCGTACCTCTTTAATTTCTTTGTTAGTGACACTTTAAAGCCCCCGTCTATTTTCTTTTTTACCTTTTTTTTTTTTGCCAGGATGAAGATTTCCCAGCCTGCAACTTTTGTTATTATGCCTCCTCAATGCTCATTGGGCATTTTTCAGTATTCTGTTGGTGTTCCTCTTCATAACCTAATATGGTAAAGTTAGTTTGTGCCCATTTAATTATGGGTTTTATTGATGTATGCTCCCCATAAACATAACTATTTGGGTGCTTTGGGTTAGTGTGTCAGTAGCTATTTGTTCTTCCTCATTATCTTCCACACCATCACCATAAAAAATTTGCCAAAATGGACTAGTCTCTTTGGCCTCTACTTTTAGCCAATGCCTAAATCAATTTGTACTCTTTTCTTCATATTTGGCTTCATCAAAGGGAACTTCCCAAAATGCCCAATTTTACAACAAGAGTATCAAAATCAAGGTAATCTTTTATACTTAAAATCCAGCCATATCTTTCCATCTCCTAGGTTATATAAGTTTCCTAGGCTTAATGGAGTATCTAGGTCTAGAACTACCCTTGTCCTTCCCACTTTCCAAAAAGCCACTCCCTTTTTTTCTACTTTAACTACCTAAACACAACCTAATGTTTGAGTTATGTGGGAGACTACCTCCTCACAACAACATTCAATAGGGAGGCCATGAACTTGAACCCAAAAGGCACAATTTGTGAATTTATAACATTGGTCAGGTTTGTTGGGTTCCCAAGGTTTAAGGATTAGTAAATTGCTCACAAAAAACCATAGGCTATTTACTAACACTCTCTCTTTATCCATCTCAGAATCGAAAGTGAAGGATAATATACCTGATTCCCGCTACGCAAAGGTAATTGAATCTACCTTCCATGCTCTCTTCATTTTATTGAGGAATGCTTAATAGTTGATGTTGCCTCCCTAATGCAGCTTCTCAAACATTGTACGGTTACATTCATCCAGGATCTCCTAAAAAATCACTCCTTCTCATGGTGGGGCATCAACTTCCATCCTTAGATTACCCAATCTTTGGCAAAGTACTATTAGGCGATTATCCACCCCTCCAAGTTCTTCCATTTAACCCATCTTAGAAGCAGAAGATGATGCGAGGCCAGATCGCGAGGGATAGACCAGAACAACTAGTTTCCAACTTCATTCATCCAACCAAATACCCAGACAATTGCAGTAGAGACGAAGATTCAGACAAGACCCAAAGTGAGGATTACCACCTACATTGACCTTTTCTCGTGAAAGAGCAGTTGATTTCAGCCAACACTAATGGAATTGGGCAAAATAGGGTTTATGGGGGCTTTTCTAGCATTATGTGGGAAGGGTAAGAAGCGGGAGTCTTCCACGGGTCCAATGTGGGGATTTCATTGTCAAAATCTCGAAAGGGGACTATAAGGGATTTAGGGTTTATGGGACACCAAAAGGGAGGTAGGATTTTTGGGGGTAGGCTACCACCATTGGTAGAGATAAGCTCTGCCTAACAATAGAGTTTTCCCCTCTCCTGTCTTGGACCTTTTTGAACCTATCGGCAGGCAAGTGACGAATCAAGCTTGTACCTGTCCAGCTTGTTGTACGTGTGTAGCTGTCCACTTAGTTATTTTAGTTTGAATTTTGTCGTATGGAGATTGCTGATTTTTTAATATGAGGAATGGGCTATAAATTGTATCCAACTAACGATGCGTGTATCCGAAACGAAAGAATAGTGAAGGAGGGTATGTGATTCTCTTTTATACACTCTCATTCCCTTGTTTCTCTCATGCCAAAGGAAAAACTTGCCCTGTTTCTCCAATTTCACCATTTCTTAGTCTTGTTTTCAGGTTATGCAACTTCATGAGCTTTTATCTTACCAATGCAACTCGCTGTAAAGTAGAAGTAATGGACCTAGACGCACTTAGGACTTAAACTAAAATTGGCAATCTAGCAAAAGGATTAAAACTGCCTTATACTGAAGGGGTTGGTCGAAACTTTTCAGAGATATGCTTAAACTAGCTCAAAATACTCTTAGCTGGAGAGAACTTTCCACCAGAACAAATTCTAATCATCACCATAATTTATTCTACTATGTTATGAAAAAGTTGTTCAAGGTAATAATATAACATGAGGTTCACATCCAACCCAACACTAGAAGGTTATTGAGCAAATCAAATTCATATAAATGACACACCACCATATCATAAAGCTGTAAACTATAGCCCCAATTAATCCTTCAATTGGCGATGAACACGAATGTGGCTACCAATATTAGAACGCAGGCAACAAAAGTTGGCCAAGGTAAGTCGCCAAGCAGAATGCACATCAAGAGACTACATGTGACACATTCAAGAGCAACGGTGATCACAATCAAGGCAAGTCGAAAACTTGGGTCAATATCTTGCCTTCCCATCTCTAAGATTAAGTTTTGCCGAATGATTTTGATTGCTTCACAGATAAGCATAATGTTTGGTGCACTGGAAATGTTGGCTGGACCTATAGAGGTATGCTTGCCTCTGATGAGCTGATGCAAAGCATTCTCGAAGGAATCGAGATCTTCGTTAACTTGAGCCACATGATCCAACAGGTTCCTTAGAATAAAAATCAGCAAATCACTTGTTAGACAACTGTCTTTCACAGAAGCTCAAATAATAAGGATCAAGAATAAGCATATTGATAGATTACAAAGAACATGCAAGCAACTCATACTTGTACCATGATTTCCTAATGAAACAATAAAAAGGACTGATTCACCTAATCTACGCAGAGTATAGATTGTTTCCTAATGAAACAGCACACACGTGATGAAACACACACGGAAACATGATAAGAGAGAAGAAGTTCTTTTTCACGAAAGGAAATGAAGACAGCACTCACAGTCCTCCACACTCAAGTCCTTTCCAACCTTGCGATTTTCAAAAAGACACGTAGTTATTGTGGATTTCACTTTCCTAAGGCAAACTCAGCTGTTTGATGGTATGCATACTTGGAGGGAGGATTATTCTGCATGTACAGAATATCCCAAAAGCCTCATCACAATAAGGATAGATCGTCATGCAAGCAACTCATACTTGTACCATGGTTTCCTTAATGAAACAATAAAAAGAACTGGATTCACCTAATCTTACGCAGAGTATAGATTGTTTCCTAATGAAACAGCACACACATGATGAAACACACACAGAAACATGATAAGAGAGAAGAAGTTCTTTTTCACGAAAGGAAATGAAGACAGCACTTGCAGTCCTCCACACTCAAGTCCTTTCCAACCTAGCGATTTTCAAAAAAGACACGTAGTTATTGTGGATTTCACTTTCCTAAGGCAAACTCAGCTGTTTTGATGGTATGCATACTTGAGAGCGATTATTCCCGGTATGTGTAACATCCAACCTACTTGTGTGATATTGTCAATTCACAGAATGGGACCCAAGGCATTATAAATTGGCCCAAGACTCTCTCCCTAGGCGATGTGGGACATTTGCACACCGAGGCGCGGATGCACCGCCATCCCTCCTCCCCACGCACCGCCGGGTTATGAGTCCTACCGTATTCAATTACAGAATGGATATAAAAAATTTACCCATTTGACATTCTTACTTTTCGACAGATTTACACCGAGTATACCCTGACATGAGCACGAGCAAACATACTTTGTTCTTGGAGTCTAGTTATTATGAACAGCGATAACAAAAAATTGGATCAATTAACAAAATAAAAAAAGACAAAATCTGGGTGATACGACATCACTTCCTTAATCCAGGAAATGCGAGAAACAAGCCATTTTGCATCCACCAGATATGCCCCTAGGTACAGTTCTGAGTAGAGCCAGTTTCTGCTCTTTGAGAGTCGAGTCGTGATGAACATCTCAATCAACAAAAGGAAAAAAAGAAACAAAAAGGACAGAAGAAAAAATCTAAATGGTACAAATCAGTGTTCAGATCCGACTCTCACAATCTAATGCGAGAAACAGGCCATTTTCTACAGGCAAGTGAGATACCCCCTCAGGCTGACTGAACAAGTTCAGAGTTCCAGAACCTGTTCTACATGGAGCGCAGGTTTTTTCGCCATAAAACAGCATTCACGTAATGGAATATACAGTGTGACATGATCAGAAGAAGGAACTAGAAAGGATATCAAGATTTCGGCATGAGTTTCCCCAAAGAACATCGAGATATTGACATGAGTTCCCTCAGAATCCTCCAACGTTAACGGAGCTGGGCTACCGTGCTTTCTTATATATTTTAGGTCGCTGAGGCTTACCTCGAACCAACTTGATCAGCAGGATTGTTGCTCTCCATTAAACTTCCTACTTTGCCTAATCTCTCCTCTTCTTCCTGAAAATATGGTTTCTTCAAAGCGTCTGCATATTGCTGTCCTGTAAACGAAATGATTCAGGTGAAAAAGAGACGTGGGGACTCGGGGTGTTTTTCATTTCCTCGTGTAATATTCTATGGTGTCAGGCTGTCCTTTCCTTTTCCGCTATGGATTGTACCGCCCCCGAAAGGCATGTAGAAAGTCAAGCAGATCGAAAGAAGAGGTCTAATTAGACGTCATTGAGGCCTTGTTAGACGTCATATTCCCTACTTTTTTATCTGAATTTTCTTTCTGCTTTTCGGGTGGGTCCAATCAAAAGCGGAAGATGACAGCCCTATGTCGTTTTGTCTGTTCTTGCTGTTGCTTTACACTTGTTCACCTATTACTTTGCCCTCTATTGCTCTTTTTTGAACTTTTTGTTAATATATCCAGATTTTCCTACACGAGGTTTCTAATGACAGAAACTCCCGGGGCAGACATATGTACTCAAGGGCATCTTCGTTATTCAGTCAGTGTAGATCCACTAGAAGGTAAAGTTTATTGCTAATAGTCATTAATCCTTTTTTTTTTAATTGGATGCAAATTATTTACCTCATAAGGCAACCACGAGTATCTTAACATATGTCAACGGTCGATGCATGCCTCATTTATGCACATCCACAGCTGTGAATTGGTTGAAATGTCAATTGAAGCACCTTCAAGTAGAGGATCTTCATCCTCTTTTTCTATTTATATTTAAAATATTTATTTATTTATTTTTGTATGTGATCTAAGTAATCATATTTATAAAAATATTTTCAAAATTATTCATATTTTGGAGAAGCAAATAGAGACTAAGTGAAAACTAGACATCATCTCTCCTTATCCATTACTTAAATTCTATTTGAATTGTAAGATCATGAACAAAAGTAGTCCAACAATAGAATAACAAATTAAAGCTCACAACTTCTCTCATATCTAATTTTTCAAAATCATTTTCAAATGATGTGGATTTTATCTAAAATCACTGACATTGTTTACTTTCTTACAAAGGTATCTATTTTGATTGATATAAGCTAAATTTAGATGAGTGGATTTCTAGGACGTGCATGACAATATTTATATTTCTTTATTTCTCTATTTTTCTATTCCCAGGAATAGGTTTTGAATAGAAATTCGTTTGGTAACGCAATTTCATTTTTCTATTTTTGGAACAAATTTATATTCCAGAAATAAATTTGGAGTAGAAGAAGTTAAATTTTTAGCTTTTCTATTTTTTGAACAAAAATGAGAAATCAAAATTTTTCTCATCGTTCACTCTTGTCACTGCTCGTCACTTACTTGCCGCCCGTGAGATGCCGAACGCTCGCCTCCGATTGCTAATTGCCAACCGTCGGCCACCAGCCACAGACCGCCAACCACTAGCCATCGAACTCCGGCCACTCGTCGCCAACCACCGGTCGCCAAATGCCGGACACCGGACATCGGACGCCCACAGGTCATTGGCCACTCATCGCTAATTGTTGGATGCGGAGGCTCACCACCAACCACCAGATGTCTGCCGCCAACTATCCGCCACTCACCACCGGCCGTCGGCCACCCACCGTTGACCTTCGGTCGTCGGACTCCTAATGTTGAACATTGGACATAGGTGCCGGACGCTGGACGTCTAACTCCAGGCTTTGGCCATCCGCCGCCGGTCACCGGAGGCCAAACGCCGATCGCCGAACGTCAGACTCCAGGCATTGAACGCTGGTCATTGTCGCTCCTAGAATTAGAAATTTTATTCTGTTATCAAACGAATGTTTATTTCAGAAATAGAAATTTTAAATCATTATCAAATGCGTTTCTTTGCTCAGAAACCCGTCCATGGAATAGAAATTGAAAAATCAATTTTTGATTAAAAATTGATTTCTATTCCAAAAATTTTGTCGTGCGTGCCTCTAAAGTCGCACGAATCCTGCTCCTAATACGAACATATGTGGATACTTAATTCATACTCTAGATTTGATTGACAATTGAACTACAAAAGATTGCTACTTATGATTTGCACACATTTGAGCCAAAGACATGGTTGATCTATGGAGGTGGAACTTGGGAACTCTCCTTTTTCACTCCTTTCATCATCAGTCTCATTGAAAACAGCTAACGCCATGTTCTCATGTCGTCGGATCCCATGAAGCTTTCGAAAAAAAAAACTCCAAACTTAGACCAAACACGCATTTCCTAGCTCCACAAGTCGTTAGAGAAGTCCCAATATATTTTTCACACGAAGAGGAGACTGTGCAATAAACGGACCATTTATGACTTTATCATCACCAAGAAGCAAAGCTATATTCCCACAAAAAAAAAAAAAAAAAAAAAGAGTCCATAAAAAGACGGGTGCGAGCTAAATTTTCTCAACGCAACAATCAATTTGAAAGCAAGATACACGAGTTTTTTTCCGAGTCGATCGTATGCAAAAGGGAAAAAAAAAAAAAACACATGAATCATTGCAATCTGGAGGAAACTACGTATTTAGAGGGATGAAGAATTACCGGAATTCAGCCAGAGGAGGATCGAGAGCTATGCAGCGGCACCAGGTGAGTAAAGCGACTATGCAGGAACGTGGATGGAGGATTTTATACGGGTCGGATCTTAAATCGGAATCCTCTATGACCCGTAACAGATCCGGTTGTCGATGCAGCGGGCCGGTCTAGGCCCAAAAGTGCCTGCTTTGCGTGAACGTTGAGAACAATTAGGCACATACTAGAGAAATTATATTTGTGGCACATGCTAATTTAATCGATTATCCATAGAGTAAGTGTTTTTTTTTTTTTGAACAGGAGGAACCAGTTTGCACCGATAGTGCGCCATAAACCCCCCGGTGACACTAGCAGGGAAACCACCACCCCGACGTCACGCCTAAATCACCACACAGCGCTTCAACCTTCTTGCTTTGCAGGGGCTTCGAACCCTGGCCTCCACCGGGGAGGGCCAAGGATCTACCATCCACGCCACCGGCCGGTGGTTTCCATAGAGTAAGTGTTGGTTTTTGCCTACTGTATCGAAACAAATCCAACGACGATTCAACTTTGATAGAAATCTTTATGTAATGTTTATGTCTGTTTGTCAGATATATCATAGAGACAGCATAACAAAATTAACAAAATTGTAATTGAAAAATAATTAAAGATATAATCCTCTAATTATCTTACTTACCAGCATTGAATTTAATCTTACAGCCATTTTTAATAAATTCCCATATTGATTTTTCTTTTCATATTTAACTCTCTCCAAAATTGGCAAAAGAACGCTTCAAGTGCCATAACTTTGGCCAAAGAGACACTTAAGTGCCATAACTTACAAAAGGTATACTTAAGTGCCACATTCGAAGAAAAACGGATCACTTGAATGCCGTGACATAACTTACAAAAGGTACACTTAAGTGCCACATTCGAAGAAAAACGGATCACTTGAGTGCCACTCCGGTCAAAGTACGGCCAAAATGCCAACGTGGTGTTTTTCCGGCGAAGCGCGCCCAAAACGACGTTGTTTTGCACGCTGACGTGGCAAAAACGGCGTCGTTTTGGGCTGACGTGGTAAAAAAAATAAAAAATTAATTAAATTAAATTAAATTACATTTAGTTAAAATATTTAAAAATAATAATTTTAAAATTAAATTTAGTTTAAAATAATAAAATTAAAAATTTTAAAAACTAAAAAAAAAAAGAAAAGGGAACGGGAGGTGGCGGCCGAGAGGCTTAGCGCAGCCCGCCACCGCCGCCCGGAAAGGCCGGCGACGTGGGGAGGGTCGGCCGGGGGTCGCCGGGCCCGGCCGTGGGGCCGGCGACCCGGCCGACCGGGCAGCGAGGGTCGCAGCCCTCGCCCAAATTCGGCGAGGGTCGGCGGCCCTCGCCCGGCCAGGCCAAGGGCGGCCGCCCGACGGGGCGACTCCAGCGGCGAGGGCTCGCGGCCCTCGCCCAAATCCAACGGTGAGGACTCGTGAGCCCTCGCCGGATCTGGGCGAGTGCCGCAAGCCCCCCTTGATCCAGCGGCGAGGGCTCGCGGCCCTCGCCCAGATCCTGCAGCGAGGGCTCGCGAGCCCTCGCCGGGTTGGCCGGGGTCGCCGACGCCCGGCTGTGGCCCGGCAACCCCAACCGACCCTCCTCGCCGTCGCCGGCCCTTCGCTCCCTGGCGGCGGCGGCGGCTAGGCTGATCCCTTAACCGCCTCCCAACGCTTTTTTTTTTTTTTTAATTTTTTTAATTTTTTTAATTTTTTAAATATTTTGACTAAATTTAATTTTAAAATTATTATTTTTTAATATTTTAACTAAATTTAATTTTAAATTTAATTTAATTAATTAATTTTTTTTCCACTTCAATCCAAAACGACGCCGTTTTGACCACATTAGCGTGCAAAACAGGCTATCTTGGGCGCGTTTGCCGAAAAAACGCCACGTTGGCGTTTTGGCCAGATTTTTGGCCGAAGCACTCAAGTAATCCATTTTACTCCGATTTTGGCACTGTACTTTTCATAAGTTATGGCACTTAAGTCCCTTTGGCCAAAGTTCCAAAAAATTTAAAGGTTTTCTTCACACGCATGCCTGTACTCTTTTTATATCAGGGGAATAGAGTCACCTTTTACATGGATTTAAGAACCTAAATCACAATTAGTTTGATTCGTCATTTATTATCATGTGATGCAATAAAATACATGAAAATGCGCACGTGACCATCATTGTTCTTCACCATGGACCATGCATGACTAACTCGCGACAAGACGAGTGATGTATGAAATAAATTATCAAATAATTTTGGTAAACCAGTCTAAAAAGCAGAATCGTAGTGATCAAAACGGAGCTGTGTTAATCTGGTTAGCTATCTTATTGGGCAGGCAAGTGACAAATCAAGCTTGTACTTGTCCAGCTTGTTATATGTGCGTAGTTCGATGGAACAAATTACTTAGAACTTGTGAGCTATCCAATTAGCTATTTTAGTTTGAAATTTGTTATATAGAGATTGCTGATTTTGTAATATGATGAACGAGCTATAAACTATATCAAACTATCGATGTGTGTATCCGAAATGAAAGAATAGTGAATGAGGGTATGCAATTCTTTTTCATACATTCTCATTCCCCTGTTTCTATCATGCCAAAGGAAAAACTTGCCCTGTTTTTCCAATTTCACCATTTCGCAGTTCTGTTTTCAAGTAACGCAACTCCATGAGTTTTCATCTTACCAATGCAACTTGATCCAAAGTAGAATTATTGAAACTAAACGCAATTAGGACTCAAAATTGAAAATGGCAATCTAGCAAAAGGATTAAAACTGCCTTACAGGGAAGGGGCTAGCGGAAACTTTCGGAAATATGCTTAAACTAGCTCAAAAATACTCTTGGCTGGAGAGGACTTTACACCGGAACAAATTCTAAACATCATCATAATTTATTCTACTATGTTATGTAAAAGGCGCTCAAGGTAATATTATAACATGAGGTTCACATCTGACCCAGCATTGGAAGGTTACTGAGCAAATCAAATTCTTATAAACTATATCGCCACATCAGAAAAGCCATGAACTATGGCCCTAATTAATCCTTCAATCCGCAATGAACACAAACATGACAACCAGCATTAGAATGCAGGCCACAAAAGTTGGCCAAGGCAAGTCGCCAGGGAGAGCGCACACCAAGAGACTGCACATGATACATCCAAAAGCAACAATGATCACAGCAAATGCAAGTTGAAAACTTGGGTCAATATCTTGCCTTCCCATCTGTAAGATAATTTTTTGCCAAATGATTTTGATTACTTCACTGATAAGCAAAATGCTTGTGCATTGGAAATGTTGGATAGACCTCAAGAGGTATGCTTAACCCTAATGAGTTGACACGGAGCATTCTCAATGGAATCAAGATCTTTGTTAACTTGAGCCACATGATCTAGCACGTTCCTTGGAATAAAAATTAGCAAATCGCTTGTTAGACAATTGTCTTTCATAGAAGTTCAAACAATAAGGATCAAGAATAAGCATATGGATAAATTAACAAAGAACATATGAGCAACTCATACTTGTACCATGGTTTCATAATGAAACAATAAAAAGTACAGATTCACCTAATTTACGCAGAGCGCAAATTGTTTCCTAATAAAACAACATACACATAATGGAACACACACAGAAACATGATAAGAGATATGAAGTTCATTTTCATGAAAGGAAATGAGGACAGCACTTGCAATCTAAGTAGCATGGACACGCGACATGGATACGCGACATGACACGATACGTCGATACGTCATTTCTAAAAAATAGAGAATTCCGACACGTTGCGACACGTTGTATATTAAATGAATATTTTTATTTTTAATTAATTTGATTCAAATTCATAAATAAATAATTAATTAAAAAAGAGCCTATAATAAATTTACACTAATAATATTAATAAATCAGTTCATTTCAAATTCATATATTCATAGTTAATGCGAAACATGTTTTTAACTTTAACAAAAGTTATTGATGAAACTAATAATTAATAAGAAATTAGAATCAATTTATTTAAATAAATCCATGATTTTCTACAATGACCAAAATTTATCATTATTCAAAATTCAATACTTTTATTTTTTGAAATTATTTTTTAATTTCATTTATTTAATTTTCCGATTAAAAAAATCCCCAAAATCCACCCCTTCTTTTCCTTCATCCATTTCCCTCCACCCCAAATTTATTTTATGTTTTTCCCTTCCCCACCACTAACCCCCAAAGCTCAAAAGTCACACATCATCCCCCTTTTTTATTATTTTTTTAATTCCCTTATCGAAACCCTAGTTACCCTTCTTTTCCTCCTCCTTCTACCTCTCACCGCATGACCCCTTCAGCCCTTCTTATGGCATCTTAAAATTTCATGACAACACATGGGTATACCATGAACCTTATAAGTTGGATTTTATTGATTATTGTTGCAATTTTATGGCCATGTGAGTGTTTGAGATTATGAAATTAAGTTGGGATTTAAAGTAAATTGTTAAGAGCAATTATGGGCTTATTTAGTATTATTTTTAGGCCATTTAAAAATAGGATTTTAGACCCAAAAGTGTTGGACCCAAAGTGGGCCAAGGAGCCTGGCCCACGAAACCCAAATGAGTTGCCATCGATTGAAGGAGGAGAGGGAGAGGCCCGGCCCATTTGGCCCATAAACCTGCATGGGAAAAAAATGCCAAGTGGCGAGAGGGACTTACCAAGTGGTGTCGGCATGTAAAGTTAATGATTGCTAATCATGAGTGGAAGGAAAAAAAAGGGGAGAGAGAGGAGCAGATTGCTTGAGGGTTTGAGCAGAGAGAGAGAGAGGAGGTGTCGCACACAAGGAAGAGAGGAAGAGATAAAGAGAGAAAGTGGGCGTGAAGAGAGAAAGATGAAGAAAAGATTGGCCGCCGTGCACCCGCCTAGTCCCGCCATCGAGCCCGTTTTGCCCTGCTGTTGTGCTTGCTGTGATTTTTCTTTGATTAGAGGCAAGTAGAGTCCTTTAATCTACACTTTTCTTGTTATGATTGTGTGTATTGTATGGTGAATTTCGGAGGTGGTGGAGGTGAGAATTTTTGAAGTTATGGGAGTAGTGCCTTAGCCCAGTAATATGTTTTCTGGAAAAACAGTTCAACTTTTGGTGATTTTGTGAGCTGCATGCAATTTTCTAGTTGGAATCTCACTTCGAATGCTTGATGAAATTTGTAGAGGATTTTTTGAAGATTAAAATATCAAAATTTGAGGGAAAACGGGCAAGTATTTGTTGGTGAAACCATTTTTCTTCAAAGATACTAGATCTTGAAACTATTATGTTGATCCCTTGCGATTCTATGAATTCCAGTCCGAATTTGATCCCATGTCCTTGATAAGAGTTGTAGAAGACATCTTGAGAAGAAACATACTAAAATTTGAGAATAAATGGACCAATATTGATCAGGGAAATGATTTTTCTTTGAAAAGGATTAAATCTGGAGATTGAGCCAAGGGTTAAGGTGAGTTGTAATAATCATATATTTTAATTCATAATGAATTAGACTTCGAATTCCTCATGGAACTTATTCTTCTAGGTCTTGGCTATAACATATCATAATTTCAGAAATTATTAAGATTTTTTGTTAATTTTTCCAGAATTTTAACTAAAGGAGTGCATTCTGTTTTATCCGAAATTTGTTGTATTTTCAAGAATAAATGGATTGCTCTATGAAATATGATGTCTTGGGTGATTAATTATGCTCCATGTGTGGTGACATTTAGCATGCCATATAGCATCAAAAAAGGCTAGTTTAGACCACGGAGATTATTGTATCAAATGCTGATTTGAAATGAGATTTATATGTGAATATATATTGTGATGATAATGATACCGTCAGAGGTGTGAGCCGACGATGCCCCGGAGTGTCGGGATGCCCGAAGTGTGTGTGCCGATGCCCGGTGGTATATCGGTACGTAATTCCAGGGGATGCCTGGTGGTATGTCGGTATGTAATTCCGAAAGGCAAGGGTAACCATTTTCATGGCGAGTCCCAGCAATTCCTTGTGATGCCAGGTGGGATGCAAGATGCCCGGAGTGTGTGTGTCGGATGCCCGGAGGTGTGTGCCGGAGGTTCCTATCGACGCCAGGTTGGGTGCGAACGATATATGAGGGATGCAAACATCGGTCCCTGGGAGAATGATGAGATCCTTTCGAATATCAAAATGGGAATTGAATCATGCACATGTATGTGTGCATATGGCATGTGGTATAATTACCTGTGAAATTGAGTTAATACTATTTGGTATTGAGAATGCGATCATGATGGCATTGAATGGATCTCATGAAGATATATACATGATTGTGTGGATGACATGAATCATGCATATGGTATGTGCATATGGCATGAGATATAATTGTTCATGAACTTGAATTGGTATTGCTTGGCATGGGAAATATGATTAGTAAGGTCGTGAATAAATCTCGTGGACATATATGCATGATGGCATGGATGATATGTGCATTTCACATGAAATTGTGGTTGTCTTGCATGTTGCATTATGTAGCTTGATGGATTTTTACTGCTAAGTGGTTGTACTCACCCCTTTGGGGACCAACATTTCAGATTGAGCGATGCCTCTAGCACCTGTCACACGTGGTACATTCTATGGCTTACCATATGATGTTGAGGTCGAGTGCACAGAGCACCCTTGTGTCGGTGTTCGTGGTCTAGTGTTTATCCGAGTCCATGTTTTGGTCATGTATGATGTGGGCCTACCCGATGGCGCTGTAGTTCAGGAGTTCCTTTCTATACACGTTCAACGCAACGGACTGATGATGGGGATGTTGCCGTCGCCGCTGGCCGATGCACCAAGTTAGGTGTGATTGGAGCATGTGACTAGTAGAGGACGACACTTTTTGGGATGGTCAACACTAGCTGATGGATTGATGTACATGTCTGATGTATAGTTGGGTAATTTTGAGTATAGCCGAGCTTAGTTAAATTCTTGGCCTTTTATTGTACCAACTCGTGAAATCCATCTTAGTTATATAAATAAAAGTGATTCGGCCCTAAAGTATATATATGAAAGGTTGTAGTTGGTGTGTATTACATTGTATTATTTGGATTGAGTACGGGTTAGGGAGATGATGAGTATGCTTCCGTTATATGAACTGCGCTGGGATCGATTAAGGTAATACAAACCCCCAGGTTATATGGACCCGCCACAATTCAATGGTATCAGAGTGACTTATCAATAAGGCAAGTGAAAGATAAGCGAACTATGGCGACCCTAACGGATTGGGGGCCGTTCGAGGGGTGCCACACTTCCTCTCCTCTTCCTCTCGATCTTTCTCCTCCTCCTCCTCCTCACTGCATGACCACCTTCCTCTCTACATGACCCCTTTCCTCTCATCTTCCTCTTGATCCTTCTCCTTCTCCTTCTCTTCGTCGCCAATCCATTGCAATAGTGGCAGCCCTCGTTGCTCTCTCTAGCCGTCTCTCACCATCGCAGTGGTCCGTTCGTGGCTTCATCTCACTGGCGGGAGCTTGCTTTCTCTCTCTTCTTTCTCTCTGTTCGGCTCTTTCTCTAGCTGTCTTTCGCCATCGCTCGCGGCCTTTACTCCCTCGCCCTCCCTCGCCTCCACCCTCCATCAGTCTTCCGGACATGCGTCGACACGCGTGTTGAGAAAAGTTGACTACATGTCTGAGCGTGTCGACGTGTCTAACACAAGCTAACACATGTCGAACACGACACGGAATCAATCGTGTCACAAAAAGGGACAAAGAAGAAAAAGTTCTGGAGTCGTGAAGGAAGACATAGAGGAAAAGTTGTATTCCTTCATTGAATTGTAATCTCTGTACAAGATGTATTTAATTACAAAAGAAGAATCAATAAAAGGAAATAAAAATATTCTCCTATCTTTTCCTATCTTTCTAGTCCTAAAATAAAAAGGACTTTGTATCAATTTACAATTGGTATATTCTAAGTGAATCATATCTTCTAACACTCCCCTTCAAGCTGGTGGTCTATATATGTTCAAGACACCAAGCTTGTTTAGAAGATATGTATGTTGTCCTTGACAAAGAGGTTTAGTAAATATATTCGCAGGTTGCTCCACGGTTTTGATTCCTCTTGTCTCAACTATCCCTTCTTGAATCTTCTCTCGGGTAAAATGACAATCCACTTCTATATGCTTTGTCCTCTTATGCAATACGAGATTTGCTGCAAGTTTGAGTGTTGAATCATTGTCACAAAAAAGTAGAGTTGGTCCTTTAACTTGTGCCTCGAGATCCAGAAGTAGACCCCTTAACTAGACTATTTCACAAACAATCTTGGCCATAGATCTATATTCAGCTTCAGCTGAAGATAATGATATAGTAGATTGTTTCTTTGTCTTCCATGAAAGTAATGATTCCCCCAATTTGATACAGAAACTGGTGATAGATCTCCTACTCATAGGACATGTGGCATAGTCCGCATTGCAATAGGCCGTCATTTCCATGTTGCATTTTCGAGAAAGGAATATCCCTAAGCCTGGACATGTCTTTAAGTATCTCACAATTTTCAAGGCCACATTCATGTGAGATTGTTTTGGATTGTGCGTAAATTAACTAAAAGTCTGTACTGCATAGCAAATATCCGGCCTAGTCATGGTCTGATATATAAGTTTCCCTACAAGTCTCTGATATCTCGATGGATCTTTTAATAGAGGATCATCAAAAGAGGATATACTAGTATCATACTCGATAGAAGTTAGCTTGGCATTTTGCTCGATAGGAATAATTGTTGGTCTGCAGCCCGACAATCTTGCTTTTGATATGATCTCCATCATGAATTTTCGTTGGCTTAGCGAGTTTCCTTGATTTGAACAAGCTATCTCAATTAAAAATAAAAATAAAAATACATAGGTGGTCCTAAGTCTTTGATGTGAAAAGTGGAATGCAGATACTCTTTAAGTCTCTTTATAGCAGAATCATCATTTCCCATGATAAGTATGTCATTAACATAGATCATCAAATAAATAGATGACATACCTTTTGTCCAAGTGAATAAAGTATAGTCATACTTGGATTGTTTGAACCCAGCGACCATAAGCGCATTAGTAAATTTGGCATACCATTGCCGAGAGGCTTGCTTCAATCCATAAAGAGATTTGTGGAGACGATATATCTTAGACTTCCCTTGTCTCCGTAATCCTAGTGGAAGCTCCATGTATATCTCCTTGTCCAGATCACCATGTGAGAAGGCATTATGGACATCCATTTGATGCAGAGGCCAGTCACGAAAAGCAACAACCGATAGGAAAGAACAAACAATGACATCTTTTGCTACTGGCAAGAAAGTTTCATGGTAGTTGAAACTTTCTTGTTGTGTGAAGCCTTTGGCCACTAACTGAGCTTTGTATCTTTTTACAGAACCATCTGCTTTGTATTTAATATTGTATACCCACTTACATCTAATGGGTTTGCGATGAGCAGGTAATGATACTATATCCCAAGTTTTATTTTCTACCAAGGCATGTAATTCTCACTCCATGGCCTTTTTCCAACGAGGATCATTTCTTGCCTCATTATAACTAGAGGGTTCTGGTTCCTTAGAAATACGACTCATACAACATAGATGTTCTGGCGATAATCTATCAAAGGAAATATAAGCAGACATAGGGTAACAAGTACCTGATGATCTTGAAGAACCACATATAAAATCTTTCATCCAAGTTGGTGGACAAGTAGCTCGACCAGAACATCGCAGTGGCTCATGTTGTATGACAGATGATTCTTCAGTAAAATTTGCTTCTGAAGGATCCCTCAATTGTGTCAACTCTTCTATAGGGGACTATTCAATGGAATCACCAATAGGATTTTCAATAACCATTGGGGACAAAATATCTGCTAGTCTCGAAGGAGAAACAATAAGAAGTGTTCCCCCAGAAGATAAGTCATCTTCCATTAAGAATTGATCATTTCTTGTCTTCTCATCTTCAAATGAAGAATTGAAATGTGAGAATGGGAAAATATCTTCATGAAAAACAACATCCCTGCTTACAAAGAAGTCCCATGTAGATGGTTCATAAAGCTTGTACCCCTTTGTAATGTTGGATAGCCCATGGATATGCATTGTCTGGCAGAGGTGCCACTTATCTCTATGCCCGACTGTAATCATGTAACAAAGACACCCAAAAATTCTGAGATGACTCAGATTTGGTTTCCTTCCATATAATAGCTCAAAAGGTGCATTCCCTTTTAGAATTCGTGACGGCATGCGATTGATCGGATATGCTGCCGTGACCACACAATCTCCCCAAAAATTCTCAGGAATAGAAGCTTGGAAATTAAGAGCCCGTGCTACTTTTAAGAGATGACAATGTTTTCTCTCAACAACTCCATTTT
This sequence comes from Eucalyptus sideroxylon x Eucalyptus melliodora, assembly GCA_016097485.1. NCBI lineage: Eukaryota > Viridiplantae > Streptophyta > Magnoliopsida > Myrtales > Myrtaceae > Eucalyptus > Eucalyptus sideroxylon x Eucalyptus melliodora. The sequence goes on along the minus strand of CM027831.1, from coordinate 59,369,592 downwards.
GTTGTGGTGTATAGGTGCAGGAACTCTCATGTAAGATTCCATTTAAGGAAAATAAAGAAGCACATTCAGCATTAAAAAACTCTCTTCCATTGTTAGTTCATATCCGACAGATTGTTTTTCCAAATTGAGTTTTAGACAAGGAAATGAAGGTCTTTAGATGAGAAAAGGGCTTGGTTTTTAGATTGCATAAGGAATATCCATGTTGCACGAGAGAAATCATCCATAATTGTGAGAAAGAAGCGAGACCCGTCATGATTCAAAGTATGATATGGCCCCTAAACATCAGCATGGATTAGAGAAAAAATCTCACCTGTTCTAGAAGTGCTATTTTGAAAAGGAGCACGTGTTTGTTTTGCTATGGGATAGATCGAACATTCAGGATAAGGAAATGATGTAGAATGACCCAATCTTTTATGACTAAGAAAAATCATTTCATTGGTAGCAGCATTACACAATGATTTATTGAATTCAACATAAGGTAATTTAAAAAGATGCGGAAACTCCATCAAAAAATGTAGCCCTTGATTGACTCTACCCAAGCCCATTAGTTTGCTAGTCAAAAGAGCCTAAAAGAAGCATTTATCAGAATGGAAAAGGATTTGACATGAGTTTTCTTGACAAGCTCGAGCAACTGGTATGAGATTGAAGTGAAACTCAGGGACATATAGTACATTTCAAAGAGTAATAAGGGAACTAAGATTCACAGTGCCAGTCATTGTGACTTTAGTAGTGTGTCCATTCGGTAGTTGTATCAATATGGGGACAGATAATTTGGTAATGTCATAAAGAAAAGCTTTATCACAGACTATGTGGTCACTAGCACCTAAATCAATAATCCATGCATTCTTCGAAATTGAATTCATCAAGTAATAAGATGTACCTGTGAAACTTCCACCCTTATCAGAAGCATCCAATTTCTTCAATGCTTCCATCACCTCGTGATATTGTTCATGGGTAACTATATTTCCCATAGGTTGGCCCAATACTTGAAAAAGTGAGGACAATTTCCCTTTCTCTTTTTCTCCTGGTTTTCCATGCAATTTCCAGCAGTTCTCAATTGTATGGTGCAGATGCTTACAATAATCACAATACATTTTACCTTTTCCTTTGGGCCCATTATTCTTTGCAAATGGATATCTAGTCGGGGGCTAAGTTGCTTGGGTCGAAAAATTCCCATATGGCCCATCAGATGTGCCGAATAAATTTTTGCATGGGCCATTTGGCCCATGAGAGCTTGCGGAGCGATTGGATCCAGCAAACGAGTTTCCGTGTGGCTCATCCGACCCATAAATACTCGCTGAACATGAGCCATCCAATCTAGCTAGATTTACACTCCGTGAGATGTTGGATCCAGTCACACCTAGGAACAAAAAGGAGTCGTTCGATCGTTGGAACAGATCACTACCGTCCGCGGTCTTCCTCATAAACATAGGGTTTTCGTTATTTTCGAACCCTAGATCTGCCTCTCCTCTATTCTTCTATGAGGAACGGAAATGGCTCCTTGCGGCAAGGACCATTCCGTCTCCTCCCTTGCCATGGTCCGTCGCTCTTTGTTGGCTCTTCTCCTGTATGGCAAGTTGATAGATGCAGCCGAGACTCAACAGGGGCTCCACGGTGAGTATCTGAGAACTTAACAACTGGTGAGTGTCATTGAGGACGAGGAGGAATCTAATCACCTTCTCCCTCTCTTGCATGTTCTTGTATTGTTCATGTATCTGGTCGGGCCAATCAAATTTCTCTTATGCTACTTCCAATTCATTCCACATGGCCGAAAGTTTATTGTAAATCGTCGCAATGATCATATTCCCCTATTTCAAATCTAAGATCTGCTATGTGAGTGAAAAAATCTTTACTTGATCAAGTTTTCCATACATCTCTTGTATGTTTTCCCACATCTTTTTTTAATCCTCCATCGGGGGAAGTCCGGCAGTGACTTCGAACGCGATGTAGTTTCCAATCCAGGTTTTGACTAGTTGATTGCATCTCCTCCAAAGCTATGCCATTCGCTCGTTGGAGGGAATCAGTAAGGTTCCATCAATGAACACCTCTTTACCCTTCGTTACCAGTGCCCTCCGGAATTCACGCAACCAGCTTGAATAGTTGTTGGCACCCTTTAGCTGCCGACTGATAGTTTTGAGCTCCGGTTCATCTCCGTTTGTTGTGTAAAGAGGGCCACCGGGTTCCAGCCGGCCACTAGCAACGAGGATCTAGTATGGAGGAATGAAGCCGGGTACAGGATTCGTATAGGGATTTGTTCCCTGACCCAAGCCGCTCAACCCAAATCTGTGACCCGCATCGTGAAAACCTGGGTAAGGATTCATTCCCATACCCGATCCAGTCATCCAGCTCGTCTACTCTGGGTCGATGGTTGGGCTTGCCCCATCGTTGGTTGGTAGGCCCCCATCGACTCGCACGCTGCTCTGGTAGCTAGGCGATGATGCATTAGGGCTTAGCCCTTGATACCATGGATATGGCATCCATGGATATGGGTAGCCAGAAAAGGGCTGCCCTAGATTAGCCTAAGCCTGAAATTGCTGCCACTACACATGTTGAGCTTGCTGTTGGATTTGGCTTTGCTGTTGTTCGGATGCAGGAACCACAACTGATGAATCTTGGTCATCCAAGTTTTGCAACGATGCCTCTCCCGTAGATTGATCGACTGGAGTTGAGGTAGGATCTTGTGGTTTCATCATGGTGTATAAAATTTGATTTCTATGGTAACTCTTTTGCAAATAAAGCTTCTTCTAGGTAGTCAACAATTTGATTCCTTTGGCAACACTTTTTTGGAAATCAGAGTTCCTTGAGGTAATCGAAGCGGAAGCAAGAAATTAGGTCAGAACCGTGGATGGCTCTGATACCGTGTCATGAAAAGGGACAAAGAAGAAAAAGTTCTGGAGTCGTGAAGGAAGACGTAGAGGAAAAGTTGTATTCCTTCATTGAATTGTAATCTCTGTACAAGATGTATTTAATTACAAAAGAAGAATCAATAAAAGAAAATAAAAATATTCTCCTATCTTTTCCTATCTTTCTAGTCCTAAAATAAAAAAGGACTTTGTATCAATTTACAATTGGTATATTCTAAGTGAATCATATCTTCCAACAAATTGCAATCCTCCACACTCACCTTCTTTCCGACCTCGTGATTTTCAAAAAGACACGGCAGTTATTATGGATTTCACTTTCCGAAGACAAACTCAGCTGTTTTAATGATATGCATGCTTGAGAGGGATTATTCCCGGTATGAGAATTAAACAAGTAGTCCAAGAGGCCCGGGAAAGAGGATGCCGTCATCCTCCATGGAGGAGGCGTTGTATGGAGCATGGAGCATGGAGCTCAAGCTCTATGTAAGCTGATCTCCATGGAGCTCGATGGTAGAAGAGCTCAATGGAGCGCTCCATGCTCCATGGAGCTCCATGGAGGAGGATCCTCCTCTTGCTTGCAATCCTTTAACTTACAGACGGAGGCTGGGCTAACAGTAGTTAATACATGGTTGAGGACGCTGAGACTTACCTCCGACCATCGTTGTCAGCTGGACCGTTGGTCACCCTTAACCTCGGACTTTGCCTCGTCTCTTCCTTCCTGATAATGAAAAAAGCCGTGGGAGAAGAAGAGGCTTGGATCAAGAGTGTAGAAGGAGCAGGTTCGCGGGGAAAAGAGCGGCGGAAGGAGAGGCTTGGAGCCAGAGCTACAAAGGAACAGGTTCGGATGGAGGTTTGATGACGACACTGAAGATAAAAACGAAAAATAGGCGAGACGGGGGGTCGTTCTCAGTTCCTCCGGGCCCCTATTTCCCATTGGTCTGCCATGGCATCGTGATTTCCTTTGTTTAATGAAAATTTTTTCCCAACAACCGATGGTGCTTAATCATCTTCGACCCGCATGGTACCCAACCCAGTAACGCGCTCCTGATACACGAGGCGCTGACGTGTCAAAGGGAAACAGCCTCACGGCCCTCGCCTTGAATCTCATATTATCGAGGTTGAAAATGAAATGGCTCTACGTTGATTCTCCCTTGGCCAATTAACCACTAAACAACTTACTAAGTCTTAAAATAAAGGAAAAAATTATAGAGTTTAAGTTATTGTTATATTTTTGATATATTGCGAAAAAGTTCAGATTTATATCAAGGCAAATGCCATAAAAATCCTTTAACTATGCCTATTGCGACACAAATATTTCAAACTTTTTTTTGTATCATTAAAAATACTAAACTTTTCCTCCAACTTTTTTTGTGTTAAAAAAAAAAAAAAAACTCAAAATTATATATGTTACATATATACCCTCTATGTTACATTGGTATAAGTTTGTGAGCAATTATGACATTATTTTTTTTTAAAGGTATTTGTGTTATAATGGACGAGTTTAGGGCTTTTGGTAATACAAAAAAAAAAATATGGGATATTTATGTCATAATAGGCATAGTTTAAGATTTAGTGAATTGGAATAAGACATTTTTTTCTCAAATTTTATGAATCGATACCCTATTACTCTTTAGCCAAAGAAAAAAAAAATCCCATGTGTCTCCGACTTCATTGTATTGCACCGGGATCTTAACTAAGTAGTACCATTATCTTCATCACATCATATAAAATGCTTTCTGATATAGAAGATGTTTGAGGTAATAATAGTACAGCACAAGATTTGTGTCCCTAAGGTAATAATAGTACACCAAAAGGTTCGTGTCCCAGCCAACATAAGCATGATGCACATCAATACTAGCTTCCCAAAGAGCAAACCACAATATTAAGAAAACCGGAAACAGTCACAATTCTCTAATTCGCAATGAGCACTTATGGGTTCATTAACTCAAGGACGCAGAGAGTGAAAATTGGCCAAGGCATGACGCAAAGCGGAATGTACATCAGCAAACAGCACCTGACACATCCGAGAACAATAACAATGCGAGCGAACGTAAGTCGAAATCTTGGGTTCATATCTTCCCTTCTCATCTTAAAAATTAGTAATTGCTTGATGATTACGAGCACTGTATAGATACAAGCGATGGTTTCAAGGTTGGTGATGTCTGGAATATCCAAGATTTCGATGGCACCAATCATAATATTTAGCAAGATCTTCTCCGAGAAATGAATTGTAGCAATTCGAGTTGCATGCTCTGCTCCACATCTAAGAAATAATCAACAAACCACTTGTTAGTGTACGTACAATCTTTTGGAAAAGCTCAAGTTTTGAGCTCTTTTTGCATCACCTAAGAGGGCAGTCTTTCTAAAAGCTTTCAAGAACTATCATTTAAGTTCTAAAGAAAATTTGATGCGGCATGACACCAAGCTTATGGAGCAAATCATAGCTAACACGACTATGCATTGCAACACTCTAACCTATAAATGCACTGCAAGAGTATAGCCTATCTATTGACCCGGGGCTAATTAAGCCAGTGAAAAACTCTTCTTTTCAACAAACTGGAACATCATAGTACAAGGGGATTACCTCCTTAACACCTATAAGCCATTCCTAACCTTCTTTTACAACACATTCACAAAAACAAGACTATGCAGATGCACAAAACTACTAGGTAAGCCGCCTGCCTAGTGGGTGAAACGGAGTAAAGCTAACTGGACGTCTTCTCTTTTCTTTGGAGGAAAAGCTAAGAAAACTTTCAATTAATGCGGTGTTCTCAATATGAGTTTCTCTCGACAAAAAACATTGCAAAGGCATAATGATAGTAGGGTCAGGATATTCCCGCCCTCCGAACCGGATGTGAGGGTCTCCCCTCATCCAGCTCTCTGCAGGGAAATCTCCACTCACTACTTCCTCTAATATCCTCCCGAGTGCATATAGAATCATGTCTCTTCATCGACGTGACAATATTTTCCCTGTCACCCACTAACTTTAAGAGAAGATTAACATTCTTTCCTATGACATGATTTTCAAAAAGAAAGGGCAGTTATTATGGACTTCACTTTCCTTGGACAAGTTCAGCTGTTTCAGTGGCATGCATACTTGAGAGGGATTGTTCCTGGTATTCCTACTATATTCAATTACCAAATGGGTATCATGAAAATTATCAATTTGCACAGAAAAAGGGGTCGATGACTATAAGAAGCATTTTCACTTTTTGGACGGATTTACACCCACTGAATATACTCTATCATGAGCACGAGCGAATATGCGCTGCTTTGAGAGTCTGAGTCACTGTGAACATCGACAATTAAAACCATGATAAATTAGCAAAATAATAGAAGACAAAATCTTCGTGGTACAATATCAACCATGGTGTACATAACCATGACGGGTGCTTCGGCAACGTTGGTTGAACCACTATGGGTTTACATGTCCCCTATGTTTCTAAGCAAGGACAACTCCATGAAATAAAGATGCCAGTCATACATTCTAGCAATTTGAGCTCCATACTTTGCTCCATATGTAGGAATTAGAATCAATAAGCTAACTGTTCTACGGCAGTCTTTCGCAAAGCTCAAGTTATTAGAAAAGGTGTTCACGCCTCGTGTATTAAGCACTTTCTCGAGTACTTTGAAAAATGAATATTGTCTTATTACTTACTTCCCTCGTATGCAAAGCGGGCCTTGCACATGAATATATGAGATGTAAGGATTACAACTTTTTAAGTAGTACGGAAAACAAATTTTCTAATAGTTAAAGTTATCAAGATACGAGTCTAAAGTGAACATCTTGTGTATTTCTTAATTATACTAACTGCACATACTCACATGAAAACGTCCACGACTGCAAGTTTAAATAAAAAATGATATTCGATGCGTGGTATAAAACTATGCTTCTTGAGTAAATCGTAGCTAAAGAGTCGATGCATAATTGCAGGAGTATAACTTATACGTGAATTGCATGTGGGGACAGAGCTGGCGTGTTTTCAGAATGGGTGCTTTGCTATAATAATGTTAATTGATCGGGATTTAATTTATTCTATTTTATTATTTTCATTTATCAAAAGTGAACGAAATGTGACAAACTGCGTCAAATGCTAAGCATGATTCAAATGCAAGACCCAACAATGCAAAACATAATATGAATTATCATGGGTTAAGGATAATAAGAATAAATTTTGTGTACGGTCCAAGGTCAAATAACACAAAAATTAAACGAAAATTTCTTACAAAAATACACAATAACTAAGCAAAAAAAAAAACAAAAACAAAAAACAAAAATACACCATGGCTAACGGGGTTAGAATGATTTTTCGTATTTAAACCTTAAAAACTTACTACATGGACCTCCAAGATGTAGTTTGAAATCGGAAGTCCATATAGGTGGAGTGATTTTTCAAATAGTCATATAGGTCCGAGGTCCGTATGGTCATCACTCTATATGGTCATATGACCTTCAACTTTTTCGCTCAGCTCTTACATATGAAAAACTCACTCCATGTGTGTCATGATATAGTTTCGCGGTGACCAGATTTTCCACCATGGCAAAAGTTGAGACAAAACTCTGCTTTTCCAACTTTCTGCTTTTCCGTTTCGCTGATCTCAGCGAAATGGAAAAGCAGTATGATTTCGCTGATCTCAGCGAAGTAGGAAAAGCAGAAAGGATCTCAACGAAATGGAAATGGAGAAGCAGTATGTTTCGCTGATCTCAGCGAACCAGGAAAAGCAGAAAGTTGGAAAAGCAGACGACGTGTTGTCTCAACTTTTGCGATGGTGGAAAAGCAGGTGACGGAGAAACTATATCATGACCATATGGAGTGAGTTTTTCATATATAAGTAAACGAAACCACACCATGGCCAGAATATCGCCAAGGTCTGTTACAGCCTCATCCCGTTTTCATTTTCTGGCAAGAGACTAAGCGAGGCAGAGTCGGAAGGTAAATGGCGGACAACAACAATCCAGCTCACCACGGGGGTCCAAGGTAAGTTTCAGCGACCTTAAATATATTAAAAAAACCACTGTATCCCAGCCGTCAGTGAGTTGGGAGAATTGCAAGTAAAATTATGGCACAATCTTGATGTCCTTTCTTGTTTTTATCTTTGATCATGTCCACCGTGTACATGCCATTACGTGAATGTACCTTTTTGTGCGAATTGGTAAGTTTTCCTGATTTTCATTTTGTAATTCAATAGAGTATGATTAGTAGTGGGGAATAATCCCTCTCAAGTGTGAACACCTTATAAAAACAAGTGAAATGCCATAATAAACTATCGTTTCTTTTTTAAGATCACAAAGTCGGAAAGAATTTGAAACTTCTCCTAAAGTTAGCGGGTGTGAAAATTCTGTCACATCAATGAAGAGACACAACCGAACACAAATTCTATTTCTTTCTTTTGTTAGGAGAAACTCATATTAAGAACAAAAATTAATTGAAAGTCATATTTGCTTTTCCTCCAAAGAAAGAAACAACAAGACAAGACCTACAATTAGCTTTCCCTTGTTTCTAGCTAGTCAGCATGGGTTTCTTTTTCTGGTCAAAGGTAAGCATGGGATTTACCTTTTAGCTTTCTGCGTGTTGTGTTTTGTGAACAAGTGTTGGTAGTGTGGATTGGGAAACGTTTCTAGGTGTTAAGGAGATACTTTCCAGTAGGAGATCTGATGCTGACTAGATCACCAAATGAATGATTCCGAACAAAGTTGATAAGATGGATTACATTAAAAAAAAAATGTCAAAAGATTTAGGATTAAACCAACTAAATTGAAATGTTCTTTTTTTTTTTTTTTTGGTGCTGGAGGAACCGGCTTGCAGCTGACAGCCGCGCCGTAAACCTCCAAGTGACACGTAAGTAGGAGGACTCACCACCCTTAAAGCCACACTTAATACACCTAGCTAAATTGAAATGTTTATGACTAAATTAGCCATCATATAATAGGTTTAGTTTTTTTTTTTTTTTTATGAGTTTTTAGAGAATTTGCATTTGGTGATGACAAGAGAATTAAACATATGATTCGAGAGGACTGACATAGAATAGTCATTTGTTAAATAGGATAAAACAAATGATTGCATATGATTCTTTGCATTTGATGATGACAAAGGAGATTAAACAAATAGCTCAAGACAAGTAAACAAATGAGTGTCTTTTGCACGAGAGGTCCGAAAGGACAAGTACTTCACTCCTCTACCTAAGGAGAGGAGGACTCTCTCCTAAAGAGACCTCCCATTGGTCTACAAATATGTTTGCTCAACTTGCAGCCTCGCAGCAAGTTTTACTATGGACAAGGAAGGAAGAGATAATCACTCAAAACTCGTAGGTTAATGGAAAACAACATTCCAGCCAATCATTGTAGTATGAGGTAAGCACCAGCATCGAGCCACAACATCTCTTCACTATTGTAGTCTAACCTCCAATATATTGGAGGACTGCAAATAAAATCATGCAGTCTCGATTTCCTTTCCTAAAAAGGAACTTCCTATCTTCGATCATTTCCCTCGTGTGTGTTCCATTACTCAAACATTCTTTTGTTTCCTCTGCATAGATCAGGTGAACTTGTCCTTTTCAATGTTGCATTTGGAAACCACTGCCCCATTTTGTTTACTTCATTAGTTGATTAATGGTTTTATTCTCAATTCTCATTGTTTGAGCTTTTGTGCCGGTTGTCTAATAAGTAATCTGCTGATTTTACTTTCAAGCAATGGAATAGAGCACGTGGCTCAAATTGCTGCAGAATTTCAACAACTTGATTCCTTAGTGGAAGCCTTGCTTCAACTCATCAAGAGATTAGCTTGCAGCTATGCAAGTCTAGCCAACATTACCCAGTGCACCTATCATTATGTGCTTATCACGTAGCAATCAAGTTTGTTCGACAGAAATTACTCTCCAAGATGGGAAGGTAGGATATGGACGCAAGGTTCCAAATTATGTGCGATCTAATTGCTCTAGCTCTCCGATGTATTGCATGCGATCTGTTGATGTACATTCTACTTATTGATGAAATACCTTGGTTGATTAACTTTCCTTGGGTCTTAGTATGCCTACTTTTTTTAAAACATTTCCGGTTGTTTTGGTAGACGGAGACGGAATTGTTCGAGCCAGCATTCCTTTTGAAGGGCTCATTCTTCACCATCCCATTGTCGGAAAAAAGATATCATATCCAAGCTCATTAGCTTACCTCCATCTATCTAAATGATGGGCGTGGTTAGGGAGGAAGAATTGGTAGAAAAAGCCGGCTATCGGAATCGAACCGATGACCATCCCATTACAAATACGATGCTCTAACCTACGAGCTAAAGCGGGCTCAAAAATAGTAGAAATTGTTGAAGCAAAAGCAGACAATAAGCGTCTTTATTATGGACGCTTTATTCTATCTCCCCTTATGAAAGGAACTGACCGATACAATAGGCATTGCGATTCAAAGAGCCCATCATATCTAAGGGATTCTGGTTTTGGGCCAGTAATCCTATTTGCATTCATCATGAATAAAGGATTAATTAGTGAACAGTGATAGTTTTTTATTTTCTAATATGGTGATGTGTATTTTATATGAATTGGGTTTCAGCTGTAACCTTCCAATACTGGCTCGAACATGAACTTCATGGTGTATTGTTATCTTGAACACTTTTACATCTAAAAGTAGAATATA